>CM074733.1:11555530-12155530 GCA_037367245.1 Phrynocephalus guinanensis | reverse complement strand
CAATTGTTGACTCTTTAGCTAAGCTATGATTCTGACTCAGTTTCTAGTTAATGGCTCCACCTGGTTTTGGTCCTTGATGAGCTGTGCTAAACCTTTAGGTTTATTACATAAGGAGAAGAACCAGGAACAAATCTTTTTTTGAACACATTATTTGCATGGCAAACCGGCCTGTCCTCAGAGTGTTCCTGGCACCTTTCTGAGCCTGCCATGGACTTCTACTTTTGTGCTTGTGTGTGTGGGGGGGTGCTCTAGTATGGTCCATTTCCAGTGCATGCAGTTTCTGGGACTGGACCAAGATGTGAGCCTTCAGCTTTCAAGGCTCCCAATCGTTTTGGGTATTGTGGAGCAGCTTAATAAGTGAGCCACTTCCAGTTATCAGCAAATTGAACACTTCCCCTACCCCTTGGAGCTGTGTACTCAATTTGATTCAATTGTGTTCAGTTATGTGTAGTGCTGGGCAGTTCATGCTTTGTACATATTTTTATGAAGCATTTCTGTGGCACCGCAGATACCACAGAGCTCCATCCTAACACACCCCACACCCGACCTGGTCAGTCCACTTACCAAGCTCAGCACAGCGCCAGGGCTCTCCTTCAGGTCTGGTATTTCAATCCACGCAGGACTCCTGCCAGCCCTTCTCTGCCTCCTCCGGGAGCTGGCCACTCCGCCAAGGAGGGAGAGTCCCCTTGCATGTTTCCACTCAACATGCAAAGGTATGAATGATTTTTTGGGGGGGTGGGGGTGGGGCATCAGGTATGCCATCTACATGCCCATCGCTACATTCAAAGCCCTACATCGTTTCAGGCTATAGCTCTCAAACTGATCCCCATGCATACATTTCTCCCTTTAATTGCATGGGTCCAAGCAGTGCGGTTTTGGTTATTAATTGATTTTTAATAAACAAACAAACAAACAAACAAACATGCTAGTCAAGAAATATTTAATGAATAGTTTTTCTATTCATCTCTGGAAAGGGACCTGAGAAAGTTAGGGCTCAGACGTACCAAGGCCCCTGTTGTCACCAACGCAGTGGCCCTGATCTGATGTTGGTGGCTGTCGCCCCTCTCTCCTGGCATGATGGCTCCACTTAGTAGCTGGGTTGCGTCTTCTGGGTCATGCTGGGGGACGGATGCAGATTGTGGGAGGTCAAATCACTGATCATTGTAGGGGAGGAGGAGAGATCATGCCTCCCCCCCATAGAGACCTGAGTTATATTTTGAGGGACTTAAGAGTTATACATGGATTTGGAACGAGACGGCGGTCTGTTACCCCAAAACTCAGTGTTGTGGAAGGGAGAAGTGTACACACAAATACACACCACAGGCATTCTGCTTTAAATACACACTCCGATTCAAGAACACAGAACAACATTGGTTTGTGCACACACACCCCCACACACATAAACTGCCTGCCTCTGGTAAGGAACTAGATAGGATTGAGATGACTGGGGGGTTATCTGATGTAGGGCAGCACCTCACTTGCATACATCTCTAACTAGCTACTAGTTATTTGTAGCTACTTCCAATCAAACTGCACAGTTCACATGTGAAATAGGTGTTTTGGCGACCAAGCAAAAGCCACGTAGAAAAAAGCCCATGGCACCTCCTATCCTAAATAGCTCAGGAAGATCAAGTCTTTGCCTGCTACCTCGTCTCAGGCCTTTCCAGAACCCATATAGCAGTATTAGGGCTGGTCTCCTAAACAGATAGCTCACAGTAATATTAGATTTCACCCACATCTACATAGTAAACTGCCCCTATAGAAAAGTACCCTGGCTTTGAACCCAGAACCTTTTTCAAAACAACCTTTGGACACTCAGGATATGTATTGTGTGCAGCACTATTTTTGCCAGGTTATGTCCAGTCTGAATGCTTTGAACTCATATCTCAAACTGGTTTTTATCAGCAAGTTATTAACAGTGGCTGAAATGCTGCTGCCGCAACTACACAATTAGGACTATTATCATCCTTCTGCGATGCGAATATTTAACTTAAATTAACTGAAAGACTCCTATTTCCCACTTAAAGTTCCAAGGCTCCCAAGACCTCCTTTTAGTAGACCCTAGGAAGTCTTTGGGGAGGGATGAGGAAATCTTAAATGCCATTGGGATGCCATCTGAGGCTGTTGATCCAGTAGCGAATTGAGGATTGTTACATGTTCTCCTTCTCTTTCTGAATTTCCCAAAGGCTTCCCCAGATCAAAAGGGAGCCTTTGAGAGCCTCAGAACCTGAAGTGAGAAAAACAGGAAGCTTTCAATGAATGCAAATTAAGTATTAACATTACAAGATGATGGCACTGTCCTACTTGGGTGTTGTGAAGCTGCACAAGAGGCTTTCAGCTAGTGTATGACTAATCTCACAAGTGCCTATCAAGCTATGGTTGGAGTCTGAGTAACTCCAAATGAATTTTTAAAAAAACTCTGCTGGTAATCTTCAAAGACAAGATAATGATGATGATGATGATGATGATAATGATGATGATGATTTCCTTCTTTTCATCTTGATAGGCAGACTGCTTAATTTAAGGAAGTTGTTGAAATGTTGCACTTAAAACATTTCACAAGCAGTGAATCGCACTCCGAGATTGCTGCCAGCCTGAAATGATTCATTACTCAGTAAAGAATCTACCATCCTGAGACTGTCACAGGGAAAACTGACTAATACTCCAAATAATGGTTGTGCTAACTTGATTAAAATTGTACATCACATTTAAAGAGGGAACTTTTTAAGAGAAATAAAATGCCTTATTATCACAGAATGGGCAGATCAAATCTTCCATACTATCTGGTTTGTTTAGTGAGTATTCACGGGGTGGTAACTAGGGGCTTGGTTTGAAAGTGCGGAAGTCTGGTAGGAAACACATCCCTGAGAAATGAAAGATTTCAGCTTCTACCTAGATGCCCTAAGCACATCCGATCTCACCTGATTTCGGAAGCTAAGTAGGGTCAGCCCTGGTTAGTACTTGGATGGGAGACCACCAGGGAATACCAGGTGCTGTAGGCACCTGGAGGAGGAACTGGCAAGCTGCTCTCTAGTATTCCTGCCAAGAAAACTCCATGGACATGGGGTCACGACTGTAACAATGCAACACACACACACACACACACACACACACACACACACACACACACACACACACACTGATGTCAATCATCATCATGTGCCATCAAATCAGTTTTCAGAAGAAGTTTACCATTCCTTTCTTCTGGGAAGTGCCCTGGGACTGTGTAGGTTGCCCAAGGCCACACGGGCTAGTTCTTCTCCCAGGAGACACAGTGGGGAATTGAACTCCCAACTTCTGGTTCTGCACCAGGCACCTAAATCACTGAGTTATCCACACGGCTCTAATAAAGCTAGACACCAGTAACGTTAGACACCTGCCAGCTACATTCTGCTGAATTTGCACAGAGGATGTGTATGCCTCTCCCCACCTCCATTCATGGTGTCTCCATTCAGATGTAGTGCCAAACCACAGAAAGACCTTCCCTCCTAGGTTGCATCCTTTCTTCCTTTCCCATCCCTCCCTTTGTGTAATTGCAAGGAAGAGAAGGAGAACTTCTATCTCCATTTTAAATGAAGCACGATGTCATATGCCATCAAAATATGGAGGACATACAGGTTACCTCTATTAGTGAAATCAAACCAACCTCAAAGGATTGTTATGGCTAGACCAGTGGATCTCAACCTGTGGGTCCCCAGATGTTCCTGGACTGCAACTCCCAGAAGGCTCCACCTCTCGCTGTGCTGGAAAGGATTTCTGGGAGTTGCAGTTCAGGAACATCTGGGGACGCACAGGTTGAGAACCACTGGGCTAGACCATGGTGACCCTACAGGTTCCCTTCAAAAGCAGTATGCAATTTTTTTGAGATTTTAATGAGTAGAACAATCAGGATTGACACCTAGGTTAGTACCTCTGAAGACCTGAGAAAACAATGGATGAAAGCTATTCTGGTAGTGTCTTTTCCTTGGACCTAAGATGACTCAAGATGGCATTAGGTCTGGGACAGGCATGTTCAGGGGCTTGTAGGGATCATACTGCTCCAACCAACAGAGTTGCACTCCTGCTGATTATGTCATTACAGAGAGCTGGTAAGGCAGCAGTGGCAAAGAGCCCTTTAAAACAAGTTCTTCTACTATAAGGGGGCACAGGTATCTTATGGCGCAAGGGAAGGAGTTGTGTGACTTACAGGTATGTGAATCAGAAAGGCTGCCTGATACAGAAGTAAGATTGAATCAAGCTGACACAGAAAAGAGAGCATGTCTGTTTCTGTACTCTGTGGGACACAATGAGAGGAGTTGCAGCAGGAGGGAACCTATTTAAGGCATGTTGTACTAACTTCAGATCTGTGAAGACATTGTTTTAAAACAGAGAGATAAGGATAGGATGATAAACAGTACCTTCTTGTCATTTTTTTACAGGGGGAAAATGGAGTGTCCTCCATAAGGCTCCTGATCAACCTGCTCCTTATGAGAGACTTACATATTTGTGTCCTTCACACATCTGAGAAGGATTTATTTATGGTCTCAGGAAATATTTTACCAGGTTTATATTTATTCAGTTCTACATTCCTGGGTATCGTTTAGTATTTTATTTTCAAGGGTTAAAAAAACAAACCCTTTCTTCTTTCTTCTTTCAAAGGTATATTTGCAAGCAAGCAAATAAACATATATATAGAAGGCAAAAAAATAAAAAAATATACTTGGAATACATAAAAAAGTATATATGAAGTCTTCTTGTACATATGTGTAGATATGTAGATGGCATTTGTCCTGTATAAAATCTTTGTTCTTCTATGAACCTCCATTTATACAGCATAAAACTTGAGTATAATAGTTTAAAAGGATACCGGGAAAAGTATTTCTGTTTAGTAAAAACTTATTGCCTTGACCAAGCTGTCACTTAGGGCATTTATACACGACCCCTAAACTCCGGGGCAAATGGCTCCCAGCTCCGGAGCTTAAAAATGTTTCCCCACCAGCTCCGGAGTTAACAGGAAATTAAGTGCGACCACGCCCACTTTAGCGCGTTCCAGCGCACCTTTCAAGTACCTGCTCTTTGGAGTTGAAAATTATTTGATCCGGTGTAACGATAGTGAGTGCGGGGCTCTCCTTGCTTCTGATGTTGTTTTTTTGGCTCCCGCCCCTTTAAGAGCTACTTTTACAGAGATGAGAGGCAGAACGGAGGTGAGCGGCATGCTTTTCTTTCTCTTTTTCTCCCTCCCTCACACAGCCAGCAGCCAGGAAGTGCGGAGGGGGTGGGAACGCAGGAAGAGCGACGAACCCCTAAGATCTCTGGTCCGAATTTAAGTGGCCAGCGGATCTTAGGGGTCGTGTAAAAAGGTCACTGGATAACCGTCTCATACAGTCACTTAAAAAAAAATCTACTGTAAAGCAAATTGCTATTAAAATGATTCTCGTAAAGCATAAGCACAAATATAGTAAATAAGACATGTCACGTTAGACATTTCTCACTCAATATTTTCCCAGCAACTGATTTTTTTAATTTTTTATTTATTTTGACTATTTTTTACCTAGCCTTTCTCCTTGGAAAAGGACCAAAGGTGGCTTACAGTAATGAGGGACAATATACATTCCAGTACAAGTAAGACATATTCAAGATTGAATACGTCCCTTGTTTGAATATTTCTCCTTTGTTTGCAAAAGCAGGGGGCAGTGTTTGGCAGATGTCCTCTTAAACAAGATAGAAAGCTCTCATTTATATACAGTACTTGTGATCTTTGAACTAGACAAAACATCGTTACGCAGAGTCTTGGCTGTCTTAGGAACATGGACCTTCTAGGAGCCAAAACAGCTACCTGTTGAGATAGGTATCCCCTGTGGTGACAGCTACTCCAACTCCCCCAAGAAAAGAGCCCCCACTTGGAGTAACGTCCTTGGGCAGTACATTTTGAATGACTGTTATATGCTTTTACATTTAATGCACTTCTTTACAATGCTTTTCAAAAGAGCCTTTCAATTAATAAAGCAACATTTTTATACCCCATTCAATGCTCTTATATTTTTTGTTGTATTTTTCCATCATAACCCCATAATTCACATTCTAGTAGTATTCAAGGAATGATCTGCACAGTTCTGCACAGCTTCTTGTTGTCTTATGCCAGTAAATTTACTGTTGAGACTGGAGGTCCCAGTAACTTTCAGAATGGCTTCTACTGGAGAAGTTTTGCATACAGTGGGCCCTTGTATAACAAACAGATTGTATAACATAAAATCTGTACAACATAAAAACTTCTGTTAAGATTTGCTTAACAGAATGGCCTATGGGGCAAATCCATATAACATAGAAATGATCGTGATTAGGGATTACTCTGTTTTCAATGCATTCCTATTGGGAAATTTGTATAAAGGAAAATTTGCGTAACAGAATTTCATTTGGAATGAATTAATTCCTTTATACAAGGTACCCCTGTATGTGCTATGGTGTGCTGACACCTAGAAATGAGGAATATTGACCTAAGTTTGACTACAGCTGGTATTCCAGGAAACAGATTGTCCTCTTGATTGCCCTGTCACTTGACCATGGCTTTTACATAGGAATCTGGAGTGATGAGATTAGTTGGAATGCAGCAAGCTAGTAAGGTGAGTAAGGGCTATGTTTCAGGAGTAATCATTCAGGGTGCTCATGATACGGGAAGAAACATCCCTGCGTTGTTCTAAGAGAAATCCAATTAGAATGTAATGAGACTAAACCTAGACTTGGGTATGGAAACCTCTAGAACCAGCACCTGTGTGTGTGCCAAAAACCAACACGGAAGGACTCTCATGGCTGCCTTGCATTGCAAATGAAAGCAGTTGTGGAGTGGTAAATTTGGAAGTGTGGGTGCTCATTGGTGACAATCTCCATTGCCACTCGGTGTAGGACTCACACACTTTCCTAATCCATATGTGCTGCCACCTAAACAGCACCCCCCCCGCCCCTTGTGTGTTACGTTTGAGGTTGCCATTGGAACCTGTAGGTGGGGACATAAGAATGCTCTTTCAAAGGAGGTAAGTATGCTTCTGGTGAAATGCACAGCCCTACTTCCTTTGGTGACACTGCATCAATGAGGGCAGCCCGCATGGATAAAACATCTTGTGACCGCTGTCTTCAAAAGTAATAAACAGGGTCTGTATGTGGCGAATCTTTCTCACAGTGCCTCTGTGGCATCCATTTAATGTAAGCTGGAAATCACGTAACTAGCGAGGACAGTTTAACAAAGGCATATTGTACTAAATCAATGCTCAGATACTATGTTTCACTTCTCATCAGGTTCCCAGGCTAATTTCACACATGCGCAGTAGTTTGCATTCCTGCTCATGCTCAGTGTGTTAAGATTTAGACAAAGAAGTAACTTTATTTAGGCATTACGTAGATGTGTAAGTTTCTAATTGGTTAAGAAATTACTGCAAAGTCATATGGGATTTGTAGTCATGTGGTTTTCTATAAAACAGCCTTGCTGGGGTGTGGCAGGGGGAATCAAGAGAGAATCAAGGAGAATCAAGGGAGAATCAAGGGGGAATCGAGAATCAAGGGGGAATCAAGAATAAAGGAGAGAAGAAGAAGCTGCTCCATTTTGCACCAAGAAGAACACTTGTCGGAGTCTTTATTTTTCCAACCCATTGGGGGGGGCTTGCTGGTTAAGCTTTCCTGCTGGGTTCCCACATCTACTCTCAAGCCTTAAACGTTAAGGCTTCCCTGGGTTTAATTCCTACATTTGGCAAGCAACTTTCCAAGCCTCACAGATTGGGGCTTCCCACGGGAGTAATTCCCACATTTTGGCCAGCCAGCCAGGAGACTACGGAATCTACTTTCCATCGCTCACCATCCTCATCCGGGCAAAAGGATCCCAAGCGCGCTCAAATCACCATCGAAGACGTACCTTCGATCCCATTGGTGAGTGATCCCGTACTTTAAGACTACCGATACTGTTTCAACATGGGCGGGAATGCTGTTTCCTCCCCGCAACAAAAGTTCTGCCAGGAACTGCATTATCTGCTCACTAAGAATAGCTACGAAACTCCTCTAAAGGAGGTGGAAGATCTTGCCAAAGAAATTGCTGAAATATGTCCTTGGTTCCCACTAGCTGGCATGTTAGATCTTCAAAAATGGGACAAAATTGGCTACTGCCTTCGGAATCATCCCAAAGTTAATTTTAAGGTCCGGCACACATGGTTTCAGGTCCGTGCGTGCCTTCAAGGACCCACTCCAGACAATCCTTTATTGGCAATAAAGTCTCTGCCATCACCATTGCCTATCATCCTGCCTCCCAAACCAGCCTCTTGGCTAATTGTGGCTCCTAAAGCTCCAGCACCACCGCCGGTGAGCACAGCTGTGCCTGCACTACCAGCGTGCCCAGCCCTTGAATTTCCAAGCCAGCTGCCAGATTCACTGCCTGAGCCCTCTCCAGCCTTATCCATTGCAAATGATGGAAAATTGCTCAGTGCTGGCTTTGTTGACGCTGTTCCAGCAGCAGCCTTGGCCATCGAGCCTGTGCACCTTGCTTCTCCAGTCCTGCAAGCTACTGCCCCTGCTCACGCTGAAAAAAATGCCTCGATTCCCTCTGAAGCACTGAAAGAGGGTGAGGATCGCTTGATTGTGGCAATTGAAGAGCAGGTGGGAACTACGGAAGTGTGGATAACCTTTCCCAGGATGCTTTGTATAAGCATCATTAAACAATTGGCCTTTGAGAACTCTAATGCTGGCTGCAAGCTAGCTGTTGCTACTTTCTCCAGCAGTTCAACTATCTCGTTGGCTGATATTCTGCATGCGTGCCGATTTGTGAGTACTGACTCTGATAAGGCAGATGACGGTGGTGGCGGTGGAATGAAAGGGGTTAATGAGATGTGGAACAGTAATCATGACAAGGAGGAGAAATCCAGGCTTAAACAAGGCTCCTGTTCCACGGGTGAAGCTGCTTCTATGCACCCCCCATGGGAAAAGCTCTGCTTTCCTTCGTTCCGAAAAGGCGTCTCAACTGATACAGTCACCATGCCGTGCCTCAACTCCCTTCATTGTTTCCACCCACTGAACGTTGTGGTGGCCTGATTGCTGTGTTACATGGATGAAGTTCGTGGAACAGTTCCAGAGATCAACGGTTCTATCCTTACCAGCTGTGAACTGTGAATTAGCCCTGAAAACACACTTTGTTCTGAAAAGGCACTTTTTTCTAAAACATTCCATTCCTTTGCTGCCAGAAAATCAGCCTCAGAGTGAAACTGCCATGGATCTCTACCTTGTTGCAAGGGAAACATTGAATCAGCGTTTCAGAAGGTCACCTGAGACTGCTTGTCTTGCCATCCTGCCTTCATTTTTATGTCTCTGTCAATGACTGGGGACAATAGGCTGTTTATAACAATTGCCTCTGTTTAATTTTCTTTTTCACAGGTATTTTTTCCTTCTAAGGATCAGAGAAATCATACTTTGCATTTTAATTTCTAGGGTCTAACAATTTTTCCTTCCTCACAGCAGTTTCTGGGCAAGACTCCAGAAGCTTCTTGGCAGGCGTTGTGTTCCTGATAAGGGGAATCACACAGTTCCTTCACTGGCATTCTGCCTAGCTATCTATATACTGTTAATTGTCTTTTGTTGAGCTTACAGGAACGCTGCGTGATGTGCCTTTTGGCCTATATCAGAGCACACACAAATTTGGCAGATTGCACATTAGCTTGTGGATTTTTTTTCTGACATATTTCATTGCTAGAATTTCATTGCTAGTTATATGAGATTTTTCTGACTTTTGCACTCTCTAGTTTGGGTCAAGCTGGCTCTGCTTGGAACATAATAGCTGGGGCCCAACCACCAAGTGACTTCCTAAATCTGCTTTTACTTTTTCACAACACTAGTACCACACAACTGAATTGTCTTGTTATTATTTTTGAAAATGTGTTGCTTCAACTACATTCCAGCTATCAGATTCTGTTTGCTGTTTCACAATGGTTTAGAAACATAGTGCTAGTTTCAGGGATCACCTATCTTTTGGGTTTTAGAGCATTTTTGAAAGCTAACAGCTAATTATGGGTAACTGAACACTTCCAAGGCTCAAACTGAAATTAGATTACTTTAGATAACAGAGATGACATTGGTTTTATACTGCTGCAATTGCATAAAGGCTATGCTTAGTATTGTGGTATGCATTATTATCATAAGTTGCTGCCTTTAATGTATATTTACTATATCTCAGTTTTTTTGCTATTGCTAATTGCTACTTCTGGTTTCACGCAAAGACAAGTGTACTGCCACCTTCAGGTTGAAACTGGCTACAGCACAGTCTGAAGGTTGAAAATATAGTTATATTCTCACTTATTCCAATACTATTGTGTTATCGTAGTTAGTTGATTACTACGAACTCAGTGTTCCTATTCTTCAAAAAATTTAAAACAAAAAGAGTGAAATGTGGCGAATCTTTCTCACAGTGCCTCTGTGGCATCCATTTAATGTAAGCTGGAAATCACGTAACTAGCGAGGACAGTTTAACAAAGGCATATTGTACTAAATCAATGCTCAGATACTATGTTTCACTTCTCATCAGGTTCCCAGGCTAATTTCACACATGCGCAGTAGTTTGCATTCCTGCTCATGCTCAGTGTGTTAAGATTTAGACAAAGAAGTAACTTTATTTAGGCATTACGTAGATGTGTAAGTTTCTAATTGGTTAAGAAATTACTGCAAAGTCATATGGGATTTGTAGTCATGTGGTTTTCTATAAAACAGCCTTGCTGGGGTGTGGCAGGGGGAATCAAGAGAGAATCAAGGAGAATCAAGGGAGAATCAAGGGGGAATCGAGAATCAAGGGGGAATCAAGAATAAAGGAGAGAAGAAGAAGCTGCTCCATTTTGCACCAAGAAGAACACTTGTCGGAGTCTTTATTTTTCCAACCCATTGGGGGGGGCTTGCTGGTTAAGCTTTCCTGCTGGGTTCCCACATCTACTCTCAAGCCTTAAACGTTAAGGCTTCCCTGGGTTTAATTCCTACATTTGGCAAGCAACTTTCCAAGCCTCACAGATTGGGGCTTCCCACGGGAGTAATTCCCACATCTGTATATAAAAAGGGCTTATTTAAAAGTGCAGTTAGCAGGGGAAAATACACTACTGTATATAATAACAATGTTCAAGCGGTCATGTTCTTTATCATACACCAATAAGCCTTTATGTATTTTATATCATTAAAATTTAAACGCTTCCAGTTCTTTGTATGAACATATAGATGGATAGAGATCTGATCCAAGTTCTTCACAAATACAACCATATTCAGCTGTAACTATAACTAACACATGCCTTACTGTAGTGCATTCAACAAAAACTCGAACTTTCTCCAGCCAGGAGTCACACCAACCAAACAATTCGCAAACATGCTGTCACCGCTTATGATGACACGTGAAGACCCACTGCCATCAGAAAACAGAGTTCGAGGCTTCAACGTGCCTCAGGGAATCTACAGGAAGGTTACGGGCCACAGATTTCTAGTCGGGTGTGAGCAGACCCAACACTGTGTCCATGCGTCAAGGGAGTAAGACCCCTCCTTCCCCTCCAGCTTGTAGGACCCAGAAACAGTTGAAGAGCTGTTTCTGTACCTTCAATAACACCTCCCCCTCAGGCTGTGCTTCTGTTGCACACCTTATTGGGTTAAAGGGAAAACAAACTGTGCTCACAAATAATTCCAGGAGCTGCCAATCGTAGGCACAGATTTTAGCAAGACCACTCCCCCATAGGCACAAGCATCACACTCCGTATAAGATATAAAAATGCAGTTTTATTAAGAAAACATAAAAAAGGGAATAAAGCTCAGGCGAAATGCAAAGTGATGTTATGCGTTGCCAGAGACTGGCAAGGTAAAGCTTCAGGTTACAAATAAAAATGGATTCTCAGTATCAACATGAAATATTGCCTCTTTTCCACAGGTGATAAATGAAAAAGAGTAAGCTATTGGAAGCGTAAGATATTGCAATTCTCAGGAAAATAAGAAACTCTAGTCTACCCTATCTACTTACTTGGAAGTAAGGATAGTTCCGATGGTAAGGATACATCTTTCCTTGCCCTCTGGCCAGCGAGATCCCGTCGTAAACTACATCTCTCTCCCTTTTGATCTGATTGTGGGGCCTTTTATATGGATAGGACCCCTTCTCTAAAGGGGTAGAATTTTCTAGTCCTAGAGAGACGCTTCCAGGCACTCAAGAAAGTTCGGGATGGGGTGATCTAGCAACAAACTGTTTATCTGTTGGGGGGGCACTTTTACCCCTCCTCTTTCCTTTCCATTCACACACCCTCTCTTTGAAGTTCCCGAGACAACACAGCAGCTTGTAAGCTGATACTGGGGAGTTAGTTCAATTCCTGACACATGCTTTCACAGCACTCAACTTACTGCTTTCATAGTCATTCCTGGGACAATTAAATGTGCACTTGTCGGTGAAACCAGTAACTTACTATGCATGCCAGTACAAACTATGTATGTACAGGGTAAAATTATTATTTCCCTGTATCTTAAGTCCAAACAAGCAGGCTGCTGGATCAGTGCATATGAACAATGGAAGAGTGGGTCTTTTGTAAAGTTAACAGCTCTGAACTGCCTATTTGAAATTAAACTGCTCTCAAATAATTTCTGCTGCATCAAGGATAGCTTGCAACTCATAAGACAGAGAAATCAAAATATATCATTGAAGAGGAAAGTGATGTAAGGAGAAAGTGTCCCAAGAACAACAATCTAAAACACTTGTAGAAAATGGATGGACCAAGGTCAACAATCCCAACTGGCAACTTATCTGGCTATTACTACCATTGCTTATTATTGTTTCATTTATTACTATTTATTTTTTTCTGCCTTCCCCTTCCCCTGGTAAAGAGATCAAAAGAGGCTAAGACACCATGAGGGCCCCCACTACTGTACTTCTTCACAAAATCACCTTACAGCGCAAATCCAGGCATGTCTATTTAGACATTACATGCCATGTTTATTCCTGTACTGCTAGGATCTTTACTGTATTTTGTACAGGTACCAACCTTGGGATGTCTCTTTAAGCATGCTAATATCTTGCTTTATGTTTGAGTGATGCTGTTTTGACTATGCAGACAACAGAGCTCATTCTTTGATACTGGACAGATTGGAGGTGTTAATAAAACATTTGAAGAGTAAGAGAAAGCAATTCAAAATAGAGCACAGACCCCAAAGAACAGGGGTGAGCTGGGCGAGAAGCACATAAGGAACAGATTGTTTAAATCAGGGATCCCCAACCCCCAGGTTGTGGACCAGTATCTGCCTGTGGCCTGTTAGGAACCGGACCACACAGCACCATATTAATAAGTGTGCAAAGGCAAGGTTCCTTTTAAGATGCGCCTTGTGACGTTGTTTTGGTTGTGACGGAACCAGCAAGGGGAGGGGAGCTGCATGTATGTGCGTGTGTGTGGGCACAACAAAAAGCCCTTCCCAGTGCAAAGAACTGGTCTCTGGTGCCAAAAAGGCTGGGGACTAAATGCCAGTAACGGTAAAAGGGTCCATCTGGTTGCCTGTGGGGGAAAATCCCCCCCCCCACTAGGTTATTATTGCAGACGAGGTCCTGTGCCCCTTTCAGCCAATTTCAACTCCAGTGGTAAGGCGACATTCTTCCTGCTCTTTCCCAGGGGTGTGGTGGATTATGTAATAAAAGGAAAATAAATAACAAGTACAGCAAGCCCCCCCCCCCAAAATTATCTTTCCCTTTTACAGCAATTAAGAGTAGCTTTGCATCATGCCATCAAAAATAGGATGGTCTGAGAAATGTCCTTTCAGAAGGTCATCAAGGATTGGATTTTGGCCTCCTGCGTTGCAAGCAGAAAATTGTTTCCCTAAAGGTAATAGCTCAACAGAGGTGGGAGGACTCAGACACAATGTGTCTGCTACTTATCAAGCAAATCAGAAGCCCTTCACACCTCCACCAACAAGGCCACAGATAACAATCCATACTTAATGGGTGTTGGGAACGTTGCATGGGTAGGACTTTCACACACCATACTTAAGCCATTGTCCATCTCATGAGCCTATTCAGGCCATTGTCCAACTTATATGAGCCTCTTCAGTCCAGGGTGATGTGAAATCAAGGTGAACTATAAAACTGAGGACTTGCCGCTAACTTTCCTCAGACTGACGAAGCAGCTTGGACGAGCAGTGAAACATTTCGATCTCTCAAGAAAAGAATTCCCGTTTCCATGATTCAACTTCCAGATAAACTCACCTGGATGACTGAGATTTTTCACAGAAATTTTCCCTAGAGGAGTTTTTCTTAAAATTTAGAGATCTGGAAAGCATACAAAAATGCACTGCACTGGCTGGTTGTCCCATGTTTTACTATTTATTATACAAACCCCTAAACAATCCAGGTCTAGTCTTCTCCTATGCAGGTCCATTCAATCCCTAGGACCTGAGGGTGCCCCATGCCCTGTTTTACAGGTCCACTTTGCAGTTTTCTGGAGCAAGGCCTTCAGTGCTGTGGCACTTGTGATCTGAAATTGGATTACCCTCACAAACTGCACATACACTGCAATGTTTAATTTGAGGTGCATGCTGAAAACAGCTTATATATGCATGCCTTCCACCAAACTCCAATTAGTAAAATGATCGACATACGTTATTGTATTTAATGTCTGCATTGTGTACCTGAGCATTGTATGCATTGGCTCCTTATTCTATGTAAGTGCTATGGTGTAAAGTGCAGTGGTAAACTGCTGCCACTTAAGGAGTCACCACACAACTGGTGTGCAACTGGGTGAGGAATACAAGGGATACCTCTTTAGCTAGCAATTGTTTGCCCCTGCAGATTATACCACTGTACTTGTGCCAGTGTATGGCAACTGGACTTCTTTTTCTCAGGAGACTGAAACGTTTCACTGCCCATCCAAACAGCTTCGTCAGTCTAAAGAAAGCTAGTTGCGAGTCCTTTTGACCTCTTCTCACCCTGATCTGAAATAGGCTCATAAGATGAACAATGGCCTGAATAGGCTCGTTAGGTAGACAACAGTCTCAATCGCCTTGGTGAACAATGGCCTAAGGTTCTGAAACCCATAAAGTATGAGTTGTTAGCTATGGCCTTGGTGGTGAAGGTGTGAACTATTTTTGATTTGTCTGGGTATTGTTGAAATCACAGTCTGATAAGTGGCAGATAGACTGTGCCTGAGCCCCCCACCTCTGTTGAGAGAGGGGTTTTCAATGCTCACATGAATGGCTTCCCTGACCCCTCTCTCAAACCACCTATGTTCTCTGTCTAATATGTGTACATCCGCATCTTTGAATGAGTGCTGTTTGTCCTTCTAGTGGAGGTGTACTGCTGATTCTGGTCCCGAACTGCTGCCCCTCCTATGTTGGGCCATCCTTCTGTGTAATAAGGCTGTTTAGTTTCTCCAATGTAGAGGTCTGCACACTCCTCACTGCATTGGACCGCATATACTACACTGCTCCTTTTGTGTTTTGGTATCGGGTCCTTTGAGTAGACAAGTCTCTACTTTAGTGTGTTTGTGGGTTTGAAATAAACAGGGATGTGTTGTTTGCCAAAAATCCCTTTAAGTTTCTCAGACCCTCCAAGCCATGTAGGGAATGACCAGGTTCTTCCGTTGGGTCTGGGTCTCAGGCTGATCCATTGTTTTTCTGGATCGGCACACTGCCTTGCTGAAGGCCCACTTTGGATTTTCACAGGCCTTAAGTGCTGTCTTCAGGTACCTGTCTTCCTTCTTCTTGGCTTTTGTGGAGGTGGGGATACTCCCTGCTCTGTGGGGTTTAGGGTGTTGAGTGCCTTCTTCTCCACTTCTTCCATGTATAGGTTTGCAATAATTGGTGATATTGGGGAACCCATGGAACAACCATGTTTCTGTCTGTAGAATTCCAATCTGTACATGAAATATGTGGTGTTCAAACACAGGTCCAGGAGCCTGCATATCTGGTCTGGGTTGAGGCTGCTTCAGGAGTTGAGGGTCCTGTCTTCTCCTTACAGTTGTAAAGAAAATGAAGTCCAGTTGCCATGACTCAACCTCCAGATAAACTCACCTGGATGACTGAAAATCTTCACAGACATTGTGCCAGTGTACTTAACCAACAGGGTTCTGAACATTATAATTTTATGACTGATCTAAACACCTTTGACCTACTTGAATCTATGAGGTTTATAAACTCTCCTAAATAAATAACAAACAGTTCTGTCAGTTTGTTTTCTCAGCAACCTGAGGCGTGTGCTCTTTGAAAGCTCTTAGCATGAAGTAACTGTTCGTTTATTTAGAAATAACAACCCACCCATCCAACACCAACACCTATGTAATAAAAGTCATTCTCTCTTGGATGCTTCTAAGCACGTTTTGCTGAAGAGTAAAACCATTTTGAACAAAGAATTTACTTCCAAGCAAGCAGGCTACGGTATTTTTGTATTGCAGCCCTCACTGCTTAAACACCTAGTCAATTTTTTGGAATTCCATGATTCTATCTCCAGCTCCTAGTTTTAAAATCACTTAGCCTGATGTAACTAACACCTTGGGAGAAACTCAGAAGCTTGGATCCAGCTGCAGAGAGGTCGTGGGCCAGCAGTAGATTCTGGAAAGGATATCACAGCACGGTCCTCATCTCTCGCTCCCCCGTTCTTTCTTTCTGCCTATGGTTAAGGAGACACGTTTTCCGCGCCTTCCTCCAATATAAGCTAAATAAAAAAATGGGCTTAGAAATAAAGACTGCAGCATTTCTTTCGTCCGTCCTGGGTGAGGAACCATATCCTCTATATATTTTTAAATTGATGTTTTTAAATGGCTCACGGTTATAAAAACAGATCCTCCTCCTCCCTCCCCCCCCACGAGGTGTGTGTGTGTGGGGGGGAGAAAAACCACACAGATTTCTGTCTTTTGTTTGGTGGGTGGGATGTTGGGGGGGGGGGCGAGGCGAAGACTCGCAAGCTGCTGCAGCCAAATTGTTTTAACGCCCAACTCCTGGATTACTTCACGGGCCTCCAACCAGGGAGCCCAAGGCTTGACACGCAACTTGGAAGGAAGCCGGGTTTGCAAGCAGCGACCGACCCCCGGCTGTTTGCCCGCCGGTCCTCCTTGCTCACGTGCCTTTGCTCTGCGCTTCCGGGAAGGGAGGGCGGCCGTGTGGATGCGGCGTCGGAGGCGGGTAGCCGGAGTGAGTCCACGCGTCGTTTCGGATTTTGCCGCGGCGCACACACATACACACTCGCGCGCGGTCCCCGGGGTGGGGGTGGGGTGGGGGGCACGGGCTCGCGTCGGAGCTTGGGGAGGGCACGCAGCCGCCCATCCTCTTTTGCAAAGAGCCTTAAGTCCCAAGGAGAGGGCAGGCCGAGACTCCTGCTTCCGACTCGGGTTGTGTTGTCGCAAGCGGGCGGCGTGGCTTTATCTGGAATAGGGGTGCGATTTCTCCGACGTCACGGGCGGGTGGGGGGGGCGGAAGCTTAGTTTCATTGGCACGAAACACCCCTGGTAGAAATTGACTTTCCTTCACGGACCATGGCACTGAGATACGATAGTGAAATACAGTGGACCCTTGCATAACAAAGGGTTTGTATAACATAAAATCTGTGCAACATAAAAAAAATTCCGGAGATAGGGGAAATTTGCTTAACAGAATCGCCTATGGGGCGAATCTGTACAACATAAAAATGGAATTATTCCGTTTTCAATTCATTCCTATGGGAAATTTGTATAAAGGAAAATTTGCTTAATATAATTTCATTTGGAACGAATTAATTCCTTTATACAAGGTACCACTGTACTGTATACAGCGTAAAACACGTCTTTCAATCTCTGTGTTTTTCTTTGTTAGTGCCGCCAACACTGTCGATTGAATATAATGTAATGATGCTCCCGCTGCCTCGTAAGGTTTAATCAAGTAGGTACAATATAGGTACTGTGTACCTCCAGTACAGTATATTGGAAGGTGATGGGGACTGATTTGCTTAAATCGAGGCGGGAAGGAAATTTCCCCCCCAGATCGTAGGATCAGTCTGCTATTCAGACCTCATGTGGGATGTGGTGTGGCATTCTGGGCCTCATCTTTTAAAAAAATATGTTGATCACCTGGAAAACGGTCAGAAGGTACTGTAGCAACAAAGGCAGTAGACTGCATTCATGGTGTTCATTTTTAAAGATACTGTAGTAGTGGTGTTGGAGTTTTCCATCATTTATTAAATAACAACACAACAATGAAAATAGTATTGTCACAGGTTTTTTAAAAATATTTATTTTTAAAAACTTATCTGTTTGGTACGTTACTTACTGTATTTATTAATTTGCAATGAGCTAATGCATTGGGTGCCAAATCCTGATCTATATAACCATTGTGTCCTGTTATTGGATGAATAACTGCTTTCATTTCTGTAAAAAAAATATAGTCCAGTAGCACTTGACATGTTTAAATCTGAATCTTTACTTGTGGGTGAGTCACTCTCCTCCACTCTGCACAAGCATGATTCATCATCTTCCATGTGCCTGCCATGCCTATGGAAAAGATCCTAATGTTTTCAGGTTCGTAGCTGTAAGTTCTCAGACACGTGGGAACAAGAAAAAATAGTAACACCAATTTGGGACATTACACCTGTCCTTTCGTGATCTAACCAACCATTCAGAATTGATTTGTGTCCTTTTAAGAAACAACAGTAAAAATATTAACTTCCTGTTGTAGCAGATGTTTTCTGTGCTTAGAAGAGTAATCATAAATTGTACTAGCGATGTTAAAAAAGTTTCTATGTGCATACAGGTGAAACTCGAAAAATTAGAATATCGTGCAAATGTTCATTTATTTTATTAAGTCAACTCAAAAGGTGAACTAATACTGTATATGAGATAGTGTCATTGCATGCAAATGTGATATGTCAAGCCTTACTTTGGTATAATTGTTATGATTATGGCTTACAACCTATGAAAACTCCAAATTCACAATCTCAGAAAATTAGAATAGTGTGAAAAGGTTCAATATTCTAGGCTCAAAGTGTCACACTCTAATCAGCGAATGAATCCATAACACTTGCAAAGGGTTCCTGAGCCTTTAAATAGTCTCTCAGGCTGGTTCAGTAGGAATCACAATCATGGGAAAGACTGTTGACCTGACAATTGTGCAGAAAACCATAATTAACACCCTCGATAAAGAGGGAAATTGCAAAAGAAGATGGATGTCCCCAAAGTGTTCAATAGAAAGTTATGTGGAAGGGAAAAGTGTGGAAGAAAAAGGTGCACAAGCAGCAGGGATGACTGCAGCCTGGAGAGGATTGTCAGGAAAAGGTCAGTCAAAAGTGTTGGGGACTTTCACAAGGAGTGAACTGAGGCTGGAGTTAATGCATCAAGAGCCACCACACACAGATGGATCCTGGACATGGGCTTCAAATGCCGTATTCTTCTTGTCAAGCTGCTCCTGAACACTGTTGCTTAGTGGTCCAAAGTCCTCTTTTCTGATGAGAGCAACTTTTGCATCTCATTTGGGGAACCAAGGACCCAGAGTCTGGAGGAAGAATGGAGAGGCACACAATGCATGGTGCTTGAAGTCCAGTATGAAATTTCCACAATCTGTGTTGATTTGGGGAGCCATGTCATCTGCTGGTGTTGGTCCACTGTGCTTCATTAATTCCAGGGTCAATGCAGGTGTCTACCAAGAGATTTTGGAGCACTTCATGCTTCCTTCTGCATACTAGCTTTTTGGGGGTGCTGACTTCATTTTCTAGCAGGACGTGGCAACTGACCTCACTGCCAAAAGTACCAAAACCTGGTTCAATGACCATGGGATTACTGTGCTTGATTGGCTAGCAAACCCGCCTGATCCGACCCCATAGAGAATCTATGGGGCATTGCCAAGAAAAAGATGAGGGACATGAGACTGAACAATGCAGCAGAGCTGAAGGCTGCTATTGAAGCATCCTGATCTTCCATAACACCTCAGCAGTGCCACAGGCTGATAGCATCCATGCCATGCCACACTGAGGCAGTAATGATGCAAAAGGGGCCCAAGCCAAGTACTGAGTACATATGAATGCTTATACTAGGGGTGGGCACAAAACAGAAAAAATGGTGTTTCATTTGGTTCTGTTTCAGGGGCCCCACATTTCATTTCGTTTTGTCATACAAATTTTTACAACAAAAATTTGTATGAAATGAAACGTTTTGTTACCTGCGGTTGCAGCTCCCGAGTCCAAAGACTCTGGTGGGTGGGGTGGAGGCTAGGCTGGCCTGCCCAGCTGGCTGGCGGTGACTCCGGCGGTGGCAACAGGGGGCCCTAGGCCAGCCTGCTCAGCTGGCTGGTGGTGACTCCAGTGGCAGCAGTAGCAATTCTGGTGGTGGTGGCCCTAGGCTAGCCTGCCAAGCCAGCTGGTGGCAACTCCAGCAATGGTGGTGGTGGCCCTAGGCCAGCCTCCCCAGCTGGCTGGTGGCGACTCTGACTCCGCCGGCGGCCGCAGCGACTCCAGTAGCGGCGACAGGGGGCCCTAGGCCAGCCTGCCCAGCTGGCTGGTGTTGACTCTGCCGGTGATGGTGGTGGGCCTAGGGTGGCCTGCTGGCTGCTCGCCCTCTCCTGTTGCAGTGGCAGTGGTGGCTCCGGTGGCAGAAGTGGAGGTTCCGGCGGTGGGCTTAGGCTGGCCTGCCAGCCACTCACCCTCTCTGGCCTGGCTGGGCAGTCTTGGCAGCAGTGGTGGTGGCAGAACACCCGCAGGTAAGCCACCATTTTACAATTGGAACAGAACAGTTTGTTTCAATGGAAAAACCACAGTTTCATTTAGTCTTTAACAAAATGAATGCTTTAATGCTGCTTCATCATTTCGTTTCTTCTCGTTTTGCTTCGTTACATAACAAAATGATGAAAGAGTATTTCATTTCCGTTTCGTGCCCATCCAATATTGTTCTATTTCCAATCCTTGTGTTATTGATGTATTCTAATTTTCCGAGATTATGAATTTGGGGTTTTCATAAGCTGTATGCCATAATCATCACAATTATACCAAAGTAAGGCTTGATATATCTTGCTTTGCATGTACTGAGTCTATCTCATATATTAGTTTCACCATTTTAGTTGATTTACTGAAATAAATGAAGATTTGCATAATATTTTAATTTTTGAGTTTCACCTGTATTTTTAAAAGTCTGACCATCTTTTATTATCTTAGACCTTGGAAAATTTACCCTTTGGGCTTTTAAAGTCCATAACTCCTCAGATAAGATGGCCCTTAACCATTCTTGCTGTGCGATTCTGGGGGTTGTGTCCTTCATAAAAGGTAACTTTTTCAAGGTAAAGCTTTAGCAGCTGACCTGGCCTGTGCCATACTGAGCGTCTGTGAGTCCATCTGGCTTGGCTGCCATTTGGAAGCCCTCTTGAGTGTACCGTTCATCTTCTTCACACTTGCCTATGTAAATGATCCTTGATTCATCCTAGGAGATGTTGATCTCCTGTCGTCGTAGATGTGGTAAACAGTTAATGCACATGTTGACTTGAAGTGCGCACCTGCTTTGGAAACATTGCATCCTGTCTCACTGTCCTGATGGACACATTCTGCTCGGTCTGTTTATTGCCTTCCAAAGAGCGTGACCAGATTTTCTTAGAAAGGGGGATTTGCCTAACAGGTGGTGTGGGAGCATGTGGCCTGCTTGTTTCCTTTGGCTGTTGCCCAAAAGAGATCCTGAAATGTCAGGGCTGTCTTGGCAACTCGAGCGCGGCTGAAACCGAGAACCCTTCCCAAAACGTCAGCTCCTGTTCAGATTTCTACTAAACCTGTTTTAATCACCCAAGACCAGCTTGATGATCGTTATCGATCCACACTGGCTTGGTTTCTTCTGATTCAAGAAGATTTGGACAGGTAGAAGTGGTGTTACAGCTGAAGAAAAGTCCAGAGTCCAGCAAACGGGATGTAATCAATCAGTTGGTGATAGGTATTACAGTGGTACCTTGTATAAAAGAATTAATTCGTTCCAAAAGAAATTATGTTAAGCAAATTTTCCTTTATGCAAATTTCCCATAGGAATGCATTGAAAATGGAGTAATCCCATTTTATGTTGTACAAATTTGCCCCATAGGTGGTTCTGTTAAGCAATTTCCCCTATCTCCGGAATTTTTTATGTTGTACAGATCTTATGTTATACAAACCCTTTGTTATACAAGGGTCCACTGTATTTGGACACTTTTCATTTGGGTAGTCAGAGAAGTGTTGTTTAGCTGAAGTGAGGCAAAGAACACGTGTCCTTAAGAAGAAGGTTTCAAGTATGCCTAGATTGTTGTGTGAATCAGGATTTGTCTCACATGCTTTTAAACAAGGCCTGGACAGAAAAATTCCATGAACCTATGAAGCAGTTGGCATCATTGCTTGATCTATAGTAGCCTAGTTTTGTCTGCTCGTTGCTGGTAGCTGTCCCCAGCAGAGGACTCGTGAATGTTGCTTCTTTGGATTACAGTTTCTGGAATTGCTCAGTGACTAAGACGGCTAGAAATTTCCAGGAGCCCTTGTTCCCAAGAAATAGATTGCCCAGGCGCAGTACTTGAAACCCACTTGAAAACGGAGCCCGGGACCTTTGGTACATAGAGTCCCAAGCTCGGCACTCAGTGAGGGCCCCTGCCACGAGCACCTCTGAGGAGAACAGCATGCTTTGCTCCCTAGCCCCCCATGGGAATTCTTATGAGAGTTTTAACCTTGCCTCTGTTCTCTAGGTCAAGTGTAAATTGATCTTGTTCTGATCAGAAAACTGATACTGCAGAGTTAACAAGCCAGTGCAATTCCACAAAGGGCACGCTCGGCAGCATTTTCTGAAACTGTTGTTTAGAAAAGGCATTAGGAAATTAAACACAGTGGGCTACTTTAAAAAATATATTTGGTTCTTTTTTCATCTCATTGCACAACTTAAAATTATGGACATACAATATACGGTCTCTCTCCCTCTTGCTTCCTCTCTCTCTTCCTCTCTCTCTCTCTCTCTCTCTCTCTCAAATGTAAAATAATCAGACTATTTTGGGCCAGAAGCAATTAGGGGTTTTAACCAACAATATTTAGACTACTTTCTCAGATCTGCACATGAATCCAAGCCATTAAGTCAGTGGTTCTCAATGCAACCCTTTAATACAGTTCCTCATGTTGTGGTGACCCCTTGCCCTGCTTGGAAGAGGCCACAATCCCCCTTTGGCAGGCCACTGCTGCAGGGGCCATAGAGAACTTCCCTCTACAGGCACCCTCAGCCAATCGCAGCCTCCGGTGCCATTGACTGACATCCCCTCCAACCTATCAAGCTGAAACTCACTCTCCACCCCCGCCTTCCTCACCCTACTCCTCGAGACGCAAGTCGTTTGTGCCTTTTTCTTCACTGGCTTATGGCGACCCCTGTGAAATAGTCATTCAGTCCCCTAAGGGGTCCCGACTCCCAGGTTGGGAACCACTGCATTAAATGTATACAAACATCAGGACCTTTTTCTTCCTAAGCTAATTGCATATACAGTACTGTATATTGTTTTTGCTGAATGTGAACATCATTGTATTGCAGTTTTCCTGTGACTTGGCTGCATGTTGTTGGCATTTGTGTATCCTTTGGTTCCTTCTGTTGTCATTCTTTTGGGAGAGAGGGTAACTGGAGGGGTCATCTGAATGAGTAGGCTGCAATCCACAAGAGCTTCTTCCAGAAAAAAATGAATTACCGTATATACTCGAGTATAAGTCGACCCGAGTATACGTCGGGCCCCCTAATTTAAACCCCCAAAACTGGGAAAGTTTATTGACTCAAGTATAAGCCTAGGGTGGGAAATGCAGCAGGGCCTGGCAACTTGTGAGCTGTGTGTGTGTGTGTGATGTTTAAAATGACTTTTAGCCACCGAGGCAAGTGCTTGAGTTGGTGGCTAAAAATCATTTTAAACATTGTTTTAAAATGACTTTTTAAAAAGTCATTTTAAACATGGGGGGTAAGGAGAAGTGGTGCACAATGTTTAAAATGACTTTTAGCCACTGGCCCAAACTTGCCTCAGTGGCTAAAAGTATTGACCCGAATATAAGCTGAGGACCCCTTTTTTCAGCCCAAAATTCGGGCTGAAAAACTAGGCTTATATCCGAGTATATACAGTAGTTGTGCTGGAGCCACTGGACTGTTATTTCTGCCACAAAAGATTAAAACAGGTGTCTAAAGTTATCTTTACATTTGTCTTTTATTTTTTTTAAAAAGTGATCCAGTGCATGTTCGCTGCTCAGTACATTCTTAATCCCCCCCCACTTCCTCTGTGCCATGCCTTCATGGATCTTAGGAAGTTATTAATTTGCCAATATCACCAAGGGGCCATCGTCTTAAGCTGTCTCATTATATTGGCAAACGGACAGTCAGCTGCTACGGATCAAATTTGGTGACTTGAAGTCTCTGTGCCATTTGGATGCGAGGATCTCACCAAGAGGTATATTGGACCACATGGCGAGCCTGTTAATCTGACCCAGCCTACTGCACTAGCCAGATAAGCCTGTTGTTTCTATCTGCCAGTCAGTCCATGCAGGCCACTCTCACGGTTGAGATGCTTTGAGCTTGGGGGGAAAAGGGAGAAGTGTATGCAAGAGGGAGAAACCCAGTCTACCAGAGGAGAAAACAAGAAGGGCAAAGTTCTCCAAAGCAATTCAGTTCACGCAGCATGCCTTCAAATGCACTTGACCTCTGGTGTCTTCAGAAAAAAGTGTTGACATTCAGTGGTATTCCTAGATTAGCTTGTTGCTTTTTGAATGGTTATTTTTTTTTAAAAAAGTTTAGTTGCCTTAAGCCAGGCATGTCCAAAGTCAGGCCCGGGGGCCAAATGTGGCCCGTTTTCACATTTTGAGTGGCCTGCGACCTCTTCTCCCCACCGGCTCATCCTGTCATGCATCTCTGCCAGCTGGCCCCTCCCCATGCCGGATGGAAACGTCAGCTTGCAATTTTACGGTTTGCCTGCCCTCCCTGCCTCTGTCCATCCCCCTAGCCACCTGCCCGCCCTACCCGCCCCCGGCTGTGTTTCTGCAGTGTCTTCTCCACTTCCTTGCATGTCCTAGAGGCTTTGCAAAGTCTAACCTGGGGGACAAAAGCAGGTGAATGGTTGGCCCCCACACATTTTAATCTCACCAGATCTGGCCCTCCTTGCAAAAAGTTTGGACACCCCTGCCTTAAGCCCTTTAGAAATGAACCCGTTTAGAAATTGCAAAGGAATTGATAGACATTTTTCTTTGCTTCAGCGTTGCAATGGAGGGAAGCGGAACAGCTTCTAGTTGCCAGTCTGAAGAAAGCAGTTTGCTGGACCTCCCGTGCGTCATAACTGCAGAAAGCTTTGGCTTGAACTTGAACCCAGGGAAGAATCACGAGGCTCTCAGTTCTGCCGATGCGTCTGTTTCACCGGCATCCACAGCAGGTAAAGCACTCCCACTATTGTTGCTCTCCTCGCCAAATGCTGTCTTCCGGTCAGGCAGGCGGTGGACTTCATGGCATGCTAGACAAAATGTTCAAATGGTAGTGAGGGTTTTGAGGTTACGCATCTCTGCCCAAACACGATTGAGTTATACGTATCTTCAGATGGGCTGACAAAGCCTTTTAGTCTGGGCACGCAATTGCAGGGTGAGTTGGGATGATGTCATCTGCTATAAAAGCCTGTGCCGTTTTGAGCAGCTTTGCTGGGTCATTATTTCTCTGATTCACAGCTCCTTGTGGTCATGTCTTTTGTCCTGTCTGGTTCAACTTGTACGCTCTGGTTGGCTGGAGAGTGGCTGTCTCTGTGTGCTGCATCGCATATCCTGCACTTTCCTTTTGAAGAGGCAGCTTCGTGTAGTGGCTAGAGTCTCAGATTAGGATTCAAGGGACTGGGGTTCTAATTCCTGCTCAGCCATGGAAAGGCATGAGATGGTGGCGGCAGTGGTAACCCACTTGAAAATCCTAGAAGGCCACCATAAGACACACAAGTGACTTGACAGCATAACTCTCCTTTGAATACATAGTACAGTGGACCCTTGTATAACAAACAGCTTGTATAACATAAAATTTATACAACATAAAAAATTCTGGAGATAGGGGAAATTTGCTTAACATAATCGCCTATGGGGAGAATCCGTACAACATAAAAATGGGATTACTACGTTTTCAATGCATTCCTATGGGAGTTTGTATAAAGGAAAATTTGCTTAACACAATTTCATTTGGATCGAATTAATTCCTTTATACAAGGTACCACTGTATTGCCAAAACACTTTAAAAATAAGCTTTTTTTTTTTTAGCAACAACGACAACAAAATTTTGTGGGTAGAAATAAACAGAAGTACTAAACATAGTGTGGAACTTTCATTTTTTAAAAAAATAGGAATGCCGCTCTAGTTTTGGCTCAGAGTTTGAAAATTGCAGAGTTTGGATGTCAGCTCCTATGCAGTAATACCTTGGTTTACAAGCATAATTGTAACCCCACAAGAAATAATGGAAACTCGGATGATTCCTTCTTATTTTGAAAAATAAGAAAGCATGCTGAAAACAAATTAAAGAAAAATATAAAGAAAAATAAAACAAACCCCTAACCTCTGCTTGCCTTTGAAAATGTTCCTTGGCTGGTGCAAGGGAGACTTCAGTTCCTTTCTCCTTCCTCTGCTTTTGAAGGTTGCTTGAGATGGAATGTTCCAAGTAATCTAATCAACCCACAATCTGGGGGGAGGGATAGCACTACCATTGGCTCACTTGTGATCATGTGACCTGCTCCAGTTACTTGTATTGCAAGACACTGCTTGTTGATCAAGGCAAAATTTGCAAGAAAGGTTTGCTTATCTTGCAAAAAGCTCTTAGACTAAATTACTATTAAAGCAAGATATTACTGTAATTGTTCAGGGCCTGGCTATGCTGTCTGGGGATTTTAGGAAAATAAGTTTTGTTAGCTCTCACTTTGTTGGTTTGGTGTCAGGACAATATCCTGCGGCTCAATAAGTTTTCAAGACCGATGGGCACTGCAGGAGGTTTCAAACCGGTTTCTCCAGTGTGGTGGACAGCTCTGTGGCCTGAGATCCTGTCGCTGGAAACAATCTCATTTGGATCTGGGATGATAATTTCTTTTATTTCTGATAGTGTTCACAAGATGTACCCACTTCTGGAATACGGTGTCTACTGTATGTGTATAGTTGTGGGTGTTGTGATTGAATTCAGTTTTTACTTTTGGCGGTTCCAGCCAGCCTGGCCCCACAACAGGAGTTGATGATGCAGAAAACAACTTGTTCTTCAACAATTCTGGCATTTCACTGGACATAACGTCAGGTTGCCTCACAGTTCCTGAAACATTGAACTTTTTAGTCCAGTTACAAGCTAACTCGGATGTGCCATAGGTCTTCTTCAAAACGGGTACGCTCCAAACCGCTTCTGGTTTGTTGGCTTCCTGAGGGGTCGACATCCACTGAGCTTGTTCCTTTTCGGACCAGAGTGCTGCAAACCTTGCTTTCATAATCTGAAGCAGCATTATTAAAAGAGATAATTAAAAATAACCAACCAATGGTTCTGTTGAGGGACTCCAAGGAGGACTTTCCTTATGCCAAATCTCTCTCTCTTTCTGGCACTGCCTTTCCAGCTCTCCAAAGGACCAACTCGTGATCAGAGTGTTCATGTGACATCATTTCACTTTTTCTTAACTAAAACAAAAGGGGAATGAGTGAGGCAAATCCACAGTCCCCTCCGCAGCACACAAAGGCATTAACAGTTTCTGGCTAAGTGACGTACGTATACATGGAAGGGCTTGCCTTGCATGTAGCATTTTGCAGTATAGTAGGGCCCCTGTATCAACTGATTCATTATCCACTGATTCTGTTATCCACAGATGGCAGAGGAAACAATTGAATAAATAATTCAGCAGCTGCAAAGCAAGCTGCTGTCACAAAACAGCACTTTGGGGGATTTTTCTGTGTTCTCTCTTCTCCACAGTTTTCATTATCCACGGGAAGGCCTGGAACCAATCCCCAGTAGATACCGGAGTCCTACTGTATTTAATTTAAAGAATTGGTATCCATGATTTCATTTTTCTTTCTTTTCTCTCCTTTTCCCCCTTTGCTGTTGAACCTGTTCAGTTGTAAATCTATGAGCAGGGATGGTCTTCTTACTTGCAGTTGTATGTCAGTTCAACACTTTGTTAAGCCTATTTCGGAGCTCAGCCAACAGATAAATCCTAAAGCAGAGGTGGCCAAGGTGTGGCCGGTGGGTTGCATATAGCCCAAAGCCCAAAGGTTGCATATAGCCCAAAGCAGAGTCCTTCAGTTCTTCCCAGAGTCCCCCTGGTGATTCCCCCCTCAAAAGGATTTTGAGAAGAATGTTTTGTTTGCTACCCCCATTCAGGATTGGCAACCCAGACATCCTAGATCTTGGCTCCCAGATGAGCCCCTTGTAACAACGTAGATGGTGCAGGGATATGAGAGAAGGGTAGGGGGTGAATAGTACTTCCCTCATAGCTGCTTTTAAAGTGGTTTTCAAGGAAGTGTATGTCATCCCTTTGGATGCATAGGTGGCAGCTAATGGCAAACACAAATGCTATTATTTACTGTAGACATCCATGAGCCAACAGACTGGTGCTCCAGTCACAGGAGACTGTTATTAGATGGAAAAGCTGGACAATCTTTTCTGGTTTTTGGCTTTTTAGTGGCGTCTAATGGGAGGACACTGCTTTAAATGGTGTTTATTCCTTGGTGAGTTGGTAGACACTCAATATCTTTTTTTTTTGCTAGAGTTTGGTTAGAGAAGGATGCAACACAACATTTCAAGAAGTCACAGAAAGCAGGCAGTTACCGTGGAAGGGTTAGCATCTAAATTTCCCCTCTGCTTTTAGTAGTGGTAATTGCTGACATAGCCTATAGATCTCTGAACTTCCAGGCCTTTTTCCATGAGTCATAGAATTGGAGAAATCCAGAGGCAAGGTAAAAAGTTACATTGGATAAACTAAGGGGTGAGCAGAAATAGAGGTTTGTTTGTTTGCTTGTTTAGGAGGCAGGTTAAATTAATAGCTGTTACACTCTTACTCCCTAGCATGTAATTGATCATCTTCCTAATACTAGCCCAGAAGGAACTTGTATAGGTGGTGTGGTCAATCGTGTAACTCATAGATGAGCAAAGTTCTGATAGTCAGTTCTTGTTTTGGGGAGATAGGCATTTCTGAACAGCTGTGTTTTGCCATAAGATCACACAGATATTGGTATTTATGTCCAGCAGGATTGTGGAAGGCATAGTTTGCCATTCAGAGGACGTTTCTCCTCAGGCACTCAGAGAGAGGCAAGGGCATCTCTGCCAAGTCTGAGATAGGGAAAATACAGCTCCCAGATGTTCAGAGATTGCTCATCCATGGTCTGATACTCTTCTCACCTTGGGCTTTCTGTACATAAAACTACTGTTTGCATTCAGAGGAATGCTGGACATACTCCTTTGATTACTCACAATCCAAAGTGAAACAAAATGCAAACCACCCCAACAATAGGACCCTAAAAGAGATTATATTTAATCTTCTTGGTGCTGGTTCATCATTGAGTTGTGTGTGACTTCTGTAGAGGTTTAGTCAAGATAGTTGCCACTTTCTGGAGCAGCTGTTGTCCTCCACATCACACGCTGTGTACTATCCCAGAGATAGGTCTTCTCATCTATTCAAATGATGAACAGATTGACTCTCGTGGCTCCATGTCTCTCTGGTTCTTCCTCTTCCTTTGTACCTGCTACTTTCTTGGTGCTTGCTCCTAGGCTGTGAAACCTCCTTCTGAGGCTATGCTGGCCATTGGAAAACAAAACAAAAACCTTTCTGATCTCAGAAGACTTGGGCTGCTGGGTGTTGGGGAACACTTTTAAAATGGTGATTTTGTAGATTTTCTTTTTTCTTTTTTTGTTTTAAGTGGCTTTAAAAGGATTAAAACTGCTTTAATGTAATAACCTAAACAAATCAAAGATGAAAATAAAAGTTCCAACAAAGATTTGGAGACAGCATTTAGACAGGTGGAGAGGTAGACAGACTCACATTTCTCTTAGGTGAGGCATGTCCAAACTTTGGCCCTCCTGATGTTTTGGACCACAACTCCCAGAATTCCAAGCCTGTATTGCCAATGACAAAGGACTGTAGGAGTTGTGGTCCAAAACATCTGGAGGGCCGAAGTTTGGACACCACAGTCTTAGGTAGTCATAGTATATAACACTCTTGGACTCACTTCACAGTTAGGTACTTCAGTAGCTCCTGCAGATTCTGGCCATAGGGTACAAGATCTGTCTCCCCCCTCCCTGTTGTTAGATACTTGCAGATTGACCAGGAGGATGTGACTGCCCCAGTCCTTCTGGTAGCTGAGGTGGGATTTTGCTCAGGCTCAAGCTCACTGAGCCACTTATGAGGTCATAAAGGGCTCCTCCCCACAGCTGTCACACTGGCTAGTGAGGATGGATCTTGTGGCCCAGTGGTTAAATGCCTGTACTGCAGGTAAAACTGTGCTCAGAACCTGGGGTTCAATCCCAGGTAGCCGGCTCATGGTTGACTCAGCCTTCCGTCCTTCCAAGGTTGGTAAATTGAGTACCCAGCTTGCTAGGGTGGGGGGCAATGTGTAGCCTGCATAATTAAAAACTGTAAACTGACCAGCGAGTACTTGAAGCGGTGTATATGCAGAACACTTTTTGCTTTTACAGACCACTGGTCTCGTGGCTTTTACATGTCATGCTGCTTGCCTCTCCCTTTGAGAGCTCATTTGTTTTCTAGTTGTCGTGGCCAATAGTATCTGTGGTACTTAGACACAACTGGCCACGACAATTGGAAAACAATGGCAGGAGTTTGTTCAAAGGCAGATTTCCTTGGGCAACTCACCAGGCTAGAAATAGGCAGTCAAAAGAAGGCTCGTGGTGAGAGTTAGAGCTACAAGATTTTCTTCCAGCTAAGCTTCTCCCACTGGCTGTTTTGCTTGTTTCACATTACAACTCACAGCAGGTAGAGGAGAGAATGTAGGTGTGTGTGTGTCTGTGTGCGCAATCATCCATATATTTAGACTCTGATTGAGGGTACAAATGCTTTCTCAAAGAAAAATATACCTGTTATTGAGCCTATGCCTAGAAAGCAAGGGGTGCCCAGAATGTAAAACTGCAGACCAGCTGAATTATTGGCACAGGTTTGTTTCGAAATTCAACAACTGTCTTAAATTGATTCACCATATAACTGGAGTATTTCACAGTGAATTCCCTAAAAATGTACAGTAGGACCCCTGTATCCACTGATTCATTATCCACTGATTTATTTGTCCACGGTTGGCAGAGGAAAAATTAAATAATTCAGCAGCCACAAAGCAAGCTGTAAAGCAAGCTGTTGTCACAAATAGCGTCTGTAAAGCAAGCTGTTGTCACAGACAGTGGCCATAAAGCAAACTACTGTTTCAAAACAGCAGTCATAAAGCAAGCTACTGTCAGGAAACAGCAGTTTGGAGATGGGTGGCAGGCGTTCTCTCTTATCCATGGTTTTCATTATCCACGGGAAGGCCTGGAACCAATCCCCAGCAGATACCGGGGTACTACTGTATTTAATAGCTATAATTCATTAAAACATTTAATCACAATTTTTAAAACTTATTTTTTTTTAAAAAAAGCTATTACATTTATAAATATTTTGATATATAAAATTATTAAAATAGTTTTATCATTAACAGTAATAACAGTTTCAATAATAAGTTAATGTTTTGTATTACTTTAATTCATTAAGCACTATGGCGTGGTATATAAGCAGAACACCTTGCTTTTTTTAAAAATTTTGCAGACAATTGGGTAGATGGCCATTTTTAGCCAAATGTATTAAATGTACTAGGTTGTTTTTTTAAAATAGTAATTTTCACTGTTGTCCAGTGTAAATAAGGTATTTCTACAATGTTCACTAGCACAATGGACAGAAATACATTAATTTCCAAATGAAAGTATCATAAATATTAACACATTAGCTTTAAAGCTAATGTTTCTAGTTTTTTATACTAGGGATGCTAGGGGGAAGTGGTGGTAGGTCTGACCATATGAATTTCAATTCTGTAATATTACCCCTTGGTTCTATTCTATTCATCCCTTAGTTTATTTTGATAAATCAATGAAATCAATGGATTGATGCATCATTCGTTGTAAATAAGTTCAGGGAGAGATGATATGTCTTAGCAGTCTGCTTTGAAGTAATGTAAAAATTCTGCTGACGGAAGCAGCTGGCTGAAAAGAGCAGCTGCCAACCTTGTCCTGTCACAATTGTTAATAATGGTGCCTTCTGACCCAGCTGGAAATCTCTTTGCATTGAGAGACTTCACCACTGAGTTCAAAGAGACAGGTGTGGGAGCAAATGCCTGTTTTCTCTTCTTTTTGAATACATTTTTTTCAAGTGGTCGTATTCTCTTCAAGTTACTTAATGACCCATGTGCTAGGGGTATCAAGTGAAGGAGAGATTACCTCCGATCTTTTGTTCACCTTTTGTTATGATTCCTGTTCCCCTACCCAGTCTCAGAGTGCAGGTTTTGTGCCCTGAGACACAATCATTGGGAGGTCCCAGGCACTTTTCTGTGCTGCGTTTGCTGCCTCCGCTCCAGAGGTTGGACACCCTTCCCAAAATTACTGACAAATCAGCCGAGCGACCAAGAGATAGGACGGGGAATAGAGCCACAAATAAAAGCAAATACTTTCACACATGAAACTGGTTAAGCCAGTTTTCAAAGCAGTAGCTCTGTTACTCTGTTTAAGGATGGCAAGACCTATTTATTTATTTATTTATTTATTTATTTATTTATTTATTTATTTATTTATTTATTTGTTGCATTTATTAACTGCCTGACTTTCCCAGTGGGAACATAGAAAAAACAAGAGCAAATAAAAAAACAAAAATAAAACAAATATATAAACAAATAAGGGGGAAGACAGACAAAAACATACTGACACCTTGAACTCAGGTTTCTTTTTTAAAAATAATTTGTATTTATTTCAATCATCACTGCATCACTACATAATACAAGCATTGCACAAGCATCAAATAAAACTAAAAAAAATTCCAATTATCATTCATCATACTGTCTGAGTGTAAATTATATTAACTACATTACATCTCAATTCCGCCATGTATTCTATTCCTTCTCTCAAACCAATCATAAAATCTGTTCCATGTCTGATAGTACACGAGTCCTCTTTTTCTTTAATTCCCATAGTCATTCTATCCATCTCAGCAGAGTCTAAATTTATTTGTATAATTATCTTTTCCTTAGGAGTGTTTTCATTTTTCCACATTTGGGCCCAAACAATTCTGGCCACAGTCAGAATAGGTAATCTAATATATCTATCTTGCACATTAACACTCTCTGGCATAATATCTAGTAAAAACATTTCTGGTTTAAATTCTATATTCTGCTTGATTATTTCTTTAAACCAACTATGTATTTTAACCCAATATTTATTTGACCTCACACAAGACCATCATGCATGATAAGAAGTCCCATCATGGTTCTTACATTTACAACATTTATTGGACAGATTTGGGGACATTTTCGCTAATCTAGTTAGCGGTAAGTGCCACCGATAAAATGTTTTATATAGGTTTTCTTTATAAGATATTGTCAGGGTTAGTACTGTATAACTTTTGCCAGTACAGTAATACCTCGGATAACAAATGCCTCGATAATGATTTTTTTGGATAATGAATTGCAATTTCCATGTATACGGCTGCCTCAGATAACGAATTTTCCCTATGGGCTGCCTCGGATAACGAATCGCAATTTCTAGGTATAGGTCTGCCTCAGGTAATGAATTTTCTCTATGGGCTGCCTCGGATAACGAATTTTCCTATGGTCTGCCACGGATAATGAATTTTCCCTATGGACTGCCTCGGATAACGAATTTCCAGCATGCATCGGTAAAAAAGAGTTATCCTGGGTGGCATTGCATCTGTACCTTTAAAGTGCACTTTATAAAGAATTTTGAGCAAAAAAACAGGTGTCTGTGTCATTTTCCTAGGCTCTGGAACAGATTAAACGGTTTCCCATTCATTCCTATGGGAAACCGCATTTCAGATAACAATTTTTTTCAGATAACGAATTGCCTCGGAGAACGAATTAAATTTGATATCCGAGGTACCACTGTACCTTGATCTCAGTTCAGCCCAAGCAATAATGTATAATAATCTATCTAAAAGTCACATAATAGGAAGTCATTCATTCAGTGAAACTTTGCCTGTAGCGAATGGTCTTTGCCTGCTTGTGGAAGGACAGCAAGGATAAGGCCATTCTGGCCTCCAGTGGGAGGGAGTTCCAAAGTCGGGGAGCAGCAACAGTGGGACTGATGTGGTTAGCACCTGAGTCGGCTCATACTGGGAAAAATGATCTTTGGGGTAATTTGAACCCTGGCCATTTAGGGGGTTAGGTGGCTCAGTGAACTAAGGCTCCGAAAACTGTTGACTGCAAAGTCGGCAGCTCAGCGGTTCGAATCCCGGAGGCCATGCAGCAGAGCGAGCTCCTGCTGATAACCCCAGCTCCTGTCAACCTAGCAGTTTGAAAGCATCTAAATGCAAGTAGATAAATAGGTACCGCCATAAAAAGCGGGAAGGTAAAACAATGTTTCCTTGCAGCCATGACGGCCACGTGCCATGGACTTGCACAACACTGGCTCTTTGGCTTGAATATGGAGATGAGCACCACCCATAGAGTTCAACACGACTAGCAGACATGTGCAGGGGGAACCTGTATCTTTACTTTTTAAGATAAAACTAGCATTTTGAATTGTGCCTGGAAATTGATTGGCAACTAGTGGAGCTGCTGCAATAAGAGTGTTAAGTGATCACTGTAACCAGCTCCAGCCAGCAATGTACCCTGTTTCCCCGAAAATAAGACCTCCCCCAAAAATAAGCCCTAGTAGGATTTCTATGCATTTGTTAATTATAAGCCCTACCCTGATAATAAGACCTAGTGATGGGTGTGGCTATGGTTGTGTGCAGGGCTGACATTCAAGCATATTATACTTAATAAAAGTAAGACATCCCCTGAAAATAAGCCCTAGTGTGTCTTCTTGAGAAAAAATAAATATAAGACAGTGTCTTATTTTCGGGGAAACACGGTAGCTGCCATATTTTGCAGCCACTGAAACTTTCCATCAGTGGGCCTATGTACGGCACGTTTCAGTAGTCCAGCCCGGAAGTGACTAGGGCAGTGGTGGTGAACCTTCGGCACTCCTGATGTTTTGGACCACAACTCCCAGAATTCCAACCTGTATTGCCAATGACAAAGGACTGTGGGAGTTGTGGTCAAAACATCTGGCGTGCCGAAGGGTCGCCACCACTGAACTAGGGCATGTATCACAGTGGCCAGAGCAGATTTCTCAAGAAACAGACATAACCGGCACACTGGTTTTAATTGGGCAAATGCACTCCTGGCCACTGCTGAAACCTGGGCATCTTCTGTCACTCTGTACATTAGTGACCTGTTCTTCCTACAGTATTTTGCATGGATCAGATCCTTTGCCAGACCATCTAAGATAAGAATGGGGAACTTTTGACCTCCCCAGATGTTTTGGACCACAACTCCCAGAATTCCAAGCCTATAGAGCCAGTGATAAAGGGCTGTGGGCATTGTGGTCCAAAACATCTGGAGGGCCAAACATTCACCACCCCTGATCTAAGGCAAGGAAGAGAGATATCTTTATTGGACTATTAAATCGAGAGCTCCTGCAAGAATTGACTGCAGAAGGAACTTAACAGGAAGTATGAAACTATCAATTTAAACTGGGATACATAATACAGTACTGTATATGCAATCAAACTTACTACAGCTCCATTACTTGTATTAGTAATGCCATGTACACTTTCCTTTGCCTGCCTATAGGCATGCAGGATTGTTTCACTCCTCGGTAATATGTCTGTCAAAGTGATTAATCCACAGAAGGTCACGGTGGGATAGAAAAATTAGTCTTTAGGGCACAACTCTGGCTTTGTGGTTTTATTAAAAAATTTGTTTTGATTTTGTCTGGCTGCGATTCAACCAGTTGTCCCTCTAAAATTACCAGATACACTATAAAAGAAGCTTCCACTAGAGGTCTCTCAAAGAAGCGTTTCCTCAATAAATCTCTTTTTTGGAACGCAACCTGGGTAGTCTTGATTACACCCCTCGCTAAGGTATTGATCTATATTGTTGCTGCATTCAGAAATGTGACATGAAGCTTAAACTATTGGTTTCTAAATAATGCCCCTTTGATTTTAAAGTCCTATAACTGTATTTAAGACATTATTTTTAATTTAAAAATCACAACAGAAAACAAAGCAACCCCCAACTATCCAAATATATAACAAACAGTACTACGTATGAAATATAACACATATAACAATGTAGCATAATTTGCCCCCATACACACGCCAGGACCATTTGAAGATAATTTAATTTTAGAGACATTCTTGAAAACATATCGGATTATAACCACACTTCAGCCTTGACCATTCTGTCGGACCTTGTCATTGTGTGTGTGTGTGTGTGTCTGTCTGTCTGTCTGTCTGTCTGTCTGTCTGTGTCTGTCTGTCTGTCTGTCTGTCTGTCTATCAGTACCATAATGCTGTATTTTCCTCATTTATTTTCAATTATTTTGGCAATGTTGATAATCCAATCTACTTAGAAACAGTCCTTGTTACTGTGAGAAGCAAGTTGCCAAACTAGATGGGTCTTTGAGCTAAACCATCTTAGGGCGCTTTTACACGACCCCTAAGATCCGCTGGCCACTTAAATTCAGACCAGAGATCTTAGGGGCTTGTCGCTCTTCCTGCTTCCCCACCCTCCGCACTTCCTGGCTGCTGGCTGCGTGAGGGGAGGGAGAAAAAAAAGGAATAAAAGATCGTGCCTCACCTCCGTTCTGGCTCTCGTTCTGGCTCTCGCTCTTGCTGGCAAGATTCCTGTGTCTGTAAAGTAGCTCTTAAAGGGGCGGGAGCCAAAACAACAACAAACAGAAGCGAGGAGAGCCCCGCACTCACTATCTTTACACCGCATCAAGGAATTTTCAGGACGGAAAAGCAGGTACTTGAAAGGTGCGCTGGGATGCGCTAAAGTGGGCGTGGTCGCACCTAATTTCCTGTAAACTCCGGAGCTGGTGGGTAAACATTTTTAAGCTCCGGAGCTGGGAGCCATTTGCCCTGGAGTTTAGGGGTCGTGTATAAACGCCCTTAATCTCTAGGTGTCATTACATATCCAGTGTAAGAGGCCAAGCACAAATTGCAAGCCTTTTTAATACGACTTTTGGTAGTTTGACAGGGGAAAAGAGATTGAATGTGAAATCCTTTACATATCTAGAAAGACAATGTACAGTATAGCCTAAATAATAAGGGTTGAATTTGGCCACTACATGCCCTGTCTAATCTACGATACCGTTTTCACTATGGTCAAGCAGTTGATGAAAAGCCCAGATACAGGGCATGAACACAAGAGGACCTGCCCACTTATACCCACTGGCATCTTGACCAGCAGCTGATGTATACTGACGTGCTGTCTCTGATACTGGACACGGCATTCATTTATCATGACTTGTTTGTATCACCAGATGCTTTCACTAATTGCTTCTTGACTGCCTGAGGACTTGAAGTATATTTCTCAGTGTGGTCCAGTTTTTTTTTCATCCTTCCCCCCCTAAAAAAAATAATAATTGAGCAAGTAAGAAGATTATGGTATAATCACAGAGGTCGGTGTGCCTCAGAGGAGAGAAAACCATGAATTTGTTGGGAAACCTAATCTGTTTCACCAATGCCTTTGAAAAACAATGCTCTATATACAAGTGTTAGTTCACACTTTGGTGCCCTTGTGAAGAAAGAAAAATAATAACAACAATCTTACACTGGTGAAGTTTCCTTGGCTCCCTTCTCCTCCCTGCCAAATTTTGTCACTTTTCCGGAGAATGAGAAGAGGAAGTGGTGACACTAATTAGGCTTACCACTGCCTTGTGGTTTTTGACAGAAAGAGGTTGGGGAGGATTATGTGGAAGCTTTGTTTCTTTGCTGCTTATTTTAAGGAATTGCCTCCTAATTAGAGTGTAAAGCAAAGCAAACTGTGCTGCTTAGATACCACCCCGTAGCCCTCTCTGGGCCATTTATAGTGGAACCTCAACTTTTTTTTTAATGTTTTTTTTATTAAATTTTAAACTACATACAATGACATAAGAAAATGAAAGTAAAAAAAAAACTACAACAAACAATATAAGTGCACCCCCATCCCACGGGGCCATCCATACATTCTTATTCGTTGCTCCATCTTCTATTCTTCTAGTAGTCTTCTTAAAGTTCTCTTCTCCAGAATTGTTGTGAGATATTCGTGGACTCTTTCCCTTTTCCTTCGACTAGTACATAATCTAAAAATTTACCCCAGATATCGTAGAAAATGTCTTTTTTCATTTCTCCTCGTTTAACCTTTAAACTGCAGGACAGTTTATCGTTTATAGCTATATCCCAAAGTTCATTGGGTCAGTGACCACCAACAAGGTGACAGAGATTATTTAGCCAGGCCACGGACCATCAAGAAGCACAGGAAGTGGGTCAAATATGAACGTCTACTCTCCACAAGCATTTCACAAAATTGTTGACTAGTCTAGAGCAGGGGCCCTCAAAGTTTTCAAACAGTGGGCCGGTTCACCACCCCCCAGACACCACTGGGGGCCGGACCACAGTGGGTGGGGGGAGCAGGGGACCTTGCCGTAGCCCTCCCACTTTGAATGCCCCACTAGCCAGCATGCTGATCATCTAGGCCAGGGGTCCTCAACCTAAGGCCCTGGGGCCGGATGCGGCCCCCCAAGGTCCTGAATCCGGCCCCTGGGACCAATTGCAACCCCCCCACCAACCCCCTATTTTGTGAGCAAGCCAGCCTCCGCAGCTGCTTTTGGACTGTGATCTGGCCCCCAGTGGTGTCTGGGTGGTGGTGGACCGGCCCACTGTTTGAAAACTTTGAGGACCCCTGCTTTAGAGTCTTAGCTATGTTACATCATACAATAATTAAACTCCCAAATATCAAGGAACATACAAATGAACATCCATGAAGGACATACATTACGTTGCTTTCTAGAAGTGAACATATTTTCAGCTCTGTGTGTTGAAAGGAAACAGATGAAATGAAATGATCTACCGCAGAAGGCAATGTACTACCACAGGAACATCTTTCCACTCAAATAAGTGCAAGCAAACAATGAATCCTTTCCTTGTTATTTACTAGGAATAGAGTCTTTCTCGTCTATAAACTTCTCTTATATATTTAAGTTTTTAACTTTAGTATTAATGTATTCAGGTGGGGTGGTGGTGGTAGGAGAGCATTCCATCACTGAAGTCCCTGAAAGATGGGCCTCAACCTTCTTTGGGAGTATAACCGTTTCCTGCAACTCACCAATGATGTGCACCCCTCAACTGTGCACATCTTTAAAGGGATATTACTATTATTTTCAGAACTACAATAAGACAAGGCAGAAACAGAAGGACCAATCAAGACTATGTTGTCCCATAAGCATTTGTTTACCTCTGTGAAGATTCTCAGTCATCCAGGTGAGTTTATCTAGAAGTTGAGTCATGGCTACTGGACTTTTGAAGCGTTCTGTAGTTTAAATTCCTCTTGTCTTAAATTATGGATGAAAGGAGAAATTCACACTCTGCAGTGTGAACATCCATGAAGAAATGTAACATGCTAGAGTATGTGGCATGAGAGTCATATTTTGGGCCAGCCGTAATGTTATTACTTTATAAATGTTTTTCTGGAACAGAATAGTATTTCGGGACTCTGCAGAGCGCACTTCGCTGGGGAGGCTGTTCCATAGAGATGGAGCAGCCACCGAGAAAGCCCGGTTCCGGGTACGGGACCGCCTGGCTTCTCGGAGAGATGGAACCTGAAGCGAGTGCGCCCGCGACTGCTGAACCGGTCGGGCCGATGTTGACCGCTGGGCGATCCGCTCTGCCAGGTACTCTGGGCCCAGGCCATGGAGGGCTTTATAAGCTAAAACCAAGACCTTGAATCTGATCCGGGAAGCAACGGGTAACCAATGCAGCCGAGCCAGAACCGGGGTGATGCGGTCATAGCGACGTGCACCCACCACCAGTCTGGCCGCTGCATTTTGCACCCGCTGCAATCGCCGGAGGAGAGTCAAGGGCAACCCCATGTAGAGAGCATTGCAGTAGTCCAGCCTCGAGATCACCAGCGCCTGGACCACTGTCCTCAGGGAGTCCTCATCTAGATAGGGGCGAATCTGGGCGATCTGGCGAAGGTGAAAAAATGCGGTCCTGGCCACGGCCGCCACCTGAGCATCCAGGGATAAGGCCGGGTCCAGGATCACGCCCAGATTCCGAACCCTCTCCGCCAGCTGGAGGGAAACACCCTCCAAGCTGGGGAGGGGGCCCCCATATCCAGATGGGGAGCTCCCGAAGAACATCACCTCGGTCTTTCCAGGGTTGAGTTTGAGCCTGTTGGCCCTGGTCCAAGCCATAACCGCCTCCAGGCACTGGTCGAGGGACCGGACAGCTTCCACTGCAGAGGTGGAAAAACAGAGATAGAGCTGCGTGTCATCAGCGTACTGATGACAGCGCAGCCCAAATCTCCTGATGACCTCCGCCAGCGGCCTTACATAGATGTTAAACAGCATGGGGGAGAGAGATGAGCCCTGCGGAACCCCACAAGGGAGTGTCCACGGGGCCGACAGCTCTCCTCCATGTTGCACATACTGGGGCCGACCCTGAAGGAAGGACCGGAGCCAACTGAGAACAGTGCCCCCGATCCCCACCTCCAGGAGCCGGTCCAGTAGGATACCGTGGTCGACGGTATCGAAGGCCGCTGACAAATCCAGGAGAACCAACAGGGTAGAGCAACCCCTGTCGGCCGCCCGGATGAGGTCATCTTGCAGCGCGACCAGAGCTGTCTCGGTACCTCGGCCAGGCCTGAAGCCAGATTGGCAAGGATCAAGGCACCGCTGTTCCTCCAAAAATGATTGAATCCGCACCGCGGCCACCCTCTCGATAACCTTGCCCATGAAGGGAACATTGGCAATCGGTCGGTAGTTGGACAATTGGTCCGACGCCAATCCCGGTTTTTTCAAGATGGGCTTGATCACCGTCTCCTTCAGACGAGAAGGAAAAACCCCCTCGCTGAAGGAGGCGGTGGCGATGGTAGCGGCCCACTCGGGCATGCTCCCTCTGGCAGATTTAATGAGCCAGGATGGGCAAGGGTCGAAGGGGGTGGTCGCGGGACGGCAGTGGGCGATGGCCCTGGAGGCGTCCACAGGAGAGACAGGCCCAAACTCAACCAGTTGAGAAGAGTGGGGGGGAGAAGGAGCTGGGGATGGCGAGGGAGGGCTAGTGTTACTGGAATCAAAGTCGGCACGGATGGCCTCTATTTTGGATCTAAAGAAGACTGCGAAATTCTCACTACTGAAATCAGTAGGAGGAGGCCTAGCCAGACTAGGATTGGTGAGGTCCCGAACCACCCGGAAGAGTTCTGCCTGACGGTTCGAGGCCTCACCAATTCTCAGGGAGTAAAAAGATCTTCTAGCCTCCCTGATCGCTCGTGAGTAGCGCCTAGTCTGGGTCACAACGGCAGTCTTGTTATTTGCCGTCCGGCTCTGTCTCCAGATGCTCTCCAGTCTCCTCCGTTTCCGCTTCATCGCTCGTAGCTCCGCCGTGAACCACGGCGAAGTACGAGCTCTGCCACGGAGGAGACGCTTGGGGGCGATTCGGTCGACGGCGTCGGCAGCTGACTCAAACCATTGGTTGGCCAAGGCCTCGGCCGAATCGTCAGCCAGACCACCAGAAAGCTCCCCGAAGGCTTCCCAGAACCGGGCCGGATCAAGAAGCCTTCGGGGGCGGGCCCAGACAAGGGGCCGTTGGTCCCCGCGAGGAGGGGCCGCCATTGCCAGGGGAAAAAGACAACAGGTAATGATCTGACCATGACACGGGTGTGGGAACAATGTCCCGCACCTCCAGATGAGAGTCCCCCGACATGGAGGTAAGTACCAGATCCAGGGTATGCCCACTCCTGTGGGTAGGGCAAGAAACATGCTGGGATAGGCTCATGGACGTCATGGTTTCCATGAATTCCAGAGCTGCGCCGGCGAGCTCACCGCCAGCATGCACGTTAAAGTCCCCGACGACCAAAAGCCGAGGGGACTTCAACAGAGCAGCAGCGATGAACTCCGCGAGCTCTGGCAGGGATTGTGCTGGGTTGCGGGGAGCACGGTAGCCCAGCACAATGCCAAATCTATCCCGCTGACCTACCAACAGGTGGAGGCATTCAAGCCCCGGAATCACCAATGTCGAGGCCCTGGTCACTTGAAGCGATTCCCTATAAACAATGGCGACTCCTCCACCCTTCCCAACCTAGAATTCCCTGAGAAGGGGTCACTGACACCCTAAGTCAGAATTGACCAGAAAACACACAATTATCTTTTCTTTTTCTTTGGAGGACTCGCAAGAACCACCTCCTCTTCATTGGAAGATATTCAATTCAGTAACTGAGCACGTGTTTTTCCAAGTGTAATTTCCCAGGTGTGATCCTTGACTTTTGTTCCATTTCAAAAAAGTCTTTGATGGCAAGGTTTGCAAAGTTACCTAGGATTAGGTGTTGATGTGTTGAACGTCCTCTCTAATTTTGGGCCCCACTGTGTGGGGCTCTGTCCCCTGCATGCATGTGCCCCCCCCCGTGCCCTCCATGGGTTCCTTCCATTGCAACGGGAACAAAAACTGTCATGGTGGGTGCACAGAAAAGGAAAAGCCCTGCGTGGAGGGGTGTCAGAAGTGGGTGGGTGTGCACATGAGCACCTTCGAGGGAATCTTGGATGTGTTGCAGTCAGCTGCAAAGTCGACCGCTTGGTGGTTCGAATCCTTGGTGCCACACAGCGGAGTGAGCTCCCACTGATAACCCCAGCTCCTGCTAACCAAGCAGTGCAAAAGCATGTAAAATGCAAGTAGATAAATAGGTACCCCTGTATAAAGCGGGAAGGTAAAACCGTGTTTCCTTGTAGCCATGCCGGCCACATGGCCATGGACTTGCACAAAACTGGCTCTTCAGCTTGAATATGGAGATGAACACCGCCCCTAGAGTCGGACGTGATTAGCACGCATGTGCGGGGGGAACCTTTACTTTACCATCATTAAAGTAAAGCAAAGCGTGCTGCTTATATACCGGCCAATAGTGCTTAAAGCACTTTCTGGGTGGTTTACAATTTATTTATGCAGGCTACACATTCCCCCCCCCCCCCCCCCCAGTGAGATGGGTACTCATTTTACCTACTACGGAAGGATAGAAGGCTCATTAGACTCACTTACACATTTTAAACTAGTTGCTGCAGGTCAGTGTTCAACAAACTTTAGGAGTCCAAAATGCATTGCTAGTAAAGCATTCACAACTTTAGCCAGGCTTCCTTCCAAAATAAGCTACTGCTGTCGTAGAAAGAGGGGGCTGGGTCTTAAAGCAAGCCCCATCCAGGCAGCTCACCCTTGTGTCCATCATCATCATCATCATCATCATCATCATCATCATCATCATCATCATCATCATCATCATCATCATCATCTCAACTGGCTTGATACGGAGCTTCAGCATTTGAGCCCAGAAATAGTGCATTCATCGTCTGGGGAGCATGGGTTCAACATCATTGACGTTTGGATGGTTTTCTGAAGGTACCCAGAGGTTTCTGGAGGTTCATCTAAGCCTGGCTCTGTGGTGAACTCTTAAGGTTCTTCAAAATGTGCCTCAAAGGGAGGAAATAGTTTTAGAAATGTGTGTGTACCCGTGCACACTCACAAGCACACCTCCTTCTGAGCTTTTTTCCTGACCGGGAGGTTTATCAGAACTGGGAAAAGGATTGTTGTTCCAAGCAAGTTCCCTACCTTTTCCTTTAAGATACCGTGGGCCCTCGTATAACAAGGGATTTGTTTAACAGAAATTCTGCTTAAAGGAACAACTTTCCAGATATATGGGGAAATCGCTTCACAGAATCGTCCATGGGGCAAATCCGTACAACAGAAAAACGGCCACGGTTAGGGATTAATCTGTTTCCATTTCATTCCTATGGGAAATTTCTACAAAGGAAAATTTGCTTAACAGAGGATTTCATTTGGAACAAATTAATTCCTTTATACAAGGTAACACTGTACTTTGAAAGCACGGTATGGGTTTCAACGGTAGTGCTTCCTGCCTGAAAGAGCAGCCCACCTTCAGGATCGCTGTTTTTAAAGGGCCTTTTGGCTTTTACCCAAGACAAAAGAATGTGTTCTCCAAGTGTTCTTGAATCGTGGCTGATATCCCTCACGATTGGCTATATAGATTGTCAGTGTGTCGAAGTTTATGCCATACCTAGCCAACCACACTTGGTCCTTCTTTAAACCTAGGGGCTCTATGGACCCTGTGACAAAAGAGGGAAAAAGAAGAGTAACCATTTGTCCTCTCTGCTTTCTGCCCGCTGCTGTTGCTGCCCTGTCAACTCTTGCTTCAAGATACATGAAAGGGAAAAGTGGAGAAGGTGCTTGGTCAGGTTTGAGTGTGAGCATGCGTGCCTTTTTCTTTCCTTTCATTCCCTTTCCTTTCCTATCTGTCTATCCGTCTGCCTGTCTATGTTCAGGCCCCCTTAGGACCTGAGCCAAACTTTTTGGGCAGTTCCTTGGAGAAGTTGGTTCAGTCCTGTTGGAGACTGGGATTGGGGGTATCTACATGCAGAGCACTAGCTTATTAGCACCATAGATGAGGGAGGAACTCTCCTTGAGCCCTGCTGTCTGGCATCGTCTGTTGAAGAAGGACATTTCATTTACTTGTTGAATTTATATGCCCACCTTTCTACCCAAAATCAAGGTGACTTGCAGTGCCATTGAATCGACAGTGCACTTTAGATGTAAAACTATTTCAAAGAATAGAACTGAATTTGATTAGAAGCACAATTCAGGAGTGTGTGCCAGTAAGGAAAATCCATTACTCAAATAGTAACAAGCCTTTATCTTCAGTACTTGGTCAGTTGCCAGAAGTGTGACTGGGTAAAAGCTGCAGTGCTTATCAGTAGAGATGGGCACGACCAGGAAATTTTTTTTTCCGAGTTATCATTTTTCGGGACGGGTCCGTTTCGGCTCGTTTCCGTTTTTCGCGAAATTTTTCAAAAATCTGTCGTTTCATCGTGTCGTTTTTTCGTTTGTCGTTTCTACCGCGATTTCGCATGATTTGACGTCCGGTGCGACCGGCGCTATTTTTGCGGGGGCGGGGAGGTGCGGGCACAGGGCGGGCGGCGGGGGCGGGGGGGTTCATGTGCGGGCGGCGGCAGCGGCAGGGGGGAGGAGCGGGCGCACGGGTGGCGGGCGCGTGGGCGGGCGGCGGGCGCGGGTCCCGCAAATGACCCAGAGCAGGCGAAAAACAGTTTGTTAAACTGGGTGATGGACTTGCTGCACAAGACTAGTGCATCCTAAGCAAACAAAGTGGGCAGAATGCAATATATTTCTTTTTTTTCTCTTGGTCAATCATGCTGCTGGTGCTGATGCTGAAGCTGATGCTGAACCGGCCAGCCACCCTACTTGGTCTGGCTGCCGTGCCTGTTATACTTTTTTGTTGTTTTGTTTTGATGCTTTAATCCATCCCATCTCCCCTCCACCTCTCTCAGAGGCAGCAGGAGAAACAGACATTCCATTCCTCCCCAAATCTGGATGAGGGGTCTACTCTACTCCTCTCAAATTGGCCCCCCATCTCCAAGGTCTTTCTGGCTTCACACACTGTAAACAAAGACAAGCAAAGCAATTAAGCCAAAGCCAATGTAACCCTGCTGGTCATTTAGCGGTTATTAGAGTCAGTCTGATATTAGGGTTGGGTTAGGGTTATAGGAAGGAATAGTTTAGGTAGGGAATGGGATAGTGGGCTCTAGGTTGCTCTGACTTAAGTTTTACAGCCCATAAGACTATATGGGTGTCCACAAGGCCAGAGTAAGGGCAGCCACAAGGCAGAGTATGAGACCACAGAGCCTGAGTACGGGAGGCTCATTGCCAGCTCCAGTATAAAAGGAGCTGAATGGCCTGACTGAGTAGACTCAATCCACACACCCCCCCAGTCAAACCTAAACCAGTATCAGAAAAAAAATCCTGACAAACTGCAGGAATGAACTGCGTTGCTTGCTATTCCCCACGGCAGACGGAATGAAATATTTCCAAATTCCTATTCCTAAAAATTCAATTGAATTCCCTCCCTGCCTGCCTAACAGAATCTAAACGCTCCGCGACCGCGACCGCGAAATCGAAACTACTAGCACTGCAGCCAGCTACACACAGCCCTCTCCCACCCACATACAAGCCCGGACTGCGCTGTTCTGGGGAGTGCCCCGCCTTTTTATACCCTCTTGCACATCCAGAAGTGTCAGTCAAAACCTGGCCATGCGATTGGTGGAATGGGTCCAAAAATTTGCATGGTCCCATCCCATGGCCAGCCCATCATTGCACACGTGAAAAAAAATAAACATAAAAATAAAATAAAATAAAATCAACAGAGATGTTTTGTTGCAAGAAAAACCCACTGCTGCTACTGTAAAAATTCAAGCAGTTAAAATAGCTAATTTTTGCATGTTTCTGTGGTGCTTTGGTGGGTTTTTGGACCACGATTTTTAAAAAAATATTGCGGTCGCCATTTTGGGTCCCCCCCGCACTGCATGGCAAATGGATTACGCCGAGGATGCCACCCCCCACCCTGGTACCACCAGCAGCCCAGGACGGGGGGGGGGAGGCTGGAGTGGGGACCCCCCCCCCCAGAAACCACCCCTCGGGTACGTGCCCTCAGGCAGGCATATTTTCGCCTGCTTTTTTGGCCGTGAATCAGGCTTTTAAAAACTTTTTTTCTGTGCCGCTTGGCATCGCGCAATCGCGTGATGCCAGGAACGACAACACGACAAATCAGACCCAATTTGTCGTTTATCGGTTCGAGTTCGAGTTCTGGCAGAGTAATTGTCGTTCTTCGTTTCGTTGCATAACGGAAACGAGTAACGGAAACGGAAACGAGAATTTCGCCAAGTCGTGCCCATCTCTACTTATCAGCAAAAAGAAAATGGGCAAAGACCCCGGATCATTCCACTCTCGGCCCCTCCCCCAGTGCAACAACAGAATAACCGCTCCCCCTGTGCTCGTTTCATAGAACTGCTTCAGAAACATACTATGGTCTGTGGTGCTGAAAGCTAGTGGAAAGTCCGGAAGAATGAATAGGGTTCTATTTCAGAGTAGCTCCCAGCTTCGGTCACCCATTAAGGAAGAGGCAGGCAAAGCGATGTCTCCCAAGGACATGTGTTGGTCCATAGCTACCCAGAGCCCCCATGGAAAAGGGGGGGAGTTAAAAGGGGTGTAGCTGCTCTGTGTTTTAGGCTGGTTTTGTTTTTCCCAGCCCTGCCCCAACACCAAAACCAGATGTGTCTCCCCAGTTTCTTCAGTCTTCCCCTCCTCCAGCCATTTTTTTTTGGCCATTTCCAGATCTTAGTCCATCCTGTGGTAGGTGTTGAAGTGAAAAATTTGCCCTCAAACCTGCCACAGGAACCAGAACCTTTTGGGGGGCCAGATTTAGTCAGGAACCAACCAGGATGGTTGTTGACCGCGCAGCAATGCTGAACAGAGATAGATCAGTAGTCGGACAGCATATACGGTAGCGATATGTGTTCCCCACTCCTCTTTTTCTTTTACTGTCTTTGCTCCTCTGTCGAGGGGCAAAAACATGTGTTTACAAAGGAACAGCCTGTCTCTCTGTGGCCTTTTCTTTCTGACTTTGAATCTCACATTCAAGGCTTGTCTCTCATATTCTCGAGAGAATTTTTCCTTGGGACTGTTAGGAAATGTTTCTTTAAACCGTAGGCGTTCTAGGTCGCTGCAACCCCCAGTCCTGCGGCAGTTTGAGAAAAGCCGGTCCTACAGGAGCCAATTTGGACTAGAATTTGAAAGAGCTGTTACGCTGCTTCGGCTTCTAAGATAAGAATCTGAACAACACAGGAAATTCTTGCAGGGGGCAAAAAACTCCACGATATTAACTAGGCTGGCCCTTTTCTGAAAAGAGATATCCTTCTATCCTTCTTCAGAACAGAGCCTCATATGTTGCTGTAGGCAAGAGTGGAAATACATTGAGCGGAGAAGCAAAACAGGAAATTAAATTTTAATCTGGAAAGCCGAACAGTGTTGGGTACCTTGCTGCTGGTCAACGAAGGTTTATTTGTTGAGGAGATGTTTCTAAAGCAAAATAAATTAAATATATAGTCAGAAGCATGCATTTTAGGGGACATTCATGAAAATAATTCATTTATTTTTCCCACTACTAATAATTTGCAGAGATTTTTCTGAAGATTGGGTAGGGGGAGTTTTTTTAATGGGGTTGTTTTTGATTGTATACATAAATCCTTGGCCTTTTCCTATTGGCAGTTTTTACAGTTGCAGATATTCCAAAAGGTCTGAGTGAAATGCATTGTTATTTTAAATTTAGGTAAATTGCATTTGTCTGCCTTATATATTTGATGAAACAGGACTTTTTCGAGGTCATGTCATAAAAATTTGACTGAGTTTTAAAGATCTGTAGGACATTCGTATTCTTTAAAAATGTATATATGTATGCAAAAATTTCTGGCTTACATTTTCCAAGGTCTTTCCTCAGATACGTAATATGAGCAAAACCAGGTGGATTAACAGATCAGCCTGTTAAATTAATGATTGTTACTAAGGATTTTGATTCCTTGAAGTTGTCACTTTTAAAACTACCAGTAAGTCTTTTGACCATGTAGTTGTAGGAAAAAAGCCTAGAAACACCATTGATTCTTTGTGTCAAGCTGTGTTCACACAGCAAAAATGTTTCTGAACTATACCTGTTTAATCACGGATTGTTATTTTGGGGTTCAGATGACACACATTGTAGCTCGCACACACACCCAAGCGTGGTGAATCCATGACACATCTAAGAAGTTGTGGGCTTGCTACTTTTTTTGTTCTGTGTTCAATTCTGCATTATCAAGCTACTTTGATGTGTGATCCTATTGTTCTAGAATGTATATGTTGCTGATGCCACCCCCATTGGAGTCCAGTGACACTGTTTCAGCAATGAACCATTATTTGTTTTTTCTAAATGATTTTTTTACCGTTGAATTGACTCATCTTTGCATCATCTTGAGGGATTTTCATGCAAGTTATGGGTATGCTGCTTAACAATATGCACGTGAATTTGTTAACATGGGATATGGATCACATGACGGGATTGGGCAAGAGACTACGAGGAGACAAATTCGAGTCAAACAAAAGACATTTCGCCTGTGTGAACACAGCTTCAGTTAGCAGCTATTAAAAAGAAAGAGAAAGCTTCATCTCCTTTCCTCCATGAAGGTCAGAGTCAAGGAATCAGCGAGCTGCTTTGGTTTGATGCCAGAGGTCATTCATATTGGAATCTAACCAAAACAGAGCAATCCTGCACATTTAAATAACATTAGGCCTCAACAGGGAATCCAAAAGGTGGTGCAGATAGTAATGCTTTGGGGCTGGGCTGATACCTGCTGGCACGTCCGTTGCCTTGTCACCGGCAAAAGGACAAAACAAGTCCATCCCCAGAGTGGACCAAACAACAGGATAAATTCCCATGGAGTCAGGAACTGAGAAGGGATAGCAGGACGAATGAGGGTGTGATGTCTAATGGTGGGAAGTGAGCAGTAAGGTCTAATGCAGGCAAAGAGTCATGTTCTGGGAGTGGAGGGTAGTAGGTGATGGAGAAGTAGAGGAAGTAGTCGTGGAAGGTTCTTCTGTTTAGGATGGGGTGAGATCAACATTCCCTTTAAGGTGTGTGACTGACTGAGTGTGGAATCCCACAACAGCATTCCTCCTCTGCTGTGCACCCACAGCAAATATTTCCAAACCCTTTTGTTGTGGCCAGGGCGGAACCCCACATGGGGAGCAGGGTGGAATATCACATGCTAGGGGTGGAGGCCTGCCCAACAGGGATGAAAATTAGAGGGAACCTTGGGAGAGAGCATTTGACCCTTCAGATGTTATTGATTTGGAGTGATCATCAGTTCTCTTCAGTCTGGCTAGTGGTGAGACCTGGTCTTGTGGCATCTGGAGGGCAACATGCTCTTCATCTGTAGACGAGGGGATGAGTTGTAAGTGATGAAGAAGCAGTTTGTGGGGCTGAGATCTAATGGGCCAGGCCCAGCTGCATAGGCTGGTTCCCAGAACCACGTTCCCACCCTTGAGTCAGAAGGTAACATTTGTGCTGTAATGGGGTGCCTGCAAAAGCCAAGCACAGCCTGCAGTTTTGCCTCAAGGGTGTCAGCACCTCTGGAGCCTGGCTGGGAGGAATCCCGGTGGAAGACCCTTGGCATTATACAATACGGGTAACACACATGCAGTTCTCCTCTGTTCTCTGCAGCCCATACCTTCATTTCATGTCTCTTTCTGCTTACCAGCTTCATTGCAGAAGGAAGGGAGGGAGGGAGGGAGGAAGAGAACTGGTAAAGAGTACAGTGGACCCTTGTATAACACATGGTTTGTATAACATAAAATCTGAACAACATAAAAAATTCCGGAGATAGGGGAAATTTGCTTAACAGAATCACCTGTGGGGCAAATCCATACAACATAAAAATGGTCGCAATTAGGGATTACTCTGCTTTCAATGCGTTCCTATGGGAAATTTGTATAAAGGAAAATTTGCTTAGCATAATTTCATTTGGAACGAATTAATTCCTTTATACAAGGTACCACTGTATTTGGGATTAAGGATGGAGCTTCTGGCAGGCTGATACTCCAGGTGGTAAAGAACAGGGGAATTGTGTGATGATAACTAAATCTCCACAGTCTATCTGCCATGTGGCACAGGGATGGAATATGGGAGCTAGATACATGGGAAGACCAAGAGGCAAGAGATAAGCCAGTGCTTTAATACTAAAAAAGGTTTTCATATACTGTTCTTCTGAAGATGCAAGTCATCCTACCAGGGGCAAAACAGGTTCAAAGCCTAGACTTGCAGGAAACTGAATTTATTCTCTCTGCTTCCTTGCTTATTTCTCATTAAAGTCAGGCAGAGGATTGTTTGATGATATCATCTGCCACGGTTTCTCCAAGACGCCTGAGACTGTGGGCACAGTTCCCTCCTCTTCCATTTTACCCTCCCAGCAATTCTGTGCAACAGGCTACCATGAGACAAAGGAAGCAGCCCCTGTTGACTTTCGTGGCTGAGTGAGGATCTTCATCTGCATCTTCCTTGGTCCTAGTATGAGTACTATAGCAGCTCGGAAGCTACATTGTTGTATGGTTGGTGCATACAACTGTGCTTGTGTCTTCCATTTGTATAGTACAGTGGTACCTTGTATAAAGTAAGTAATTCGTTCCAAATGAAAATCTGTTAAGCAAATTTTCCTTTATACCAATTTCCCATAGGAATGCATTGAAAACAGAGTGATCCCATTTTTATGTTGTACGGATTTGCCCCATAGACAATTATGTTAAGCAAGTTTCCCCTACCTTCAGAATTGTTTATGTTTCACAAATTTTATGTTATACAAAACTGTTTGCTATACAAGGGTACACTGTACTTTCAGAGTGTTTCCAGCAGTTGGTAGCACTTTTCTATTCCAGTGCTTAGAACAGGCATGTCCAGACTTCGGCCCTCCAGATGTTTTGGGCCACAACTCCCACAGTCCTTTGTCATTAGCAAGCTAAGCTTAGAATTCTGGGAGTTGTGGCCCAAAACATCAGAAGGGCCGAAGTTTGGACATGCCTGGCTTAGAACAACACTGGAAGACAACCTGTTGTTAGTGTCCTAGTGGTACAGGTAGGCTAAAGCTGAAGGGCATTGGCTTTGCCTAAGGCTTTCAGGTGAGTTCATGGCCATCACTGGATTTGAACTGGGGGCTTCCTAGTTCATACTTCAGTCAGCCTCTTGTGTGCTCTTGCTGTCCTAAACGATACATGATTGTGGCAACTAGATTGAGCAAGAGGGAGCCTAAGTGGTTTAGGGCTTATAGTATCAGACAGATGTGTGAGATATTCACATTCTAGTGCCCAGTGAGTCTTCTCTCCACCCTCCATTGTAGGGTTTTGCACTAAATAAAAAGTAGGGTGGAGAATCATGCATGTTGCCTTGAGCTAACTGAAGAAGAAATGCTTCATATTATTTCTTTTATCTCTGTGTTTGTAATGACTGAGAAGATATATTACTGCTTGTTGTTGATGGGGATAAGTTGCTTACGAAGAGCAATGTAATGTGTCCCCTGGCTTTTGATTTGGGGAAAGGCCTTAGATGAATCTCATCAGGTTGAGTAAAGGTTTATTTTTTGGGGCGTGGGGGTGGGGGTGGAGAGAGAACAGACAACAGCCACCTTGGAAAACTGTCACCTTTACATAACCGTTGAGTTGTCCCCTTGGCTTATCTAGGCTTGATGGATAAAAAGAAATGGTTATTCATTAAGCTGACTTGATGGGAAGAGCATCCTTTGATCCTGGGTTTCAAGCTTTTCTCATTTTTTCAGTAAGGAATCCACAAAGAAGATATTTATAACTGATCTGCTGAGACTAGGCAGTTGAGTCTCTGTCTCTGGACTTTTTCTTTCTTTCTTTCTTTCTTTCTTTCTTTCTTTCTTTCTTTCTTTCTTTCTTTCTTTCTTTCTTTCTTTCTTTCTTTCTTTCTTTCTTTCTTTCTTTCCCCCCTTAATAACCTGAGCCTTCCTTCCTTCCTTCCTTCCTTCCTTCCTTCCTTCCTTCCTTCCTATCTACCATATTTTTTGCTCTATAAGACACACCTGACCATAAGACGTACCTATTTTACAGAGGAGGAAAACAAGAAAAAATGTTTAGCCTAAGCAAGGGGTTCATGGCAGGGGAATCCAGACTGCAAAAGGGGAGGGCAGAGGTGCTCCTTGCAAATGAGGTGATTGGGATGGGAATCCAGGCTGCAAAAGTGGAGGCTTGCAAACAAGGTGATTGGAACTGTGGAATCCAAGATGCAAAAGGGAGGGTTGCAAACGTGATGATTGGGAGGAGGCTTCCGGTTCCTGTTGGGTGGGGAGGCACTCTGCTGTGCTCTCTCCACTCCCTTTTAATACATTTTTTAAACTTATTCCTTTTAACCTTTTAACCGTCAAAACTTACTTTGCTCACAAATCTTACAGTTTTGTTGCTAACAATTAAAAACGGGAGCAGTTGCGTGGAAGAAACTGTGATAATATTCTTAACCCTGAGCTCCAGACGTCTGCCTGTTGAGATAAGATGCCTAGGAGGAAGAAACGCCAAAGAATTCCTTCACATTCTCCTGCCAAGAATTCCAAACAACTTCGTCTTGATGATATGGTGCTTGAAGAAACCATGAGTAAGCTGATACAAAATGCCTCACCTAACAGATATGCTATACTAGCTTCAGAAAATAAGACTAACCAAGGTCTGGATAATATTGGTATGGAGATTCCTGCTTCTCAATCCACCCAACCCCCAGCACAGTACTTTTCCCCATCCCAGCCAACTCCTCCGGTATCTAATTCTACTACCACCACAGCTAAGATAACAAACACTGGACTGGAGATAGCTGAAAGCCATATAATGGCCTTGATAAGTGAACTTGCTATAATTACTGGGAGAACTGTGTTGGCTATTTTCCAGAAGTTAGAACAGATAGCGGACCAAGTTGGCATTCTGGAAGAATCCCTCACACAAACTAAAATCACTCCCCACTGTACTCAATCTTCCTGTTCCCTTAAAGCGGTGGTCCCCAACCCCCGGTCCGCGGACCGGTGCCGGTCCGTGGACCGGTCGGCACTGGGCCGCCTGGGGAGGCCGGGGAGGCTCCTCCCCTTTTCCTCTGCCGCCCTCCTCCTCCTCCGCTTCTCTCCCTCGGGCGGCCGGTGGAGGAGGAAGGCTGGAGGAGCACAGGAGGAGCCGCCGCCGCCGCCATTGCCTCCCTGCTCTGCCCGCCGCCGCCGGCGGCGGTGCATCCTCCTCCTCCTCCGCCCTCCTCCTCCTCGCCCTCCACCACCAGCAGCAGCAGCAGCAGCAGCAGCCACGGCGGCGGCGCGTCCTCCTCCTCCTCCTCCTCTTCTCTCCCACGGGCAGCCAATGGAAGAAGAAGGCTGGAGGAGCACAGGAGGAGCCGCCGCCGCCGCCTTTGCCTCCCTGCTCTGCCCGCCGCCGCCGCCGGCGGCGCATCCTCCTCCTCCTCCGCCCTCCTCCTCCTTGCCCTCCACCAGCAGCAGCAGCAGCAGCCACGGCGGCGGCGCGTCCTCCTCCTCCTCCTCCTCTTCTCTCCCACGGGCAGCCAATGGAAGAAGAAGGCTGGAGGAGCGCAGGAGGAGCCGTCCGCTGCTGCCCCGGGCACCTCCGCCGCCTTCGGCCCCGCCGCCGCCGCCGCTTCGCTTCGCCCTGGCCTCCTCCTAGTACCCGTCGTCATGCTCCCTGGTGGCCTTTGCGCGCCCGGTTCTTAGAGCAGGATGGTGGGGGGTTGGGTTGGGAGGAGGCGAGGAGGGGCGAGCGGGCCAAACGGGGTTCGGAGAAAGGAGAGCCCCCCTCCCCCTTCCCCCTTCTTGGCTGGGCTTCGGGTCCTCCGGCGCCTCCTTCCCTCTCGCGAGAGACCCGGGATGATACTTGGCGAAGTGGGTGTTGGGGAGGGAGGAAAGGAGCTGCGGGCCGGGAGGGGAGGGGGAGAGGGAGGGGGCAAAGGGAGGGGGCGCCTCATAAGAGGGGAGGGGGCGGCGGAGCGGCCGAAAGCAGCCGGGCAGGCAGAGCATCTTCCACACACACGCGCGTGTGCACGCCCCCTCCCCTCCAGACCCCCATTCCACTCCCCCGGGGGGCGCCTCCTCCTCCTCCTCATCAACCCTCTTCAGCCCGGCTGAAGGAAGGGGGTGCGCGTGCGCGCGGGCGGAGGTTTCGCCGGCTCTGCCTTCTCGCCTCGCCCGGCCCAGCGGCGCTTGACAGGCGGCGGATGGAGGGAAAACGGAGGGGGCGGCGGCAGCGACTGATGCTGGTGGTGCGCGCCAGGGCATCCTCCTCCTCCTCCTCTTCCTCCTCCTCAGCGCCGGCCGCCCTTTCTCCTGAGGGGGAGGCAGAATTAAGCGGGCGCGCGTGTGCGCGCATGTGTGTGTGGAGCTTCTGAGGCGCGTGCGGGGGGTGCGGGGGTGGGACTGCACAGCGGTGGGCGAAGGCTCGGCCGCGTCCAGGTGGAGGAGGAGGATGTGCCTGGCCGGCTAATGGTCCCCTTTGGCTCCCTCGCTCTCTCCCCCCCGCTCATGCCTCCCCCCCACCCGCCCCTCCCTCGACCCGCCTCCTCCTCCTCCTCCCCCCCCTCGGCCAGGCTCTTCTCCACCCACTGCCTCCTGCCCGCCGCCTTCTTCTCCTTCGCCTTCCCTCTCTCTCGTCCTCCAGCGGCGCCCAGCCCCGACGAGCTGCGAGCCCGCGGCCGGAGAGGGCGGCCCGAGTCCCCCAGCAGCCCGTGGCCAGCCGGCCGGGCGCCGCCTCCTCCTCCTCCTCCTCCTTCTCAGCCGCCTGAGGGACAGAGAGCGCGGTCATGCTGCTGCTGCCCCGGGCGCCTCCGCCGCCTTCGCCGCCGCCGCTGCGCTTCGCCCTGGCCGACAGGAGGAGGAGGCGGAGGCCCGCCCGCCCAGAAGCCCCGGGCTCCCCCCCACCCCGCCCGTGCGCGCGGGGGGGGAGCGGCACGCCCGACGCCCCCAGCCGGCGAGCGCCGCCGCCGCCGCTCCCGTGCCCCCCCGCAAGGCACACACGCCAAGCCCCCCTGCACACCCTCCTCCCTCCCCCCATCCCCCGCCCCCACACACACCCTCCCCTGACCCCCCGCACCCCCCATCTCCCCCCCTCCCCACCCCCAGCCCCGGGCCACGGAAAAATCATCAAATATTTTCCGGTCCGTGGGGACAAAAAGGTTGGGGAGCACTGCCTTAAAGAAACCTCTCATAGAAGGGAGCACTCGGAGTTAACTGGAGACCCTATAAGTAATATCTCAAGCAGACAATACTCACAACAGCTAATAGTGACTCAAATCATCTTAGAGGTGGCCAACAACAACATAAATTAGGGGAATTGGTCCAGTAAACAGAGGATACTTACATCTTTAAGCAAACTATTACAAACAGAGATCGGACAAATTGATTTAAACTTCATAAAATATCTTAGAGGCTCACGGAGGCTGACCAAAATGAAACTGGACTTCCATAAGCCAACCATTCCTCTCATGTTGTTCCGGATGAAAAAAATTCTTAACAAATTCTCTATAGCCCCCAAAAGAGTATTTTCTACTCCAGAGCATGAGGCCATGCAAGAACCACTGAACGTAAGTGAACCATTGCCTGCACAGGTACAGGCTGGTAGCTCCCTTCTTAAAGGGGAACATCCACAACTCAATCCCACTAGTCATTCATGCCCCTCGGACTATCATCTTTCAGCTAAGCTCAACCAGTCAGGTGCAAACAGAATCCCGAATGCTCAAATTAATCTTAAGGAATTAACATCTTGCCTTGGGAAATCCCTCCAACAAATTGAATTTTTACCCAGGCCCCCTAAGAAGTTAAAACCTGATATCTCAGCAGCTCCCATATATCTGGGATCTCAAAACTTCCGCTCAGTGCAGGATCCATTAGACTCCTCTGTTTCCCCTCTTGAAATCAATAATCTAACGAAGCCATCTTCGGAGATAATAATGGAAGAGCTCCCATTAGACATTGTTAAGTCTCCTGCATGTGATCCTTCAGCACATGGAAGAGCTGATAAACTCTCACCTTCTGTACAAACACTGGCAGCAGCTCTAAGACAACACGATTCTGCTGACCCATCCCCCTGGGAAATTAACTTACAATTGGTTCTTGACAATGAGGCCTTATCACAGGAAGATCTTACAACCCTAAGAGCACTCTCTATCAAGAAGAGACAATCTATCCTCAAAAGGATTGAGCTGCTCCGACAAGAATTATTGATATTAAACGGGTCTTCTCAATCCAAATATCCCATTTGGTGTATAGCCCCCTTTCAAGAGAATAGAAGAGAACATCAGTCAATCTGAGCTGAGATCCACATGGAACCTGATCCTGACTCCACCTTTCCGCTTTGTCCTGTCAATGACTTGGATGAGAACACAACTCCAAGTATTAAAAGGCCAGTTACCGCCTCTGAGAGGACATCTCCCAGGTCTGAGCAGCTTAAACTTTTGACATCCCTAAAGGCAGTTAATCCAACTCAAACTGCAGTTAATCCTTGCTGGGAGTTTGAATCTTCTACTGAACTGGATAACCTTACTGAATCTTTACTTGCCAATGATCCTCATTTTGTCTCTCATGTGCAACTGATTCGCTCAGCCTCTATTTCCAAGACACAGGACCAATGTGCCACTTTCAATTTCAGGCCTCTGCTGGACAAACCAACAGCTGAGGTAAGCGAACAAGGATCAGAGCACTCCTCATCTTCCCCTTTGAGGGCGGAAATACCAATACAGTCACTTCAACATCAGGATAACACAAAATCCCCTCCAAGATCATCCTCTCATTTACTGGCTCACGGCTCATGACGGTCTCAGGATCACCATATAGTTTCCCTTTTAACTTGGAATGTGGCTGGGTGGTTTTCTCTAATCAGAGATTTCTCCATTAGAGACTATTTGCTTCACCATGATATTGTACTGATCCAAGAAACATGGACTGCTGATGAACTAATTCTGAATTGATTTGCCGCCTTTTCATTGTGGGCAGTGCCTGGCGCCAAATATGGAAGAGCGAAAGGTGGTCTGGGGATCTTTGTTTCCACGACGCTATGTGCCATTTCAAGGCCCCTCCCCTCATTGAACTCATGTGTCATGGCAGTACTAGTTCAATTCAAGCAGCATTCCTTGATTCTAATTAATGCTTATATGCCACCTGTTAGGAAGACAGCCCAGCTTAGAACTCTCTGGGCTGAGCTAGAATTGTACGTTGGGGATCTTATAACTCAAAACCTGAATGCATCAGTAGTTCTGGGAGGAGACTTCAATGCTAGGCTGGGACCTGATAATCACACCCTATATACAGCCTACAAGTGCATTCCCCCCGATTTTGAATATAGTGTCTCTCTTCTCCTCCGTCTTTCTGAGGATCAGAAATTCAACTTTGCAGGCCTTTTCTTGGCCCAACTAACGTATAAATCTAATCTCTTCATCCTAAATGGTACTTCTATAGGTGACCACCCAGCAGAATTCACTTATATGGGTGGTCACCTATAGAAGTCCAAAATGAGCACTATTGATTATGTATCTGTTTCCATGGATCTTCTTCCCTACGTTAAAAACATAGAAGTACTTCCTAAATTCGACAGTGACCATCTCCCCGTTTTGCTTCTCTTAAATGCTTTTACTCAGGAAGTGCGCACTGACGCTCATTATCAACCTAACATAACTCCTTCAGGAAGAACTTATCAGTGTATCAAATGGTCCTCTGTCTGGAACCAAAAAATCTCTGAGATGCTGGCATCTGACCATCTATTGGGACTGCGTTTTAACCTGTTCTCAGCAAAGACGCCGGAGGAATCCTTGGAGAATTATAACACCCTGATTCAAGAACTACATAAAGAACTTAAATCTAACAGAACCGTACATTGGAAGCGATGTCATTTCCACTCCAAACCTTGGTTTGACAAGGACTGTGTAGATGCTAAAAAGGCTCTAACTGCTACTTATCAACTCTACCTATCTAGAAGAGATCCATCAGCTGCACGGGATCTTCTTTTGCAAAAGAAAAAATATAAACAACTTTTAACATATAAGAAAAAGGTTGCTACCCAAAATAATTGAGCACGGGTAATACAAGCAGCTAAAGCTAATGATTCCGCTACCTTTTGGCAACTCACATCTTGCATCCGCAACCCTGATAGGCCTGCGCCTGATGATCACATCTCCTCAGAGACCTGGGAAGCATACTTCCAAGAGCTATACTCAGATCCGTCTGCTGGAAGGGGATCTTACATCCAAGACCTAAGTAAACTCCCACAGTGGCCCCCTGTGCCTCAGTCAGAAATTAAGAGCTTGATTACGTTACTGAAAGAAGGGAAAGCTCCAGGAGAAGACCTAATTCCAGCAGAGGTCATCAAAAACAACTTGGACTTTTGGTCTCCCTTACTATCTTCACTTTTCACCTGTATTGATAGATAAGGACAAATCCCTGAAGACTGGGGACTGGCTATTATAATACCTATAAATAAGAAAGGCAAAAAGGACGATCCTGCCAACTATAGACCAATAATCAGTCTTCTTAACACAATCAGCAAACTTTATGCTAGGCACCTACAATGGAAATTGCAAGACTGGCTGGAACAAGAAAACATACTTGCAGAAGAGCAAGCCGGCTTCAGAGAAGGCAGATCGACTATAGATCAATGTTTGGTGCTTCAACATCTTATTGAAAAATATTCTCCCTATAATATTTCCTCCCTTTATGCTGCCTTTATAGATTTTAAGGCAGCATTTAATTCAATATCACGAACTAGGTATGGGAGAAACTGGAGGCTTCAACAATAGATAGATGTTTATTTTACCTAATACGTGTGCTCCACGAAGGAACCAAACTTAAGATCAGATGTAATCCCCAGGGTCAACTCACCAATCCTGTTGCCACTGATAAAGGTGTTAAACAGGGATGTATTCTGGCCCCTCTTCTTTTCAACTTTTTCATTAATTCCATAGTGTCCTACCTTGACCATGGGACCTTCCACCCACCAAAACTGGCTGGAAGGCATATCTCTGTCTTGCTTTATGCCGATGATGTGGCAATCCTCTCTAGAACACCTGTAGGTCTCAGAAGAGCTCTGATTGCACTATCACAATTTTGTAAGGAAGAGCAATTAAAGCTCAATTATCAGTAAACTAAAATTGTGGCCTTTGCCAAAAGACCTAAGATTTACTCTTGTAGTATCAATGGGCACAAAATTGAGCAGTTTTCCTCCTTCAAATATTTGGGAGTAGTTCTTCAGGATAATGGTAGCAGAAAAGCCCATGGAGATTACATTGCTGACATTGCTCAAAGAAGTTCTCTAGCCATTCTTAAATATCTTAAGACAGCTGGCGGCCAATATATTCCTGCAGCACTTAAACTATTCCAAACCAAGTCAATTTCCCAACTTCTGTATGGAGCCCAATTAGGTCCCCTTTCCAATTATGCTCCACTGGAACGGGTACAATCTAAATTTGTTAGATCAGCCTTACAAGTTCCCAAATGTGTCCCCAATGTTACTCTCCGATTAGAGTTAGGCCTCATCAAAGTGGAGGCTAGAGCTTGGGTGGCTATTCTTACCTATTGGATTAGACTGCATTTTTTTCCTAAGGGTTTAGCCCCACTTATTTGCAAAGATGACTTTAAGTCCAAATGGGAAGGGGCTATAATATCTAAAATCCTACCCTTAGGTATGTCCCAAGACCTCCTTTTTACCATGAACTATGATCAGGCCAAAGCGCTTATTAAGCAGCGGGTTTCCGATTCAGAACGACAACTGGATCTAGCTAGCTCCCCTGCTTTTATTATTAATGACTCCTGCAGGTATCTATCTTCTCCAACGAGATATTTAGCCACGCTTGAGATATCCACTCACCGGAGGGCCTTTACTTTGGCCCGATGTCATGCCCTCCCTTCCGCTGTTCTTGAGGGATGATATCGGAGGTCTCCGTATTCGGAGAGGCTATGTCCCTGTGACTCCGGTGATATTGAGTCAACAGAACACGTACTTCTTCACTGTTCCTTTTATAAAGATACCCGGGATAAGCTTGTATCTCCAATACTTTATAAACAACCAGGATGCTCTGGTCATTACTATACTCAGTTACTTTTATCAGATATTAATTTTTCTATAACATATAGTGTGGCCAGGTTCTGCGCCGCTGCGATCAAAATCCACAGGACAATGACCAGTATTACCAATTAATTAAAAGCATCACATGTGACACATAGCCTGCTAACTATCAACAACTTTGATTAATCAACAAATGTGGAATGTCTTATGTGCATGGAACAGTTTGTATATATGCACCCTGATGTCCCTTGTATATATCTATTTCAGTCTTCCTCTCTGGCTCATTGGCATCACTAATTCCTCAGATATTAATAAGGTATAGCTTTGTGGTGGTCAGGATAGATTTGTGGGCAGTTTTTATATTATATTTTATATTTTATATTTTATATATATTATATATTATCTTCTATATTTTATATCTATTATTTTTTATTACTGTTTATTATACTGTATCTTTTGCTGGTCATTGACTGTAATAAAGCTTTGATTGATTGGTGATTGGGACTGGGGAATGCAGGCTGCAAAAGGGGAGGGCAGAGGCTCCGTGGAGGAGACCTCTTTGCAAAGGAGGTGATTTTTGACTGAGGAATCTTGGCTGCAGAACGGGAGGTGTGGGGAGAGACTCCCTGTAGGAAGCCTCTTTGGAAACGAGGTGATTGGAAGTGGGGAATCCCGGGACGGGAGAGGCTCCCTGCAGGTAACTTCTCTCTAAATAAAATTGGTGATATATATGTAGCAGGGACAATTGTATTCGTTCTATAAGACACACCGACATTTCCGCTAGCTTTTTTTTGGGGGGGGGGAGTGCATCTTATAGAGCAAATACAATAGTCCCTACTACAGATATAGCACATATTTTCATTTAGAGAGAAGTTACCTGCAGGGAGCCTCTCCGTCCCCTGCTGCAGCTGGGATTCCCCAGTTCCAATCACCTCATTATTCAGGTGTCATTATTCACCTCATTATTCATTATTTCTTCTCCTTGGAGCTGCCTGAAGAAGACTTCTGGGCAATGCTGTCCTTCTTACAAACTCTCATAATCCCTCACCCCTGAGTGTGTGAGCTAGGGCTGGTAGGAGGGCCAGCAAGTGCTGAAATTCATACAGATTAAAAATATAAACCTGGCGGTCCTGAGATTTTCCACCCTTGCTCTTGGGGTTTATAATCAAGCTCAGAGTGTTACAGGGCTCAAACTACAGACTAAGTTGGGATGGGGTGGGAACAGAAGTGGCCTTTTGGAAGTCATTGGACATCAACTCCCATCAGTTCTCGGACAAGCATAGCCAATTGTGAGGGATTATGGGAGATACCCTCTGATAACAGCTGGAGGGCCACAGATTCCTTATCTCTGCTAAGCAGGTGGTGTGACAGTGGCAGCACAACTGCTGGTGGTCTTGACCAGGCATGTCCAAACTTGGCCCCTCCAGATGTTTTGGACCACAACTCCCACAGTCCTTTGCCATTGGGATTCTGGGAGTTGTGGTCCAAAACATCAGGAAGGTCAAAGTTTGGACATGCCTGGTCTTGATGGTGCTGTTGTAGCGAGTACCCCTACTGTGTAAGCAGATCAGAAGAAGTAGGCAATAGCCTAATGGAAGAAGGATGAAGCTAACACTTTCCTCTCTAATTATTAAAGGAATGCTTTGGGTAGGTTGGCATTCAGTCATGGAAGCTCCACCTGTAGCTTATTGTGGCCCAGACACAGGTGAGCCAACTCCATGAGAAAAAGATGTCAAGGAACACGGTAGATATGGAGGGATTGCTAGCACAGGTAGTCTAGTATTCGTAACGGTATTCATATCTTTACTATCCAACTGAATTATATCATCTTTAATGTGCAGAAGATTGCTGGGGTTGATGTGGAGCTGTGTTAATACAGTGGTACCTTGTATAAAGAAAGTAATTCATTCCAAGTGAAATTCTGTTAAGCAAATTTTTCCTTTGTACAAATTTCCCATATGAATGCATTGAAAACAGAAGTGGCCTTTTGGAAGTCATTGGACATCAACTCTCATCAGTTCTCTGACAAGCATAGCCAATTGTGAGGGATTATGGGAGATACCCTCTGATAACAGCTGGAGGGCCACAGATTCCTTATCTCTGTTAAGCAGGTGGTGTGACAGTGGCAGCACAACTGCTGGTGGTCTTGACCAGGCATGTCCAAACTTGGCCCCTCCAGATGTTTTGGACCACAACTCCCACAGTCCTTTGCCATTGGGATTCTGGGAGTTGTGGTCCAAAACATCAGGAAGGTCGAAGTTTGGACATGCCTGGTCTTGATGGTGCTGTTGTAGCGAGTACCCCTACTGTGTAAGCAGATCAGAAGAAGTAGGCAATAGCCTAATGGAAGAAGGATGAAGCTAACACTTTCCTCTCTAATTATTAAAGGAATGCTTTGGGTAGGTTGGCATTCAGTCATGGAAGCTCCCACCTGTAGCTTATTGTGGCCCAGACACAGGTGAGCCAACTCCATGAGAAAAAGATGTCAAGGAACACGGTACATATGGAGGGATTGCTAGCACAGGTAGTCTAGTATTCGTAACGGTATTCATATCTTTACTATCCAACTGAATTATATCATCTTTAATGTGCAGAAGATTGCTGGGGTTGATGTGGAGCTGTGTTAATACAGTGGTACCTTGTATAAAGAAAGTAATTCATTCCAAGTGAAATTCTGTTAAGCAAATTTTTCCTTTGTACAAATTTCCCATATGAATGCATTGAAAACAGAAGTGGCCTTTTGGAAGTCATTGGACATCAACTCTCATCAGTTCTCTGACAAGCATAGCCAATTGTGAGGGATTATGGGAGATACCCTCTGATAACAGCTGGAGGGCCACAGATTCCTTATCTCTGTTAAGCAGGTGGTGTGACAGTGGCAGCACAACTGCTGGTGGTCTTGACCAGGCATGTCCAAACTTGGCCCCTCCAGATGTTTTGGACCACAACTCCCACAGTCCTTTGCCATTGGGATTCTGGGAGTTGTGGTCCAAAACATCAGGAAGGTCAAAGTTTGGACATGCCTGGTCTTGATGGTGCTGTTGTGGCGAGTACCCCTACTGTGTAAGCAGATCAGAAGAAGTAGGCAATAGCCTAATGGAAGAAGGATGAAGCTAACACTTTCCTCTCTAATTATTAAAGGAATGCTTTGGGTAGGTTGGCATTCAGTCATGGAAGCTCCCACCTGTAGCTTATTGTGGCCCAGACACAGGTCAGCCAACTCCATGAGAAAAAGATGTCAAGGAACACGGTAGATATGGAGGGATTGCTAGCACAGGTAGTCTAATATTCATAACGGTATTCATATCTTTACTATCCAACTGAATTATATCATCTTTAATGTGCAGAAGATTGCTGGGGTTGATGTGGAGCTGTGTTAATACAGTGGTACCTTGTATAAAGAAAGTAATTCATTCCAAGTGAAATTCTGTTAAGCAAATTTTTCCTTTGTACAAATTTCCCATATGAATGCATTGAAAACAGAAGTGGCCTTTTGGAAGACATTGGACATCAACTCTCATCAGTTCTCTGACAAGCATAGCCAATTGTGAGGGATTATGGGAGATACCCTCTGATAACAGCTGGAGGGCCACAGATTCCTTATCTCTGTTAAGCAGGTGGTGTGACAGTGGCAGCACAACTGCTGGTGGTCTTGACCAGGCATGTCCAAACTTGGCCCCTCCAGATGTTTTGGACCACAACTCCCACAGTCCTTTGCCATTGGGATTCTGGGAGTTGTGGTCCAAAACATCAGGAAGGTCGAAGTTTGGACATGCCTGGTCTTGATGGTGCTGTTGTAGCGAGTACCCCTACTGTGTAAGCAGATCAGAAGAAGTAGGCAATAGCCTAATGGAAGAAGGATGAAGCTAACACTTTCCTCTCTAATTATTAAAGGAATGCTTTGGGTAGGTTGGCATTCAGTCATGGAAGCTCCCACCTGTAGCTTATTGTGGCCCAGACACAGGTCAGCCAACTCCATGAGAAAAAGATGTCAAGGAACACGGTAGATATGGAGGGATTGCTAGCACAGGTAGTCTAGTATTCGTAACGGTATTCATATCTTTACTATCCAACTGAATTATATCATCTTTAATGTGCAGAAGATTGCTGGGGTTGATGTGGAGCTGTGTTAATACAGTGGTACCTTGTATAAAGAAAGTAATTCATTCCAAGTGAAATTCTGTTAAGCAAATTTTTCCTTTGTACAAATTTCCCATATGAATGCATTGAAAACAGAAGTGGCCTTTTGGAAGTCATTGGACATCAACTCTCATCAGTTCTCTGACAAGCATAGCCAATTGTGAGGGATTATGGGAGATACCCTCTGATAACAGCTGGAGGGCCACAGATTCCTTATCTCTGTTAAGCAGGTGGTGTGACAGTGGCAGCACAACTGCTGGTGGTCTTGACCAGGCATGTCCAAACTTGGCCCCTCCAGATGTTTTGGACCACAACTCCCACAGTCCTTTGCCATTGGGATTCTGGGAGTTGTGGTCCAAAACATCAGGAAGGTCGAAGTTTGGACATGCCTGGTCTTGATGGTGCTGTTGTAGCGAGTACCCCTACTGTGTAAGCAGATCAGAAGAAGTAGGCAATAGCCTAATGGAAGAAGGATGAAGCTAACACTTTCCTCTCTAATTATTAAAGGAATGCTTTGGGTAGGTTGGCATTCAGTCATGGAAGCTCCCACCTGTAGCTTATTGTGGCCCAGACACAGGTCAGCCAACTCCATGAGAAAAAGATGTCAAGGAACACGGTAGATATGGAGGGATTGCTAGCACAGGTAGTCTAGTATTCGTAACGGTATTCATATCTTTACTATCCAACTGAATTATATCATCTTTAATGTGCAGAAGATTGCTGGGGTTGATGTGGAGCTGTGTTAATACAGTGGTACCTTGTATAAAGAAAGTAATTCATTCCAAGTGAAATTCTGTTAAGCAAATTTTTCCTTTGTACAAATTTCCCATATGAATGCATTGAAAACAGAAGTGGCCTTTTGGAAGTCATTGGACATCAACTCTCATCAGTTCTCTGACAAGCATAGCCAATTGTGAGGGATTATGGGAGATACCCTCTGATAACAGCTGGAGGGCCACAGATTCCTTATCTCTGTTAAGCAGGTGGTGTGACAGTGGCAGCACAACTGCTGGTGGTCTTGACCAGGCATGTCCAAACTTGGCCCCTCCAGATGTTTTGGACCACAACTCCCACAGTCCTTTGCCATTGGGATTCTGGGAGTTGTGGTCCAAAACATCAGGAAGGTCGAAGTTTGGACATGCCTGGTCTTGATGGTGCTGTTGTAGCGAGTACCCCTACTGTGTAAGCAGATCAGAAGAAGTAGGCAATAGCCTAATGGAAGAAGGATGAAGCTAACACTTTCCTCTCTAATTATTAAAGGAATGCTTTGGGTAGGTTGGCATTCAGTCATGGAAGCTCCCACCTGTAGCTTATTGTGGCCCAGACACAGGTCAGCCAACTCCATGAGAAAAAGATGTCAAGGAACACGGTAGATATGGAGGGATTGCTAGCACAGGTAGTCTAGTATTCGTAACGGTATTCATATCTTTACTATCCAACTGAATTATATCATCTTTAATGTGCAGAAGATTGCTGGGGTTGATGTGGAGCTGTGTTAATACAGTGGTACCTTGTATAAAGAAAGTAATTCATTCCAAGTGAAATTCTGTTAAGCAAATTTTTCCTTTGTACAAATTTCCCATATGAATGCATTGAAAACAGAAGTGGCCTTTTGGAAGTCATTGGACATCAACTCTCATCAGTTCTCTGACAAGCATAGCCAATTGTGAGGGATTATGGGAGATACCCTCTGATAACAGCTGGAGGGCCACAGATTCCTTATCTCTGTTAAGCAGGTGGTGTGACAGTGGCAGCACAACTGCTGGTGGTCTTGACCAGGCATGTCCAAACTTGGCCCCTCCAGATGTTTTGGACCACAACTCCCACAGTCCTTTGCCATTGGGATTCTGGGAGTTGTGGTCCAAAACATCAGGAAGGTCGAAGTTTGGACATGCCTGGTCTTGATGGTGCTGTTGTAGCGAGTACCCCTACTGTGTAAGCAGATCAGAAGAAGTAGGCAATAGCCTAATGGAAGAAGGATGAAGCTAACACTTTCCTCTCTAATTATTAAAGGAATGCTTTGGGTAGGTTGGCATTCAGTCATGGAAGCTCCCACCTGTAGCTTATTGTGGCCCAGACACAGGTCAGCCAACTCCATGAGAAAAAGATGTCAAGGAACACGGTAGATATGGAGGGATTGCTAGCACAGGTAGTCTAGTATTCGTAACGGTATTCATATCTTTACTATCCAACTGAATTATATCATCTTTAATGTGCAGAAGATTGCTGGGGTTGATGTGGAGCTGTGTTAATACAGTGGTACCTTGTATAAAGAAAGTAATTCATTCCAAGTGAAATTCTGTTAAGCAAAATTTTCCTTTGTACAAATTTCCCATATGAATGCATTGAAAACAGAAGTGGCCTTTTGGAAGTCATTGGACATCAACTCTCATCAGTTCTCTGACAAGCATAGCCAATTGTGAGGGATTATGGGAGATACCCTCTGATAACAGCTGGAGGGCCACAGATTCCTTATCTCTGTTAAGCAGGTGGTGTGACAGTGGCAGCACAACTGCTGGTGGTCTTGACCAGGCATGTCCAAACTTGGCCCCTCCAGATGTTTTGGACCACAACTCCCACAGTCCTTTGCCATTGGGATTCTGGGAGTTGTGGTCCAAAACATCAGGAAGGTCAAAGTTTGGACATGCCTGGTCTTGATGGTGCTGTTGTAGCGAGTACCCCTACTGTGTAAGCAGATCAGAAGAAGTAGGCAATAGCCTAATGGAAGAAGGATGAAGCTAACACTTTCCTCTCTAATTATTAAAGGAATGCTTTGGGTAGGTTGGCATTCAGTCATGGAAGCTCCCACCTGTAGCTTATTGTGGCCCAGACACAGGTCAGCCAACTCCATGAGAAAAAGATGTCAAGGAACACGGTAGATATGGAGGGATTGCTAGCACAGGTAGTCTAGTATTCGTAACGGTATTCATATCTTTACTATCCAACTGAATTATATCATCTTTAATGTGCAGAAGATTGCTGGGGTTGATGTGGAGCTGTGTTAATACAGTGGTACCTTGTATAAAGAAAGTAATTCATTCCAAGTGAAATTCTGTTAAGCAAATTTTTCCTTTGTACAAATTTCCCATATGAATGCATTGAAAACAGAGTAATCCCTAATCACAACCATTTTTATGTTGTACGGATTCACCCCATAGACCTGTGGTGGCAAACCTTCGGCACTCCAGATGTTTTGGACCACAACTCCCAGAATTCCAACCCCATATTGCCAATTACAAAGGACTGTGGGAGTTGTGGTCCAAAACATCTGGAGTGCTGAAGGTTCGCCACCACTGCCACAGACGATTCTGTTAAGCAAATTTCCCCTATCTCCAGAATTTTTTATGTTGTACAGATTTTATGTTATACAAACCATTTGTTATACAAGGGTCCACTGTATATGTAAAACATTTTAGAGTACTTAGTACTGTGTGAATGAGAAATATTAAAAATAGCTGTAGCTGTCCTCCCCCCCCTTTATTGTTTTGCTGTGGTGGTTCTCTCTCTTTTTTGAAATTTATTTCCAAAAGAGAAACATCAAGGCATATAAACATCCAATCCCAGTGACTATAAAGGTTTCTTTTTAACTGAGACGATAAACCTGATTTATGGATCCTGAGATGGAATGGAGCAGAAATGCTTGTGAAATATCAGATTGTGAGCTCAGTGTTAGTATTCATGAAGTGATGTTGTTTTCCTGATGCGGCTTGATTGTGGACCTAGATGCAGCTGTCAGTTCATGTGAAGCTGATAGAGTTACCTCCTCCGTACAGACATTGCAGCCTGCAGTGCACTGTGGTGTGTCACAGATTGATTGTCTTGGTAGATTTCACACACACACACAAATGGCCAATGGACTCCCATGATGATGTGCTGTTTTAGGGTGGAAAGCCAGCTAGAAGACTTTCTTTAAAACAGTAGTGCTTTAGAACTGATTTTGTTGCTTACAAGTATTTCCAGTCACCATGCATGTGGAAGCTGGACAGTAGAGAAAGCTGACAGGAAAGGAACAGGTTATTTCAAAATGTGGTACTGGAGGAATCCTTTGCCAATACCGTGGACTCCCAGAAAGACAAACAAGTGGGACCTAGATCAAATCAAGCCTCATCTGTAGGCAAAAAGAATGAAACTGAGGCATGTTGTGAGAAGGCAGGATTGTCTGGAAAAGACAATAATGTGGGGAAAAGTTGAAGGTCCCAGGAGAAGAGGAAGGCCTAATGTGAGGTAAGTGACTCCCTCAAGGAAACTACAGGCTTGTCTGCAAGAGCTGAGTAGGACAGGACATTCTGAAGATTGCCCATTCATTGGGTCACCATAAGTCAGATGCAACTTGATATCAAACAAAAACAACAACAACAACAATGTTGCTTTAATGATATTTAGAGAAAAGGCCTAGTCATTTCTTAAGTGTCATACTCTGAAAGCAAAGCAAATAAATATAAATTCACTCCCTTTTCAGCCCAAAGACCCTCTTGTCTCTGCTGTGCTCACAAACTACAGGAATGTCCTGTTGTCTTTGGAGTTGCGGGTGCATAGCTTTTTTTTTAAAGAACTACATCTTATTTTGGCAAGTCGGCAGAATTTAATTTACTGTTGCCCCTGGCAGCTGAAATTGTGTGCTAGTTATCTTGACAAATATTCCTTGGGGATACGTGCAGCAAACTAGAAGAGCTAGTGGAGTATAATTGTTTAAATAGTGGAGCTGAAGCTTGGGAGGTCCATGATTGTGTCCCCCCTAATCCTTGAAAGGCACTGTGTGACTTCGAGCTGGTTCCTCTGTTCCAGCCTGACCTATCTGCCAGAGGAGTTGCAAAGCTCTAGGGCAGTGGTTCTCAACCTGTGGGTCCCCAGATGTTCCTGGACTGCAACTCCCAGAAGTCTTCATCACTACCTGAGCTGGCTAGGATTTCTGGGAGTTGCAGTCCAGGAACATCTGGGGACCCACCTGTTGAGAACCACTGCTCTAGGGCGAGGAAGAGCCAAGCCTCGTGCTTTACCTTGAGCTATGTGAAAACACTGAAAGGAGGAGATACGTAAATCTGAACTCTTAACGATATTGATAAATATGTTTCTACCCCTAGTTTTTAGTCCCTGTTGTATGGTGTAAGTCAAGTAGATTTCAGCATGGTACTGGTGGTGGTGGTGGTTTTAAATGGCCAGCCTTCTTTGCAGCACAATATTCTTGCACCTTCTGGGGCATTTCCTGCAATATTCTGGATGCCCTAATGTTGCCAATGGGTATATTAGACCAGAGGGAGATCCAGATGCCACCGTAGCATGTATGCATCAGGAAGCTGGAGGCGTCAGTCTACATTCAGTAGTCGCGGAGGCTCAGCCAGGATTGGTTGCTCTGCAGTCAGTAGGTATCGAAGGATATTTCACATTCATATCCCTAACATTCTGAGTATTTTGCAGGTGCAAGAAGCAGGTGTGCCCCCTTCCCACCTCACAAGCAGGTTATTTCACAATCTAGATCAGTGATTCTCAACCTGTGTGTCCCCAGATGTTCCTGGATTACAACTCCCAGAAATCCTGGCCAGCTCAGCTAGTGATAAAGACTTCTGGGAGTTGCAGTCCAGGAACATCTGGGGACCCACAGGTTGAGAACCACTGATCTAGATGCTGAAAAGGGATTCAGAAGCCAGACATTATGAAGAATTGAGATTAATTTCACCTTTGGTTTATGAACCACTTGTTAAAATCTTTTAACAATCACGAGGCTGCAATTTTTTTAAAATGACATGCACATTGTCCGTTCCTTGTGGGGGACATAGGACCTTCTGTCTTTTCCAGTGTTATAGCCATGCAGAACTCTAGATTCCTCACTAATGGCCACGTAGCTTATTAAGGGCTAGTATGGCTTGCAAAAGAGTTACCACCTTGCAGAAAGCTCATTTAGCTTCTGTCTCAATGAATTAGCTTTATAGCCAGCTTTCAAGATCTTGGTAGTTTAGCTAGATGCTCCTTCTGGCCACTCTTCTTTGCACTAAGGGGCAGTACAGCTCCTGCTGGGATAAGTATTTTGCTTTACCCATCCTCATATTTGACAAGTTGGCTTGTCGCTATAGGCTGCCAGGAGTTCATTGCCAGTGCCTGAACAGACCCAGGGAAGATGGACAGAAGACCCCTCCTGCCCTGTGCCTGCTCACCACAAAGAAAGGGAAGGCCCTTCTCTGTTCTCTCCCTTCTTCCGTGGCAAGGACTGGAATACAGAGTGATACAGTACTCCATTCTGCTTCCACTCACCTGCTTTCCTTTCTAGCCATAGAAATAGGGAGGCCTGGTCCGCTATAATAGTGACTGTGGCCTCGTGGAAAGAAGGGCCTCTATCACACGACCACTTAAATGCACATTTTTCTTTTACTGAATTCTCATCTAAAGATTGTGCTCCCATGGCCAGCCGCATCTTCTGAACACCCCTCTCGACCACGCCCCCGTCAAGCCCCACACACAGAATACGCACACACAAACAGAGTTCAGTCCTTTGTCAAAGTCTTTAGTGAAGAATCAAGCAGGTTTAAGTTATTTGCTGATAATCAGGTGCCAGACAGATAAGAGTTCATAACATGGTAATTACCAGTCCAGGGTCAACACAGGAATGTTCACGAAAGCCAGATGCCAAGCCAAAGGGAAGAGACCAAACCGTTGTCAAGGAAACCAGTCCAAAGTCAGGCAAACAGAGTCCAAGGTCAGGAACAGACAGGAATGTGGTTGCAGGTCCAAGTGATGTGTTGCTTCCACAGAAATCTCAAGGTGAGCTTGCCAGCTATATTCCAAAACAGGGAACATGCCCTCTTTCCTGGGAAAGCTCCTTGCTAATACTCAAGGCTAGTCGACCTGAGATTCCGTCTAGAATTAAAGGTCCTATCTCTGGCTGTCCTGGTAGCGTGTCATTGCAGAATCCTGCTCATGGCCCTTCTAGGAGGCGGGGATATGTCTGAAGCTGAGTGATCAGACCCAGCTGCTGACTGACACAAGCTGCAATGCTCTTCCAGTGGCTCTTCACCAGTTAATCCCTCAGGGTCAGGTTCTGTGGCAGGCAGGGTCCTGACACCCCCTGAAGTGCATCTCAAGTGCATCTTCCTGCACCACCGCTAGGGGTTTGATCAAGTTACTTCGCTTGCTGATGCACATTTTGATGTGAAGCAAAGGTCGTGTGAACTCCCAAAAAGCCACAGCTGCTTCTGGTTTCACCCGTTTTGTGGCAAACAGCTTTTCAAAACAGCGCTTTGATGCAGATTTGGCCAATGGGGACACAAAAAAGAGGTTCAAAATGCTACTATGGGTGCAGTAACTGCACATCTAATGTCACGTGACCATTCTCAGAGAAAGTGCACTTTTCATTATCCGCATTTAGCAGTCAAGTGATAGAGGCCAAGGTGAATTAGTTTGTCTGTCTCCCTTCTAGTTGACATAGTCTGTTTCCCCCTCCTGGATGAAGAGGAGACAGTGAAGTAATAAATGTCCTTCTTCTTCTTCTTCTTCTTCATCATCATCATCATCATCATCATCATCATCATCATCATTGAACTGCAGAGTTGGAAGGGATCCTATGGAATATCAAGCCCAGCCCATGTCAAGGAAGCACAGTGTCTGGCCAGAACCTACAGAATGTATCATTTATTTATTTATTTATTTATTTATTACATTTATTACATGTAGATCCCTCCCATCTGGCCTAAAAGGTCACTCTTTGTGATATAACATGATATACTGTACAAACACACACCTTGGGCCTTCCGTTATCCTTTCTGTGCTTCAAGCCAAGACCATGGAAGTTGCTTCCTTGGTCTGTGACTCCCACCAACAAGCCTAGTATTTGTGCTTTTTTGGGAAATTCTAGGAGTTCTGGTCCAAAAGATGTCATTTTTCCCTACCCAAGCACTAGCCTATGTCACTGCACTGACAGGGCAGTCCTATCAACAGCTGCGTTCAGAGGCCCAGCAGTCAGGATGAATTCTGACCCTAGGCTATGGCAGGCTGTAACAACCAAAAATGAAGGATGGGTTGCCACTCATTTAGACTACAACTCCGAGAATCCCCTGATCCAATGGCTGAGGAATTCTGGGGGTGCTCTCCCAAAGGATTAACATTTTGGCACTACTATCCCAACCTCAAGCCACGGTTTGGCACGGAAAACAGGTTCCCGATCTGCCCTTAGTGCTACTCTTGCAGTGGCTGACGGATCCTAGATGTTTCAGATCATCAGGTGTGGGTGAATGTGCTCAGTCACATGGAAGAAAATGAGCCCATGTGAATCCTCTCTCAAAGAGACCAGGAATAGTTATGAATATTTTATTGAAACTTCAAGCAGCTTTCTCCCCATGCAAACGCCTCCTTTAATTTGAATCCTTTCCCTTGGGAGGGGACAGGGAGGAGGAGAACAAGTAATCAGTTCATCTGTTTTCCTTATTATTTTGTGCTCAAACTTGTACGAGGACGAAAGAGGAAATGAAACTCTTTTCCAGACAGAGGGATTTTTATTAAAAAAAAGTGAGAAAGAAAGAAAGAAAAAGCAGACCAGCCAGTGATGTATGGTGCATGGTAGCCACCATCCCACCCACCTCTTACCCAAACAAAATAAATATATAAATCTAAACTGATAAAGAAAGTTAATTACATTTAGTATTCTGCCTGAGCAAGGCTTGTCTCGGGAAGGATCTGAACTTTTCAGTAACTATCCCATTGTGCAGATGGTCTTTATTAAAGCCAGGGGAAATTACATTTCAGGTCGTGTCTCGATGCTGCCTATATACAGACACACGAGCTGCAAACAAATTACCTGGCTTAACTATACTCTGATACAAGGGTTTGGTTTGCATCCATGGTGAGAATGATTAAAACCTCCACACATTTACCTAGGTTTGCTCCCCCCACCCCAAAAATTATTTTAAAAATTACAAACAGCTTGCTTTTTTAAAAAGAATAATTTAATATGCCTTGATGTTTATCGTAGCCTAAAGTGTCTCTTGTTGAACAGCTTGCTCTTAGTAATATAATTTGCTTCCTTCTCTAATGTAATTTCTTTCAATCACCTCTTTTCCTATCCTTGGGCTGTTTTATGTAGGAAAACAGTGTAGCCCTTTCTCTTCTCCTTCGTGGCCTTCGTGAAGCCACACAAATGGGTTTCCCAGGCGCCCTTGCGCTGGAGGCCGGCCTTCCCTAGCATAGGAAAGTTCGTTAGTCTCCGCCCCTGCCTCGCGCGGCTGCGCGAGGCCCTTCCCGCCCAAACCTCAGTTCCTCTTTACCGCCTTCGGCTAGAGGTTCGCCCTCGTTAGTCTCCTGCGACTTGCGATTTTTTTCTTCGATTTTGCTTCGATTTCCTCAACTCTTTTGACCCGGACTGCTGACTAATGCCTTTTGTCCAGCCCTTTAAAAACTGCATCGACTGCGGAGCCAAAGTTCCGCACTCCGACGGACACGAAAAGTGCTTGCTGTGCCTCGGCGAGGAACACCGCCCCGAGGCCTGCGCCATTTGCCGCGGGTTTAGCTCACAAGCACTAAAGAACCGTCGCAACCGACTTGCCTCCTTTCTTCTGGAGAAGTCTCTTCGACCTCAACCCATGGAGAAACCGACCGTCGACCAGCCCCGTAAGTCCGAGGTCCCCGGGCGGGAGGAGAGGCCTAAGAAAATCCCCCTACTCCAGGTGGTTTCGAAACAAAAGTCTTCTAAGCCCACCTCACCCAGGCCAACCAAGCCAGAAAAACCTTCGAAACCGTCGGCCTCACAGGGTTCCGCCACTCCAGGGTCCCTTACCGTCGAGACGGAATTCTCGGGTTCGGGATCCTGACTCTCTACCCGACCCGAATATGACCCCCTGCTCCGCTCCGACGCCTCGGACCAGTCATTGGATGATGACTACGACGCCGGCACCAGGTCCGCCCTCTTCGGAAGGGAAACCGGAGACCACAAGGACTCGAGAGCCCGTTGCCCCGCGTCGAAACCCGCGAGCCCTCGATCCCCAGACCGAAAGGGCATCTCGTCCCCAGCCTCCCTGCCTCCGAGACTTTCTTCCCCGGTCGCCGAACCCGACCTGAAGTCGAGGCAGACGTCTTCGCAACCGGCTTCGGTACCACCCTCTACACCTCCGGACCCGTCGGTACGGAAGGCCGAGGAGAAGCACTCCAAGCCGAGGAAGAAGACTGAAAAGGCCAAGAAGCGCAACCGATCTCCATCGGATTCACGCCACACGACCTCGAAGGCTAAGCTGCCCTCGATCCCGGAGGTTGCTACTCCGACGCCAGGGCCATCCTCGGGTTCGACTGCCCTAGTCGCGACCTCGGTATCGGAAGCCTTGCCTCCTCCAGACCAGCGGCCCAAGAAGAGACGCATCGAATCCGACGCGGCTTCGACACCAACTATGACCGTCCCCCCCATCCCGGCGTTCTCTCTCCGGTTCGACGGACGCCAATGGTCGGTACTGACGTCGGAACCGGAAGACCTGCAAGAGCCAAGACAACGCTCCCCACCTTCCTCCGATGAGTCCGGCGGCTCCGACGTCGAATCCGAGGCTTCGGATTCGATCCAACTCGTGACCTCGCCCTCTTCGGACCTGGAGGAAAAGCTCCCCCCATCCTCCTCCGACACCATGCAGAATTACACCGCATTTGTTGTGAGGATGGCGAACACCATTCACCTACCGGTGCACCAGCCAAAGCCCAAGAGACCATGCCACATCTTTGAGCGTCTGTCTTCCGACGAGACATCACCAGTACACCTCACCATGATCCCATCCTTCCTAACAATGGCTGAGGACGCCTTCCAAAGCCCGGCGACCACCCGAATCTCCAGGAGATTGGAAGCCCTTTACAGGGTGCATGACGAGAGCGCCCCTTACCTTGACAAGCACCCCCCACCGGGTTCCCTTGTAGTGGCTGACTCTCAGGTCCAGTCTAGGACCACCCAGACGCCCATCCCACCCTCGAAGGAAGGACGCAAATTAGATACCATCGGAAGGCACCTCTACTCATGCTCCACCCTCATCCACAAGGCATGCAACTACCAAGGTGCAATGGGAGCCTACCAACGTGACCTTCTCACCCATCTGCACCCGTTCCTCGAGAAGATCCCTGAGGACCACAGGGCAGAAGCTCTCGCCCTCTACGAGGAATCCATGACCCTCGCTGGGCAACAGATGAGAGCGGCCAAACACACCTTCGACTGTGCGTCCAAGGTGATCAACGCAGCCATCACCCTTCGGAGGCATGCCTGGCTTCGCACCACTGGCCTCACTGACAACCACAAGGCCCAGATCGAAGCCCTCCCGTTTGATGGCTCAGCCCTCTTCCACACCGCCACGGATGACCTCATGGAAGAGAGGCACAAGAGGCATGACACAGCAAAAAAGCTCAATGTCATCCCTTCGAGAACGTCGCATTCCTTTCGGGAGCATCACAGGCGACGATTTTGGCCACCCTCAACTCCCTCCACCTCCAGAGGACAGAGGGACAAACCATCAAAGCCCCCACCTTTTGCCTCCCTTGGCCAGAAGCCCAAGAAGCCTAAGTCGTCTGCCCCCCCTCTAAACCCAGAGAGAGGAGGCACCGGAATGACTACTGACTCGGACTCCGTCCACCTTTTACCCTTCCTCACCACCTGGGAAAACATCACCTCGGACCGTTGGGTCCTCTCGGTGGTGAGGAATGGGTACTCCCTGGAACTCTCCGCCATACCCCCACTAGGCAACGTCCTGCGCACCCCACCTTCGCCATGCCTGCTTGACGAGGTGGCCGCGCTTCTCCAAAAGCGTGCTATCCGCCCAGTTCTACACAATCCCACAGCGGGTCACTTCGCCCGCTACTTTACAGTCCCAAAAAAGGACGGAGGACTCCGCCCAATTCTCGATCTTCGGGTGCTCAACAAATTTCTCGTCTACAAGAAATTCCGCATGGTGACGCTGGAAAAGATCATCCCCTTACTCTGCAAGGGAGACTGGTTTGGAGTTGTGGATCTAAAAGATGCTTACTTCCACATCTCAATCCATCCTGCCCACCGTCACCTCCTCCGCTTCGCCATCGGCAACCAAGTCTACGAATTCTCAGCCTTGCCCTTCGGGCTCGCCACAGCACCCAGAGTCTTCACAAAGTGCATGGCTCCGGTCGCAGCCTACCTCAGGACACAGGGCATAGTCATCTTCCCGTACTTAGACGACTGGCTGGTCGTCGCCGACACCCGGAGTCAGGCCAAGGCCGACATCGCCGCGGTCCTCTCAACACTGAGCTCCCTGGGCCTGCAGGTCAACCTCGACAAGAGTCGGCTGGAACCATGCCAGGTCGCACAATTCATTGGCGCAATCCTAGACTCCACACGAGCCATGGCCTACCCTCCTCGAGACAGAGTCCTCGAGACCATGGCCTTGGTGCGAGAATTTCTCCCTGGAGGGTCAATCCAGGCCATTCAGGTCCAGAAGCTGCTGGGGTACATGGCCTCCATGACATCAGTCCTCCCACACGCGAGGCTGCGACTCAGACCCCTGCAATCCTGGTTCCTCTCCCGCTTCAACCCCAACCAAGACCCACCCACCGCAACGCTCACAGTGCCGCCGCACCTCCCGGAGCAACTAGCCTGGTGGACCAATCATCAAAACAGCCTCGTGGGCAGACCCTTCAGGGACCCCCTTCCCACGATCCAGATCACCACGGACGCCAGCAACACCGGCTGGGGCGCAGTGTGCCTCTCTTACCAGATTTACGACTCCTGGACTCCCCAAGAACGTCTTCTTCACATCAACGAACTGGAGCTTCTCGCGATCTTCAAGGCCTGTCGAGCGTTTCTCCGTCACCTTTCCGGCAATGTGGTACTGGCAGTCACAGACAACACGACGGCCATGTACTACATCAACAAACAGGGCGGAACACACTCTCAACCCCTTCTCGATCTTTCCACCCGCTTCTGGGACTGGTGCATCGGCCACAAGATCCACCCGATCGCGATGCACCTGCCGGGACGAGAGAACATAGATGCCGACGGCCTCAGCAGGATACAACAGTCAAACCACGAGTGGGAACTCCACCCAGAGGTCTTCGATCGACTCTGCAACAGATGGGGCACCCCTCGGATCGACCTCTTCGCCTCACCCACGAACAAGAAATGCCACCGCTACTGCTCCAGAGCGGGCCTAGGCCGGGGATCCCTGGGCGATGCTCTCCTCCTTCCGTGGGCGCGGGTCCTGCTCTACGCCTTTCCCCCAATCCCGTTGCTTCACAAGGTCATCATCAAAGCCTCCCAGGAACTCCCCGACCTCATCCTGGTAGCCCCTTGGTGGCCCAGGCAACCATGGTTCGCCCATCTTCTTCGGATGGCCTCATCCCACTTTCGCCTGCCTCAGACGCCCGACCTCTTGTCCCAACACGACGGACAGGTGCTTCACCCCGACCTCCCTCACCTCCAGCTCACAGCATGGAGGATTCAGAATTCCTAGAAACCATACTCAGGGCTTGCCGCAAGCCGTCCACAGTATCACAGTACGCCTACAAGTGGCGCAGGTTCACGTCCTTCGCGAATCAAAGAGGATTCACTCCAGTAAACCCTCATCTCACTTGGGTCCTCCGATACTTGCTCCACCTCAAGAAGTCGGGGCTTACCATGTCATCTTTACGAGTACACCTGTCGGCCATCGTGGCCCACCAACCTCCTTTATCCCCTGCATCCGACTTCTTCAAGCATCCAAGGCTCAAGCTTTTCCTAAGGGGACTCAACAACACGTTCCCAGACAGGAGACCCATCCCGCCTCAGTGGTCACTCACCCTCGTCCTCCGGGCGTTGCAGAGGCCCCCCTTCGAGCCTTTAGCTACCGTAGATCTCCGGCTCCTCTCCTTGAAGACGGCCTTTCTGGTAGCCATCGCCTCTGCTCGTAGAGCCAGCGAGCTCTGCGCACTCCGCTGCGATCCACCCTATCTCCAATTTTTCCCCGATAGAGTGGTCGCTTATCCAGACATCTCCTTCCTGCCGAAGGTTGTGTCTTCCTTCCATATCTCTCAACCCCTTATCCTCCCGGCTTTCTTCCCCAACCCGTCAACCAGGGAAGAGAGAGATATGCACTCCCTCGACGTCCGAAGAGCCCTTGCCTTCTATGTCTCCAGAACGAGACCTTTGAGAACCTCCCCAAGGCTCTTCATCTGCCACGACCCTGCGGCGGCGGCACGCCCGGTCTCGACGCAGCGCTTCGCACGCTGGATTGTCCAGACCATCACCTTGGCCTACCAGCTTGCCAACAAGCCCCTCCCTGGGCCCGTTACAGCCCACTCTACCAGGGCCATGGCCTCCTCGGCAGCGTTTCTTAAGGGCATCTCCCTCGAACACATCTGTCAGGCGGCAACATGGGCCACGCCACAGACCTTCGTGAACCACTACAGGCTCGACACCAGAATGAGATCATCTTCAGCTTTCGGGAGAGCCGTGCTTTCCTATGTGACGGCGTGACTTCCCACCAGCCTGTGAGTACTGCTTGCAATCACCCATCTGTGTGGCTTCACGAAGGCTACGAAGGAGAAGAACCAGTTGCTTACCTGTAAGGGTGGTTCTTCGAGTGGACCTTCGTGAAGCCACACAGCACCCGCCCGCCTCCCCTCAGACCGTCACGCCTCGCTGGGGCTCACCAGTTTAGTGGCGGCCAAGAGGAACTGAGGTTTGGGCGGGAAGGGCCTCGCGCAGCCGCGCGAGGCAGGGGCGGAGACTAACAAACTTTCCTATGCTAGGGAAGGCCGGCCTCCAGCGCAAGGGCGCCTGGGAAAGCCATCTGTGTGGCTTCACGAAGGTCCACTCGAAGAACCACCCTTACAGGTAAGCAACTGGTTCTTTTCTGGGTGGTTGGTTGAAGGGTATCCAGCTCGATCTTCTTCTTCTTCTTCTTCTTCTTCTTCTTCTTCTTCTTCTTCTTCTTCTCCTCCTCCTCCTCCTCCTCCTCCTCCTCCTCCTCCTCCTCTTTCTCCTTCTCTTTCTCCTTCTTTTTCTCCTCCTCCTCCTCCTCACATTTTCTTGCCAGTGTGAGTCCACTTTTCAGACCACTTTGCCTGATGGGCTGCATCTTCAGGCCATAGGCCGATGAATTACTGACAGTGTCCTTGTGGCCTTATTGACTGTTTTGGTTCCCCCATGTGATTGTTCACTGTCCATTTTCAAGTGGTATGCAGTTTGGGCGATGGTGGAAGCTGCCGCTCTGAGGACATGTCCATACCAATGAAGCCCGCTTTTTCTCATCATCTCTGTTATTGATATCACATGTAGGTGCTGTTGGGTATGTCTGTGGAGATTCTCAGTCATCTAGGTGAGATCATCTGAGAGTTGAATCATGGCAACTGGACTTCTTTTCTTGTGGGATCAAAACTTTTCTACTCATCCAAGACTGAGGAAAGTTGGTGGGAGGCCTCCAACTTATAGTTCACCTTGGTTTCACCCCACCCTGGTCTGAATAGGCTTGTTTAGATGGACAAAGGTCTGGGGTGCATGGAAATCTCACCTATGCAACCCTTCCCAACATCCATTAAGTATGGGTTGTTAGCAGTGGCTTTCCTGGTGGAGGTGTGTGCAGATTTGTCTGGGGATCAATGAAAAGGAAGCATGATACATAGGGGACAGTCCCCCACCCTTGTTGAGAGAGGGATTTCCTATACATACACGAATGGCTTCCCTGACCCCTCTCTCAAACCACCTGTCTTCTCTGTCTAATGTATGTACATCTTTGTCTTTGAATTAGTGTCCTTAGTCCTTCCCTTGAAGTCGCACTGCTGATTGCCATCGCCCAAACATTTGTGACATGGTTGAAGGGTGATCATATGCGTTCTTAGTATTGGTGTTTTCCCCAGAGGCAGAGAAATATTGTGCAATTCTCACTCCAAGGGACAAATTCTGTTCCAAAAGAAGAGGTCCAGTAATGGCCATTAGCTATTGAGGTTGAAACCTCCAGCATTAGATGCAGTATATCTTTGCATCCATATTTTGGGGATAACAAAGAATTGCTTGCTGTTTCTTTTGCTTCTGGGGTTCCCAAAGCATCAGGCTAGAAGTTCCTGATTGCTGAACTAGGTGATCCGATTCAGCAAGACATACATACACTCCTCTCTGCTATCTGTAAGAGTCTTTCTTAATCTACTTTCATAAAATAAAAGCAAGCATTTGGAAAATTACTCTTATTTTAAACCACAATTATTACTTCCCATGCTGGTTGGGAGGTGCTAGGAGATTTAGCCTTAAAAGGTAACTCTTTCAAGCTTTGCCTAAAAGTCATAGTCATAGCATTTGCACGAGTGATTTGGAAGCTGTAATGCACCCGAAGCCTAAATAATAATAGAAATTGACCTTGTTTTACTCAGGCCTTGGGAAGCTGTAGATGTTGATGGTGTTGCACCTTCTTTTTGAGACTTTTCAACAGGCTTATTCTGCCTACTCTTACTTCTGTAGCTCTCTGGGGGAGAATTAGAGGATTGAGCAGGCAAAAGGTTAGAAAGCAATCCATCATGAACAGGTACCTCATTGGCATCCTTCAGTCTCGAAAGACTATGGTATCATGCCTGGAGTAGAGATCCTAAAAACAACACCTAGTGTGACTAAATAGGCCAATTCGGGAATGGCAGTCTCTACCGCACTTGGGACAGATGTATTCTGTTTCTTGCCCGGTCCTCGAATTTTGTTCTTTCCGTGCCTGCCTCTTTTCCTCTGCCTGTTGGACAAATGCCTCTTCAAATTTATGTAGACCATGCTGTATCTCTTGCCTCCCGACAGTGCGATCGGAGGTCAGGGTTTCCCATCTGTTGAGGTCCATTCCCAAGGCCTTCAGGTCCCTCTTACAGATATCCTTATACCACAGCTCTGGTCTCTCTCTGGGGCGCTTTCCCTGCACTAGTTCTCCGTATAGAAGATATTTTGGGATCCGGCCGTCATCCATTCTCACAACGTGTCCAAGCCAGCGTAGGCGTCGCTGTTTCAATAAAGTGTACATGCTAGGGATTCCAGCTCGATTCAGGACTATGCTATTTGGAACTTTGTCGTGCCAGGTAATGTTGAATATTCGCCTCAGACAGCACATATGGAAGGTATTAAGCTTTCTTTCCTGTCAGGCATGGATGGTCCAAGACTCGCTGCAATACAAAAGTGTGCTCAGTACACAAGCTTTATAGACCTGTATCTTTGTATGTTCTGTCAGCTTCTTATTGAGCCATACTCTCTTTGTTAGTCTGGAAAACATAGTAGCTGCTTTACCTATACGTTTATTCAGCTCAGACTCTAGTGAGAGTGTACTGTATCTGAGATAGTTGAGCCAAGATACACAAAGTCATGGACAACTTCCAGTTCTTTTGCAGAAATTGCAATGCAAGAAGGAGAGTCCACATTCTGGCCCATTATATGTGTTTTTTTCAGGCTGATTTTTAGCCCAAAATCTTTGCAAGCTTTACTAAAATGATCCGTGAGTTGTTGGAGATCTTTGGCAGAGTGAGCAGTAATGGCGGTGTCATCAGCGAAGAGGAGATCCTGCAAACATTTCACCTGTACCTTAGACTTTGCTCTCAAACTAGAGAGATTGAAGAGTTTTCCATCTGATCTGGTCCGGAGATAGATACCCTCTGTTGAAGTTCCAAAAGCATACTTCAGCATGATAGCAAAGAAGATCCCAAACAAGATTGGCGCAAGGACACAGCCCTGCTTCACTCTGGATGTCGAAGGGATCTGACATTAGGCCATCAAAAACTACATTGCCCTTCATATCCTCATGAAAAGACCTAATGATGTTAAGGAGCTTGGGTGGGCATCCAACCCGGAGGAGTATTTTAAAGAGTCTGTCCCTACTAACCATATCAAATGCCTTTGTAAGATCTATGAAGGCTACAAAAAGTGGCTGTCCTTGTTCCCTGCATTTCTCCTGCAACTGCCTGAGGGAAAATACCATATCAGTAGTGGACCTGTTGGTTCGAAAGCCACACTGTGATTCTGGGTAGACTCTCTCTGCAAGTATCTGGAGCCTCTTCAGTATAACACGTGCAAACAGCTTCCCGACAACACTAAGAAGAGAGATACCGCGAATCTGCGATAGTTGTTACAGTCACTCCTGTCACCTTTGTTCTTATAAAGCGTAACAATATTAGCATCCTTCATATCCTGTGGTACTCCCCCTTCCCTCCAGCAAAGGCAGAGGATTTCGTACAGTTCAGTGGCAATGATCTCTTTGCAGCACTTCAGAACTTCAGCAGGGATGTTATCTTTCCCAGGTGCCTTGCCAGAGGCAAGTGAATCCAGAGCCACATTTAGTTCTTTTAGTGTTGGTTCATTGTCAAGCTCCTCCAAGACAGACAAGCACTCAATATTATTTAAGACTTCTTCAGTTATTGTGTTTTCTCTGGAATATAGTTCAGAGTAGTGCTGCACCCAGTGTGCCATCTGCTGCTCACGATCCTGGATGATCTCACCTGAAACAGTCTTTAAGGGTGCAGTTTTATTATGTATTGGCCCTGTTTAATTCCATCATACATCCCCTTGATGTTACCTGTATCAGCTGCCATCTGAATCCGAGAACACAGTTGCAGCCAGTAATCGTTAGCACATTTCCTGGCAGTCTGCTGGACTTCATTACGAACAGCTCGCAGGGCCTGTAGGTTGCGCTCACTGGGACAAGCTTTATATGCAGTCAAGGCTCTCCTCTTTTCCTCAATAGCTGGCATCAGCTCTTCTGAGTGGGCGTCAAATTAAAGGAGGCGTTTGCTGTCTTTCGAGTCTCCCTGCCGAATACTGATAAAGCAGTGTTATAAACAACATTCTTAAAATGTTCCCAATGTTTAGATGCATTATCTTCAGCAGGGCCAGGAAGAGCTTCCTTGAGTACATGGGAGAATTCCTCCACTTTCCCTTGGTTATAGGTCTTACTGGTATCAATTTTTGATCTTCTTTCCTTCTTCAGGTGGTGCAATCTCTTTGTTTTCAGTTTTACTTTGCTATACACCAGGGAGTGGTCTGTGTCACAGTCGGCACTCTGATAACTGTGTGTGATTGTAACGCTAGAGATGCTGGAGTGCCTGACGAGAATCAGGTCGAGCTGATGCCAGTGCTTCAATCTTGGATGTCTCCAAGAGATTTTGTGCTGGGGCTTTGTGTTAAAGAATGTGTTGCTGACACAGAGACCATAATAGCAGCAAAACTCCAGCAGGCGTTGGCCATTTTCATTCATCTTTCCAATGCCGAACCGACCTAGGCATGTGGGCCAGGAGTTATAATCAGCTCCAACCCTGGCATTAAAGTCACCGAGGATAGCTATTGGTCTTTTCTCAGGGATTTTCTTGATAGTGTCAGCTAGATCATCATAGAATTTGTCTTTGAGTTCTGCTGGAGATGATAATGTTGGTGCGTATGCACTGATAAGTGTAACCAACCCTGCTGTACTGTGTAGTTGCATGGACAGGATTCTCTCACTTCCTACAGCAGGTGGGATAATGAGACCTAGTAAAGTATTTCTAACAGCAAAGCCAACCCCACATTCCCTGGTCTCGTTTGATGGTTTTCCCTGCCTGAAGAATGTAAAGGTCCTCTCCTTGACAGATCCAGAGTCAGGTAGCCTTGTCTCTTGGAGAGCAACAATGTCCATCCGCAGTCTGCACAGTTCCCTGTCGATGACAGGTGTCTTTCGTATAGTGTCCATTTCTTGGAGATAGTCTGAACAGCCAGGATTCATTGTCCTAACATTCCATGTGCCCAACTTCAGGCTTGAGATTTTTTTATGTTTATTGCATGGTGCGGAGTCAACGATTCATTTGCTGGTTTCCATTCTGATCCGCCTACACCCTGTTGCTTCCTGTGTTGTTCCCCCTCTATTTGCTGCAAATGGTCCTCTCCAGGGCACAAAGCCTGGGTAATTCAATATGGAGATTAGGCTGTTACCCAGGCAGCGAAACCCCCCTCTCCACGTAGCTGGAGTGGTCCAATGGAACGGCAAAAGCCGATACGATTAGTTCCAGCTGCGTCGCAGGAGTTGCCAGAACATGATTGTATACAGACATGAACTGTCTCCGGGACTCCAGCTCCAGTTTTTTCGTCGAGGTTGACTCCTGAAGCCTTTTCCAATGAGGGATATAGCCACACGGCAGTGGAGGTTTGAAAGAGTTTCCTTCTCCTAAGGGTGGTTCTTCCGCTTTTTCTGCTGTTGGGGCGATGAGAGCCCTCTTCTGCCTTCAAAACCATTGACTGTCCTCTCCTGTAACCCCAGATGGGGGCCCTTACAAAGTACTACCAGCCGGGCCAGCTGGACCAAGGTTTTTTAAAGGAGGTATTACTCCTCCAGTTCTCTTCTTGCTCCTTGGAATCCTGTACAACTTCTATCCCTCTTTTCCTGCAAAGCTCGGCAAAGGCTTGGAAATTCAGCTTTTTAATTTTCTTCTCACTCAGCCAGTATCTGACCCGTTTCCCTTTCAGGAAGGTCTGCATCTTCTCTTCCCACTCCTGGGGGTAAAAAAAAAAAGTCCTTTTTTTTCCAAAAGGGAAAGCGGCAGGAAGGAAGCGAACGCCCCTGTGCGCAAAGATTTTTTTAAATAAAATAAAATAAAATAAAATAGAAAAAAAACCCAAAATAAACCTGCTAGGCAAATACGTGGACCTAGGATGTGGTCTCGGTTTATGGGTGTCTGCTGATGGGGGTCCCGAGGAGGGCGAAAGCGATGCGGAGGGAAGGAAGGGAGGCATATATTCATTCAGTCCCTAACTTTCTTAATCAGTTCCTGAAAGCTCCTGGAATATGTGAGTTGGCTTATTGGCTGTGAAAACCCCGGGCTGACTTGACAGTGAGGAAATACTTCAGCATGAGCTGAATTACATTGACCAGTTGGGCTTTTCATGATACTGATCCCAATGGTCTTTGGGAACTTGGAGCAATGTGGTGTATTGGTTAGCATATAGCTGTTGGCGTCAAGAGACCTGGGTTCAAATCTCAGCTGACCTGTCATACTCTCACATTGATCAGCGACACAGGGTAGGGTATTTTTGGTGAGGATAAAAGGATGGTGCGGAAAGCCTTTGTATACTGTCTTGAGCTCATGGGGGGGGGGGAGAACGATAAACTGTAACCCATAAAAGTAAATACTGTATTTGTAAAAGAAACCTGAGTTCAAGTCGGGTGGAAGGCTCTTCTTTGTTAACTGCAAGAACCCACTGAAGCTCAGTTTTGATCACAAATGCTTTCTTGTTTACCCCGGCACTTATCACATTTTAATGACGATGGGAAAATTCCACGCTGTTCCCCTTTGAGGGCTCCTTCTTTAGTCATCCACTGAAGCATCTGTTTGCAATCAGGGCTCTTCTCTGGCTTGCAGAGGCCTTGTTTATCACTGTTGCAGAGAGGTTTTAATGAATGATGTATTAAATACAGTTATGTAACCGGAATTTGTTTCTGTTATTAATAGTTTCTTTTGGACTATTTTAATTCTGCTTCAAACCATTCGACTTTCATTGTGCAGGTGATTGGTCATGGCTGTCAACATGCTGATTGCTTGACCTACCCATCCTTAAGTGCTTTCAAGTGTCTTGTGCAAGATGTAGCAGCAAAATGCCAGTGGATTTTCCTGTTGAAAATCGATATGCAAGACGTCAAAAACTGAATAGATTTTGGGTGTGTTTTACTACAAGTTCTATTATCCCAAGTCAATATGAGGTGACAGTGGCAATTCTAGCCAAGGTATCTAGGTTGAGAAAGGCTGGCTTAGTTTAAAGAACTGGGCTTTAAAGTTCTTATTTGATTGGGGGAAAGGAAAACCTTATCCTACCTGTCTGCCTGTCTGTCTGCCTGTCTATCTGTCTATAGATAATTACTTTTCGTTAACTTTTCTACATAGCTATAGATAATTATGTCATAAAAATAGGAAGTACAAAAAGAAAGTAGGTAAGGGTCATTTTGATAGTAAAATATTTCAGATGTCATATAATTGTGTATAACTACAACAAGCAAAAACAGAAAGAAGACAAAACTGTGCAGTATTGAAATTACTTATTCTTTTTCTAGAAGATACCAGTTTGGGTTTCCCAAACAATCTACATCCTGAAAGTCATATTCATTTTTTGTACTTCCTATGGGTTGTTTTGATTTTTTAAAAATACAGGGATTCTTAAATAAGAAAAAAAAGTTAATTCCTTGTGGGTTTTTTTTGGCGTGGATGGTCCTGTAAAAATTGTGTGACATGCCTTCTGCTTGCCTTGAGTGGACACATATTCTAGCTTTGAAGAGCTACTTCCGCTTCCTTAAAAAAGATGTCTGTTTCCTGTAGAAAAAAAAAAAGATGTCTGTTTCCTAGCTGTTACATAGTTTTTGTTTTGTATCTTACTATCTTAATTGGCTCTGAGCGTTAAGAATAAGTGGCTTTCATCCATCTGGCTTCATTTAAACATGCTGGATCCTTTTCATTGCCTGCCAGATTAATTATTCAAGCAGCTCTCTTAGTAGACATATTTAACAGCACTAAATTTTGTGCCAGTCCAAGCGGGCTCTCTTTAACCCCTTCCAATCCGAGTCTGAGTCTCTGCATATGGATCCCAGGAAGTTAACTGCATGTTGCATTACACAGAAGACCAAGGGTGTGTGCCAGAGGAATTTCATTTGCTCCTGTCAGAAGGAGATTCCTATTGGTTCCTACTTTCTAGTCCACGCACCTAGCTCCCAGCTGATCATACCGTAGGTTTGTGATATCGAGTACCCCTAGAATCAGTGATGGTTGTGGCATCACAGGACTGTAGGAGTCAAAGTATGTGAATGCAGTCCATGGACAGCTCAATGAAGGTGCCTACACAATGTGTGGCAGCGGTGAAGAAGGCCAATTTCATGCTAGGGATTATCAGAAAGGGGACTGAAAATAAAACAGCCAACATTATAATGCCATTGTACAGGACAACAGTAAGGCCGCACCTGGAGTATTGTGTACAATTCTGGTCACCGCATCTCAAGAAAGACATAGTGGAACTGGAAAAGGTGCAGAGGAGAGCGACTAAAATGATTACTGGGCTGGGGCACCTCCCTTATGCAGAAAGGCTAAAACATTTGGGGCTCTTTAGTCTGGAAAAAAAGGTGCCTGAGGGGGGATATGATTGAGATGTACAAAATAATGCAGGGCATGAGTCGAGTGGATAAAGGGACACTCTTCTCCCTCTCACAAAATACCAGCACTAGGGGACATACACTCAAATTGAGGGCTGGGAGAGTAAGAACAGACAAAAGGAAATATTTTTTCACCCAGCACGTTGTTAGTCTGTGGAACTCCCTGTCACAGGATGTGGTGATGACATCTGGCCTGGATGCCTTCAAAAGGGAATTGGACAGATTCCTAGAGGAAAAGTCCATCCCAGGTTACAAACCATGATGGAGATGTATAATCTCCAGGCTTAAAATTGGGATACTTCAAGGGCCAGAAGCAGGGGAGTGGTATCAGGAGACAGATATCTAGTCTTGTGCACTCCCAGACACATCTGGTGGGGCCACTGTGAGATACAGGAAGCAGGACTAGATGGGCCTTTGGCCTGATCCAGCATGCCTCTTCTTATGTTCTTATGGTCTTATGATGCACAAGAGTTTTATGTTGCCTCCTGGAATTTTTTGTTCTCCTAGGTGTGGGAGAAAAGCATGTAACATCAATCTTCAGCCACCTGCACTAGTGTTATATCTCTTTGTTGTTGTTCTGTGCTATTAAGTCACTTCTAACTTCGGACAAACCTTTGAATGAGGGGGTCACCAAAATGCCCTTTTTCTTTCACAGCTCTCCTCGGTCCCTGTAAACTCAAGGCTTTTAGGGAGTCAATCCGTCTTGTGTGTGGTCTCCTCCTGCTGCAGCCTTCCACCTTTCCCAGCAGAGAATTCCAATCTTCTCATGATGTGGCCAAAATAGGATAGCCTCAGTTTCAAGGTTTTTGTCTCCAGGGATAGTTCGGTTTTGATTTGTTACAGGACCCACTTGTTCATCTTTCTGGCAGTTCATCATACCCACAGTCCAAGGTATCCCCAAATATCCCTTGACCACCAGTCTGTGTGATTTTCGTACTGATATGTTGCCACCCAAGCCCATGTTGTTTTTGTGAGGCCAGGAACCGACATTAGAAACAGTTTGTCGTTATATGCACACTGATATTGCAGAGGGGGAAATGAGACAGTCCTCCTGTCTTCATGAATCAGAGTTTAAAAGAATCCTTTCCTAGGCCGTGAAGGCTAATCAGCAAACAAAGGAATCTAATTCTGGAGGTGTGAGGCGCTCTTTCTTGGATAACTCCAGTCCCATTGGTTAAGAATTTCTCCTTTACACTCCATGCCTATTTCTAATATTTATTTATTTATTTATTTATTTATTTATTTATTTATTTATTTATTTAATATACCACCCATCTAGCTGCAGGGCTACTCTGGCCAGCTTACAACAAACAATTCAACATACTACTGCCCCGTAGTGCTTAAAGCCCTCTCTGAAACAGGTTGAAATATTTGTCTCCTGTTTCATTTGTATCCAGGATGTGACTATTCAATAGCTGGTCACATTCCAGAGGAATGTAAGCCTGTATTAAGCATGAGGGAAGAAAAACATGTGTGGCAGAGAGAAACAAATGGACGTGCATGTGTAATTATTTACTGTGCTAAAAAGGTTCAGTTATTAGCCCTGTTGGGGCATTCCCCCTGGGGATGGGGAAGATCTAAGAAGGAACCGTGAATCATGTTTTGAGTGTTAAGTTTCGTTCTCAAGATCTCTGATCTGTCAGAGCTGTGGGGTGTGTTCAGCCCAGTGCAGGAGCAGCTGGGATTGGAGTGATGTCCCTAGCTCTCTCTAGTCCCGTACACCAGTGGAAGGCCTGAACAGGACTTGATGGCATCATGACTATCTGCAGTGCTTCCAGATGTGTGCTTTAAATGTAGAGGAGGAGATGACATGGGAGATTAGCATAGAACGTTCATGTTGCTCATAATAGGTCTCAGCCTAACCTTCAAAATATTGTTTCTCAGTTAACTTGATCTGTGCACTTGAGAACTTTTAAAAATTGGGATTTTTCTCTCTCTCTGAGAAGAAGCAATTAACTGCCCTCTCTGTATTTTATGGCTTTATAAACTGAGTGGAGAAGGAAGGCAAGGCAGGACTAAGTTTGGTGCCACTTTTTCAAATTAAACATTGTTTTCAACAGAGGTGGGGGATTTAGGCACAATCTGTCTCCCATTTATCATGCTGCCCCTTCCTCAATTCCCCAGCCAAATGAGAAGGATTTCACACCTCCACCAGGAAGGCCACTGCTAACAACCCATACTTAATGTTTGTTGGAAAGGGTTGCATAGGCGGGACTTTCACACACCCGAGGCCATTGTACATCTAACAAGCTTATTCAGACCACTCTCCACCAAACGAGCCTATTCAGACCAAGGTGGGGTGAAACCAAGCGGAACTATAAATTGGAGGCCTCCCACCAACTTTCCTCAGACTGACGAACTTACTTGAATAAGTAGTGAAATGTTTCAATCTCACAAGTAAATAAGTCCTGTTTATTTATTTATTTATTTATTTATTTATTTATTTATTTATTTATTTATTTATTTATTTATTTATTTATTTAAGAGTATTTTTACCCTGCCTTCTTGGAAAAGGGTGCAAGGCTTCTTACAGTAATGAGGGATAATATACAGTCCAGTACAATTAAGACATGTTCAAGTATTTGAGAAAAAGGAATTGAGGGACATCTTACAGCATTAATAGACAACATGGGAGTCTCTGCTGAAATCTTTAATAGTGATAGCTTCGTATGCTCTAATATTCCCCACAGGTGATTCCACCTGTGGCCCCTTCCTCCAAGGACCCTTGCCTTTCAGGAAAACATAGACCATCCATTAAACTGGGTCCACTTCCTTCAGCTCCGCTTGAATCCTGTGTTCCACTTTCCAGCTCTTCTACTTCCTTATATAACCCGCCTCTTCCTTCCAATCACCTTCCCCCTCTTCTATAATCAGAAATCCCATTACTCTTGGTCCTCCTCTTCTGTCACCCTTCTCTGCACCCCTTCTGTAGGCTCCCATCTCACTCTTCTCGTTTATTGTCATCTCTTTCATCACTGGCATAAGGTTATACTCTCTCTAGTGGCTTGACTGGAGGAGGCGATGGCTCCCTCCTTCCTTCCTGACTTCCTTCATGCCTCGCCTCACCAAACCCTAACATATTTTTTGCACATTATCCTATTGGTGTTTTTTTTGCCTAACTACACAAAAGATAGACCAGCTATTTTTACGTCCCATCTGATTTTATTTTATTTTGAAATGTGATGTGTCCTCCCTTCTGCTTTTGTCATTCCTAATTAATATATGGATCTTATTCAATTGTTAGCTGTTGATGTTTTGCAGTAGAACTTATAAACAAAAGACCTTTTTATTGGGACTGTTTTTCAGCAAACTTGCTTCTTTAGTTTTTTTTTTTTTTAGTAATTGCTGTCTCCATATCTAAGACATGTTTTTGACTGTATTAAAGCATTTATGATTAAAACATTTGTGCTGGAGATATATTTTGTAGCAAGCAGCTTTGCCATTATCATCAACATTCTAAGCACCATAATCTGAAGTATCCAAGATTAACAAACTTCTGAAGGTGGTGCAGCTTGGTGAACAACTTAATTCTGGGGTTACTAAATCTCTTTAATCCACAAGCCAGCAATTGCAAAGAATGGCTTCTCCAGAACAGGATCTTGTTAGAAATCCACTAAGTATGGGAATCACAGAGATATAAACATAACATTATCTCAAATTTCTTTTCTTTTTTCCCTTTTTTATTAAGGTTTTCAAATTACAGGGGAAAAGGAAGGGGCAATATGGGTGGGCAAAAGATAGATAAAAGGTTACAGACAGAGCAGAGGCATCAAAGTCATTATTTTTTTCTCACACCTTTCAATCAGTTCTATGTGTTAACATCTTATTTTCTGTGTAATTTGTTCCCATATTTTCATTATATCACATTGTTTAGTCTTAGTGTTTAATTAACAAGTTACTATGTTTCTTAATTAATTTCTGTCTCGAATCCATCTATATACTGGTTTCCAGCTTTCTTTTACATTTAAAATTCTCCCTTCTTTCAGGAGTTCAGTCAGAAGGTCCATATCTGCTACTTCTAATATCTTCCCAATCAATTCTTCGAATATAGGTATTTCTTCGTTCTTCCAGCATTTAGCCCATAAAATACTAGCTGCTGCTACTATATGGATCACAACATGTCTGGTTTTATATCTAAACTTTATGGCATGATATTCAATACAAACAATTCAGGTGTAAATGGTATATGAAAATCATTTTTTTGCAGACATTGATGCACCATAATCCAGTAACTTTTAACATCTCTGTATGTCCACTAGGCATGATAAAAGCTCCCTAATTGTGCCTTACATTTCCAACACGTATCTAAGATATTTGTGTAAATTTTAGACAGTTTTTTGGGAGATAAATACTATCTGTAAAACATTTTGTATATATTTTCTCTAAAGCTTAACATATTTAGTATTTTTATATTGCTTCTCTAAATTTGTGCCCAGTGATCTATATCAATGTTATGACCTACATTATGTGCCCATTTTGTCATAGAATCTTTCACCACCTCAGCTGTCATTTTACTTCCCAGGAGGTATTCATACATTTTTAAAATCAAGTTCATCATTTCAATAAAGCAACAGTTTATCAAATGTAATTTTTATCATAAAATCCCACACTTTTATCCTTAGCAAGTCTTGAAAGTAAAAAAAAACATATTTTGACTGTATTGGTCTGCATTCAGATACAGTCATACTTATTTATTCTATGTTTCTATGGCATACCGCTCGGAGTCCCTTTTGGAAGACTGGCGGTATATAAATGTATGACTAAATAAAAAGTATATTATTGCAATTTTCTTATAAGAAATGTTTGGTGACTTCGTTGTGGGTAATGTAAGAGTATAAAGTGTACTTTTTCAGTCCACAAGTGCCACAATATAATAATTTGTATGGTGGAAATGAGGTGTTAGGTTAATTAATGGGTTACAGGCCAGTGGCAATAAGCTTTTAGCTTTTTCACTTATTTATTTTATTTTATTTTATTTTATTTTATTTTATTTTATTTTTACCCCGCCTTTCTCCTTGGAAAAAAAGAACCCAAGGTGGCTTACAGAAGTATATTATTACTATATTGTGTACTGGTGCAGAGTTAGCACTAAAATATAGATGCCAGGAGATTACAGATTCTGTCTTTGTTTTTCTGTATTTGACCTAGGTTGATACTCTCACTCTCTGTTTTGCTTTGGTTCACTTTCCCTCAAATTGCACTTTGGTTCTCTATTCATGAATATGGATGTCCCTTTTGTCTCCCTTCCCTGCCAGCCACTGGTGAAGTGAATATGTAAGGGAAGATGAAAGCTGGTCAATAAAAGAAAATAAAGAATGCTGACTTTAAGAGCAGCGACAATACAGAAATGAGTATGAGGGTTATGCCCACAAATGCTCTTATTTTAATAACCACATCATCAGCTGAGGCATGGGCCCGTTTGTTTGTATTCAGTAGCATTGTATAGGAAATACTGCTTTCTTTGAACAGGACTTCGTATTTGCATGAAATTTGGGTTTTCTGCGGAATTATGAAAGGATTAGCTTCAAACAAACAGGAAAAGGCTCAAAGAATAGCCATATATCTCATGAGTGTCGGGAATCAGACGTCGTGTCAACAGTTGAAACCTCTGTTAGTGAAAGCAGCGAAGCTAATCCTATATCACAGGATTTGCAGATGGGTTATAGAACTGTATGAAATGATTTAAATCATAAGATGTTTAAAACAATTTCATGTTTTTTTAAAAAACAGGGGGTTCCCAAGCTGTGTGCCATGGCTCCATGGGGTTCCAAGGGTCCATGCCACGGTTGCCATGGAAAAATGGAGGGAACACAGAGCTTTGAAGGCAATAGAGGAGCTGTTCCTAGCCCTATGTCAAATAGGAAATAGAGGTGAGGGCCATGTACCTGCCTCTCCTTGCCCCATCTCTGAAGTCTCGAGTGGAGAAGATGGACCCTCAGGGATATTTGGACCAATCAATATCTTGCCTCTAGTAGCAGTGAGACCCCTGATGGCCCTTCCGAGCAAGGGGAACCACAACCAGTGGTCAGTAAATCAAGGCAACCGTGAGTCCAGAACATTTGGGAACTGCTGGCTTAAAGCACAAAATTAGAAGAGGAAAGGAAAACCATTGCAGTAAAACCTGCATACTCTTAAGTAAGAATTTTCTGCAGGCATGCAGTTATTATCACTACTGTACTTACAGTCCCTCAGACATGATCAGTGTAGACCTCTTTAAAGGCTCTGGAGTCCCAAGCTTCCTTAATACAGCATAAAAGCGGGGTGTAGAGCTTTTGAAGAGGAGAGAGATGTTAGCAGAAATGACCATCTGATGCCTAACTATTGCACCTGCTGGATACGTGTGTGAACTGTCAGTGTGACGTCTGTGCCCTTTATGAGAAAAACTGAAGCACTGCGTCTCCACGATAATCTACAAAATAATAAATAATGTTTCTTGTCTGTGTTTCTGTAGGAGCATAGTGTATCTTTATTTAGAGACATTGTGAGCTGCCTTTAGCCCTGTGATGAAGAGTGAAATATGGATCAAATTAGTATTCTGTTTCTTGTTGTGATGTGCATCGGCATAGTAAAAGAGGATTACATAGCGCTCCTTCCTCTGCTATGAGAAGTAGGTAATATAGCACATGCAATTCTGCTGGGGCATTGTGTATCTTAGGAGTTTATCATCTGTACTTTTAGGATAAAAGTACAGTTGAGTATTTTAAAAACACCACTGCCAATCAGAATACAGTTGGAAGAACTAGGAAGTGGGATTATTTTGTTCCTTTTCTTTCTTGCTGTTTGCCCTCTTAAAAGATTGCCACGCCCCAAGCTGCTTTCCCGGGGCAGGAAGACTGGATCAGGTCTTTCATCTTTTTCATGTCATGGGGGGTGGGAACCAGCTGGGTATTATTTTTTTTAGGGCAGGGGGGGTGAGATCCAAGGGAAAAGGGAAGCAATTCTAACCCCCCCTCTGCTCTCAAGAGTGTAGAGTTGAGCAGGCACTTCATTTTCTTTAAGGGAATCAATGACAAATACGCTCGTTGTTGCATAACATCCAGTATGATTGTGAAGATTCTCAGTCATCCAAGCAGCTTCATCAGTCTGAGGAAAGTCAGTGACTTTCCTCAGACTGACGAAGCTGCTTGGATGAGTAGCGAAATGTTTTGATCTCTCAAGAAAAGAAGTCCATTTGCCATGACTCAACTTCCAGATCCAGTATGATGTACTATAGGCATGTCCAAACTTCGGCCCTCCAGATGTTTTGGTCCACAACTCCCACAGTCCTTTGTCATTGGCAATCTAAGCATAAAATTCTGGGAGTTGTGGTCTAAAACATCAGGAGGGCTGAAGTTTGGACATCCCTGAATTGTACTAGGTGAGCTTGTGCAAGGCTGACCCAAGAGATTATGCCGTATAAAGCATAGCAGGCCATGGTACATAGAACCCAAGTCCAACCAACGGTTCTTGCCTTGGCAATAAAAATACAACAGTAATACGTGGATAGCTCACACTTTGCTGTTGTTTCATATTACTGTACCCCATGCCTGCTCCCTGAGATAGCTGCTCAGAGTCTAGCTGGTTGTGAGCATTTGGATTAGATGTGTTAAATGTATGTGTAATATGTATTTGCAGTCATACATAATGAATTGTTGTGTGAATAGGCCAATCACCATTTATTTCTCCTTTACACAACATCAAAAGCCAATGGCTGAGCTGCTTGCAGCATCCCAATCCAACATGGGTATTGGGCTCCATCAAACTAACAACCCACTTTTTCTGAGGAAATTGGAAGCATTTGAATCCTCTTATTCCCCTGGAGAAGTGCACATCTTTTCAGCCACAACATTCAAGAGATACAAAGATTCTTGGCTGATTATCATCAAATTTTCACGTGAGGGCTGTTGCTCTGGAATTACTGTGCGATTTTGAACCACTGATGAATGACTGGAGGAATAGAGGCAGGGAGCATCAGCAACCAGGAGTCTCACACAAAGCAACCTTCAACTAATTTCAGATTATGGATCCATCTTGTTTCACACAATGGTCACTTTCATCTCTGTTTAACTGCTGTGCCTACCACCTACGCCAGTTCCCCAGGGGTGAGCTTTGCTTCACAAAGTCTGCTTCAGTATCTCAGTAGGATAGTTTTGACATTGTAGCAATGTTAGACTCTGAAAGCATATCAACAAGAAATACAAACAAAAGCACAGAGAGAGATTGTTGCCCTTAAAGATTAACCATTATATTTTAATGTAAGCTTTCATGGAACATGTCCACTTCACCAGATATAAGAGTCAGAATACAAAGACTACATGATAATGCATTCATGCAAAGCTCTAGGACAAGGCTTGTTTGTTATTGTACTGCCATTTCTCCTTCACTGAGCTATGAGCTATTTTTCCTTAAAATTTATCCTTGTGAAGAAAGTGGGTTGCCCAAAAGATCTGGTGAATAACAGGAGAGAGTCCTTCCTGGTGAAGGCCAGGAAACCTCTGACACTGGTTTATTGCCATTGCTTGCCACCAGTTTGTCCTGTATACTACAGTATGACCCCCGTATCCACTGATTCATTACCCACTGATTCAGTTATCCACAGTTGGCAGAGAAAAAAAATTAAATAATTCTGCAGCCACAAAGCAAGCTATTGTTACAAACAGCAGCTGTAAAGCAAGCTATTGTCACAAATAGCATCTGTAAAGCAAGCTACTGTCACAAACAGCAGCCATAAAGCAAGCTACTGTCAGGAGACAGCAGTTTGGGGGTGGGGTGGGCAGGCGTTCTCTCTTATCCACGGTTTTCATTATCCACAGAAAGGCCTGGAACCAATCCCCAGCGGATCCTGGGGTCCTACTGTACTACTACTACAACAATAGAACTGCAGAGATGGAAGGTACCCAATGGATTATCAAGCCTTGCCCCTGTTGAGAAGGTAGAATCAAACTTCCAAATTCTAACTGTGCAGCCAGATGGGTTAAACCCCTGACCTATTCAGCAGTTGTATTATTTTGGCCCAGTTCCTCGAGTGGGAAAGCATGGAAACCATTTTCATGCATCATATGAATGTACAGGTGTTTCCAGGGCATGGGGATGAATCATTTCTCTCCTGTTACTGTTGAAATTTCTCAGTTTTGGGTTTTTATTCACCACAGGTATTACGTTAAATTCAGGAAAAATCAGTCAAAAACACAGCAGACAAACCCATTACAAGTTAAGTCTGCACTTCAGAAGAGATTTAGGTTCAGATCATAATAATTTAGGAATTCTAGAGCAAGAGAGCCCATTCCAAAATTTCCTCCTGTTGCTCTGTTGGGTCGAGATTGAATCTAAGTCTCCTAGACATAAATATTTCCCAGGGAGAGAGCTGACTTGCTCTGTTACTTGCGGTGGTTCTCAAACTTGGGGTGCTCAGATGTTCTTGGAGTACAATTCCCAGAAGCCCTTGCCTTCACAGTTAGTAGTGAAGGCTTCTGGGAGTTGCAGTCCATGAACATCTGGGGACTCCAAGTTTGAGAACAAGGGAGTTACTTTTATAACTTGTTGGCTGAAACCTACAAGTAAGTCACAACTAGAGTAGGCCCATTGGATCAGGAGGGATTGGGTGAGTTACCTCCAATGTAAGTTCCATTAATTCAATAAGCCAATTCTGGTTGTAACTTACTACTGGATTTCCGACATTTTGGGGTTTCTTTCTTTCTTTCTTTCTTTCTTTCTTTCTCTCTTTCTTTCTTTCTTTCTTTCTTTCTTTCTTTCTTTCTTTCAGTTGTATACCACACCCCATCTAGCCCAAGAGCTACTCTGGGTAGTGCATAACGTGTCATGATAAAAAAATACAGAGTCATTTGAATAAACAAAATATATCTACAAAGACATAAATAACAAATACAGTATAAATTATGGAATTCTTAGAGTAAGAAATAAAATATAAGCAAGCAACAAGAACATCAAGTTAAATATATGCCTCACACTAAGTGTTTAGTATTTGCTCTTTGGTTGTTTTTGTTTATTGTATTTGTTTCAATACCAGTAACATGTCTTTCACATTTATTTTCTGACAGATCCAAGTAGCATAGACCTAACAGGGAACACCAGTGGAGCCGACATAACTTTGTGTCCTACACCCTGTGAGAAGATAGATCCTGTGAACGGTGTGAGTACGGAGCCATTTCCACCTGGTGGAGGTCCTTCATCTTGGACATATGAGCAAAGGCATGAAGGAGAACCCACCATAAGAAAATCACTGGATAGGTTTTATGGGACGTGCTGCCAGAAGAAGCCACGTGGAGGGAGTCCAGAATACGAAGATGCTTCGCAATGCATCTCTGTCAAAATGGGAGAGCTAGCAGCCAAAGAAGGAATGAATTACGCCCTGAAGAGTCTCCAGGTGGCACAGATGGTTTTAAACCGAGATGGGAGTAAGGTACTTCCCCAACACGCCAGTGACGTTCGCTTTTTGACTCCTCCTCAAGCTAGCCTGTGTTTAGAGCAAAAAAGGCAAGTGCCTGGACTCTCAGATGATATCCTTCAGTTTATCAGGAAGAAGACTGTAATGAAATGAATTCCACCCTGAAGTTGAGTTTCTCAGCATGTTTTTCTTCTTCTGTTTTAAATTAAAGAGGAGGTGATTTTTCCCCAGTTGAGAGAATTTATCCCAGTGTCTCCCCAAAGCCAGGAGCAAAATAAAGGCACAAATTAATCAGATTTTATTCCATGTCACAAATATGGCTACTTCAAACTAGCAGTGTTCCTTGGGGGTGCCCATGTAAGTGAGTGAAATGTATTTTTCTTTTTATGCATGTACACAGTGTGGGGTCCACCAACTCACTGCTTATGGACATAGGAAGCTGCCTATATACAGAGCCACACCACTGGACCCTTTAGCCCAGTATTGTCTCTTTTGATGGGTATTACCTCTCTAAGGATGTAGGCAGGGGTCCTTCCCAGCTGGCTTACCTGGAAGTTTGTAGACTGGAGACTCCAGGGATGCGTTCCAGATCTTCTTCCCTGGAGGGTGTGTGCTCTACCACTGAACTGTGTGTGTTTCCCAAAGAGCAATGCAAGGTGTATAGAGAGGAAACAGAGGAAGTGACTGTGCACCACTTTTAGGAAAGACCATGGATTCATTAAAGCTTGTAGCTAAGAATCAACATGCTTTTGTGGGGTTTTACAGAGTTTATAATCCAGTACAGTAGAATCCCGGTATCTGCCGGGGATCGATTCCATGACTTCCCATGGATAATGAAAACCGTTGATAAAAGAGAACTGCTGTGAACCACCCAGAGTTCCATTGGAAGTTGGGTGGTAGAGAAATATAAAAAATAATAAATAAATAAATAGAACACCACAAATTCCAAAAACTACTGACAGTAGCTTGCTTTGCAGCTGCTAAATTGTTTGTTTAATTTTTTCCTTTGCCGACCGTGGATAACTAATTCAGTGGTTAATGAATCAGTGGATACGGGGGTCCATCTGTAATACCATTTTTGGTCTGTAACTCCAGAGGCCCTCAACCAACACATTCATGGTCCATGCTGAATAGGCTGCCCATGAACTGCACTGTAAAAAAAAATTACCGATGGCAATCTGATGCATATGTCCTGGAAACTAGTTATACTGAGTGCTGTAGGATTGATTCCCCAGCATTCCGGTGATACCTGCTTCCCAGGTAACTTTAGGGATAAATCCAGTGAATAGGATGAGGATTTTTTTTTTGTCCATTAGATTTCCTTTGCCACAAGCTGTGCTGGATGGGGTTTCTGGCCCTTACAGTCCAAAGCCGCTTGGATTGCCCAAAGTTGGGAACCACTGCTTTAGATCAACATGACTCCATAACAGTAGCTGCTTTCTTGGCAGTCTAGTTGATTTTTTTCTGTCTGAATGTAAAACTTTACAGTTTCCCTGTTTTCTTCATTATTTTTATTTTTAGGGAAAACAACCACCAAAAAAAAAACTATTATGAAAATTGTGCCCCCCCCCCGGCCCCAAACTGAGACCATTTGGAGATACAACCAGTTTTTTTTTAATTTCTTTATGCAGCCCTGTCCCTTTTCTAAAATTACATCGGCACTTGCCAAGGTGCACATCCCTTCTCCTTCATTCATACAAAGTTGATAAACCCCACTGCACATATCTATAAGAATATTCTTACTTTACCTTAATATAAATTAATGTAGCTACATTTGTGCCTTTGGATGCAGTTCAGGGATCCCTGAACAAAATGAGCAATAGATGCCTGTTCCCCAATCCTCTGTCCCCCATTATCTTGGACAGCAGCAGCAGCCGCCCCCCACCCCACCCCCGTAGGAGGCTCTGCCTGCACTGGCCAGGGCGTGGCTTTTCTTTTGACATCAAGTTGCTGTGGAGGAGTTTGACTCACCGGTCACACGTAGCGTCTTTCTCATCTTTCTTCCCCTGTGTCTTCTGAGCGCCGTTGAAATCGTTTCTGTTATATTTTTTTAATAATTATTGGAGCTTACACTGAAGTTTGGCTCTCCTGACCTTCTCTCAATAAATATTGGCACTCTTCCCTGGTGATTTGACTCTTCTTCCATTTCCTGGGCATGGCCTTTAAAAGGAAAGAAAAAAAATATGTCTTCAAATCGCTGAAGGCAAGCACCCTGCTTTCTTGAGGTGCCCCCCTGTTCAGTTTTCATATGAAAAGGTTTTGCGGTTCTCCCTTCACTATAGCTGACGTTGAAGATGCTCCCGGCCATCGTTAGTCACTTGGTGTTTCATCCTGCACACTGACATCAGTTTCTTGGAAATTCCAAAGTGTTAAAAGGCATGTATACTACTCTCCTCAGCTTTTGCTTTCCACGGTAGAACAAATTCCAGAAGGCCATGGCTAATTTAACCTCAACGTTCATACTCCTTCCACCCTTGTTGACTATTTCTCCCCTATTGTTGAGGGCCAGGTCCACCTGAAGGCTTTTGTAAACAGTTGGGCTCAGAGGGCACCATTTTCCTAACCATGCAACCACCCCAGTAGGAAGTGTTGATAAAATTCATGCACTTAAGCGGGGTGGTGCTGGTGGTGGTGGTGTATGGAGTTGGTGGACCCTTCCCAACTCATTTATTCTGTGTTTCTAAATAACTCACCATAGCTCAGTAGCTGAAACATCTGGCTGCTGGACTGTAAGGTTGAGACAGAGTTCAATTCCCCAGTGTGCCTACTTGACAGGGACTGGGTTTGATGATCCATAGGACCTCTTGCAGCTCTGCAGATAGCTTCTTTCCAAGTGCTATCAAACTGTTGAATAATTATTTTTTCTTTTCTTTTTTAATAATAGGTTATATTGTGTTGTACTGTGTCTTTATTATTAAATATATGATTTTTATAATTCCTTCTTGCGTATGAAGAGTATTTTTTACCAAAACAAATTCTGGGTGTGTCCAACCAAACTTGGCCAATAAAAGGATTCTGATCCTGATTCAGTTCCAAAATTTATTTATTTATTTAATAATAATAATAATAATAATAATAATAATAATAATAATAATAATAATAATAATAATAATAATAATAATAATAATAAACCACACAGCCATCTATGCTGGATTTTGTATTACCAATCACTAGTCACTTCCCAAGCGTTTAGGACTCAGTGATGTATCGGCGAACTTGCACATGCATAATGCAGATCCATCCTATGTCTCTAAAAACCTGGAAAATCGTAAACTGAGCCTTGTTGAAGACATTAGGATCCTCTTATCCATGACATCTGTATTTCCTGATTCAGTTATCCACCATCTGAAAATATTAAAAGAAAAGAAAACCAATAAATAAATAATATTTTCACACGTATTAGCAGAACTGGCTGTTAGAGGGTGCCAGAGACCATGCAATGAAGACTAATGAATAATATATAGCATGTTCTCTCACGCTCTCTAATGGCCAGTTTTGGTAATGTAAGTGGAAATGCTTTTCCCCTGTGTTTATGTCTCTCTCTCCCCCCCCCCCCCCCTTATCATGCTATCCACAAGAAATAACTGTCCTGCCATGGTGATACCCTTGTAGAAAGTTGCCTAGGGATTACTAAGGTAATTTTTTTTGTGGGGGAGCAATTAGCTTAGAGCTATTGTGACATCACTGATGGGCTTCCTTCCTAACCAACCTCACATCACACTGGCAGGCTGTGGTTGAGAAGATGATGTCACAGGATCCAAGTGGCTCCTTCTTTGAACAGTGAGTAGCTGTCGTCCTAGAATGGATGAAGCCCAGCCTCAACATATCATGCCATTTTCAGAGGCAGTGCACCAGTCTGAGCATTCTTTTCTTCCTTTTTGTTGTGCCGGCCTGTTTGTGGCTTGGGAAAGGAGCAACAGTTTAAATGATTCCGGGGCAGATTGGGGTGAATTATCTATTTATTTGACTTATATGGGGGTGTGGTTTCTGCTGTCAGCAAGATGGCAGCTTAGAGCCTTTATACACGACCCCTAAGCTCCGCAGGAAATGGCTGCAAGGTCCGGACCTTACAAGTGTTTTCCCACCAGCTCCGGACTTTGCAGACAATTAAGTGCGATCCCGCCCACCTAAGCGCGACCCAGCTGCACTTTCTTGTACCTGCTTGAGGTGGGTGAAAATCCCCAGGTCCGGATTTAATCTGGTCAGTGCGGGGCTCTCCTGGCTTCTGCTTGTGTTTTTTTTTGCCTCCTGCCCCTTTAAGAGAAGAGGTGGGAGGGAAAAAAGCAAGCAGAAGAGAAACGGAAGAGAAACAGAGCTCCGGGAAGCTCCTCCAGGTGAGCTGCATTTCCCCCCCTCTTTCTCTGGTGGGGAGGAAGGAAGGGCAACGAACCCCTAAGATCTTTGGTCTGAATTTAAGGGACCAGCGGATCTTAGGGGTCGTGTGAAAAGGCCCTTAGAAGTTTAGCTCCGCTCCAAGCCTACTAATAATGATAATATAGTGAAGTTATAATTGTTGAAAAAAAGAAGAATTCATTAGAGCTGCAGTTATGGGCAAAGCCTAAGAAACGGATGCCAAAACAAAATGTTTTAGATGTTTCTGTGGATGAGGAAGATGAGAGGGACCTTATCTCCTCTTCAGAAGAATCAGGACGCTGAGCTCATGGAGCCCTCAGGTAAGAAGTGAAAGGGTGGTGATGCAAAAGATGCTGAGAGTGAAGAAAACAAAAGTGAAATGACGTACTTAATAGCAAAACTGAGAAAGAACTTAAAATCTAATATGATGGCTATAATCACCGCTCTGAAACAAACTACAGTAGGACCTTGTATCTTGTGGGGATTGGTTCCAGGCCTTCCCGTGGATAAGAGTGAACGCCAACCCCCTCCCCCCCAAAAAACTGCTGTTTTGTGACAGCAGCTTGCTTTATGGCTGCTGTTTTACAACAGTAGCTTGCTTTGCACCTGCTGTTTGTGACAGTAACTTGCTTTGCAGCTGCTGCATTATTTATTTATTTATTTCCCTTTGCCAGCCGTGGATAACTGAATCAGTGATTAATGAATCAGTGGCTACGGGGGTTCTACTGTACGCTGGAGGTGAAATCAAGCAGGAGGATAAGGCAGCAGTCAGGCAAAACTAGGACACTTGTCCCCCCCCCCCGCTTCCCTGTAATGTTTATGGAAACTGGCACTGGCCGTGGACATTTTCGGGCCTGAGGTAAACTGGACCAAGAACCCAACTAGGCTGGCACTTTGAGTGCCCATGGCACCACACCTTAGGGGGCAAGCAAGTGCGGGCTGGTGGTGGTCAAGCAGAGTGGCTGTGAGACATACCCAACCCGGTCAACCCAGAGAGAAATTTGAGGGGAGGGGCTGCAGTTTTTGTCCCCCCCCCCACTTCTCTCTGCTTTGTGGTAAGGCCCATCCTGGCAGAGCAGAGTGCAAGTCTTCCCAGGCAGACTTGATGATACTCAATATTCAGAGGCTTTTCTCCTGAGAAGTGAATGGGGCTCAAAGAGGCACTACTTGACAATAATTGAATTGTCAAGAGGATCAAGACAGAGCCGATTGAGAAACCCATCTCGTTCCCTTCCTCCTCCACCACAACACAACAAATAATTCAGAAAGACTGTTTCAGAATTAAAACGGATAATGTTGGATTTAAAAAAAATGAGCGTTACAAACAGTAGTCTTCCCACAGTGAATTTTACAGATGATGTATGCACTTAAGCTTCGGCCCTCCTGATGTTTTGGACCACAACTCCCAGAATTCCAAGCCTGTATCTCCAATGGCAAAGGATTGTGGGAGTTGTGGCCCAAAACATCTGGAGGACTGAAGTTTGGGCATGCCTGACCTAGAGGAACCTCCCCTGCATGCACGTGCGTGCGTGCATGCACACGCGCACACACATGCACAATCCCTTGAGAAGAAGGAGAGGTGAGTCTGGGCTAGTAAAGCTTGTGGCTACTTCTATACCTTGATACCACTCTAGACATGCATCAAGTACTGTAAAGCTCAGTGGTTGAGGCACCTGCGAGTTTGATCCCCCCCCCCGGTGACTCCTTGGCAGGGGCCGGACTTGGTGACTCACAGGATCCCTTCCAGCTCTGCATTTCCACGATGATTAAAAAAAACTGGCAGGATATAAATTCTTCCCTAAACTTTGTGTAACTTGACGTGAGCTAATGTAACCACACTGATGAACTGGAGAGGTTAATAATTCCCAAGGGCAGTGGATTGGGGAAATATTTCAAGCCCACGCGGTGCATTTGTGTTTTTAAGTGCAAGACCTTGTTAAGTCTGTGAAATGCTGTGAGAAAGCTGGCTGCCAAATCCAAGAGTGTCTCATTATAAAATACAGAAAGAGAGCAGAAGCCTTAAAATAGGCCAAATGCCACATCCTTTACTGGTGTGTAATTCAGCTGGATGACTCACGGTGGCTGAGCTTCTGGTTTCTGCTTGCTCCACAGACCAATTAATAGTGTGTGTACACACACACACACACACACACACACACACACACACACACACACACACACACAGAGGGAGAGAGGGATATGGATATGGATATGGGTATAGACATAGATATATTTGTCCTGTGTGGATCTTGTGATCACTGCTTTTTAAAAATATTAAAAAATGGGTGCATTAAAAGGCTAGAAATGTATTTTCCAGCATCCGCAAGCATACATTTATATTCTGGAAAAATATCCTGTTACTTGACATTTGGATTTTTTTGTAATTTCGAGCCAGGGATTTGCAGTGATTTACATGGCTCTTAAAGGCTTTAACTAAATTGGATATTCCAGATCAGACCTGTTGCTCTCTTTTACTTTGGGAGATGTGTTGTATAAATACATTATCCTACTGATGGTTGGTTGGTTTGTTCATATCCTGTCCCCCCCCCCCCACTTGCTGTTGTATCCTACATTTCTTCCAAGGTGTGTCAGTGTTACAGGGTAATCTAGAGGTGTGTAGAGCTGATAATTATCTAGGGCAGTGGTTCCCAACCTTGGGTCCCCAGATGTTCTTGGACCACAGTTCCTAGAAGTATTTGCCACTAGCTGTGGTGGCTGGGATTTCTGGAAGTTGCAGACAAAGAACACCTGGGTTACCCAAGGTTGAAAACCACTGGTCTAGGGAATTCTTGGACTTGTCATTCAAAACTACATATCAACAAGGCCAGAGCTGCTTATATACCACTCCATAGCACTTAAAGCATTCTCTGGGTAGTTTACAGATAAATTATGCAGGCTACACATTCCCCCTCTCCCCCAGCAAGCTGGGTACTCATTTTACCAACCTCTGAAGGATAGAAGACTGAGTCAGCCTTGAATCAGCTACCTGGGATTGAACCCCAGGTCATGAGTACAGTTTTGGCTGCAGTATAGCAGGGGGAGAGAGGAAGTCTTGCTTGCAGGTACTGTGTTTAAAAGGGTGCTGCCTAACAAGTTGTAAACAAGGGTTTCTTCTTGTTAGCTTTGCCATTTGCTATTAAAAAGAGAGGAAGGCTTTGCTTGCTCATATGTGTGTGTGTGTGTTGTGTTGTTATAGTCGTGAATGACTCTTCGTGACCCCATGTCCATGGAAGTTTCTTGGCAGGAATACTGGAGTGGCTTGCCAGTTCCTACTCAAGGCGCCTACAGCACCTGGTATTCCCTGGTGGTCACCCATCCAGGTACTAACCAGGACTGACCCTGCTTAGCTTCCGAAATCAGGGTGTTTGCTGCTTATTGAAAAGAAAAAGAAAATCTTACCCGTGGTTTTGCTCCCTGTTCCCCCAGTGTGTGCTGACACAGTTGCTATTCTATATTGTTTCAAATGATCACATGCCTGAACTGATGTGAATGGATCCATTTTTTTTTTTAAAAAAAGCAGAAGACCCAGGGTTGAGGGGGAAACTATGGATTTGGGCCATGGAACTCTGGGCTGATTCACATTCTTTCTGCATCATATATTGAATCGGAAGTGGGGGAGTGAATAAGTCCACTCCAAACAATAGTACTTCAAACATTTTTCTAGTATAATCACACCCTGAATTATTTCAGGGTGGGGGTGGGTGGGAGGGAGGAAGATAAAACTATGCCATAACTGTTGGAAATGAGTTGGGGCTTAAGCTGGTTCCAAGTAAAGTTGGCAGGCTTGAGTACGTGGGCTATGAAGATGAATGGAATTTAGGAGATTTTGATCCATTTCTTCTAGAAATATTGCCTTCTTCCTGTTTGAGAACAGAATATGTGCAGAACTTGAGCAACTGCTCTGTTCCTATCTGTATTATTAAAGGGTGTGTGTTTTCTCGCTGTTTAAATTGACTTCTTATGAATGAAGCAGGGATTCATGCCATGCAGAGCATAATCCTCTTAACATCTAATCAGGAGTAGATTCCATTGAGTTCACTCAGGCTTCCTCCCAGGTAAATGGAATACAAATTAATTGTGAATACTTAACAAAAGTGGGAGGAGTTATAGGGTCACGTTGTGCAGCATTTTATATGATAGATGCAAGTTCCATTTTTTTTAAAAAACTCTGACAGTAGAATCTTCTGCATGTTGGCTCAGATGTAAATTCCATCATATTCACACCAAATATTTCTGCAAAATACTTATATTAAAGGGTGTACTAGCTGAAAAATAAAGTCATTTAGAGAAAAGAAATATTTGGGGGAAATATACAGTGTATAAGGAAATCATAAATAAGTACGTAAACTTGCATATAGGAGTAAGAACATGTTAGGCGTTCAGTTCTGAGTAACTCGCTCGGAGAAAATTTACATCACTTAAGTTACGTCTGTGAAGATTCTCAGTCATCCAGGTTCGTTTAACTGGGAGTTGAGTCATGGCTACTGGACTTCTTTTTTGAGAGATAGAAACGTTTCGCGACCGATGAAGCTGTTTGGATGAACAGTGAAACGTTTCTGTCTCTCAAAAAAGAAGTCCAGTAGCCATGACTCAACTCCCAGTTATCACTTAAGTTAGTTCTGTTGAATAAATGCAGTCCTTGGAACTTTTTTTCTGAGTAAACCTTACAGAAAATGGAACGTGGCACCTTGATGCATCCACAGAGTGAAGGACTTGAAATGAATGGTTGTGAAGCTGGGTACCTTTCATTATTTAATAAGCTCATATAAGCTTTTAAACCAACAGGTTGTAAGGGCCGCTTGAGAAGGTTTGGTGGTGTTCTTTGCATCCAGATGGTGGCCTTGTTGTGTTCTAGCTCAGATGTGACACATCTAACCCAGGAAACCGAATGTTGTCTACCTGGGACTTCTGCTAGGGGCCAGGTGGTAGGACTCGGTAAATGTACAGGAGGAACCGGTAAGAGATGCGGTTATAAAGGGTTGGGAGAGAGAAAGGAAAGGTTGCAAAAGGGGCTTTTCAGACATCCAAGGAGCTGTCCCCTTCAGAGCACACCACACAAATGGGAAGGGGAGATGAATGAAAGAAAGGCAAGGATTCTTCCACTTTCTTCTAATAAGGCTTTGCTGTAGTCACCGAACTTAGATTTAAAGGACAGATGAGCATCAACTATGGAAAAAATCTGTCCCCTCCAACTTAATTAACAGAACTGGATTTGGAGGCTCACCTATAGTTAATAGTTAGTCATTGTTTACAACTTTTCCATCTCTGGCTGTTACCATCTTTGTAGCATCTTGCACCAATCTTGTTTGTTTGTTTGTTTGTTTTCCAAAGCCTTTTAACTCTGCTGATCTTTAGGTATGAATTGAATGGTCATGTACAGCTATACAATACCCAATGAACGAGCAGGACCGGTTGCTATGTGCCATCATGTTGCATACAACTTACGGTGGCCCCAGGAATTGATGACTTTTTAAAGGCCCTACTGTTTACAGCTATGCTCAGCTACTGCAGACTCAAGGCAGCGGCTTCCTTATTGAGTGAATGCATCTCTTGTTTTGCCCTCCTCCTCCTTTCCCTGTAGCCTTTAACTTTTTCTGGTATCATTGTCTTTTCCAGTGAGTGTTCTCTTGTGTTTTCTTCTTAATTCAACGTTATTGTAAGCCTCATTGCTTTGATGGATCTATGTCAGTTGGGATTAGCCCATTGTATTTAATGCTGTGCTTCGCTCCCCCTTTTACTCTTGGTGTGCTTTACTGTTGTCCTGTTGGTTTATTTTATTTCTTCTGCACATCACTTTGGAAATACTTATATTAAAGGGTGGCATATAATGTTTTCAAATGGGGGGGGGGAATAGGTGAGTCACAATATAATGTGTTGAGAAGGCCTGTCTATAATCCATTCAGTCACTGAGTTCCATGTGAAAATGACGGGACTGTGGTGCCAACTAGTTTATGCTCAAAGTCTCCGATACAAGAGCAGGCAGAGGGCATCTCTCTCTGTTACCAATGGATTTGTCACAAGAGAAAAAAGAAAAGGAAAGAAAGAAAGAAAGAAAGAAAGAAAGAAAGAAAGAAAACCCCCAAACAAAACAAAACCCAGACATTCTGGTCATACAGCTCTTGTCTTCCTACCTTAGATATTTCCATTTTGTAATGTGACAACGGCACTCGTTAGCATGTCACAACGTGTTGAATAGTTAATCCTCCAGCTACTCAGGACCCTGAAACCAGTGAAGCTTTTTAAAAAGCCCACAGAAAACTGCTGGGGTTTTGTTTTGTGAGGGGTGGGGACCACAGGCTTGGTCAGTGTAATAGAAACGTGTGCTGAATGATTCAGCCACATTTGTCTCATTACCACCTAACGTACCTGAGGCTGAGGAAAGTCACCCACAGCTATCATCTGACAGACGGGGCTTGCACAGCAACATCTGAAAGGTCTTTGAATTGAAAACAGCTCCGCTTTCTGCTGGTGAACATTCCCATTCTTGGTCAGTCGTGTGGTTCTAGCTGGATTAAGACCAGAGGCGAGGTGCCTGCTCCTGCTAATTCTGGCAGTTACTTCATGTCCGTTTTGTCTCTGTTTGTGTTGCGCTTAGGAGCGGTACAAAAAAGTTACTTCACGTCCATCGCACAACTACTGAAATTTGTCTCGACCACACCCCCAGAACGGGTGCTAAGCGAGACAATACTGTACCTGGTGCTGGGGTAGGGTTTTCCCTTGTCACTCTTTGTTCCTGCTTTCTCTTACGAGATAAGACACTGTGTAGTAACGACTGTTACGCAACATTCATTTCTCTCAGAAAACTGTGTCCGTTTTTTTTTTTTAATTTTGACTTTTCAGAAGTGAAATATCGGGGGAAAAAATTAAGCCCCCCCAAAAAGGAAAAAGAAAGCTAGACAAATTCAGTGTTTGTCAGGGTAGAAGACCGTGAGGTAACACTTGTCATGAGACAAGTTATCATGATCATGGGAACATTGAAACAGGGACAAAACCACGTGATCATGACCACGTCATGGTACAAAACTAGTCGCGGAACAAAGAAGGATGTGAAGTAACCGCCTCTGTCTCTCTGACTGCTAACCATGCTGGCCGGGCTTGATGGGAGCTACAATCCAGAGCTGTGTGGAGGGCCACACGGTCTTTAGTTCAGCTAAAAAGACACCTGAGAGCAAAGTAGAGAGCAAAGAAAACACTTATCCCCCCCTCCCCGGTCTGCCCTCTTAAAGTGGGACTTCCCTAGAGATACATCCTTTGCCTGCAAACACCAAACAAATCTGGTTTTACCTTTCTAGTAATTGCTCACAAAATAAAGCATATTAAGTCCAAGACGTAGAGGTGAAGGAGATGATGTATGACAACACAGACAGATGGAGCGCATAGTGGAGCAGGTGGGTTTTAAATATTCAGTCAGCACATCATGTAGTTTGACCCTGGAAGAATAACTCAGTACTATTTAAATTATTGGGTTTTTTAAAAAATCTAAATGCTTCCTGCTGTGTAAAATGGTAATACTTTATAGGTTATGATTAATTTATTGTAACACCCAACATTGACACCTTATGGTTTTTTATTTGTTTGTTGTTTTTCTGCCATATAGAGACGAATAACTCCAGTCTCAAATACTGATAGTGCTTCAAGTGTATTGGAATGTCTGCTTAGGGATGTATGTAATTATCCTTGAGTAAATATTTCTTTTTTTAATAATATCAGAACAAGAGGCCAAGAGAAGTGTTCAAGAGGGGGGGGGAATAATAAAATACTTGTTGCAGAATTTATATATGACAGTTCCTTTTTAGTTAAAGCCTCTGGGTAAGCATCTCTCATGTGCAAAAGCAGACCTCTCTCTCTCTCTCTCTCTCTCTCTCTCTCTCTCTCTCTCTCTCTCTCTCTCTCTCTCTCTCGTTGCACGACAGCTAGTTAGATTAAATGACTTTTGTTATCTCTTCAGTCTTTTGTATTTCTAAACTCACACTTTGAAACTACTTTATGGGGGAGCACAGGAAGACCCAGCATCAGGGAAGTCCTTCCAGAGTTCCTGTTCTTCTTGGCTCTTTGGACCATCCGTGCTGGATTTCTGAGAATGTAAAAGGACGCTTGCCATGAGGTTGTTCGATTCTCTCTTTTTGGGGGGGGGCAGATTTAAAATGCTCAGATTTTGGGGGGCAGAAAGGGAAGTGAAGGATTTGTCTGGAAGGAGGAGGATGTGGTCAAGTTTTTTTTTCCCCACGAGCCAAGCTGAGTATCTGATTCTTCCTTGCGCATTTCATTTAGACTGTAACCTGCTGCGTCTGCCTGTTAATTTTGTAGACTGCCGCAGGGCTCACGTCCTCGGTCATCTTCATCTTTCGTGAGGCATTATAATAATCAAGATGGCGAGTGAACTAAACTGACTGGCATACGTTTGGTGCAGAAACGTTTGACAGGGATCTTTTTCAAATCCTCTTCCAAAAACTCATTGGGGTGCCTCCCGCAAATTAAACCAGGCCTTGGAACCTCATCTCCTGAAGCTGCCGAGCGGCTGCTTCTCGGCGTGGGCAATGGCTCATAAAGACTACACAGGGGCCTGTCACATCTGTCTCCTGTCAATTACCCGTCTCCCCTATTCTGCAAATCTAATACCGCTTAGCCCGGAGGGCCATTTGAGAATGCTGTGCTTTGGCTGCATTTCCCACCCGCTCATTTTTGACATTCGGTCAACAATGGATTTGTTTTCCTCCTCTTGCGGTCTCTCCGGGCAGAATGGGAATGAGTAAAGAAGATGCTCAGATGGCTACAACCACCTCCTCTAGTACCGCAGCCTTCTCTGCAGGTCTCCTTGCAACGCCTCTGTTTGCAGGCTGGCAAATGGGGCATATCAAAGAAGAGGGCTTGTAGGAGATAGTCATCTGAAATTGGTAGGCTGAGTCTAGCTACACTTCCTCAGCATCATGGTCAAGCCGCACTTCCTCAGCATATCCAAAATGAAGCCGTCCCTGCGCTGGTTGGAGGTATCAGCAGGTTTGGTGGTAGCCTGAGTTTTTTCCAGAAGGGTAGAAGGCCTTTAGAAATCCCCTAACCCAATCCAATCCTACCTAACTCAATCGGTGAAACAAGATAAATGGGAAAACAGGGGGAATGGAACGAGGGCTTCATATTGATCCCGATTCTTCCCTCTGTTTCAGGAATGATCAACATGTAGCTTTCCAAGTGTTTGGGGTGGCATCACCCTTCACCACTGGGACTGCTGGCTGGGGCCCATGGGAGAGGCAACCCCCACATGGAAGGCCAAAGCAGCAGCTACCAGGCACAGGAGGGAAGAGCCAAGTGTCCTAGAGTAATCCCAAGATTTTCAGAAAGAGAGCAGTTGATGGGGCCATGCCCTGGGGGAATCCTGACATTCATGTCCCTTTAAAAAAAACACTGTCTAAGGAGGGCTGGGCATGTTTGCTTAGTTGTGGCATGATGACTAACTGTTGCATGGAAGACATGCAGGGTGTGGGTGGTGTAGAGTGGCCAAAGTCCTGAAGAACAGCATTCCATGCAGGTCAAGTTTGACTACAAAAATTCCTAGATCTACTCTCCTCTTCTGTTTATTTTCTCTCTAAGCTCAAGGCAACTTACAGTGTAAAGAATAAGATGGCACCAGGACAAGGATGCGAGGTCTTCTCCATCGATTCTATCATGCCCATTGGCAAGGAGTGGCTGCAGGGCAGTCATTTTCCATGTGAGGTTTTTTTTTAAAGATTTAGCAGTATCCATGGAGCATCTTCAGCCACTTGCACATACAGTATTTTGTCACCAGGTCTCCCTTTGCAGCATAAAGCAGTTACTAAGGGCATGAGTATATTATTGAATTAAATCAGATTCTGGTTCTTATTTTTAGAAATTGATTTAACGTCATGTGGAGTAGAACATAAGAAGAGCCTGCTGGATCAGGCCAAGGACCCATTTAGTCCAGCCTCCTGTAGTTCCATAGACTAACAACACATTGAGTAAATAAATATATTCTTTTGTCTGTTCTCACTCTCCCAACCCTCCATTTGAGTAATGTACCCTGGTTCTGGTATTGTGTGCGAGGGAAAAGAGCTTCCCTCTATCCACTTTACTCATGCCCTGCATTATTTTGTACGTCTCAATCATGTCCTCCACTCCGGCGCCTTCTTTCCAAACTAAAGAGCCTCGAATGCTGTAGCCATGCCTCATAAAGGAAGTGCCTCTGCCCAGTCATAATTTTTCTGCCATTAAGTGCATACATAGGGGACAGTTTTTAATCTGATGATAAGTTATTGTGGTACATTGCCACTTCGGCATACTGAATCCCCATTTTCCTGGCTTTTGCGTTGCACCAGGAACTTAATTCTTGAGGCAAAGCTTACGTGCCCCTTTGTTAATAGCCCCCCCCTTGCGGGTTAGCTATTAGCAGCTTCCCGACTCAATTAGAATGATTTTCTCCTAGGAAAGCCCCTTTGGAGTTTAATAACTCAGCCCCCTTAAACCCCCAAACCTCTCCAAATTTCTGGGGCTTACAGGGAAGGGCTCGAGGAAGCTCCCCTGCGATTTTGGTTCCTCTAGGTCCCAGGAGAGCCATTATACAGCATTTCATTTCATTTCGTTCTGAAATTCTTTTAACATTTTATTAGTATAGTAGCATCCCAGTATCCGCTGGGGATTGGTTCCAGGCCTTCCCATGGATTATGAAAACCATGGATAAGAGAGAACACCTGCCTACCCACCCACCCCCAAACTTCTGTTTCCTGACAGTAGCTTGCTTTATGACTGCTGTTTTGAGACAGTAGCTTGCTTTATGGCCGCTGTTTGTGACAGTGGCTTGCTTTACATCTGCTATTTGTGACAACAGCTTGCTTTACAGCTTGCTTTGTGGCTGCTGAATTATTTAATTTTTTCCTCTGCCAACCGTGGATAACTGAATCAGTGGATAATGAATCAGTGGATACGGGGGTCCTACTGTAACAAATGAAACGGAACTACTAAAGGAACAAAACAAAACCAAATCCCATATTTTCGTTTCGTGCCCATATCTAGTTGTAATCTAAATTATGGATACTCCTTGAAGGAAGGGTGTTTGCAGGCCTTATTTCTACTGCATTATGCTGTTTTGGACCATCAGGTCATCCATTTCAGTATTGCTTACATTAGCTGCACTGCCTCCTCAGTATGCAGACTAGTCATTTCCAGTTGTGTCTGTAGAGGCGGGAGAACTGAACCCGAGGATGTAGGCAGGCAGGCCAGTTTATTTATTGACTCATAACAATGTTATGTGCTGCCAATGACCAGTGTTCTTTGTGTAGATTATTGGGCAATAAAATATTAAGACACAAGAATAGTCCAAGAACATTGGGGGTGGGGGGGATACAATGCTGCCGCAGAAATTCAGCACACAAGGCTCAGCACCAGAAAGTAAACACGACAAGAAATTTGCACAATGTCCGTCAAAGTATAAAAGATATCTCAAATTCAGTGAGTTTGAAAGTTTCCTATAAAAAGCCTGAGATATAAAAAGGTTTTGTCACTTGCTTCCATGTTCTGCTATTAGGTTCAGAAACCATTTTTAAAGAGACTTTAGATCTAGAGCAGGGGGTGAGGAAGTGGCAGCCTTCCAGATGTTTTTGGGCTGGAACACCTCGCTGTTACACATGTTGGTGAAGGCTGATGGGAGCCCCAGTTCTGCAGCAACTGAACGGCAACACTGCTCACCCCCAGGATAGTAGCCTCCACTTTGGTTTCTCTACTCTTTGGCCGTTACTTCACGAAGTACTTCACTTCGCAGCGGGATTGCCTTCGCTTTGAATGCGAAGGCGGTCACGTGGTCTCCCTTCGCTCCCAACCCTCTTTCTCTGTCCTCACGAGGCGAAGTTTTAGGATCGAATCCAGTACTACCTCACGTGCTCCCTTCGCATTGGGAAGCTTACTTGCAACGTCCGGTTTCTGCTTTCTTTATTTTTTTAAAAAAAATTACCACGGCGTATCGATGCATCAATACCCGGCTGTCATTTGCGGCAGAGCTGAATAACTGTATGATCCTTCGTTTTCTACTCCCGATTTGTATTGCTTCGTCCATTGGCGACGTGAAAAAATTGCTGTTCTCCGTCAGGGTCTCTAGGTGGACCAGCACACAACATTTGTTGTGTATGATCCATCGGTCCTCCAAGGACATTCGAGTAATCCCTTCCTAAATCCCCAAGATCAAAAGAACGGGTTAACCGAAATATCAATGCATCGGCATTTCGGAGAAAAAGTAACTAAATAAATAAATAAATAAATATAATCACTGGCCACATGTGACTTTGGATGCGAAGCGGGATGCGAATCGAAAAAGATTCCCGGCCTCCGGCAGGGGAATCTCTCGCCCCGCTTGGAGCACGGTTTAGGGCGCGTGGTCGGGGTGGCGCCGCATCCAAAAAGGAGGAGCGTGCGGACTGAAACGATTGATTCGGACAGAAATGACGGCTCGCCGCGCAGCGAGAGGTTCGTGAAGTAACGGCCTATGTTTGCCCTTTGAGTTCAAGGCAACTTACAATCTGGTAAAAGATTTTATGCTTACAGCCTCTCTGCTGTTCTCTAAAGCTTGGAATGTTTTAAAGGAACTGCTCTGAACACATACGTGTTGGGTTGTCGTTAACAACAGGCCAGAAAAATGAAGCAAAAATACAATTTTTGCAGTTGTGATGTGTGGGCGATTTGTTATGTTCTGCTTATATCTGCTTATGTGGGACATGTTTGTCAAACTCAGCCGAAAATAGCTTTTCTTCTGCTGGTTTATGAGGCGGTTGCTTAATTTAATGCTTTATTTAATGTATTCATTAATGGCAGATTCCAAGTTAGAAATGCCTCCATGGTATCTAAACTTAGGATGGCCAGAACCCATCTCAGTTCTGGTTACTTGTTTTTTCTGAGACTTGAGGTCACAGTTGCAGTAGTTTGATGATGCTCCAACTGCTGTAGCTCTGCCCTGTGGAATCCTGGGATTTATAGATTAGGGTAGTACAAGAGTTCTCTGCCAGACAATTTCTGTGCACCCCTTTGAACTAGACCACAGAATCCCTAGCACATCAGCCCAGGTTTCGTATGATGGCCAAGTCATCTAAAGAGGTCTCAAACTGCTAGACGTCTATACTTGGGTGGATATGCACTTGTAGAATTACAAAGTCAAAAGGGATCCTGGAGGGCATCTAGTCCAACCCCTTCCTTAATGCAGATGCCATAAATTACATTTACCATCAATCATGGGTGCAGAGAAAGCACCCATGATTGATGGTTGTGTAGATTCTGCTTAACTGCCTCCATGGAAATGGAGCTCCCACCCTACCGTACGGGCCATCCATATTCTTGAACACCTTCCTAATATTCAGCTGATGTTTTCCTCCTGACAGTTCCTGCTCATTGGCTCTAGTCTTGCCTTTCAGAGCAATCATGGACTACCCTGCTCCGACTTAGACATGGCAATTCAACCGGTGTCATTTTTCCTGTTACTTTTCTGTAGGTTAGACAGAGCATATGCAGATAGGGTATGGTGCCCACTGTTATCATCAGGGTCAAACCAATGTGCTCAGTGCCCCATAGCCAAGCATATTTCTTTAGCACACAAGAGAGAAATCCCCACTTCTCTGGACACTCCAGCTTGTCAATATCTTTCTTATTAGGTGGCCATCAGAATGGGACAGCAGTTCACTGTTGTCCTCCTCCTTGCTACCATTGGTTCAGTTTCTGCTGACACTGTAAGGCAAGACTGTCCTTCCTTCCTTAACTAAAACAGCTGGATGCAACCGAGTGCCCAGGTCCTTCGGTTGGCCCTTGCAGCCAAGGATCAATAGAACTGCAGAGCTGAAAGGGACCCTATGGATCACTGAGGGCGCTTATACACGACCCCTAAGCTCCGCCGCAAATGGCTGCAAGGTCCGGACCTTAAAAATGTTTACCCACCAGCTCCGGACTTTGCAGACAATTAAGTGCGACCCCGCCCACTTTAGCAAGACCAAACAGCACTTTTCTTGTACCTGCTTTTTGGAGGTGACAAATATTTGATCCAGTGTAAGGATAGTGAGTGCGGGGCTCTCCTGGCTTCCGTTTGTTCTTTTTTTGCGCCCCGCCCCTTTAAGAGATCTGAATGCTGCCCGGAACAAAACGGAGGTAAGAAGGCATTCTTTTCTTTCTTTTTTCTCCCTCCCTCACGCAGCCAGCAACCAGGAAGTGCGGAGGGGGGTGGGGACAGAGGAAGAGCGAGGAACCCCTAAGATCTCTGGTCCGAATTTAAGTGGCCAGCGGATCTTAGGGGTCGTGTAAAAAGGCCCTGAGTCTAGCCCCTCTCTAGGAGGAAGAGTGGGGAATTGAACTCCCAACCTCTGGCTCCACAGGCAATGGTCTATACCACTGGGCTATCATTTTCCTAGTGAAGAAAACAGAACAGTTGCTGATTTTAAAAGGGAGTGTGTGAAATGGACAAACTTGATGAGTGTGGCTTACCAGCTATTTGCACACTACCTTCTACTGTACCAGAGGAAGAAAAATGGTGAGGCCATGTGGCACACACTCAGTCCTTCCCTTTGGCCAAGGGAAATACGTAGAAGTAGTGGCTCAACAGAAATTACTGTGTGTGTGTGTGTGTTTGTGTGTGTGTGTGTGGTTGCTTCTGCCCCCTTCCTCATCATTATCCTGTTGCAGTGGTTGCATCACCCGGCCCAGGAGTTGGACCCATTCTGTGCTATCCCTTTGACACGTGCACAGTGGATATAGGGCTGCTTCTTCGGGTTGGGCTTATGTGTAGTCTGGGACCTAAAGGCCATGCTTTACAGGACGGTTAGGCTACTACAGCAACTGTGGGGAATGGGGTTTGTAGTACAACACATGGGCAGCATGACGCCACACATGTCTAATGAGCCTCACGGCACAGTGGTTAAACTGCTGTACTGCAGCTATAACTGTGCTCACGACCTGGGGTTCAATTCCAGGTAGCAGGCTTAAGGTTCATTCAGTCTTCCATCCATCCATCCGAGGTCAGTAAAATGAGTACCCAGTTTGCTGGGAATTGGGGGAGGCAATGTGTAGCCTGCATAATTACTTATAAGTCTCCCAGGGTGTGCTTTAAGCGCTACGGGGGTGGTATAGAAACAGAACACTTTGCTTTTGCTTTAATTGTACAGGTGGGAGCTCAGCACTTAAGAACATTACAGTACCTTAAAACCAGGTCAAATGAATTTTCTACCCAACCCAGTATTGGTTGCTTGGACTGCTGGCAGCAGCTCTCCAAGGCCCCAAGCGGAAGCCTTTCACCTCAGCCTGCTACATGTTGGCTTCAGTTGGCAATGTAAGGGATTTGATCTGTGATCATCTGAATGCAACGCTCTTGGGCTACTCCTAGGGAATCAAGGTGGCCTGCTTGCCACAGTTTCCTTCTGTTTTCCCTGACCATGCTGGTCTCCTGAAGAGTGGATGTAATGGTCCCGCCTCCTTGGATCTTTTTTCCTGAGCAATGAGAGCCCATGTGTGGGACAGAGAAACTGGAGCACCACCGAATGTAAAGAAAATTCTCTACAACTAATGAAAAATATGCAAAGAACTGCTAGGGTTTCATTTTTTGAACGAAGAGCTTCTGGTAAGAGGCCTTCTGTTGTTTTCTGATCTACAGTTTTATCAGTGAAAAATCAATGAGGGAAAATTGCTTTCTCTAAACGTGGGAGCTGATAGAGAGATGTGACCTTAAAGCGCTGTGCTTGAAATGTAGAATGATGTGCAAACAATCTTAGCTGTTTGGACTTATTTACACGAGTCCAAACAGCTCTTTTGGGGTCTCTATATCTTGTTTTCATAAAGGTAAATGTAATTTATGGCATTGCAAATGGCCTCGACAAATCTTTCAACCACGCTAGAAGCCTCCAAAGGCTTATTTTTTAGTTAAGCCGTGTCTTTATTTAGAAATGAAGCCCTATAAATATTTAAATATGTGAATTATTAAGGTGCCCACGCTCGTCCACTTTGCTGAGGATATTAAAAGGGAAATGAGCATTTGCAGACAAACCATGATGAACTGTGGGTCCATTGTCAAGTCCACTAAAACTTGTCTGTTCCTACAAGATAGTGCTTTGTTTCTCTGTACTATCCCTAAGGGTGCTTTACACGACCCCTAAGATCCGCTGGCCACTTAAATTCGGACCAGAGATCTTAGGGGCTTGTCGCTCTTCCTGTGTCCCCACCCTGGCTGCTGGCTGCATGAGGGGAGGGAGAAAAAAAAGGAAGAAAAGATCGTGGCTCACCTCCGTTCTGCCTCCGTTCTTGCCGCGGCAACATTCCTGTCTCTGTGTAAAGTAGCTCTTAAAGGGCGGGAGCCAAAAAAACAACAAACAGAAGCGAGGAGAGCCCCACACTCACTATCGTTACACTGCATCAAGCAATTTTCACCCCAGAAGAGCAGGTACTTGAAAGGTGCGCTGGGACGCGCTAAAGTGGGCGTGGCCGCACTTAATTTCTTGTAAACTCCGGAGCTGGTGGGGAAACATTTTTAAGCTCCGGAGCTGGGAGCCATTTGCCCCGGAGTTTAGGGGTCGTGTATAAACGCCCTAAGAGAAGGGGTGGGGTGGGGTTCACCTTTACCCCCAGCCACATGCTTATGATTGTTGCCATGCGAGGAAACAAACCTCCCAGTGTTTAATAGGGAGGAAATCCTAACCAAATTTCCTGGGACTAAAACTCCTTGACTCGGAGGGACTTGCTTATGAGCAGGCATGTGTAAAAAAGTAGTGAGCTGGCTGGGCCCGGCCGGGCCACTGCCCCTTCCCCCTTCCCCAGTTGTACAGGGAGGGAACTGCATTTCCCCATCCTTGTGGCCTCCCTTGTGTGCTCGCTGAAGACCTCTGGAACAGAGGGGAGCCACAGAGGGATGGAGGAGGGCCGTGTGCTTTCCAATTACAAATAAAGGCCAAGGTGGATGAACCATGACCCAAAGATTGGTGTGTGTTGTGGGATTTGGCTTCTGGGTTGACATAACTGGAGCCATTTAGCTGTTTCAGAAGCAACAGCTTCTGATGGCAAAGGTTCGAATTCTCTGCAACAGCAGACAAGATTATGCCAGCACACTAGCCCTGCCCTCTTTCTTCCCTCATTATTCCTTAGTTAAGCTAGATCTCTTTGTCTTCTCCTGTTAACAGTTAAGTTTGCCATTTAGAGAAGCAGTTTGCCAATTAGAGCATTATCTCTTATCACTAAGCTAAAGCTTTCCAATTAGAGCAACGCACGTCGAAATGCATAATAACTTAGACCTCCCATGCAACGCCTCTTTAACTATATTTGGGGAATTTCTTGCTGCGCCACAAAGAAATGATGTAATCACCTATGGTACAGGGGTTAATAAAAGGGGACCTCTTCAGACAACAGAAAAGCTCCTCTGCTGTTTCGGATCTCTCTCTCTCTCTGTGTGTTTCTTCAAAGCACTTTCCCGTTACTGCAGCTGCCACAGCTGCCCCTGGCTATTGCAACAGTGTGTGTGTGCTGGGGTTTGCATAAGGTCAGTGACTATATGGCTTGATGAAATGAGCAGAGATGAGAGGGACCCCCTGCATCAGCTCCCATTTTAAAAACTGTGATATGCTCTGTTATTAATGGCTTTGCTCTTTTGCATGTTCATGCCCACCTGGGTTGTAAACTCTAACACAGGAGTGATGTATTAGGTGTTCTGACCCCTGAGCCTGCAAACATGGACAGCGTGGATAAAGCAGGTCTGTTGCAATGGCATGAATTTGTCCTCCAATCACGTTACCGCCAGACATTGTATACCTACGCCAGGGTGCTTTTCCTTGCCAGAGCCGCTAACTTTCCTCACAGTTCCCAGAATTACCCCTCTATGCCAGAGAATTCTGGGAACTGTAGTCCAAAAGAGCTGCTTCCCCCCCCCAAGCTCTGCATCAAGGCCCATAGCTTAATGGTACGACACATCCTCAGCATGTGGAAGGTCCGCACTTCAGCCCATGTCCTCTCCGGTCAACAGAATCTTCATCTTGCAGGACATCTGCCTGAAGCTTATTTCTTTTGTTCCCAACTTGACCCTCTTTTAGTTTTTAACTTCATCAGGTCTTTAAGTCTAGGGCTGGGCCAGAGTAAGGCAATCACCCAAGGCAGTGGTCATCTCAGGCATCAAAACAGTGGCTTCACAGGAAGGATGTTTGGATGGGTCGGGTCTCGAGGGGATGGGAATTGAGGGATGTGCGCGGTTCATGGGGGTGGTGGATTCATTGGGAAAGACCAATATTTGGTTTAATGAGTCAGTTACTTAGAAGGTCTGTTTTTGTGTTTGGCCAATGATGGTGTGCCTTTGAAGCCCTGCATGTTTGGTATATTGGAGACACACCACCTATTACCTATTACTTATTATTGGTTATTAATGGACTATAATGGATTGCAATGAAAACCAGTGAATGGAAATATGTATTGTAATAGACTAGTTCAAGACTATTGCCAAGCCATCCTTATATTTGCCAAACCAGACTGGTCATTCTAATGCAGAAATCGGCTTTTTGCATCTGGACCATCCTTAAAACATTAAGCAAATATTAAGATGTGAAAATGGAAAGAGGAGTGAGATTACCAGCCTGAAATGTTACTCTGTCTGACCTCCTAGACAAATATACTAGCCAGGAATAGAACATTTCTAAACGCACTATGAAACTGAGATACCAAGATATAACTCTCTTTTTTTATTCACCCATTAAGTATTAGTCTCAGCCATATTGATATATTTGAAATTAGATAGGATATCTTAAGTCAAACTTACTATCTTGATGAAAACAGATATAAATGTATGCCTATAATATATTGAGCTAGACAAATAGACTTTAAAGTGCCTAGTAAAATGAAGAACTAAGATTAAATAGGCTAGCTTAATACTGTACTTTGTTATTTTCACTTTTTGTACTAGATGAAGATGGAGATAAGTAACGATAAATACAATGATGGAAAAGAAGCATGTAAATGTGGAATATTCCAAACACTTGGGCTGAAATATTGGGAAAATATTTGTATTTGAACTATGGAACACGGCAACACACAAGCAATGTCTCTGTTTTAACTTGTTATGTTTAGAAAATTCAATAAAATATTAACAAAAAAACCAGTGGCCAGATGTCCAAGGGCAGAGCGGTGTCTGCCACGCAGCCTCTTTGTGTCATTTAAGTTGGCCTCAGGTACAATATACTTCCTCATCTGCAGGACTGAAGTACAGTACATTTTTCATCCTGTCCTTGAATTTCCACTCTAGGTGGCCCTTGTGCCTTGAATGGGAGAAGGGTGCTATTTTGAAAAATGCAGAGTGTGGAAAAGTTACTTTGGAGGACTTCAGATCCAAGAGTCCCCCAGCCACCAGGGCCACTGCATGCCATAGGCCACGGAAATGTTATCCCCCCCCCAAAAAAAAACCAACCACTAGCAAGCTTGTCAAGGATTGTAGTTTTGACAGAATGTCTGTAATATGAATTTAAGAGATTACAAAATGGATTCTGTAAATTGGATCGTGTCATGAGCTAGACAAAAATGTGTATTAGGTCTAGGACACAGGCTTAAGGAATAATCAGCACTGCAAGGACAGGATGATTAGGCACAGGTGGTATAGCTTAATCACCTCATCTCATGTAGTGTGTGATTGGCTTACACCATATTGCTGTATGTATAAAAGTAGCATGCAAACCAATGTAAAATTGGGACTGCCTAAGGTGAGAGGCAGCTTTCCCTACTTTCTGTTGTATTTTCTATATATGCTGTGCTTTGTATATTGTTATTGTATATTACTCTTGTCATATGTACATATGGAATATGAATTTTATACTAAGTTCTGTTGCCTTGTTCATTTGTCTCCTAGCTCCATAATCACTAAGGGCCTTTTTACACGACCCCTAAGATCCGCTGGCCACTTAAATTCGGACCAGAGATCTTAGGGGTTCGTTGCTCTTCCTCTGTCCCCACCCCCCTCCGCACTTCCTGGTTGCTGGCTGCGTGAGGGAGGGAGAAAAAAGAAAGAAAAGAATGCCGGTTTACCTCCGTTCTGTTCCCGGCAGCATTCAGATCTCTTAAAGGGGCGGGGGGCAGAAAAACAACAAACAGAAGCCAGGAGAGCCCCGCACTCACTATCCTTACACCGGATCAAATATTTTTCACATCCAAAAAGCAGGTACCTGAAAGCTGCGCTGGGACGCGCTAAAGTGGGCGGGGTCACACTTAATTTCCTGTTAACTCCGGAGCTGGTGGGTAAACATTTTTAATCTCCGGAGCTGGGAGCCATTTGCCCCGGAGTTTAGGGGTCGTGTATAAACGCCCTAAGTGCATTTATTCTTCCACAATGCTGCTAATCTCTGGTAGTAGTTTATATTTCCTTGAACATAACACATTCCATATCTGCATAATAGGGTTATATCTGCGAGCACTATCTCAGTCTCACAATGGGTTCCTCTCTTTCTGGCTTTTCCTGAGTGGTGACTGTACTGCCAGAATCCTGGCTGAGCTCTGTCTGAATGGCCAATGTGGGTGGCATTTGCTTTTCTGCTTTCTGCAATCCCATTTACCAGCAGGAGTAACAGAGGGAAATGTCAGCTGCAAATAACGTCTCTCCAGTGGTCTGGGGCAGCTTATAAAAACAAGGCTGGCTAAGGATGCTTCTTTATCTTTTCAAGACAACCTTCCGAGCAGAGCCCCTTAGTCCCAAACTGGGCCCCAGACATCTGTGCCAATGCCATTATTTAAAGGAGTGCAACGGTTAGAAAATGGGCGTCTGTTTCAGCATTTGTTTCTAAGCCCCTGTTCAGTTGAAGCTGCCATTTATTTGTTGCTGTGCTAATGTACTCTTCAGTTCAATTTCCATGGCAGGTTAGGATTGGTTTTCATCTTCTATTGAAAACAGATAACCTGATCTGTCACTTCCAGAGTTGCAAATGGTGGGGAAAATGGGCCTTGATTGATCCCAGGTGGGACACCTCCAGATGTGAGGAAGAGACATGGATCAGATGGAGCTGGCATCAGATTATAATAAAAATAAATTTGTTTTTCCAAAAACCCAGGGTAGACAGAGCCATTTCAGAATTCGTGTTGTGTTTTTTAGTAATGAGAAACACACACACACACACACACACTATTTCTCTCTCTCTCTCATAATACATAAAGCATCACAAGAGAGATGTTACATGTATTGCCTGGAGCAGTGCAAGCTGAGCTGAGAACATGTCAAGAAAGCATATGAGTGCCTCTCAGAGTCAAATATGTGGAGAATACAATATACCAGTGGTTCCAAACCTTGGATCCCCTTATGTTCTTGAATTCCCAGAAGCCTTCACCACTGCGCTGGCCAGGATTTCTGGGACTTGTAGTCCAAGAACATCTGGGGACTCAAGATTGCCTATAGCAGTGGTGGTGGTCCTTCTGCACTCCAGATGTTTAGGACCACAACTCCCATGATTCCAATTGGATCTTGCTAATTACAGTTAAGCTGGACTGTGGGAGTTGTGGTCCAAAACATCTGGAGTGCTAAAGGTTCGCCACTACTGGCCTATAGCAACCCTATGATTAGGTTTAGCAAATCTACAAAGGCTTAACCCTTTTAAAAAGGATGAAATATGGATCTGTCCTTTCTCTTACTAGATCTGAACCCCATATTCCTGTGTTCATGGTGGCCTTCATCTCTGAAGGGTAAAAGGAATTGCAATCCAACAGCAGCCAGAGGTCACATACCCCCTGTTTCTAAGCTAGACATCACCCACTATGCTATTTCTTTGCATTCATCCAACCACCATGGAGAGCATCAGTCTTGCAGCTAAGCCAGTTGATTGGCAGAGCCAATGAAATTCTTTAGCTCTCATGGGCAGAAGTTGTCTGTACTTATGGTTCCTTGCCTGAGGAGCTCAGGGGAGCTAGGAGTTCTCTCTGTGCTCTGGGGTATAGAATGAGTGAGAGTGTGGGTTATTAAGTTGTGGGAAAGGGGGGGCGACTTGTGCTATTCAGGATAATAGGTGTTAGTCATTGTGATGTGGAGGGATTATTAATTATTAATGTAATTATTAAGCTGTGCTGGTGTTTGTGGATTTCAGTGGCTTCCCTGTGTATTGACAACTTCATCAGAAAAGAAGAAAGTCAAAAATCAACAAAGCCTGGCTTACAGTACTGAAAACTACAGCCTGCAAGTGATCAATAATTCCCACCCAGCCACAAGCAGCTGTGACTACTTCACACCATAGAACAGCCGACACCCGTCAGCCACAGAGACAGAGCAACTGTCCCTTATTACAGTGAAACTCTTAATCCCTCCACATCACAATACAATGACTAACACCTGTTCTTCTGAATAGGACAAGTCCCCCCCCACACACACACCTTCCCATAACTTAAAAACCCACGATCGCACTCATTCTATACTCCAGAGCACATAGAGGATTCTTGGCTCCCCTGAGCTCCTTGCCCTCTGAAAATGCTGGCCACAGAGTCTGGCAAAATGTCAGGAAGAAAAACTTCCAGAACACGGCCAAACAGCTCGTAAAACTCACAACACCCATCAGATCCCGGCCATGAAAGCCTTTGAGAATACATTGTCTGTACTCACTCAGACTGGAACTGGGTCCTTGTGCTGTCCTGTTTAGTTTCTAAGGATAACTGAATTCCTTTTCCTGGTTCTTCTTCACAGGCCAGGAGAGGGCCGGCTTGGGGGAACATCCCAACTTTGTGCCAGTGGTTGTCCACAGCTTCATGTCTCTTTCTCTTGCCCATGTGTTTGAGCTATAAAGCGCTTCAGTGCTGGAGCAGCAGAGAGCAACTGCCTGCCTCTCTCCCCTCAACAAAAGAGACCTGCTGTCTTCCATAATAATATCCCCAGCATCCTTCCTCTTCACCATTGAGTAGCGATTCCCAAGTTTGGGTAACTCAGGTGTTTATGAACTGTAATTCTTAGAAGACTTCGCTACTAGTTGTGCCAACTGGGTTTTCTGGGAATTGTTTCATTTTATTTATTTTGAATATTTTTACCCCACCTATCTCCTTGCAAAAGGACCCAAGATGGCTTACAATAATGAGGGACAATATACAGCCCAGAACATTAAGCCATATTCAGGTTAAGAACAGGGAATAAGAAGAGGCATCTTAGAACGTTACAGTCCAGGAACACATGGGTTACAAGGTTGGGAGCCACTGCCATAGCGGAATAGTTATGAGTGAGAGCCAGTTGGCGAAGGGGGGTGGGTGTGACAAATATAATATAATTTGCATGTTGTTGCTATGTTGCAAGTTTGTTCAGAGGGGGGAAAAGGGCTTAATTAAATAAGATGGGTTATAAACTGGGAAAGTTTCACCATGCTCTGCAGTAGTCATTTTTAAAACAATCTCAACATTGAGGTGGGAGCACATCTCCAGGATCTGCTGAGTGTCACAGCAACTCAGGCAGAGATCTTCCATTTAAGATTGGATCTTGCAAATTTGAGTGTGCTAATTACAGTTAATGAGCTAGCCTAGATGCCCTGAGCACATCCGATCTCACCTGATCTTGGAAGCTAAGCAGGGTCGGCCCTGGTAAGTACTTGGATGGGAGACCACCAGCGTTCTTAATCTCTCATCAGAGCAGATGGTGGGGAACCTTCAGCCCTCGAGCAACTCACAGCAACCATGTGACAGAGCCACAACTTGCCATTATTAGGTAACTGTATAAGCACATCTGATCTCGCCTTATTTCAGAAGCTAAATAGGGTCGGGCCTGGTTAGTACTTGGATGGGAGACCACCAGGGAATACCAGGTGCTGTAGGTGCCTGGAGTAGGAACTGGCAAGCCACTCCAGTATTCCTGCCAAGAAAACTCCATGGACATGGGGTCACGAAGAGTTGGTCACGACTGTAACAACACACACACACACACACACACACACACACACACACACACACACACACACACACAATTACAGTTAAGGAAAGCAGGACTATTGGTTCTGCAACCATATTGGAGCCCACATGTCCTGCTTGCTAATAATCTAACTCTTAGAACTGCAGAGCTGGAAGGGACCTTGTGGACCACTGAGTCCAGTCCTTGTCAAGGAGGCACAGAGGGGAATCAAACTGCCAACCTCTGGCTCCACAGCCAGAGACCTAACTAAACCATAGAGCTAACCAGCAGTCTCGACCCCTTCAGGCATGCCCAAACTGCAGCCCTCCAGATGTTTTGGACCACAACTCCCAGAGTCCTTTGTCATTGGTAATCTAAGCTTAGAATTCTGAGAATTGTGGTCCAAAACATCAGGAGGGCCGAAGTTTGGACATGCCTGCATCTAGAGCACCACATTTCCATCTTGGTGTTAGAACCGTGTGTGTGTGTGTGTGATGCCTTTCAGTGGACGAGCCTCTCTTCCATGCAGTCCAAAATAGCCAGTGGTTAGGATTCAGCAACATCTGGAGAGTGAGGCTTCCCTTGGCCATTGCAAAGTCAGTGGAGCCATTTATCTGCTGACTTGGTTCCTGACCTGCAGGTTGGCTGAATTATTTTCATCTGCAGGGCAATTTAAAAAAAAACAACCAAGGAATTTTCAGTGTAATCATTGCACTGAGAAGTAATAATATTTCTGTGTTGTTCTAATTTGCTTTATAAATAATGTGTGTACATGTCTGGCTGTGTGTTTGGGGAAGGTACTTCTTTTCTGTTGAGTATTATTCGACTTTGCCTCTCTGCTCACAACAAATGACTGCTAATAGGTAGCGGTTATTTGCAGTCCATTAAAAAATTAACAGAGGCATTTTTATGCTCGCTCATTTATGCCGCTCAGAGGAGAATAATAATTGTGCTCCAGTTATTGATGGGTAAACAGGCATATGAAATGTCCATTGCCCTTGTGATTGTAGTTCTGGTTCTCATCCTCTTACAATATTGTTCAGAGAATCAAATAGATGCTTCAAGAAAGCAGAGGAGAAGTAGCTCTCTTTAGCAAGCACTTTCTACTTCCTAGGCTCAATGGACTCTTCTAGAGGAGGCTGCTGTCCTTGTGGATCTGTGACTGTGCTGGTCAGCCTCTCCCCTTGACTGCTTGGCAAATGAGACTTCTTCCTCCCACCTATATCTTGAACCAAGAGGAGGTGTGTGCCTTCTGTCGCTTTCCTGCCTAGAATCTGGGCAGGTGCCACACCTGTGCATCCCCTCTTTTCTCTTCTTCATTAGCCTTCTCTGTCCCTGGACCCGGACTCTAGAACTCCCTCCCACAGGAGACCAAACTGACCTCATCTTTGCTGTCCTTCCCCAAGCAAACCAAGGGCCTTTTCACATGACCCCTAAGATCCGCTGGCCACTTAAATTCGGACCAGAGATCTTAGGGGTTTGTCGCTGTTCCTGCGCTCCCACTCCTGGCTGCTGGCTGCGTGAGGGGAGGGAGAAAAAAAGGAAGAAAAGAATGCCGCTCAACTCCGTTCTGCTGTCCCGGCACTGCATTCAGATCTCTTAAAGGGGCGGGGGGCAAAAAAAGAACAAACAGAAGCAAGGAGAGCCGGGCAGTCACTACGTTATATCCGCATCAGGAATTTTCATCTCCAGAGAGCAGGTACCTGAAAAGTGTGCTGGGACGCGCTTAGGTGGGCATGGTTGCACTTAATTATCTGTAAAATCCGGAGCTGGTGGGGAAACAATTTTAAGCTCCGGAGCTGGGAGCCATTTGCGGCGGAGTTTAGGGGTTGTGTACAAAAGCCCCAAGATATTTCTCTTCAGGCAGGCTTTCCCTTCATGACTGGCTGCCTGAGACAGGTGTTTAAAATGGAGAGTTGTGCCCTGTTGCTTTGAATCTCTCTCTCTCTCTCTGTTGATTTTGTCTTCCATTCTCCTGAGGTATTGTTTCATTCTTTGGTATGTGTAGTGTTTATAGCCTTTAAAGGTTGTCTCTTGCCCTGGGGGGGGGGTTTAAGAAGAAAGGAGGGGCAAAAAGATTTTAATTAAATAAATGTATTGTCCGAATCTTGCTTGCAAGGGACACAGCAGGTTCTGGGTCTTATGAGGATGCCTTGTGACTCGCAATAATGGGTGGCCTGCTGCTCTCTGAGCTGCTAGGGCTGTTGGAGAGTTGGGTGTGTATTGCGCTATTGCACTGCTGTCATCTGTACCATGCTGATTGTGATGCAAGGTAATGTGTTAGGAGTGTCCTCCCACCACTATGACTTTAATGGCTCTCTCCCTATGTAAGGAACATGTGGGCATCATCCTGGCACAACCCTGATTGTGTCTTTTCAACCATTTTTGTCCCCCCCCAGTTGTGTTTTGCCCTTTCTTCCTGCATTGAATGTGCATGTGATATGCCAAGTGTTGTGCGAGCACAACAGCTGTGTATCCACAGTTCTGATATAATATGTATACAAATTTCTTCTGTCCACCTGTTAAGGTACTCACTGTAGTCCTACAGATGAAAACAATGAGGAGAAGCATTAGTGCTGCTAATTCTCTTCTCCTACAATAGTTAGTTTTCCCCAGGGATTACAGATACGGTATAGTTTTTCTAAGAGCCCGCAACAGATCACATAATTTTTCACAAAAAGACGGATAAGTAATGCAAGAAAGCCATGGACTTAAATCCCAACCTTCCCCAACTACTTGCCTTTCAAATGTATTTGATCTCAGCTCTCATGTTCCTTTGGTTAATGATGCTGATTGAAGATTATGGGATTTGAGATCCAACCCATTAGGAAGGCTCCAGGCTGGAACAAGATATTTTCCTGCTGGAGACAGAGGAAAAGATGGGACCCTGTCCCTCCATTTCCAAAATACAGCAACTCACCAGAATGGCCTTTGGATTTTACTTTGTAGGCAGCTACATTGACTGCACTTGAGGGCTGTGGGGTGAGTTGTAGGGCAAGTTGGGTGCTGCCACATTCAGGCTCAGACTACCCATGACTCTCTCTCTCTCTCTCTCTCTCTCTCTCTCTCTCTCTCTCTCTCTCTCTCTCTGTGTGTGTGTGAGTGTGTGTGAGTGTGTGTGTGTGTGTGTGTGTGTGTGTGTGTGTGTGTGTGTGTGTGTGTGTGTGTGTGTGTGTGTAAGAGAGAGAGAGAGAGAGAGAGAGAGAGAGAGAAAGAGAGAGAGAGAGAGAGAGAATGCTTGCTTGTTTGCCTGCCTACTTCTGGGTGTGTCAGTGTGCATATATAAGAAAATAGCTGCTGTGTCAGTGTGTACCTGCCACTATGTGTTTATGTGTTTGTATGGCTATCAGTATCTGTGTGCTTGCGTATGTGTGTCTGCATGTCTATACATTCCCGCCTTCCCCTCTCAGCTCACCATGGCTTGCTGTGCCTCCCGCTGCACCCACTCGGACAGCAAGCCACACCACAGGAGATATGCCTGAAGGAGGCAAATTGGCTTTGAGGAAGACATGCCAGGATCCATTTGTTTTGTCTTTTGTCTGTTCTCAAGAGAACGGGTGGGGAAGGGGTGTGTGTGTCTGACAGCTTGGGAAAAGGTCCTCTACATTGGGGTATGCTTCATTCCAAGGTCCTTTCTCTCTAGGTTTCTTCCTCAAATCATCACAAACACCTTAATAAGCCGGATCTTGCCCTGAAAGATGGGTCCCTGGCACCTCTGGAGCTCAAGCCTTGTTTACTTTAATTGGCTGATCAGATAACTAGCAGTGCAGTGAGGGGAGGTGGATAACTTGACGTCTGCAAATGGTATTCGCTTGACAGCTTCATCTGACAGAAGGCAGAGAGAGAGAGAGAGAGAGAGAGAGAGAGAGAGAGAGAGAGAGAGAGAGAGAGAGAGAGAGAGAGAATATAATTATTCTACCCTGAGGGGTTGGAGTTTCTTAAGCATCCAGGCCCTCCTTTGAAAACGGAGGCTCCTTTGCTACACAGGTTGAATGAAACGGGTCTCTATTTAAGATCCACCTACAGTACTTGAACCAGCATGGAGGAGAAGAGGGGGAGGGGGCTGTTTGGGAGCTCTCGTTCTCTCTGCGGGCATCCATGGCGAGGAGGGGTGGGGGTGGGGGTTGTGTCTCTGTGGCAGAGTCTTTGTGGGAAGGAAAGAAGGGATCGGGCTGCTAAATCTCTCGGTTATGGGGCGAGGCTGGGGTTCGATCCGGGGATGCCAGTGGCGGTAGGGACTGCGGAACAGGGCGGGAGACGGAGAAGCAACCCCGGGGTGTCAGAAGCGGAGCCATGTGTTCCTTTTTTGCTGAGGGCAGTAGTGCCAAATGAGAATTCTCAGACAATTTTTGGGGGGTGGGGGAGATGAAGAGGAAGGGTGCGTATGTGTCGGAGACAAGAGTGCTGCTGGAGAGGGTCGGCGTGGGGGAACGTGGGGAGGGGGTTGCCTATGGAGGCTCTTGGAGGACCGCCTTCTTTCTGGCGATCCCAGGGACTCTCCGCCTCGATCCCTTGGGGTCCACCTCTGACGCACAAGCCATCCCTCCTGCCTCCGCCTGGCTCTGGCGGCGCCTCCTTCCCCCTCCTCCCCTTCGCCTTCCCTTAAATAGCGGGATGCTGCGGGAAGCAGCTCCATCCTTTGCCTGCCAGCCCGCCACGCCGACCGGTCCCCCCCCCCTCGTCCTGCCCGCGAGGATGCCTTCCGTGGCCACCTTCCTCAGCCTCCTCGGAGCCGCCGCTCTGGCAGGTGAGTGGGAGGGCGCGGGGCGGATCAGCACCTTGGACAGCGGCGCTGGGCTGGGAACTCTCCACCGCTGCCGCCGCCGCCGCCAACCAGAGGGAAGGAAGCGCCAAGGTGGAAGCAGGATGGGGTATTCCATCAGTCCCTTAGAAGCTTTGCCAAGAGCAGCTCTGGGGTGCAGTTGGACTCACGTTCCAGCCAGCACCACTGAACTACAGCCAGGCACCTCCCCTGACGGGATAGCTGGCTGGTCTGTCCCAAGAGTCTATCTCTATAAAATCGAAAAGCTGCTGTGATGGTCGCTGCATCTAATCAAGCTTCCACATCGCTGTCTCTCCTCCTGTTTGGTTACACAGGCATAGCTGGTCTGGTGGGTCTCTGAATCTACCCCACTATACGGATACTAGTGTCCATAGCTTCAGGGCATTCCTTCCAGTGCTTAAGAGGTAGAATCCCAGTGTGCAACCATAGACACAAAGCCTGTCATAGGATTTTTTGTGGCAAAAGGGCCGAAAGCTCATAAAATAGCCAAAAGTGTAGTGTGCCTCCCACCTGTGTATGTATTTTGTCTTGCACACCTCTTTGCGGGGGGGGGGGCAACTATAGTATACGTGCTCAATATGTGTATATAGTTACTGTGCACACATAAAAACCAACAGGAATGATAGAGGGGAAAACACACCTACATGTGGGGAGTGTTTGTCCCTCTGCAATCCCTCTCAATTTTTAATCATTCGCTGTTTGGCTATAGAGGTGTTAATCAACCTTATATACATCTTGAAGTTGGGCTGGTTGTCTAAGATCTCAGCTCAATTACTGTACAAGAATAAAATCCAGAGAGAAGTGACAGGTACCAATAATCTGCTCTGCTTGCTGATGTCTGGTAAAATCAACAAACAATAATCATTCAAAAATGTTTTATTAATTTCACCTGTTAGCCTATATTGCGTGCTTAAGACAGTGTTGCTTTATGGATTATGATGATGTGCTTTACTAGCCCAGGTGGTCTTGAAAATCCCCTGCCTTTTAAAAGAGAACAATTGCTACTTGGATGTTACCACCTGCTACAGAAACAATAGGGGGTTCACTCTGTCCCTGTTGCTTCTGGATGGACAGAGTCTATTGCTTTTACCTGTTATAAATCTCTCCTTCCTGGTTTATGGGTTTATGCTTTTCAAGTGGGAAAGCTGTAGGGACACTGGGTAAATCCAGTTTAATCTTGAGAGCTTTCTTGCTGTCAAAAGCAAGATGTTGTGTTTTCTGTTGCTGTATTGTTTCCTGAAATGCTGAACATGAGGGGGAACTTCAGGGCTTCACACAAAGCCACAGTTAAATGGACTGAAACCCTATGTACTATATCAAGCAAGTGCAAGGCTAGAAGTCAATGCTACAAGATGCTATAAAGGCAAACACAAAACCACAAGATTACCCTCCTCTGTAGGTTTATTAGAGGACATGATTATTAAGCCCCAATGTGGTGCAGTAGATGGAGTGACAGATTAGAACGCTGGTTCAAACTAGAGTTGAAGCCCTGCTCAGTCACAGAAACTTACGGCTGGGGCTTGAATGGGCAACAGCACTCTTCAGATATCTCACTTAGCTTGAAAGTCCCATTAGGGTCACCATAAGTTGGCAAATGACACAACAACAAGCCCCATTGAACTCAGTGGAGCTTACAGGGGTGTAGACATGCATAGGTTTGTAGTCAAGCTGGAATCCTGTATCCATTTATCTGGGTGTAGAATTGACTCAGAGTTTATGATAGTTGAACCCAGTAGGACTTTCTTCCAAAGAAGCTGTTAATTGCTTTACAAGTACTTTAATAAAATTGACATCAAGTGCTTTAAAAATATAGACACTTTTGGACATTCCACCTTGACTTAGAATTGTAGAAGCACAGTTGCCAATAGGCCATTTACTTTAGGAAGTAGTTTGAATCCCAACCAGCTAAAATTACACATGCCATTTCTATAGAGAGCCAGTGATATATACTGGTTAGACTGCTCCACTAGAACTGGAAACCTGTCATTTAAGTCCCCTTTTGGTCATGAAGCGCACAGATTAACCATGGGCCAGTCACAATACCCTGTTCTACCTGGCCCAGGTTTTGTGACAATAAAAGGAGGAGGAGGAGGAGGAGGAGGAGGAGGAGGAAGGAAGGAAGCCATTTCAGTTATCTAGAGCTCTCTGGAGGAGAGGCAGAATAGGTAAGAAAAACAAAGCTGAATGGATAAGCACATCTGTATCAGTATGGAGCATCACGGAGTGCTCACTCTTTTGGCCACCAGCACTGCATATAATGCTAGCTCTCCTTGCATGGAAGGGTTACCAAGTGTCATCATTTCTTGCTGCCAGAGAGGTGCCTCTGCTTTCTTGTGAGAAAAAGGAGGAAGGAGAAATAACAAGTAATGTAACAAGAAAAGGTGTATGTACTCCAGCACAAATGTGTAACTTCAGAGAGTCAATGGTATTATATCAGTATACTTTAATGAGTCTGTCGTCTCTCCCTCCCCCCATGTTGAATATCCAAAACAAGCTGGACTAAGGGGAATAGCCACAGCCAGTGTCTACATGGTGTCTGTAAATATCCTATATCGCCATGTGGTGGGTGTGGATGTATCCCTCTGCTCTGATCATGAGTTGTCAGGGTACCCACCCTGCTTTATTTTGTAGGGCTTTCTTGAGACCTCAGTTTGCCAGGTCAACAAGGCACATGTTTTCCCTAGATCTTCTGCTTAGGGCATTGACGTTGTAGGCTTCTCAGTTTGGTGGATAGGCTCATAGGGTGGGTATAAGTCAGAGAGACATCTCCTTGTATTAGAGCCCATGATACAAGTGCTTGCCACTCCCCAGTCCCTCGCTCTCTCCTTGCACTCACCTGGAGATCCTGGATCCCGATGGGGAAAGAGGCATTGGCGAGCATCACTCCCACCAGTGTTGCTGCCGTCAGGGGTGCTGTCTGGCTGACGCCACTTGCCTTCTTTAAGAATCACTGAGCACAGCATCACAACCAATTCAGCAGTAGGGAAGGCTGCTTCCCGCCCACTCAATCAATGTCAGCTGTAATAGCAGAACCACTTTATGGATCTCCTGCAGGCAGCAAGAGAGGCACTCCTGTGTGTTGCTGAAGGCTGCTGAGACAGCGGGGTGAAGCAGTGCCATTCACATATTCCTGCAGAGGGTTGGGTGGGGGTGGTGGAGGAGGAGAGAAACGTGTTGTGTGGTCTGGTGAATTCAGTAATCCCACCCTGCCTTCCAAGTGGTGGTGTGTTTAGAATGCAAGATAAGGTTCCAATGGGATAGATTCTTCATCAGTATAGCTCCTATTATAATGGGATTGCAGGATAGCTCAGTGCTTTACTCATCTGGCCGCAGAGCCAGAGATCCCGAGTGTGATTCTTCACTGTGCCTCTCAGGCGGGGGCTGCCTTCAGTGATCCAGAGGGTCCCTTCCAGCGCTGCAGTTCTGAGATTGTGATAAGAATGACTAACAAGGTGCAGAGAAAGGAATTCTCTCTCCCTCCCTCCCCCCCCCACTGATTTCATTCACATTGTTCCATGGCAATGTATTGCATTGATGCTCGCCCTTTGGATCCCTTTTGTCCTCAGTTACCTGACGCATGGATCTGCCCTGGATCACCTAGCGGGAGATAGGAACCTAAAGCTCTTGCGTTCATCCTCCCATTGCATCTGACGCCCCTGCCCACACAGACACACAAATGAGAAGAGTGGCCCTGTGTGAGTCACATAGTCTGCGCTTGTTCCCCCTGCTGTTGCATGTCGGTTCCATTCCAATTAGAATAACACCGTGTCTCATGGGCTCGGACTTGCAAACATTTAATGACTGTGTCCCAGCTTTCCAGGGGTGTTCCAGTACAGCCGAGTTGTGGTGAGTCATGATTTTAAAATGAAACAGATTTGGAATGCTAATTTATGTTAAATCAGATTTTGACACATAAACAAATCAAACAACGGCAGACAATCTGCTGTTGGGCTACAGGGGACACATTCGTTACCTTCCTAAATACAGACATTAAAGTGCTTTTCCCCCCCACTGGAAAACATCCTTTTGCACACTGAAGCTGTTCAGCCCCTCTTTATCGAGAGCACAGACAGTTATTTATATGGCTGGAGATTGTTTTGCTTAAGCAGTGATCCCGGGGAATGTTATGCAGTCCGAAAGAGTCTGTATTTGCCACAGGCACGTGTATTATCTCTGCCTCTCTGTATTATCCTTGCACATCCAAAAACTGCAGCTCCCTTGTTGCCGATCTGGTCCTTACATTTGAATGAAATGTGGTTTTAATATCATACTATCACAGCATATAGCATGTAATGTATTCAGTGGTGTTGGCTTAATCTAGTTCAAAGTATAAGCATTTGCTCCAGTCAAACAGTACTTCAAAACAGGAAAGCGGTTTGAATTTTTCTTTGGGATTTTATTTTCTTATGCATGGATTCGTTAAAATTTAAGTCGGAATGATGAGGCCATTTGATACAGTAAGACTTTTGCATGTTCCGTATTAAATGTATGAGTGAGGGGACAGCTACACTGGTCCTTTTAGTAAAGCTTGGTGTGATCTAGCAATATACCATTGGTGCAATCTTTGTTTTGATTAATTACATACTTCTCCTACTCCTCTCTGAAGGGCGGAGGGGATTTTTTCCCCATGTGGTAGACCATTGCTGATGCACTGATTCACTTAGATTAAATTTACTTATTTTTCTTTGCCTTTGTGTAAGTGCAATAGAAACCTTGACTGTGGGCCAAGGTTCTCTCTAAGGTGCATGCACGCCCGTGCTCACCTTCACCTCCCTCAGCGCAGGGGTGGGAAAACCCCACACACCTATTGTGACTGTTTTTGTTATGATCACAACAGAACTGCAATGAGGGGATTTTCGCTTGCACATAGGCACACGAAAGAGCCCCACACAGCTGGGGTGAAAATTAGAGAGTACATTGCAGATGGAAGCTTTTAAATTGGCACTACACACAAGGCAGATAATTTTTTTAAAATTATTCTAGTCATTCAGTGTATCAGTGATAGTCTAGCATGTTGGTGGTGAATCTTCAGCACTCCAGATGTTCTGGACCACAACACCCACAGTCCTTTGTCACTGGCAATCTAGGCTCAGAATTCTGGGAGTCGTGGTCCAAAACATCTGGAGTGCCAAAGGTTTGCCACCACTGGTCTAGCAGAGGCAAAAAAAAAGATCACTTCCCCTGCCCCTCCACAGAGTAGTAAGGGAAGTGTTTAATTTGTCAGTATCCTGAAGTAGCCTCTTTATTAAGGCACTTCACAATGCTGGAAATTCAAACTGGAAGGTGTTTTAAGCAGCTGTAAGGTTTGATTTTAGTCCATGTCCAGTGATTTCATCTGCTAGGAATGAACTAAACCAGAGTGCACAAACCTTCACTCAAAAAAGGTGTGGGTTCAGATGCTGAGGGGGGAAATTGGGGCAACTGGTCCACTCTTTGTGTGGTCATTGGAAAAAACAAACCAACAGCAAATCCACCACTTCTGCAATGCACCAGTCAGTCAGACAAATGCCTGTCTTGGAGAGCCCTAAACTACAACTTAATTTTTCAGAAAATGCCTCGTTTGAAACCAATAATGTACCTTGTCTAGGGCTATCTGCAGGCTTAGAAGTCTCATGTCCTTTTAAGCCCACCAAGATTAAGTTGTGAAATATTTACTTCAAACTGGATGGGCTACCAGGCAGAGCTAGGATCTTCTGCATTCAACCCCGTGTTTGGTCTACTGAGCTACAGCCCTTTCTTGTGCATATTCAACAGCGAGATTCTTGGTGGGATCACTACCTGTACCAAAGTGGGCCAGATGGGTGGCTTACCTTGCTGTGTATCTTTTGCTGAGCAGTGGCAGCCAGGAGCTGTTGTTAAAGATCGGAATGGACATACGTTTGGGCACAGATGGGAGTTGTTGCAATCCCAAAACATCCAGAGGGCCACAAGTTTCCCATTTTAAATGTTAAAACTATTAATAATATAAAGGATTCCTTATAAGAGCTGAATCTCCATACAAATGAGTATCTCCCCCATGCCACTGAGAGTCCCTTCACTGTGAAGTTCTGCATCAGATAGTACGCATACTTCTGCCCAGTCCACCCACTGTGTGGCAGCGGTGAAGCCATGCTAGGGATTATCAAGAAAGGGAATGAAAATGATCATGTTTCTTTCATTTTCAGTTGTTTTGCAGGTGCCTTGTTTGTTGTTTATGGTTTTTTCATACTGCCCCTTTTGTTTTATATGAAATGAAAAACTCCATCCCTGAAAGTCATCTTGTGTTTCCCCATTCATGTTTTCTGGTGCCCCAAAAGCCTTTACAAACCCTTAAAAAACAACTTGGAAAAAAAAGAGAGAGGCGAGGCAACAAAGAATCAGTCTACTCCAACACTCAGAGAGGCACCCGCCACTCACCCAAGTAACCAATAGCAACACAACCCCAAGGACAACTGAGAAATGCCATGAGCTGTGCCCACGCACCCCAACACAGGAAAAAAACCACACTGAGTACATTAACCAAATTAACATTTTAAAAGGTTTGACAGACAAAAGTCTACCAAAAGGCTAGCCACAAGAGGTAGCATGGACATGCACATTCTCGTTTTACGTCCTTCCTAGAAACCAAAGGGCCATCCCTTTGTGTCAGGCGCCCATCTCAGCATGTACAGAAGTACATGGAGATTTTGTTTTATCATCAGACCTGGTAGATCTAGTCCTTGCAATTTTTTTCTACTAAAGACTTTTAAAGTACTCAAAAAGCTTCCACACTTTTCTGATATTTCGACTGGCCTCAATAAGGATATTGTCTATCTCTGGACTTTGACTGTGAAGATTCTCAGTCATCCAGGTGAGTTTATCTGGAAGTTGAGTCATGGCCACTGGACTTCTTTTTCTTGTCAGATAGAAACGTTTCGCTGCTCATCCAAACAGCTTCATCAGTCTGAATACAGCTAGTGCGAGTCCTCCATCTTATGGTCAGCTTTGACCTCTTGTCACCCTTGTCTGAAATAGGCACATAAGATGAACAATGGCCTGAATAGGCTTGTTATGTAGAGATCTGGAGTCAACTTCCAGATCTCTGGACTTTATTTATTTTTCTTATACAGCGATATAAAAATTGTGTCCATCACCACACTTTATACATCAAACTACAAGTTAATTGTGTGGTCTGTGGTGAGCAGGCATCCCTATGCACTGATATGACCAGGGTGTGTTTGGGTGAATCAAGTCTCTCCATTTGTTGTCTTCATACGGCATGCGGTTCTGTAAGCTTCTGCCGGGTCTTCTATTAGTCACTGCTAATGTCAAGGAACGATGGGAGTTGCAGTCTCCAAGCATCTGGAGGGCCACAGTTGCTTACCCTGGTGTAATTAGAACTCAGATGCGCCAGCCCTGCTTAGCTTCTCAAAGGAGATCTGAGAGGGGCAGAAGGCATCATCGCCCAGGAAACAGAACCAACAGACAAGGATGGCAGTTACGCAACTCTTTCTACAGAGGGTTTCATACGGAATCCACAGGAGGAAAGAGGAATGAATTGTGCTCCAGGAATACTGTGCAAGCAGATGGTTCCCTCTGTGATCCTTGGCCAGCTGGCTGATGACAGCTTTAAAAATTAAACTAAAAATTAAATGGATGCTGAGAAAGGGCCCAGCAAAACAGAGTGAAACTGACAATGCTTTAATTTGCATTCTGATCGCCCCTATAGGCATGGAGAAAACCCCCAAGAAAAATGCAGACCCAGGGTATGGCTCATTGCATTCACTTCCCCTGATGTTGTAGCTAAGCATGATGAAGTATCAAAGACGACAGGCTAATGAAGAATGACAGAGCCCTGCATCAGCTTCAGTATTTGGTTTGCCACCTTGCCTAGAAGCCCTGGAGGCAATTGCCTTTGTCATCTGTGCCCTGACAGCGCCCTTCTGTCTAACTGGCATTCAGAACAGAGCTTAGAACCATGACTTCTTGGACAAGAACACCTAGAAGCACACAGCCAGTTTCGGGGAGTTGTAGTCCACAAAAAGTAACCGTCCCACACTCTGATTCAGAAGCACACAGTCTAAGCCCAGAAATTCCTCCATTTAGAGCCTTTGTACACGACCCCTAAACTCCACAGCAAATGGCTGCCAGCTCCGGAGCTTACAATTGTTTCCCCACCAGCTCCGGAGTTTGCAGGAAATTAAGTGCGACCACACCCACCTAACTGTGTCCTAGCGCACTTTTCTTGTACCTGCTCTAGGAGGGTGAAAATACCCAGGTCCGGATTTAATCTGGTGAGTGCGGGGCTCTCCTCGCTTCTGTTTTTTTTTTTTTTTGCCTCCTGCCCCTTGGGGGCGGGAGGCAAAAAAAAAAAAACAGAAGAGAAGGAATCAGGACAACGACGGGGCTCCGGGCAGCTTCGGAGGTGAGCCTGCATTTTTCCTCTCTTTTTTCCTCCCTCCCCTCACACAGACAGGAGCAAGGAAGTGCGGAGGGGAGGGGACGCAGAAAGAGCAACTGAATCCCCAAGATCCCTGGTCCGAATTTAAGTGGCCAGCGGATCTTAGGGGTCGTGTGAAAAGGCTCTTAGTTATCACCCATCTTCTTCATGAATTTGTCCCATTCCTTTCTTAAGGCTAAACTGAACAAGACACAGAAGAGTGATGACTAGCTTTCTCATCCTTTTTCCAGAAGATGAAAAGCAGAAGTGGACTGTGGAGTGGAAAGCAAGGGCCAACCATTATTAGTGACTTTATGAGATGGTATTTTTTAATTGAAGAAGTGCCACGTGGTAGGAAATACTTAAATTTCCCAGTTCCACAGTCCCAACCTGAGTTGTAAGAAGCTTTGAAATTTCCAGACTGTTAACGTCATACACACATATTTAGAAATGGAAAGTCAGATGCACAAACAAGCATATATCTGGAAGGACTCTAAGGGTCTTTGTAGACCACAATCTAAACATCAGGTGCCAGAATTGTGCAGAAGGGGGAAAATGAGAAATTCTAGGCTGCATGAACAGAAGGAGAGTGTGCAGAGCAAGGGAAATAAAAGAATCCCTCCATTCTGCTTTGGTTAGCTCTCACCTGAAATACAGTTTTCTATTTTAAAGGATATCAACAAACCAGAATGTATCCAGGATATGGCGACCAAGACAATAAAAGATCTGGAAACCAAGCACTGTGAGGAATGGTTCTGGGAGCTGGGTGCGTTTTAGCTTTGAGAAGACAAAGGCGATGCAATGGCCATCTTCAAAATGGAACTCCCTCCCAATGGAGGCCAGACTGGCCCCATCCTTGCTGTCCTTCTTTAAGCACGCAAAGACTTTTCTCTTCAGGAAAGCCTTCCCTCGGTATCTGACTATCTGTTACATGATTTTAGATTGATTGCTATGCCTTACTACTTAGATTGGTTTTTTTAGTACTACCTGTGTTTTGCATTTTTCTGCTTTCCATCTCTCAGAGTGGTTTCCCCTTATGTTTGTTTACTTACTCTAAGCTTTAATATTGTCTTGTTAATTATGTAGGATGACTCTTACTCTTGTGGCTCTTAACTTTAAATATTGTCTTTAATATGTTAACAACTGTTGGATACTCATTGCCTCCAACTTTATATATTGTCCTTCAGTACAGTAAGCTGACTTGTGTCCTTTGCAAGGAGGAAGATGGGGTAAAAACATTATAAATAAATAAATAAATAAATAAATAAATAAATAAATAAATGAAGGGCCAAAGTTAGGGTAAGTTTATTTTTTGTTGCTAATGGATTCAAATGAAAAGGAAGGTAATTCTGGTTAAATGTGAGGAAGAACTTTCTGACAAGTCTGGTTGGGAGGGGACTAGACTGCCTTGTCAGATGGAGGACAATCCTTCATTGGAGGTGTGACTGATGGGAATGGTTTAGCTCTAGGTTTGCTGCTTCCACAGAGAGTTGGACTCAGGGACACTTAAAGTCCCTTCCATTTCTATGATTCCATGATTCTGTAACAAGAGCATCATGGCACAGTGGTTAAACTGATGTACTGCAGTCAAAACAGTGCTGATGACATGGGGTTCAACTCCAAGTAGCAGGCTCAAGGTTTACTCAGCCTTCCAGCCTTCCAAGCTTGCTAAAATGAGTCAGTCTCTCTCTCTCTCTCTCTCTCTCTCTCTCTCTCTCTCTCTCTCTCTCTCTCTGTGCGCGCGTGCACGCGCGTGCGCGCGTGCAATGTGTAACTTGCATAAATAAATCATAAACTGCCCAGAGAGTGCTTTAAGCAGCATGGACTGTATATAAGCAGCATGCTTTTATGTCCTGAAAAGCCACCACATGTTGTGAAAAATTTGGTTATGCGGTTATCTTGTCCTTTTCCACACTTCTCATTTGTTATGGGGTCACAGTGTTGACATGGGGGAGGGAGCAGCTTGTAGGCCGTCTAATTCAACCCCCCCAATAGATGGATGAAACGCAGAGCTGTTAGCATTCCAAACAGAATTGAAGTTTGGAGCTGTCCTGCATAGGAAAGCCCACCACCCTCTTTAATCGTATTGATGAATTACTCTCTTCATCAGGTTCTTTCTCCTAATGCTGGGTTGGAATTAATCCTCCTCTGACTGAAGCTGATTGGAACTCGCCTGGCACACCAGAGTTGCAAACAACCACTGTTGGACCCGTTTGACAATTTATTAAACATAATGCTGGAGGTCTTTGGCTTTCCCACCACATATATATATATATATATATCCCTGTTTTATTTAGCAGCAGGAAATGCTGCCTCTTCCTTGAGGAAGCTGTGGGTATCCCATTAAATCAGAGACAACGCAGCCCCCTCCATCTATTAGAACCACAGAGCAAGGGGGAAGAATATATATATTTACATTAACCTACATCCAGATGGATAAAAGCAAACTTGTACTGAATGAGCTCTGGAGTATTTTCTCACTCTGTGGGGATTTAGATGAGCTGCAGAGCATGAGGCTGCACCATGTCCACAGGAATGTTTTTCAGTGTGGAAGTAAGCCCGTTGCATAATCCCTGAGCACCCGGAGCCAGGAAATACCTGGTGAAATACGCTGGAGCGTTTGTTCCAAACAGCTCACACAGCCATCCTTTTTGATGAAAGTGCTGCGGACACCAACGTGTCTTTAAAAACAGCACTGCTATTCCTTCTCATTAGAAAAATATATATGCCATAATTAGAAAAAACAAATGCTGGAGCAATGTTTGTCTCAACTGTTTTAACTTCTTGAAACAAGTGCACATGGGAGGCGGCTGAAGCATAGGGACCAAGTTGGGCACAAACGGCTGATTTGGTGGTTTGTGCCAGTTCATTTTTTGGGGGTGTGGGTCAAATCAAGGTTTGGCGCTTCTCAGCCCTGCCTCCTGTGGCAGGTGCCCACTCGGAGGCAAGGCCTAGAGGAGGTGGGGTAGGAAAGCAAGACCACTGCCCCTGAGCAGGCGTCCGTCAGAGGAGGTGGGGCCGGGAAGTGCAGAAGATGGGTGGAGCCAAGTAAGAAACAGGCACGAACCCCCGAACCAGCTGGTTGTGCCCATCTCTGCTAAGAGATATTTTCTCCAAACTTTTCATGTAACAGTGTCACAAAATGCCTACATTGTAGGTCTAGTTCTGGGCAATCTCTGGAACAAAACATTTGTCCTGGAGGTTTAAAGTATCCAATCTTCCTGGATGAGGGTTTAAAAAATGGTAAACAGAACAGACAGTTTTGGCTCCTTTGCTTTCCTCCTTGGCCTCTAGTCCATCATTCTTATGCACACACACACACACACACACACACACACAGAGAGAGAGAGAGAGAGAGAGAGAGAGGAGTTGCAAACTCTCTCTCTCTCTCTCCCCCCCCCCCCCAATGTGTTCTGGTCTAATCCCATTGCTGCAGAGAAGTTCTACAGATTTTTAGGAGACTCCTGCCTCATCTGAAGGTAGTGGTGGAGTTATTACCCAATAACTGTGGGTAAAAGAAGGCATGCTTGAATAGATGCGTGCTTTCATTGACAAGAACTTATGAGCTCACAACACAACACTCCCCTGAATCATCTCTTTAATTCTCCCTACGTCTGCTGAAAGCTGCTGGTAGACATAATTACTGGAAGTAAGCAAGAATTTCTGGGCACAGGATTTTGCTGTCTCCAGCTACTAGCATAATGTGGTGATGGATGGTTGCTGTCTTGGAGTAAAGCTAATTTACCCCAGAGTATGTGCTGCAGGAGTTGCATGCACGCCTAAAATCTAGAAGGGTTGGTCTGATGTTTTATTCAGTGTGCTTCCATTCAGCCCCAACATTGCTGTTACCTCCTTCACTAAATGTTGAGTGTTTTGTATCTTCATCATACAAACAATAGTAAACCGTGCTGTTGGGAAGGTTGGCACTTTAACAAGATTTGTTTGATCGGAAAAGCCATCTAGTCCCTTGTGAAATGGAACAATCAGTCTCGGAGGCCTCTTTTACAATCAGAACTCCCAGAATCTGACCTGTGTCTACACTGCTGTTCTGATCAGTTTTCAGCATTTGGAAAGAGCACACTTGTGGGGGGGGGGGAACTAAAACTCCCAGAATCCCTCTGTCAGCATGCTGGCTGGGGATTTTTAGACTAGGGATGTGTACTTAGCAGTACAATTCAGATTCTGGATTTCAATTTGGATCTTGAAATTACAGCCCTTTGGATTCTGAATTTAAAATTTTAAAACCAGAATTTCCAGATATCCAGAATTCTATTACAGCCAATAGGAATATAATATAGCTGTCATTTCCCCTTTTAAAGAAAATGCAAACAGGCAAAACACAAACAAACAACCCCCCCCAAACCAAAAACAAAACACGAACAGGGACAGCTGTGTTGTCCTTTACATAATCCAAATGTTGAAGAAGTGATACTTTATTTAGACCATTAAAAACCAAATGTTCAAAGGGGCAGAACATTTTAAAGATTCTCCTTGTGTCCTCGGACACCTTCCCAGTGATTGTGCTAAACAAAAAGAGTGCACACCCGCAGAGTCCCAGGTATTAGGAAATGGCTGTAAGGAGCCTACTGAGTGAACCCTGAACAGTGGGAAGGCCAGCAACTGAGGTCTGTGCCTCCTGCGGCAAACATGGATTCTGCGCACATACACACACCCCTGTGGGTTGGTGCACGGAGGGGGTATAAAAAGCTATGCCCACCTTTCAATTTGAAAAAAAGCAACATGAAATAAATATGCTTTGGTGCCGGTGCCTGTTTCTATATTTCATTAGTACAAGCAGACATCCCTGGCAGTTTTTGCTCTCAGTCCAGGCCCCCTCCCTTGGGAAACACACGGGAAACCCAATGAGAAGACCCTGCCTCCACCACCCTTGGTGCCAGAGTATCTTGAAGTTTTATTTCTTAAAAAGGCACTCCAGAAATAGGCTCCACATTCACTTCTTCCTCTAGTGAGCAGAAAGCTAACTTTTTGCTTTCTCATCTATAGGAGTAAATATTGGACTCCAAATATTAGGAGCTATTATTACATATATTTGCAACTATAAAATTTAGATCAGTGGTGCTCAACCTGTGGGTTCCCAGATGTTCCTGGACTGCAACTCCCAGAAATCCTGGCCAGCTCAGCTCGTGATGAAGACTTCTGGGAGTTGCAGTCCAGGAAGATCTGGGGACCCACAGGTTGGGAATCACTGATTTAGATTCAGATCTATTGGGAGCTATCCGAAGATGACATTGCTTGGTGAATTTTGAATAGTTTCAAGTATGAATGCACACACACCTTTGATCTAGACTTCTTCATCTATTGCCAGCGTACTGGCATAGCAAATGAGGGTTATGTGAGATGGACTGTTCCTGTTTTGAGTCCGTCATTTATTATTGACAAGCTGCATCTGCAAAAGACATTGCTTACAGTGATGTGTTGCAGACAGCACCTGCTCTTCTCGTTTCTGGCTGGATGTTGTAGAATGAGTCAGAAAGCAAAGCTGTGAAAGTGAGGAAAAATAGAGGAAGGGGCATTTTTGTAAAGGCAGAAAGTTGTACAGCTGTCCTCTGACATGGCATGGAAATGGGGGAATATAGTCCCATTGCCAGACAGAGGCTCACCTTTTAAAATCTGGATCCATAGTTCACACACCATGTGAATGCCTTCTCCATTCCCACCCAAATGAACATTACTTGGTGACCATTCTTTGAGTTTTTAAAACTGTCATTGAAATCTGGAGAGCCTTAGAAAAGTGTTTCCTTTTTAAAAGCGGGCTTATTTCAAGAAAGCAATGCTTCAGAGCAAAACAAGTCCATGCTAGCGATTACCAAAAAGGGGACTGAAAATAAAACAACCAACATTATAATGCCATTTATACAAAATGATAGTAAGGCCGCAGCTGGAGTATTGTGTAGAATTCTGGTCACCGCATCTCAAAAAATACATAGTAGAACTGGAAAAGATGCAGAAGAGAGCGACTAAAATGATTACTGGGCTGGGGAACCTCCCTTATGAGGAAAGGCTAAAACATTTGGGGCTCTTTAGTCTGGAAAAAAGGCGCCTGAGGGGGGATATGATTGAGACGTACAAAATAATGCAGGGCATGAGTAAAGTGGATAGAGGGACACTCTTCTCTCTCACACAAAATACCAGAACTGGGGGACATCCATTCAAATTGAGGGTTGGGAGAGTGAGAACAGACAAGAGCAAATACTTTTTCACCCAGCGCGTTGTTAGTCTGTGGAACTCCCTGCCACAGGATGTGGTGATGGCATCTGGCTTGGATGCCTTCAAAAAGAGATTGGTCAGATTCCTGGAGGAGAAGTCCATCCCAGGTTACAAATCATGATGGAGATGTGTAATCTCCAGGCTTAAAACCGGGGCACTTCAAGGGCCAGATGCAGGGGAGTGGTATCAGGAGACACATATATAGTCTCATGCATCTGGTGGTGCCACTGTGAGATACCGGAAGCTGGACTAAATGGGCCTTTGGCCTGATCCCACCTGGCTCTTCTCATGTTCTTATGTTAAGTAACATTTTGGATCAGTGATAGAGGATCTTAGTATTAAATATACATTTTATTTTGAATATAAATCTACCCCAGAAAAGAAAAGTTTAGGGTGGACAAACCTTTACCCTTTTGTTTTCATAGACTGCAACTGAAGTTTCAAATAAAATACTGTAATAATCAAATTAAGTAAGATAAGAGGTGTGTGTGTGTGTGTGTGTGTGTGTGTGTGTGAGAGAGAGAGAGAGAGAGAGAGAGAGAGAGAGATTTGCTTGGACCTAAACATAATGAGGCACATACACACAAAGCTCTTATATGGGAGGATTATATTAATAATCTGAGGTTTGCTTAGTCTTCCTTGCTTTATCCTTGCCAACAGCTCCAAGCAGTAGTCAGGTCAGAGGGCTGCTACTGGTTTAAAGTCTGCAAACCAGAAACAGGCTGTCAGCTTCACAGTAGCAAGCATTCATTGCAAGAGTGAATCACAGTGAAACATTTGTGTTTCCAGCCATGAAGATCACCTGACACCACCAACATGAAGCAAGGATGTGTTCAGTCTATGAGGTCTTCATTCTAAAACAGGAGTCTGAAACTGTAGTACCCATTGGCCAATGGAGGTGGCAATTCCTGCTACCCGGGGAGACCCCAGGCCGGTGTATATAGATAGATAGATAGCTGTTCCAATACTAACTACAAGGAGAAAAGCCTGTGTATATGTACACCGTATTATTCTCTCTATAAGATGCTGCCCACGTATAAGAAATCCTCCCCTCCCCACTTTTCCAACCCAAAATTGCAGTTTTGCAACTGTGCAGTTTTCTCCTTGGCTTACATCTGCGTATAAGACGAGCCTAAATTTTTAGTCTAGCAATTTTAGACAAAAATATAGTCTTATACTGTACACAGAAAATATTGTACTTGTGTGCCTTCACAAGCTGGACTAGGTCCGGAGAAAGGCGGTTTTATTCTCCTGTTCTAGAAGGCCTATCATCTACCCTGAAACTAGATGCACATGTTTTCAAAAACAAATCCCATTTTTGCTATCATTTATCCAGGCTTTTGGCCTTTTCCTGGGCCCTAAAACTACCTTTGCCCTGATGTTTTCCATAACCCCTGACCTGACCTCTGAAACATTTGATTTCTTCAAAGGTGTTCAGTTGGCACCAGTGGAAAAAGAAGATCATGTTGAAGAAATGGTGAGTAGAAAAACTTTTTACACTAGAATTTAGATGAAATAAATTAAATTTCCCTTCACAGAATATCAGAGCTTGTCATAGGCTCCAACACATATGTGCTGCTCCTCTCCCATGGGAAGCAACCACCGATTACAGCGTGAGGCTATTCCTTGGCTGCAAAAGAAAAAAAAACCTTTTAATACTTGCCCAAGTGAAGAAAAAACTGTTGTGATCTGTGCAGAGTTTGTGAAATTTGATTTTTCTGTAGGCCATCTGTGCAGTCAAGAAGTCTTTGATAATAAGGTTTTTTTTTTAAATTGGATTGTCTCCAATGCAATCCTGGAACCATTGGAGACTGATAATTCCAGTTTCAGGGGTGCAGTGAGTCCACTCCTGGTTTTTAGTTTGCCCTGAGTAAGAGTTGTCCAGGGTGCTGAATGTTTCTAGGGAATAGGGCTCAGTGCCTTAGATAGTTCTAGGAAAATGCAGACAAACCCCCAAAGTGGATTCATTGCACCCCTGAAAATGGAGTAACCATCAGCTGCCACTGGCTGGCACTGTCATGACACATTCTCCTTCATTTAATCCTTTCAACATTCCCATCCCCTTGGATAGCCAGAAAGCGTCTTTTTATGGCATACGTTTCATCAGCAGTGTCCTGCACTGAACAGTAGGTGCCTGCAGTGGGAGGAGGTGCTAGAATTGGGTGGAAGATGGCAGTTTTGACCATGCTTCCCCCAGTTTCTTCCTTTCTGTTCACTCAGAATCGTGGAATGAAGTCCAGATTCTACAGTCCAGCCTCCCACTCCCTACCAGCACCCAGAGAAGAGCAGTGATGTGATTGCAGCAAGCAGGCTTCAGCATCTAGGTTCGCAATGAGCATGCCAGTTACAGTATAATCTTCTCTTCTGCATTTTTAAAAACCACCACCCCTGAATACTGGAGGGCAACCAGGCAGGCTTTTAAATAATTAAAGGAGCTCATTTATTATTATTATTATTATTATTATTATTATTATTATTATTATTATTATTATTATTATTATTATTATTAAGGATCAGTTGGAGCCTGCTGGAGAAAGGCGTAAGAGAAACATTCTAAAAACAACTTTTGGGTGAGGAGAGAGAGAGAGAGAATTGACTTCCAAGGAGAAGATCACATCCTTTATTAGCATCTTTTTATGTATCCAGTTCTCTTGGGTAGGAGACGGTGGGGAGGTGAGACCTGAACAGTGCAATTGCTTTGAGAAGTGGAGAACTGCCAAAGCAATCATGAGAACAGAGAGAATCGGTTTCTGATGACCAAACCTGCTTCAGAGATGGTATAGAAAAGAGGCAAGGGGTGGGGGACCTTCAGCCCTTCAGATGTTTTCGGACCACAATGCCCATAGTCCTTTATCACTGGCAGTATGGGCTCGGAATTTTGTGAGTTACAGTCCAAAACATCAGGAGGGACAGAGGTTCTCCATCCCTCATTTAGAAGAATGGCAGTTCTTCTCCATGCCTGAAATAATTATCTCAGCTGGTGATGGTGAATTTGGCTCTTTAAAACTGGTGGAAAAGCAGGCTCCCACCCACCCCATTTCCTTCCTCCTTGAGTTTCCGTGATAGCCTGCGATCCTCCAGTTGTTAGACTATGAATGTCATTATTTTAGCCAGTGTTAGCCAGTGATGAGGGATGATGGGAGTTCAGTAGCATCTATAGGGTGTTATGTGGACCACCCCTGAACTAATGACAAGACAAGCTAAAGAGGAAGAAATAATGATTGAAAATGTGTGTTTTCTTTCTTCTTTTAGTACTCTGAATGCTAATGGGTCTTCATTTAATTGTAGATAATTGACGTTATTAAATGTGAACTTTGACCCAGACATTGGTATGTCTATGAAAAGAGGAGGTGTTGGATGGGATGAACAAAGAAACTACATCACTATAGTAGAAGAACATAGAATCCTGAAGGAAACGTAGCAACATTCTTCTGTAGTTGGAGGCTTACTTTTTCCACACCCAAATGGAAAATCACTGTGATTACTTCAGACTTAAAGAGATGTATGTGATCCATCCGAATTCATGTTCCAAAGACTTGTGCCGGAACCAAAAGGCATCAAACAGTCTATTGTCACTGAAAATATATAGTCAGTGTCAGTTGAGAGAAAATATATATTGGTTTGTCACTTCTACTTGGGATATTATCCTGTGAGGTTGTGTATGCTGACCTTGGCCAACTTTATGTTTTGAGCTGTAGTGAAAATAAGTCTGACTCCTTGTTATTTTTTTCTGGGAATCTACCATTGTTAGGGGCCCCTCCAGCCATGCAGAGGGTCTCAGGGTGTACCTCCTGGGCTACAGCAGATGCATTGTTCCAAAACCTAAAGTACCAAGACCAGCAGAAAAACAAGCAGGATAGAAACTTGTTCCCTAGCACAAGTGTTTATTACTAATACTGTACAGTAGTACAGAGAAACTTGGTTTTCGAGTGTTTTGCAAGACAACTACCACCACCACCACCAAGAACAACAAAAAATCTATAGACATTACACTTTTCAGTGACAAAATGGTGCTTATTTATTTTATTTATTTATTTTCGAATATTTTACCCCACCTTTCTCCTTGGAAAAGGACCCAAAGTGGCTTACAATAGTGAGGGACAATATACAGTCCAGAACATTTAAGACATATTCAAATTAAGAATAAGAAGAGGCATCTTAGAACATTAAAAGGTAACTTTAAAGCTACAAAGAACACGTAAAAAAATCCATTACGAGGGGTGAAAAGCAAGATGGAAACACTAGTGTTCTTATGAAATTCATAAATGCAATCATGCATGGTAGTACATATAAAAGTCACATGGTAGGTACAGTAGTCCCTCATTCCGGGAACGCTTGCCTGAAGAGGAAGGTCTTTGCCTGCTTCCAGAAAGACAGCAAGAATTGGGCAGTCCTGGCCTCCAGCGGGAAGGAATTCCAATGTCTGGGAGCAGCAATTTCTCCTTTGGGCTGAGTAAAATTCCTGTCCCATATTTTGGAAGTCAAGAAAGGAGCAAATTGTTGTTTGCTTACTATGTTATTTTACCCTAGACTCAAGGAATGGGGACCGATAGTTGTAGGGTTTCTGTCTCAGAGGGCATGATAACTCGTTTGACTTTGAGTTCTGTATACCTCGACTTGAGTGGGTAGAGTGCCTTTTTGCTGTTCTGCCTCAGGCAACAACATATTTTGGGTTGTTTGTGATTATTTCACATCCTTCTTTGTTCTGTGACTAGCGTTGCTCATGATGTCAGCGTTGGTCGCAATCACATGTTTTTGTCCGTTTCAGTGTTGCCATGGTCGTGATAACTTGTCTTGTGACAAGTGTTACCTCAGGGTCTTGTACTGTGACAAACACTGAATTTGTCTAGCTTCCTTTTTCCTTTGGGGGGGGGGGCGTAAAATTCTTTTTAGATATTTTGCTTCTGAAAAGTCAAAAGATAAAAAAAACGGACACAGTTTTCTGAGAGAAACCAATGTTTTGTTGTGTGACAGTCGTTACTACACGGTGTCTTGTCTCAGAACAGAAAGTGGGAACAAAGAGTGACAGGGGAAAACCCTACCCCAGCACCAGATACAGTATTGTCATGCTTAGCAACCGTTCCGGGTGTGTGGTCGAAACAAATTTCAGTAGTTGCACGACGGACGTGAAGTAACATTTTTTTGTACCTCTCCTAAGTGCAACACTAACAGAGACAAAATGGACATGAAGTAACCACCAAATTTCTGGTAGCCTTGGCTGAACTGCCTTGGTCTTTCTTCTCTGTTCCTCTGACATCAGTGTTTCCTTTAGTCCTGGAAATATCTCTGGCCTGCCACAACATCTGGGAAGTCATCCATGTTGAATTAATAAAAGGATTCTCTTGAGCTATTCCTCTGTACTTTGCCAAGCAGGTTGCTCTAACGATGCCTGGTGAATTAATTCATATCTCTAGTACTACATGGCTGTAATGCACCCTGAGCCAAGTACAGATCAGAACATACCTAGGTGAGGAATGAATTTACGCCTGCCCCTTTCATGACTTGAATGGGAGTAAGGCATGATGAACTCAATGGAACTTCACTACTGATGAAACACACACAGAAGTGTGCTGGCAAATGGTTTCCTCCCCTCTCCGTTAAAAGACAAAAAGATTCACCGCTCGTATATCTCGGGATGAATGTTTGCATTCTGATCTGTGTCATGGGCCATTCACAGAATACAGTTGTCTTGCACTTACTTCATTGGCAGTTAGCAATTCAGAGTGCTTGGCTTTCTTCACCTTTCCATTGAAAACAAAGTTAGTTGGCTTGTAACTCTCAAGATGCTGTTGGGCTGCATCTCCTGTCAGCCTTGATTAACTGGGGTTGATGGGAATGTACATTTCTTGATATCTGGAAGACCATGGGCGCTTTTGCACGACCCCTAAAATCCAAGGCAAAGGGCTCCCAGATCCGGAGCTGGGAGGTGAGCTTTTCTCCCCCCCCCTTTTCCCCCCCTTCCCTCGCTGCAGACAGGAGCAATGGAGGTTGGAAGGGTGGGAACACAGGAAGAGGGACAAACCCTCATGATCTCTGGTCCGAATTTAAGTTGCAGGCGGATTTTAGAGGTCGTGTAAAAGCGCCCCATATCTTGCCCTAAATGGTTTTAGAAGAGGGTACTGTATTTGAAAGCCTACTTTCTGGTACTTGATCTCCACATTCTACTCATCAGGGGAAAATTTGTGCCATGCCCCTAAATCTGAGATGTAGAGGCAGGCCTGTGAAAGAGGATTAACTAGACAAGAAGTAACTCCATGTCTAGAAACGGTGCATCTGTTAGCTGTTGCTGATCAATAGGAATTATAAGCAATAAATGATATGGTTGTAATGGGAACATGCAGTCAATATGTGAAGCAGTTAAGATGTGATATTAAGATGCACAGAGAGTAAGCTAAAACCACAGAAGCTTCCTGTCAGGGTAAGCCAGGTGCCTGGCATCGCCTAGCGACGGAAATCACCCCGGAAAGAGCATCTTGCATAAACTGTTCAAGTCAAGTGAACCAAAATGCGGAAGTAGCAGAAACCTTTATACCTTAATATGATGAAGATGGGAGGTGATTTTGGGCTGTGGCTAGGGGTGGTCAGTAAGGTGTGGTGGACAATATCTGGGTGTGACCATATGTCTGGAATTGTATAAGAACCCTGGATTTTGGTGAAATCGGGGTCTTATCTCACTTAATGAGAAAGGCCCTTTACGCGTAGAGTCTCTCTTTGATTTCTGTATGCTTTTTTGCTAAATAAACCAGCGCTGAAGACCTTACTTTCTGACTTAGTCTCATTTTTGAGAACTTCTTGTCTCTTTGCACTTAGAATATTTTGCCACCACTGAACCACAATCTCACACATCCTTCATGGGAAATGACTGTTTATTTCAACTCCCAGCTTGCCTCCATCTGCATTTGGCAAATTAGTTTGTTGTTTTGGAATGGATCAGTTGTGAGATCCCATGCCTTTATTTGCACATCCGAGGTTTCAGGCACCCTAGCAGTGAAAGATGTTTCAGGAGAGATAACCTTCAGGAAATACACAATTGCCTTTCCATGTGATCTGACCCTCAGTGATGGCACCTATACCTTAGGAAGCAGTGGATCCCCCAACTCCACTTGGACCCAGTTTCCATCCTGACACTGGAACAAGAAACCAGATGCCATCTTCTGAAGACTCCAAGAGGCTGATGGGAAAGCTCAGGAGCCCTGACATCTCTTAGGCAGGAGATAGCCCAGTTTGCCAGTCGGAAGCCATCTTGCTTGCGTGGGGGCAGAGCTAGGTACTGTGGACCGGAAAAAGTGCAGATTTCACTCTGAGTCACAGTTACTCCATTTAAAGTGGCCCATCTGTTGGCCAGCGTCTAGCTGCCTGTATCATTTACACACCTGCCCACCCTGCAATGAAAGCTCTAATTCACTGGGAAGTTGGACGTGGTTGACTAAGTTGGATAATTTGTTCCCTTTTTAATCAGTCATAACTTTATTGGGGCTATGGATTGACATTGTGTTGACCCAGTTTGGTGGGAAGGAGCCTGCACACCTACATCCCAGGTGAGGAATCCCCGTAAGAAATCTTGGGATGAAGACCTTTGGATAAGCCTGCCTCCCTGGGGGCAGCAGTTAAGAAGGGCTAACATCCCAGGTGACAGCAGATTCCTACAGTGGCTGGCACTCATCCCCTGTCATTCTAGGCTTCTGCCCAGCAAAAATGTCGGGACAGATGCTCATGAGATGGAAAGCTAGTGGTTTGATGCCAGGATCCATGCCCAGTGCTGTGCTAGGACCTGGTAGCTGTCATCAGTCAAGTTATGACCATATTTTATCCACTCAAATTGGTATCCTTTCTTTTCCATGCCCTCTCCCAAGGCCTATTACTTGGAATGCAGTCCCCAGCTCTTGGGGATTTGGAGGTCTTGTTCCCTTTGGGGCCCACCAAGAAAGCTGTTATTCTTCAGTGGGCCTTTTGTTTCTGGAGCATCCCCTGGGATTGGCTGAAGCCTCGTCTTCCCCCAAATGTTCTTCTACGGGCCAGCAGAAGGTTGCTTTTGTTCTCTGTGCTGCTGATGCTTGATGTCTGGAAGTTGAGTCATGGCAACGGGACTCCTTTTTCTTGAGGGATAGAAACGTTTTGCTGCTTATCCAAACAGCTTCATCAGTCTGAATGAAGCTAGTTGCGAGTCCTCCATCTTATAGTCCGCTTTGACCTCTTGTCACCCTGGTCTGAAATAGGCTCATAACAATTAGGCCATTGTTCGCCTTAAGGCTATTGACTGTTGTCTACCTAATGAGCCTGTTCAGGCCATTGTTTATCTTATGAGCCTATTTCAGACCAGGGTGATGTGAGGACAAAGCGGACTATAAGATGAAGGACTCGCAACTAGCTTTATTCAGACTGATGAAGCTGTTTAGATGAGCAGCAAAACGTTTCTGTCTCTCAAGAAAAAGATGTCCAGTGGCCATGACTCAACTTCCAAATAAACTCACCTGGATAACTGAGAATCTTCACATGGTGTTTGATCTGTTTTTTAAGATTGCCCATTGGCAATGAAATGATATTTACAAATTTAAGAGAAAGAGAACACCCTGATTTTTCTTTCCTCCTTTTTGCTTCAGGTAACCCGGTGCATTGTGGAAGTCCTTTTGAATGGTTTATCCAAATCCAACGCCCCTCCCATCAATCCTCAATGCAGGGAGCTTCTGAAAAAAAGTAAGTAAACCCCTTTCTCAGAGTTCAGAGAATTTCCTCTTTGTGTGTATTTGTGGGAAACAGACTAGTTGGACCTAACATCTGGGGGAAAAAAGAGCTTTACCAAGGCTCCTGTTCAAGGAAATCAGAGCATATGGATGCTGGCCTACTGGCCTTGACCTTGTAGAAATGCTTGTATGCAGCAGTTCAAGTGCAGCACTTAAAAACCCACATAGACCATCAATTGTGTTCTTCCTTGGGTGTGCCAGCTGTTGAAATAATATTCACTTGTGTGTGTGTGTGTGTGTGTGTGTGTGTGTGTGTGTGTTACGTCGTTACAGTTGCAACCGACTCTTCGTGACCCCATGTCCCTGGAGTTTTCTTGGCAGGAATACTGGAGTGGCTTGCCAGTTCCTACTCCAGGCGCCTACAAGCACCTGACATTCCCTGGTGGTCTCCCATCCAAGTACTAACCAGGGCTGGGTCAGCTTCTGAAATCAGCTTAGTCACAGCTGAGTAAATGCATATAGAATAAACTAACAGAGCTTGAAACGTTTGGTCTGATACCCAGATTTCTGCTTGACAGACGTATAATGGTTTAGTTTAATATATTTATTCTGGACTGATCAGACATAGCAATGGACAAGTGGATTACTAAGAGACAACACCTAATTGACTACATCTAGCAGGCATCTCTAGCAGACAAATTCAGGCTACCACTAGACTATCTCACTGAATAACATAACTGTCACTTGTTTTCACCTGTCTGGCAGTCAACTCTCCCAACATTCATTGGCTGACTCCAGAGAGAATCTGATAGGTTAGAATGCTCCACCATGCAAATAAGACATTCCAATATTTCCCGTACACAGATATCCTCATCCATACATGCTGGACTGTATGATTATATATTCCGATATACCTAACCTAAAAATTATATCATTTATTTCCGCTTTTGTCCTGTCCGTCCACATTTAATAAGATTAAAGGGAGAGGAGGGGAACCCTCCTAACATAAATATGTAATAAATTCTACATTAAAATAAAATATGATTTTATAAAAGTTGATGGGAATCAAGAGCCCCCCCCCACGATGGGCCCCTCTCACCAATGGCTTTAATCACATGGGCTGAATTTGCGGTGAGGGTGGGAGGGAGATGGGCTGGTCTGGTAGAATCAAGAGCTTAGTGGCAAGCATAGCACTGAAGGAGCTCCATAGCTTGATTGTGGTGTACACCCTTCCCAAATCAACTTTTAATCATCCTGCCTAAGCACATCCGATATGGCCTGATTTCGGAAGCTAAGCAGGGTCGACCCTGGTTAGTACTTGGATGGGAGACCACCAGGGAATACCAGGTGTGGTAGGCACCTGGAGTAGGAACTGGCAAACCACTCAGGTATTCCTGCCAAGAAAACTCCATGGACATGGGATCAAGAAGAGTCAACCATGACTGTAATGACACAACATACACACACACACACACACACACACACACAGAGAGAGAGAGAGAGAGAGAGAGAGAGAGAGAGAGAGAGAGAGAGAGAGAGTTGCAACTCTCATAGCCGTTCAGTGATTCTGTTCGTCCTACAGTCTTGGTGATGAATTTAATTTTATTTTATTTCTCTTAATTTCCACTCCATCCCCGCCCCAAGAAGGTTAGGGTGGCAGTCCCCCTCCCTAAGTGTCATTGATAGAAGCAACTGCCTCAAGAGAATTACTCCTTTGGATCTTGGTGTTGGGGATTTTTAAAAAAAATATAAAGAACAAATAACCATTCTCAATTAGTTTTTGTTCCTATTTTAAGACCATACATGAACCAGCACGAAGCTATGAGGCACTCGGACTCACAAATCTGCCCACAGAATGCTTGGCTTTTCTATGTGAAGCATTTTTATCTCTCTGAAAGGGGCTCCCTGAGCAACTCCCCAAGATCGACAAGACATCTTTAAGTTTAACCGTCTCAAGGACATGTCCAAAGGGAAACGGGATTTGGTAGGGAGTGGGAACCTTTTCAAATACTTTCTTTTAAAATTCTTATTTTAAAAAAAAACCTAAATGAAGCAGGAAGAGATAAGCAGGGGAGCGGCCAGAATACAAACTAGGGATATCCTGTCATACAATCTGAAGCAGCATTGAAACTTTACTCTCAAAGGGAAGGCTTGCTCATGCCATCAAGACAAATTGCGAAACAAAGCAAGCAAATTTATGGGAGACGACAAAAGCTCCCGCTGTGAGAATCACAATCAGCACTTGAAGAATTCAATCCTCTAGTGATGGGTTACTTGTATGTATAGTTGGGTTCTTAATCTCTCATCAGAGCAGATGGTGGGGAACCTTCAGCCCTCGAGCAGTTTTTGACTACAACTCACAGCAACCATGTGACAGAGCCACAACTTGCCATTATTAGGTAACTGTATAAGCACATCTGATCTCGCCTTATTTCAGAAGCTAAATAGGGTCGGGCCTGGTTAGTACTTGGATGGGAGACCACCAGGGAATACCAGGTGCTGTAGGTGCCTGGAGTAGGAAATGGCAAGCCACTCCAGTATTCCTGCCAAGAAAACTCCATGGACATGGGGTCATGAAGAGTCGGTCACGACTGTAATGACACAACATACACACACAACATGGTCATAATAAGACAGGTATAAATGGTTCATGAGCAATGGTCTCTTTTGCTGGTCAGGCCTGCCAGATGGGCAACGAAGAGAATGAAAGGCCTGGGGCCAAGACAGTGGTCCAAGAAAACCACTGAGCAAAATGGTGGAAACCTCATGAGGACTCTGCATTCTTTTTTTGTTCTATTTTGTTTTTCAGACAATCAACCAAAGCAAGAAAAAGAAAATGGGGGCAAAGATCTGGAACTTGACTCGAAAGCTGTACCAGAGTTAGAGGAAAGGCAGACCTCTCATGAAGGAACAGCGAGGGAAGAACAAGGTCTGAAGGAAGATGAATTTAAGAGGCAGGGAGGAGGAGAGGAGCCATGGCTTCCCGAGGGGAAACCACATGGGGGAACCAACAACCTTCAAGACATTGCCCAGGGGGATCCTTGGAATGAGGCCCATAACAAAGAAAGAAAGAAGGAAGATGATAAGAGAACAGAGGGGGATGGGGACAACAAGAGAAATGGCCACAGTGAAGAAGGTACCAAGGAAAAGAAACACAGTGAAGATGGTAGACATGGGGGCCAAGATAAAAAATCTCTGTCTTTAGCAGAAAAAGAGGTTGAGGATGATTACAAGCGATCTGAGGGCCAAAGATACTTGGAAGAAATTGTACGTAGCCAAGAAGAGAGAAATGAAGAAAGCAAAGAAGACGAAGATGCTGAGGAGGAGGAGGAGGAGGAAGAAGAAGAGGAGGAAAGCCGTGAAAAATACCACCATAGTTTTCATCGAGAATATGAGGACTCTTCTGAGAGGGAAGAGGTTGAACCAGAGAAACAAGGCCACAAGGCAAGGCATTACCATAGGAAACCAAGGATGGGCAGTTCCTCTGAATACAGGAGACATCATCATGATAAGAAGAAGGACTCCCCTGTGGAGTCGAGTGAGGAAGAACGTGAATTCTGGGACAAAAGGAGCCACTATCCCAAACATTATTATGAGACAGTCCGTCATTCCGAGGAGAAAAGAAACTCTGATGAGATGCATGGCTCTGAGGAAATGGAGGGGAAGAGTGGGACTAAAGAGTATCAGAACAGATGGCAGCACAGCAGAGAGGACACTGAGGAAGAGGACATGAGGCACCACAGCAGGGAAGATGAAGAGAAACAGCGCCATTATGAGAGAAAAAGATTCCCAGATGAATCACAATGGGAGGCAAGGCATCACTATGAGGAAAACTTCCCTCACAATAAATTCAGGGAAGACACCGGCAAACCACATGATTATGGCAGTAGGGATGAGAAGAGGTATCAATCACGGTTGGGGGAGATGCCAAAGCCACAGAATATCGAAAGAGAGAATGGGGTGCAGACACTGGACAGCCTCGAAGAGGGTCCCAGTGAAGAAAAAAGACCTTCAGACGAGGAAGAACTAGCAACAAGACACCACAGCGAGTGGGAGGAGTCCGTTCCAAACAAAAGGACCCTCCTGATAGAAGAAGGCTATCCAAGAAGTCATTATCTGGTACAGAATTTGAAACGAGCGGTGGCCCCCTATCTCCCATACTACCAGCAGCTCAGGTGGAAGAGCAGGCACCCTGAAGAAAGATTACTTCAGGAAGCCAGTTTTGGAAAGTGAGGAGGAACCCAGGCCTCACTTGATGGAACGAGAATTCTTCCCCGACTATAACGACTACGGTGTGTGGGCCAAGAAGCAACTGGCAGAAGGACTGACTCAAAGGCCTCACGAGAGCGATCACCTCAAAAGGAGCCACAAATTTGATGTGAAAAGGCAATACAACAGGATGGATGAACTTGCCCATCTATTGAGTAACCGGAAGAAATCCGTGGAATTTCCAGAATTGTACAGTTCCAAGGAAGATGTGAAAAGGGGGCACATCATAAGAAATGGCGAGGGCAAACTTGGTCAGAGGCCTTTGACCCAAGATGAGGTATCTATCTATCTATCTATCTATCTATCTATCTATCTATCTATCTATCTATCTATCTATCTATCTATCTATCTATCTATCTATCTATCTATCTATCTATCTATCAAACTTATTAAACACCACCCATCTAATGGGAATAGTAAATTTAAAAAACAGCCCCCAAACCATCTGAAAACCCATTTAACTCCCAAGGCGGTAGGAATGAGAGTAACTACAGTATTTATGATTTTGTAAGAAAATATCATAGACATTGTTTTGGCTTTTAACAGTTATACAGTACTTTCATTTCCACAAGGCAGTGGTGGTGATTGCCATTGTCACCTACAAGGCAGTCCATTGTCCCTGTCTTCATAGCCCACAGTGGCAAGCATGCTTGACTTGTGCAAAGTCCTGTCTGTTTGCACTTCACATCCAAGTAACAGAGAGAACCAGGGCTGCGTTCCATTTCATAATCTCTCTTTGGCTGGCTTTCACGCAGTCCTTAGCTGCTATCAGATATCAGTGACACTTCTGCCTTAATGGAATGGCACGGTTTTGCTGAAGTCACTCCATGTTTATTCCACAGAGGCTTTTGGCTACGCGGAAGTCTTTAAGGAAAAGGCTTTGCTTATTGAAACTGAAGCTTTGCTTATTGAGCCTAAAGTTTAAGAACCTCTTATGTGGGAACACCTCTCATTGAGCACAATGGAACTTTATCTCCTAAGCAGTGGCAGCTTGTGACTGGGATGGGTTTGTGTGTGTGTGTGTGTGTTTACATGTGTCCCTTAATTTTGGATTAAGGTGTCCCCCATCCTAGCTCATAAACTGCCCCGCCCCTAAGTAAACATGCATACTAGGCACACCCTGTCACAATGATATCTGGTTGCTTCAGGTGGCTTAAGAATCACGTGAGCAACAACCACATAATACCCCTTTCTCCTGCTGGGCTCGGGAATGTCCATTTTAAACCTCTTTCATTTCTGTCTTGCATTAATAGTACAGTAGGACCCCCGTATCCACTGATTCATTAACCACTGAATCAGTTATCCACGGTTGGCAGAGGATAAATATATAAATAAATAATTCAGCAGTCACAAAGCAAGCTACTGTCACAAAGACCAACTGTAAAGCAAGCTACGGTCATAAAACAGCAGCTGTAAAGCAAGCTACCGTTATATAAACAGCAGCTGTAAAGCAAGCTACTGTTGTAAAACAGCAGCTGTAAAGCAAGTTACTATCACAAAACATCAGTTTTGGGGAACATTTTGGCGTTCTCTCTTATCCATAGTTTTCATTATCCACAGGAAGGCTTGGAACTAATCCCCAGCAGATACTGGGGTCCTACTGTATTTGTTTAAGGCACAAAAAGATCAGAGACGTGCACATACTTGCATGTACCCTGCTAATTTTGTGAGGTATGTGTGAAAGACAATCCCACATCCTCTGCTGGGGAATTTCTCAGGGCCACCAGTTGATGGTGGACAGGGCAGTTTTCCAGTGTAAGGAAGGACCTTTTCCTCTGTCTCTCTCATATCCTTTTCTCCTACTGGTCAGAATCCAGAGAGGCTTGTGCTCATTTAAACCTCCCCCACATGACAAAGCTGTTTGGATGAGCAGCAAAACGTTTCAGTCTCTCAAGAAATGAAGTCCAGTTGCCATGACTCAACTCACCTGGATGATTGAGAATCTTCACAGACATACTCCCCCACACACACATGAGGTGGGAAGAGAAGGGGTGATGGTTTTCTCTCCCTTCGCTTTTTGGTAAGCTCCTATGGGGAGCCACTGGAGGAACACAAAAGGGCAGTCCGGAAGTCTGTATAAGGGAGTGGGGGAAGCCTATATAAGGAAGCATGTATAAGGGAGTGGAGTCCAGCTTTTACCTTTCTTTTGAATCAAAAAAGAACCACATCATGGTTTTATTTGAAATGTGATGGGGCCCCTGGGGGACAGAAGAGGTTGCTTCCAGGGTATTGATTACCACTTTCCTTATCTTGACTGAAATTAATCCTGTTTTAATTCTCTGTGCACATAGTTAAAAGTTTGCAGACAAAATAAGCTTATTTTTGCCTTAGAATTCAAGCTCTTCTCTCAGGGCTCGATGTGCATTTTACATCTTTCTGTTGGGGTGCTCCTGTCATTTGGATTACTGCCAATCAATTCCATTCCTTGACTGCAGAGGATACGTGGGGTTTTTCTCAGCCATCAGATTAACTGAGCACCACCAAAGTCCTGTGGTGTGCACCTGAGTTCTGTAACTACAGTGGCTTGATAAAGCATGCTACCATTGCAACTGGTAGAGGTCTATCCTAAGGAAAGATGGGGTTTGTGGCTTGGTATGGTACTCAGGTTACCCCATGGCAGTCCAGGGAGTGCAGTTAACCCCATGAGCAGACAATTCTCAATACCTGACCAAACTACAAATCCCAGGATTCCGTAGGATGGACACATGGCAGTTACCATTGTATCTAATGCTTGTAACTTTGTTGTGCAATTGATACATACTGGAACCAGTTGCACATCTCTCTGAAATACAGTGGTCCCCCGCCCTTTCGCAGTTCATATACTGCGGTCCCGCTATATTGAAAAAAGGCCTTCTAGGGTAAGCGGGGAACGTTCTGTTCCAAGCCTCCCATACTTACCCCAGGACTGGAGCTGCCCCGAACAGGCCTGTGAGGGCCTTACTGGGCCTTCTGGAGGCCCCAAAAGGGCCTCCCTGCAAACCAGAAGTGACTTCCGGATCGCTGAAGATCATTTCTGGGGCCTCCGAGAGCCTTTCTAGGCCTATTGAACTCCTCAGAAATGATTTCCAGTTTACTGGAAGTCACTTCTGGTTCGCAGGGAGGCCCTTTTGGGGCCTCCAGAAGGCCTGGGAAGGCTCTCACAGGCCTGTTCGGGGTAGGGCCAGGCTGGGGGAAAGTACAAGAGCCCCCAGCTAGCCCCCCCCCCCCCCCGCGCCTGATTTGACCTGTATCAGCATATCGCGGATTTTCAATTATTGCGAGCCAGGTAAGGTCCCTAACCCCTGCGATAGGTGCGGGATCACTGTATAACATTTTCAGCATCACAAGGTCCCTTTGCTCTTTACATGGAAGTCTACTTTTCCAACAGCTTTGGACATTGGGGAAAACTAATCCCAAAGCACACACACACACACACACACACCCCTTTTAGGATAGCACTTCCTCCCTTGTGATGTTTACTGTTACACAACTGAGAAGGTTTCTCTAAAGCTGTAACTTGTTTCTCCCAAGTGACAAATTCTGGCTTTAAATATGACACTAGGCATGTAGAGTATGTTTCTCTGGAAACTCCGAACAAGGAATGACAGTGTAACGGCATAGCCAGCCTACTATAAACTGATACTGGCGGGCGGGGACCTCACTCTTTGCACCTTGCCAAGAATTCCTGGCACTAAACACACCGAGGGAAGGCAATGTGGGTGACTTCAAAGTGAGCCTAAAGGAACGCGAAGGTAGCTTGAGAGTTTGGCAACACTGAAGTAGCAACTGCCCCCGACTTCTAGATATAGATGCAGCTTCCCCCTGATGCCGAGAATGTTGATGGAGTTCCAAGAAATGCTCCGGAACAAATTCACAGTGTGATCTTATGCAACTGGTGTACTGGCTTGTGTTACATTCCCAGGGTGTTGCATTCCTAGGAAGTTGGCCTCTGTGTCTAGAAATATTCAATGAACCAGTGGAGTGTAAGAGCAGCTGCGTAGAATTAGGCCAAAGCCCTATCTGGTCAAGTGTTCTCTTCACTCAGTAACCAACCAGATGTGAATGAGAAGCCCACAAGCTGGACAGGAGAGCAAAAATGCCCTCTGGCTTATCCCCAGAAACTCTTTTGTGAGGCATACTGCTACTAATTACTGGAGGGCCCCTGTCGGTCTCTTGCCCTTGTGACTACTAGCCATTGCCAGCGTTATAATCCATGCAATATGCTGATTGGATTAAATATGTGAATTTACCGTGCAACTACATTGACAAATAATGGGGGAAATGCTCCAGCATTGATTTGCATTGTTTTCTGTTGACTATGTGATGTACAATTCAATGTGAACTACCCCGGAGTTTTTCCTTCTGCCACTGGGGCTTCTAATTTCCTTAGAATCAAATGCATTTGTGTCGTTTCAGGCAGTGTGATCACTCAAACACATGCTATTAGCTTGCCAGAAAAGCTGGCTCTCCCAGCTTCCTAGTTTAAGGTGGGGAAAGAAGAAGCAAACAAACAAGTTCCCCTTTAATCTCCAAATCATTTTAAAGCAGTGGTTCTCAACCTGTGGGTCCCCAGATGTTCCTGGACTACAACTCCCAGAAGTCTTCATCACTAGCTGAGCTGGCCAGGATTTCTGGGAGTTGCAGTCCAGGAACATCTGGGGACACACAGGTTGACAACCACTGTTTAAAAGGATTTGTGCCAGTGCTAATGCACTAGGCAGTGGTGGCGAACCTTTGGCACTCCAGATGTTTTGGACCACAACTCCCAGAATTCCAAGCCTAGATTGCCAGTGACAAAAGACTGTGGGAGTTGTGGTCCAAAGCATCTGGAGTGCCAAAGGTTCACCACCACTGCACTAGGGCAACTAGGAAAGTCTCTCCATCCCATCCTGAGAGAGCTTGCAGAAAAGAAGGACTTAAGATCACAGTTTTCCTCTTCCATTTCTCTTCCCTGGTCCCTGCATAGCTTCTCTGTTGAAGAAATCATTCTCAGTGGGCAATAACACATATTTCTTATTCATTACAATACTTGATAGATTTACACACACATTCCCTGAGTTCCTGAAATTGTTTACAACACTGAAACATAATACAGTGTGACAGCTTTAAAAAAAGCCCCCAAATCTACAGTACAGTGGAGGTGGGGGACAGATTTAAAGAATCAAAACAAGCACTAGAAGTTCCCAAAAGATTGTGATTTTCAGTGTAGTGTTTTTTTTCCTTTGGGTTTTTTTTGTTTTGTTTTTTTGTTTTGCTTTTGCTGGTAATTACTGTACTTAGTCAGATGGCACTGAATTTGAATCTCTGCATATCTTCTCCAAGAGCTTCATATAGAGCTTAAACAGTGCAGGAAATAAGACAGGTCCTTAGAATACATTGGTTGGAAACATTACTTTTTGTGATGCATGCTAGCTTGGGGTTTTGGGGAAAGGTAGATAAAAAAAAATGTTTTCAAGATCCGAGCAAGATAAATCCCATGGCATAAAACAGCAGCCTCTATGTGTCCTCTTCTACAACCACTTCACATCAGGCAGAACCATAGTAGTGGAGTGCCACCCGTTCTCAATCCTGCCGGGTGATACAGAGAAGGAGTCAATGACCCAGTACGGAGGACTGCTGAGATGCCAAGGAAAGTCAATAGGATCACACTGTGGGGGCATTAATTTGGTGCCAATGAACCAACCATGTTCAGATAAACAGTAATTTGTGTCCACCTTGGGAGTAGCAGCAGCACACAAATGGTTACATGAATGCGTAGGACAAACATTCATAATCTAAACCTTTCATGCCACAATTGACATGATGTTGCTCTGCCATTCTTCACAGGAGAAAGAACTGGAAAATCTGGCTGCCATGGATTTGGAACTGCAGAAGATAGCTGAGAAATTCAACAGTAACCGGAGAGGATGAATCATGTCTGTGCTTCTATGGGTGTGGTGGAGTGGAGCTTTATTTACAGGAACCTCTATTTACTGGCAACACCACTGCCATGCATGGTGTTCCCCCTCCCTTCCTAGTCAGAAATGCCATTTACTACCCAGTGAATGTATGATTTACACATGTATGCGCAAGAATTTTTCTGTTTCAACTTTGCTAGGAAGATCAGTCAGCATGAATCCTAGCATTTAGATTCCTGTGTAGGAAAGACTTTTTTTAATGTGTGTGGAAATAATTGTGTTTGTGTTCTTTTGAAATGTATTGACTTTATTTGAGACAATAAAAATCACAGTGTCCACAATCTGACATGCTCGCCATCTCTGTTTGCCTGTTAAGCCCAATTGTGGTTACATCGCTAAGCAAGTAACAACTCTTAGCTAAGTCTAATGTGAAGTGTGGTTTGGGGTCTTATAGACCCCAGCTGATCCATAAAACACACTAAGATGTTCATCTAATGATGACCTTTTGGAGAGGAGATAGCGCCAGAGTATGTCCAGTTACAGCTAAGGGGGAAATCAGATGTTGTGGGGTCTGGTCTACCAAAAGCTAGGGTCTCTGGAATGAAAAACTGTACAACATTACAGCAGGACCCCCATATCCACTGATTCATTATCCACTGATTCAGTTATCCACGGTTGGCAGAGGAAATAAATAAATAAATAAGCAACTGCAAAGCAAGCTACTGTCACAAACAGCAGCTGTAAAGCAAGCTACTGTTGTAAAACAGCTGCTGTAAAGCAAGTTACTATCACTAAACAGCAGTTTTGGGGACATTTTGGCGTTCTGTCTTATCCACGGTTTTCATTATCCACAGGAAGGCTGGGAACCAATCCTCAGCGGATACTGGGGTCCTGCTGTAAAATGAAATGGTTGTGCGAAACTTCTGAATGTCAAGATTCAGGGGATTTAGACCTATACAGAAAGTAGAATGAGTAAACCTCAGTAAATCAAGTGGGGCTTACTTCTGTGTGAACCTGCTGAAGACTGGACTTCTAATGTGTTAAAGCATAAATATTACACATATGTGGCTGTTTTGGAGGTTTCCTTTACGCTATCGCCTTCAGTTCTTTAGTGGCTTAGAAACCTATCAGCAGACCCTGTGCCTCATCAAGTACAGTATATGAAGTTAAATGAGTTAAAACATACTAATAGGCACAAGTCCCCAAATCCATTTGCTATAAAGAACTGCTAGTAGTCAAGTGAATCCCAGGGATGAACTGCTGGCATTTTTTGTTTTTTTTTTTCCTCTCACATGACAATTTGTATTCTCACTGTAATAAACGAGTCACTGATCTGAACATATGCCTAAGGTGCTGGGCCTTCTCTGTGGTGGCCACTTCTTTCTGGAAGGCTCTCCCTGTAGAAGCACGCCATACACCTTGCCTCCTAATATTCTGGAAGCACATGAAATCTTTTGCTTTTCTGGGAGGCATTCCAGGACATCCTCCCTTTATAAGAGTTGGTCGTTCAGTTTAGTTTTGATGATTATACCCTATATGATGGGTGTTGAACCTTCAGAACTGCAAATGTTTTGGACTACAACTCCCACTGTCCTTTGTCATTGGCAATACAGGCTTGGAATTCTGGGAGTTGTGGTCCAAAACATCTGAAGTGCCAAAGGTTCACCACCACTGCTCTATATGCTTTATCTTACCCATTGCCACCAACTTGATTTTTAAATTGGTTGTTTTGTTCTCTAGATATATCTTATTTTAGATTTTATTTGTTTGTTTGGGTGGGATTTAGCTTTTCTTATGTTTCTTTTATTGTTGGAAACCACCCAGAGTAGCGGCACTATGTGGTTACATAAAAGGAAGGAAGGAAGGAAGGAAGAAAACAAAGACAATTTTGAGTGGAATTTATTATCCTTCTTGATTGTTTCAATAAAGGAAATGTCTTGTCTTCAACTGTCTCAGATGAACAGAAGGTCTTCTTCAAGTGCCATGTCCTCGTTGGATGTTGGTGATCAGTAGCCTGAACTAGTTTCTATGTAAAGCTGTTCTAAATAGAGTACCTGTGCTCACTGCAGACCATTGGCTTAGGTTTGTAAGCCAGAATGTTCTTCTACGCCCTGGGCCACACTTCCCGTCTATTTTTCCTTGAAGGATAACCTCCATCAGATGGTATTTCTTAGTGCGCATTATGTGTCCGAAATATTGCAATTTTCTTCTCTTTATGGTGTTGAGAATTTCTAGCTTTTTATTCATGCGTTGTAATATGGTCACATTAGTGATTCTGGCTGTCCAGGAAGGTGGCAAAAGTAAAACAGATATGAAGATTTAATCCCACCAAATAACATCTCCGAAGGGGAGATGTTATTTTCACCACAAAACCTAACTCATGAAACGAAAGTTTGTCACTTAAATAACATCTAAATCAATGTTGGGCAAAGTATGGAGGTCCAGATAGGGCTGAAGGTACACTCCCATCAGCCATGGCTAGCAGAGACAATGGTGAAGAATGCTCAGAAGGCTGCCCTTTACTTGCTTCCGCTTTAAACATTGGCTGCTGTTTAAGACTGAGATCTAGGAGAGCCCTGGGTCTTCTTTGCTTCAAGTTTGACAACACAATAGTTGTTCACTTTTTAAAAAATTAGCAACTCCAGAACAAGATAGCACTGGACTTCTTAAGCCATTTTAAAAAAATTATTATTAGGCTGTCTTTCATAGTAGAAGTAATTTGTCATAGGATTAGAGATGGGCACGACCAGAAAAAATGACGTTTCGAGTTTTCGTTTGTCGGAACGGTCCGTTTCGGGTCGTTTCCGTTTGTCACAATTTTTTTCAAAAATTTGTCGTTTCGTTTGTCGTTTGTCGTTTCCACCGCCTGAGCCGAGCCCATTGTTAGCATTGAAAGGGGGAGAGATGGAAGTGGCGGGCTGAGCCCATTGTTAGCATTGAAAGGGGGAGAGATGGAAGCAGCGGGAGGGGTTACCCGGAGAGCTCACCGCAGATACTCGGCGACCCCAGCCGAGCGCATCCCCGTCGGGTGTTCCTTTTTCCTCCAGCTCCAGGTGCGAGCGCCCGCCCCGCCGTCCTCGCCTCTTCCTCCGCCTCCGCCTCCGCCTCCGCCTCCGCCTCCGCCTCTTCCCCCCCACTCTCACGTGATCCAGGCCGTTAATCAGCGAGGGAGGCGGAGCAGGCAGACAGGTTATTGCCCCGGCGAGGGCGGCAGTGCAAGAGGGTTGGTTGGGATGAATGAGCTGCAACCCAGGGAGGGCGGTTGCGCGCGCTCCCGTGCCTTGCAGTATAAACCAACCCGCAGGCGGGCCGAGCCCGGAGTCCCATTGATGAGCTGCGTGCGAACACGCGCGTCAGCGAGGGGGGAGACTGGGATTGCTCATCCCTCCTCCCATTGCCGCCGCCGCTGCTGCCGCGGGTTCCTCGTCGTCGCAGAGGCTGGACGCACCCGCCCTTGGAAGGCAGGGAGACACAAAGGAGCCGCAGCACAGCAGCCCCAGCTGGAGTGAACACACATGCACGCGCGCACATGCACGCCCAGGCTCCGGCATGCACACACACCTCCACCATGTTGGGAGGAGGAGGAGGAAGGTGCGCCGCCCTCCCGCCTTGCAGGCTGTGGGGGGGCAGAGAGAGAGAGAGAGAGAGCGGCGATCAAAGATCTCCCTCTGAGCAACCCGCCTTCCTCGCTTAATCCTCTGCCGGCGCTTGGCATTGCGCCCTTCCTGTCCCGTCGCCGGCATTTGCAGGGGGAGGCTTTGGTGAGAAAAGGGAGGCCGGAGCTGCTCATCTGCTTTGCCATGAAGGCTTTTGGGGAAGGGGGGAGGACAGAAGAAGCACCTTCACTAATGGGGGGGAAAGCGAAAACAATCGAGGCTCTTTAGTAGGATTTCCAGAGGACACGATAGAAAGGTGGCGGTTTGTTTTTTTGTTAGGCAACAATAAGCGTCAAGGGAGGTTGCCGCCTCCTGCGCGATTGCCGCGATGCCACAAACGAAAACGAAAAACCCGACCAAATTTTTCTTTTTTTGGTTCGAGTTCGAGTTCTGATGGCTTAATTATTGTTACCGTTTCCGTTACGTAACGGAAACGAAAAACGGAAACGAAAACGAAAACGAAAATTTCACCGAGTCGTGCCCATGTCTACATAGGATGATGCAATTGTATTAGTGAGTGAATTGTAAGAAGTACTGTAGAGAGAAAGCAAAACAACAACAAGAAGCAAACAAAAGAATAGGACTAGTATCAACACCTTTGACAGTTTGTCGCATGTTTCATGTGTCTCATCTCCCTGGCACGGCCACCATTTATTTATTTACAGTATTTATTTTTAAATGTATATATTGCACCAATTTTCCTATTCTGTGACTGCCACCTTCTGTGCATTAGAAGTATTGCTTCATGACAGCCTAGGCCTGTGATGGTGAACCTTTTAGAGACTGAGTGCCCAAACTGCAATTCAAAACCCACTTATTTTTCACAAAGTGCCAATACGGCAATTTAACCTGAATACAGTGGTACAGTAACCCCCCGCCTATCGCAGGGGTTAGGGACCCACCTGACCCGCGATACATGAAAATCCGCGATATGCAGAAGCGGTTCAGGTGGGGCGGGGGGCAATCAGAGAGGGGGCGGGGGCGGTGGGGAGCGGTGGGGGCGGTGGGGAGCACTCCCCCCCGCTACCCTTCAGAAAAGTGATGGTTGAAGAACAGTTTAAAAAAAATATCCCACAGGCACTGCACCCTCGCTGTGGCCGCGGGAGATTCAAAAGCCTGCTCTTCGATCCTCACCTTCCTGATGGTTATAGCACCCCATCTGCTTCTCTGCTGTTGGGAAAGCCAGGGGGAGTGGCGGTGGTTTATCAGCTCATTCATATCCCCAGTTTACTCTCCAGCCATGCCACTCTAGGCATCCCAAAAGTGGCATGGCTGGAGAGTAAACTGAGGCTACGAAGGAGCCCACAAACCGCTGCCTCCCCTTCGCCCGGCTCCCTGCACAGAGCACATGCTCAGAGCAAAGGGGGAAAGTGCCGTGGCTGTGAGAGGGTGATGTCAGGTGTCCACAGAAAGGACCCCGCATGCCAACTTTGGCACATGTGCCATAGATTCGCCAACACTGGCCTCACCACACTTAACCACCTGTTTCTTGAGTCAAATGAAATGGACCATGAAGGACATGGTATTCAGTCCTACTTGTTTTAAGTCTTATTGAGAAGATCTTTCATTCTGGATGAAATAACGGGGTAGAAAGTTGCCCAATGGTTCTCATAGCTCAATATTATATGTAGATTCTATCATTGTAACAGCTTGGTAGTTCAGTGGTTTAGGTATCTGGCTGTGGAGCCAGAGTTGGGAGTTCAACTCCTGTGAGTGGAGCCAGCCTGTGTGGCCTTGGGCAAGCTGCCCAGGGCACAACCAGAATACGGGAATAAGAATATAAGAACAGCCTTGCTGGAAGAGGCCACAGCCCATCCAGTCCAGCATTCTGTCTCACACAGTGGCTCACCATTTGCTTCAGGGTATTCCCAAGCAGATGTCTTCACCTGCTTAAGCTTCCCTGCAAATGGCATTGAGAGATATCCTGCCTATCTCTCCAACCCAGAGGTTGTCCTTAGGCATCCATAATGATATGGACCATGTTCTGCATGAACTTGTCCAACCCTTTCTTAAAGCTGTTATGGCTGACAGTTGTCACCACGTCTTCTTCCAGGGAGTTCCACACACCAGTGATCCTCTGGGTGAAAAAGTACTTTGTCTTATTTGAGATCTAGCACCCAAAAGTTTCACGGAGTGCCCCCTAGTTCTAGTGTTGTGTGATAGGGAAAACAGCTTTTCCTTATCTACTTTGTCCACACTGTGTATGATTTTATAAGCTTCAATCAGGTCACCTCTTAGACGCCATTGTTCAAGAACTGTACACAATACTTCAGATGGAGCCTCACCGTAGATTTATAAAAAGGCAAAATGACACTTGCTAACTTTTTTCTATACCCTTCCTAATGATCCCTAGCATTGTTTGCTTTTTTCACTGCTGCGGCACACTGGCTTGACACCTTCACTGAACTGTCCACTAGGACACCAAGGTCCCTTTCCTGGTTTGTTGCAGCGAGTTCTGATCTCATAAGTTTATAAAAGTGTGTGTGTGTGTGTGTGTGTGTGTTTTGCCCCAACGTGCATCACTCTTCAGTTACTAATGTTGAAGCTCATTTGCCACTGGTTTGCCCACTCCCCCAGTGTCAAGAGATCCCTCTGGAGCTCCTCATAATCTCTCACTTTTTACTACCCTGTATAATTTGGCTACCTTGCTATTTACTCCTATTTCTAGATCATTTATGAAGAGGTTGAAAAGTAGGGGTCCCAGTTCAGAACCTTGGGGGACTCAATTCTTTAACTCCCTCCACCTGGAGAAGTGTCCATGTAGTGCTACCTTCTGTTTCCTGTCCCTTAGCCAGTTGCTGATCCAGGACAAGACCTGTCCCTTGATTCCATGACTAGCGAGTTTTTGGTGCAGTACCTTGTCAGAAGCCTTTTGAACGTCCAGATAAACAATGTCAACTGAATCTCCCTTATCCACTGACACTCTCAAGGAATTCCAACAGATTAGAGGCATGATTTGCCCTTGCAGAAGCCATGTTATCTCTCCTTCAGCAGCGCTTTCTCTTTATGTGCCCATTAATTGTATCTTTTAGGATGGTTTCCCTCACTTTACCTGAGACACATGCCAAACTGACTGTATGGTGGTAATTTCTTGGATCACCTCTGGATCCTTTTTTGAAGATTGGTGTTACATTCGCTACCTTCCAGTCGTGAGGGACAACACCTGATTTGAGGGAAAGATTATATATTTTGGCTAGGACCTCAGCAATTTCATCTTTAAGTTCCTTGAGAACTTGTGGATGGATGCCATCTGGTCCTGGTGATTTGTTAGCATTTAATTTAACAAGTATGTGGTCTCTGTCTTCTTCAGTGAATACTGAAGCAAAGAATTCATTGAGTCTCTCTGCAATCTGTTGGCTTTTCCCCAGTTATCAGTTTAAAACCTGCTCTGTAGCCTTTTTGATGTTGAGTGCCAGCAATCTGGTCCCATCATGGTTCAAGTGCAACCTGTCCCTCCTGAACAGGTTTGGCTTGTCCCAAAATGTTTCTCCAGTGCCTGAAAAATCTGAAGCCCTCCTCTCGACACCATTGCCTCATCCAAGAATTGAGGCTTCTGAGTTCAGCCTGCTTGGTAGTTCCTGCAAGAGGAACAAGCAGCACTTCTGAAAATGCTACCTTGGAAGTCCAGGACTTCAATCTTATTCCTAACAACCTGAATTTAGCTTCCAGGACTGACCATTTTGCCTTCTCAACATAATTGGTACCAATGTGTACCATGACCACAGGCTCCTTCCCAGTTCTCTCTAACAAACTGTTTAGATTTCTCATCATGTCTGCAACCTTTGCACCTGGCAGGCAAGTAACCATACGGTTATCATGCACATAACAAATACATCCCTTTGTATTTCTAATAATTTAATCACGCAGTACAAGGAGCCTCTCTCCTGCAGCCTGTTCATTTACATGCACCTGATCAACTATATCAGGGGTCCTCAACCTAAGGCCCCAGGGCCGAATGCGGCCCTCCAAGGTCCTGAATCCGGCCCCTGGGACCAATTGCAACTCCCCCATCTACCCCCTGTTTTGTGAGCAAGCCAACCTCCGCAGCTGCTTTTGGACTGTGATCCGGCCCCCAGTGGTGTCTGGGTGGTGGTGGACCGGCCCGCTGTTTGAAAACTTTGAGGACCCCTGAACTATATTAAGGGATTGGTCTTCAGTTTGTTCCTGTTGTTCATCTTCCTGTATCTCATCAAGTGTGATGAGGGAAAGATCCTCAGGTGGAACCAGTTATTCCTCTGTGCATTCCTCATGCAGTATGATGAGGGAAAGAGCCTCAAATTGATTCTGTAATTTCAGACTCTCAGGGTGATCCCTTGCCATTCTGCTACTTCGAGTTACATTCCTCCATGCATCTACATCCTGAGATTCTTCCTCAGATCTGTGCCCTGTCTCTTATTTGTCCAGGATAGTCTGCTCTGCTCTGTCCAAGAAGAGCTCAAGCTCCTTAATTTTTTGATGGTTAGATATGTGGGCCTCCAGCTGCTGGACCTTCTCTTCTAGTAGTGCAACCAGCTTGCACCTCCTGCAAGTGTAGTTCCTTATGTGCTTTGGCAAGATGACGAACATGGCACAAGTGTTGCAGGTAACTACAGCTGCTCCCTCCAACTCCATTATAACAAGTGCAGTATTCTGGGCCTCAAAAATTTACAGTACTACTATCTTTTTATCGAGTAAGAATGTTTTCTTCCTTTGTTGTTTATATGAAATCTCGTGCGCTGTTAGGCATGCAAGCCTCTAAAGCAGGTCTAGTCCAACTGCAAGCACCCCAGAAACTTACCAGTGTTCACTTTTTCTGTTGACTTGCTCTCTCAGCAGCAGCTCTGCTTGGGGTCACACTCAGGCTCAAAAAAATGGACAAGACTGAGTTGAAGTAGGAACTGAGCAATTCTGCCTTTTCTTTGTCATCTGTTATCATTTTCTGCCTTCCCATTGTGCAGCTGAGCCACTGTCTTTCGCTACACACATATCTGAAGACTGCTTTTTTGCTTTTAGCATCCCTTGCTATCTTCTGCTTTTGCCCTCCTAACACCATCCCTGCAGTTCTCAGCTATTTGTCTCTCCTCTGCCTTTGTATCCTAACCTTCCTTCCATGTCCCAAATGGGTTTTGTTTTGTTTTCAGGTCTTCTCTGAGCTTTTTCTGAGCTTTTGGTGTGCTATCTTCCCACAGAATTGGTAGCCTTTTGCTCTTGTAATCCTTTTCCTGTTTGGATTTCTTGCCGTGCGACCTTGTATGTTGTTGTTTGTTAAAATTGTTGTTGTTGTTGTTGCACTCTGCTTTTCTTTTTTTAATGAAGAACTCAAGTAGAACTTGGTCACACACACACACCCTCCCCAAGTTCCTCTTTCTGACATTCCTCGCACAAAGTCATCTCTATTAGTTAGGATCAAGAACAGAATAACTGCTCATCAGGTTTCTCTTGCCACTTTTTGTAGGAGTAAATGTGTTGCAACAGCACCTTCCTAAGATTATTTTTTTTGGCACAGGTATACTGTTGTGGAACACATGAAGAATATTCACACTGTTTTGATACACTGGGTTCCGTGGCATTTCCAGTTCCTAATTCTGGGCTTCTGATTTTTCCATCAGCACAAAGATATCTGCTTATGATAAAATGTTTTATATTCCCACTCTAAAACCATTCCATTATCAGTAAAATAACATTCTTTGCTAGAAAAAAGAATCTTATAATTTATTGAAATGCAGTTTCACAGATCAAATTTTAACATAATACAAAGTTGATATGTGTTCAAACAAATGGAAATGAGCTTTTATTTTAAAAATGCAATTGATAATGAGTTTCAAAATATATACATTGTGTTCCTTGGGACCTGCATTCAGAAAGAATAAAAATATACTATAATCTAGCATCAACAGTCTTGTGTTCACCACAAATGATGAAATTGCATGATTCTACAGCATCCATGTCATGTGGTACCATAATCTGGTCTCGGGATCTTGACCAAATATGAGATATATTTTAAATCACAGTAAGCTGCTGCAAGATAATAAATAAAATGGGATGTAAATTCAAACTAAAACTCTGGAAGAAGATGGGACAAAACGTTTCAGGCAACTCTTGCAAGTCTTGAAAAGGGTGGTTCCTAAGAGTTAGACCCTCCAGTCTTTCATTCTGTAAATATTAGAATACATTTAGAAGCGATGGCACTATCCAAGCTGGACCTGCTTTTAACAGCACACAATTCTGGCACGAGGCTGATGTGTTTACGATAAACATCTCTTGACAGTCAGATGGAAATAAAAGCACACTCTTAAGACCCCTTCCGCACAGCTAAGCAAGGAATCAGTTGCATCCTAAGAAAAAATAGCTTTTTCAGAAGTCAATCGTGTTCTTGAAGTTTACGTTTTTTAGATGTTGGTTCTCCGGCCTTCTGCTGCGTGGGGTCACCGGTTTTGATCTCCTCATTTATAACAGTGATGCCTGTCAGTAGGTATCCACCACCACCGCTCATCATCAATTTGGGATGACTTCGATCAGGCAAGACCTTGAAAAAGGACAAGAAATGACACCCCAAATTATGTGGCATTGTTTAGGCAACAAAAGCATGTGCGTTCACATGCATGTTCAGTCTTATTGTTACAGGAAAATTCTGAAGGAGGGTTTTGACTACATGTAAGTGTTTTAAAAAAAACTCCTTCAGAATCTTCCTGTAAGTGTAGAAAGCGTGGTGGCTCAGTGGACTACAGCGCTGAAATGGTTGGCTGCAAAGTCGGCAGCTTGGTGATTTGAACCCCGGATGCCAGGCAGTAGAGTGAGCTCCTGCTGTTGACCCCAGCTCCTGCCAACCTAGCAGTTTGAAAGAATGTAAATGCAAGTAGATAAATAGGTATCGCTGTAAAAAGTGGGAAGGTAAACAGCGTTCCGTGCGCAGAAATGCATTCAGCCATGCTGGCTGTTCTGTAGTATTTCAACTCACAGAATAGAAACTCCCCTGTAACTGTTGATGAGAGAAAGCCTTCTAGTGCAAAAGAGCAGGTGAATACTTGGGAATTACTCAGTAGATGGCTATATACTTCTGCCTCCTTAAAATGAAACAACACTATTTGTGCTTGTACCCCAAATTAAAGAAGAGGGACATGTAGGATAATTCACCATTTCCCCTACTTAGGTGCAATGCAGCATACTGACTGTGATGATCGCCAAATAAAAGGACACTTGATTCTGATATTTTATTTGTGTTAGAGCTATAACAATGGGAGGATGGGGTACTGAATACAAGCAGTTCTACACCTTCCCAGATAAGCTTGTTTTTGACACATACACAGGAACAGTTCTCTGGAATTCGTTTGTAGAGGTGTATTTTTCTCCCTGCATGAGTTTTTACACTGCAAACTCTGCTCGAGTTTTTATGGCCTAGGGCACATAGCAAGGAACAGAGGAATAATTCTTACCTGATAGTGTCGTAACCAGGCTTCAGAAAGTTTCAGATTAATGACTCCACCCTTCTCTCTCAGTTTAGAGTAGCATTCCAATAATGGCTAAAAAAAAGAAGACATTTTGATTAACCCAACTCTTTGGACCTCTTTGCAACATAATAAAGAAAGAAAATGCATTGGATTCACCTCTTTATATTGGCAGAAGACAACAAAAGGCCTCGAAGGAGCAACAAATTCTAACAGCGAGAGTAACAAAGGCGCTGGATGAAACCGACTGGCTATGATTAAACTGCAACAAAAAGTTTTACATTGGTTAGTTGTCCTTCGTAACACAGTGTACGTTTATTAATCTTTTGGGCAAATGGGGATGAAATAATGAAGGGAGATTTCAGACCAAACCCAATTCCGCTTCAGTAATGAGTTCTACAAGTAAGCCTTTTCAACCTTTGATTGCCTCTGTCATGAATGCTGAACATGTAAAAATATGTTTCACAGGCAACCATGAAAAAAAATAGTTTGGATCCTAAGCAGCATTGAGCTAAGACAACACCACCAAGGATGGAAGTTTACCAATCTCATTTTTTTTTGTCCTTTGCACCTCCCCGGGAAGCCCCTCTCAAGGGTTGGGGGAGTTCTCCTGGGCAAGGTGGGAAGGAGGGCAGCCAGGATCTCCCTGTGCCTCCACCCACATGGATCCCATATTGCTCTAGAGAAGATTTTCGAGGGGGGCAGGAAGGAGAAAGGAGGCTGGGAATATTTGTTCTGCTGCTGTTTCTTTAGCTGAACTATAGTACTCTGGATCAGCTGTACTACTACTCTCATACAACTATACTACTTTTGTTCAACTTTACTACTCTGGGTAGGCCATGCCCATCTGCAGAGCAGCAACCGCAGGTCAACGGTACCCCATGGGCCAAAAGTTTGTCACCCACATCCCATGAAAGATTGCTTCCAGAGGCATTGATTTCGGGACTGGGAACCACTCCTTCTAGCAAACTTCAAATTCTTGAAGACCTGGAATGGATGTGAAGAGCTGTTTGGGATTGGAGAACTATGGTTGCTGATGACTCTTTACCCATCTCAGCCACCCATAGTCAGCCACAGGATCCACCAAGCCCAGGCATGGACCACTGGTGGTTTTGAGACTGCAATTCCCATCACTCTTCCCCAATGACTATTCTAGCTCAAGATGATGGGAAATGCAGAGTAAATACATGCAGGGCTACTACAGTTGCCTAACTCGTCTCTATTTCCTACAAATGAGATTCTTTGAGAAGATCTATCTGAGGGGGTGATTACATGGGCATTTAGACTACCATCTGGTCTGCTGCAGGGATGAGCTTGCTTGCTCCTAAAGACATCAGTCAAACGGCCTCTTTACTTGAGACAGCCACTATATACCTAAAACAAGTTGAGGAGCCCCAATCCTCAAATGAAATGCATGGGCCTTCTGCACCAACCAACCTCCCCCATCGCTGACAAATCAGGGGCTTTTGGCCTCGGCAAGTCACATTGAGGAGAGGTGTGAATGTGTGTACGTGAGAGCCGTGACATGTCTTTGGAAGGTCTGGGACAATTAAAACACCTCCCTCCCTTCAATCTGGATGCAGCCTAAGAACATCCAAGTAAGCTGCCTGGCTTTTTTCCAGCTTGCCATGGACTCTACACCTAAGAAGCAACTCCTCGCAAATCCATCTTTTCCCATGTTATTACCTATTGGTATTGCTGAGGAAGAGGGTTTCACCCTCGAAATATTAGCAATGTTTTGCTATTTTTATAGTAGCCTAAAGGTATCACCTCTTCCACTTTTGTATATACCCAAAAGTGATTCTACCCACATCATTCTGTCCCCAATCAGGGGCATCTACTTTTTTTGGGGGGGGGGAGGTAAGATCACTCTGGCTTGATTTGCTTCCAACAGGTGAAAAAGCTGGGAACAAATTTCCTAATCTGCCACTATCATAAAATAGCTTAAGGAGAAAGCCACTTCAGGATACTGGCAAACAAAACCCTTGACTCTGTAGTGGAGTTGAGAAAGTGTGTTTCTTTTAAAGAAAAGAAACAGAAAGAGAGAACTGAAAAACCTCTCAGAAATGTGAAAAGACAGGAAGGAGCAACGAGGGGGATTTTTGTTTGCTTTTCTCAAGAGAAAACTCTCACCATCTTTTCAGAACCTGGCTCATTATGACCTCCTAGATCGCTAGAGGAAGAGTACTGGATAACAGGATGGGAAAGGAGGAGAAAACGAAGAACGGTACAGAGTGGAAAGACAGCAGCATTAACGACAGAAGAAATAATGGAGATGTTGGAACAATACTACTGAGTGCTAGAAGTGAGGTCACCGTTTTGAACCATCAACATTCAACACACGGAGAGAAACGTAAGGGCCAAGGTACTATACCAATGTGCCGTTTTTAAATCAGATTAACCGAAAAGACACTTTTAGCAAACGGTGAACGTGATGTAGATCAAACTCACCCATCCGCATCTTTATCTTTCAACAAGGCAGCAGCCTCTATTAACTTTTTTCTCCTCTTCTCCTGTTTCTGTTGCTTTTCTGCTGTCTGCCAAGAACATTAACAGTTTTGAGGCTTTGAGATTTACCTGCAAATATGAACATCTAAGGACATCTCTGTACCCAACTTTGCATCATTATACAACAGAACAAACAGAGTGGAATCATTGAGTTGGAAGGGGTCCTAGAAAGCCATCAAATCCAAGCCCCTGTTCAACACAGGGACCCAAATCAAAGCAGACCTGACAGGTGGTTGTCCAATTGTCTCTTGAATGCCTTCAGCATTGGAACCCTTACCACCTCCTGAGATCATGGGTTTCGTTGTTGTACTGCTCTAACAGTTAAGAAGATTCCCCCCCTCCCTGATATTCAGCCTAAACCTGGCTTCCAGTAGCTTGAGCTCACTCTTACATGTCCTGTACTCTCAGGTGACTGGGGACAGATGCCTTCAGCATTGGAACCCTTACCACCTCCTGAGATCATGGGTTTCGTTGTTGTACTGCTCTAACAGTTAAGAAGATTCCCCCCTCCCTGATATTCAGCCTAAACCTGGCTTCCAGTAGCTTGAGCTCACTCTTACATGTCCTGTACTCTCAGGTGACTGGGGACAGATGCCTTCAGCATTGGAACCCTTACCACCTCCTGAGATCATGGGTTTCGTTGTTGTACTGCTCTAACAGTTAAGAAGATTCCCCCCTCCCTGATATTCAGCCTAAACCTGGCTTCCAGTAGCTTGAGCTCACTCTTACATGTCCTGTACTCTCAGGTGACTGGGGACAGATGCCTTCAGCATTGGAACCCTTACCACCTCCTGAGATCATGGGTTTCGTTGTTGTACTGCTCTAACAGTTAAGAAGATTCCCCCCTCCCTGATATTCAGCCTAAACCTGGCTTCCAGTAGCTTGAGCTCACTCTTACATGTCCTGTACTCTCAGGTGACTGGGGACAGATGCCTTCAGCATTGGAACCCTTACCACCTCCTGAGATCATGGGTTTCGTTGTTGTACTGCTCTAACAGTTAAGAAGATTCCCCCCTCCCTGATATTCAGCCTAAACCTGGCTTCCAGTAGCTTGAGCTCACTCTTACATGTCCTGTACTCTCAGGTGACTGGGGACAGATGCTACTCGTCCTCTGTATGGTTGCATTTCATATTCCTTACAGTCCCATCCTAACGTTTATCGCGCCAGAATAGGGAGGCTTGGATCGTGACTGACTTGCATCTGGCTTCGAGTCACAAAAAGTAAACAACTACCCACACCATGCCAGAATACATTACAGCACAGTTGTAGTAAGCTTAACCTGCAAATGAGAATGAACTCCTCAACATGGTGTTTGAGAACTCGGATTCTCAGCAAAAAGGCATGATGAGTGACTTTAATTCTGAAAAGGCATAACGGAATTATAACTTGACTAGGAATTATAACTTAACTAGGAGCCGGAGCTAAAAGCTTTCTCTGAGGGTTTCCCCCCCACTAATTTTAAGATACTCTGGAGGTTACAGAGCTGAGGAAGGGCTTTCAAATAAAGTAATAAACTAGTTTTATTTATTTATTTATTTAGATTTGTCACCGCCCATCTCCCCAGAGGGGACTCTGGGGGATTTACAATATAACTACCACGAAACAGCAACGCTGGGCTTAATTCTTAATTTCCTTCCTGACTACAGTATGGCTAAAAAGTCAGTCAATAAAAGCTTACTGTTCCCTTTGCTTCATTATTGTCCAACGCTTCACCCTCAGGTGGAACGTCCATCATTTCTTGTTCGTCTGGTTGGTCGCCCTCCGTTGCTAACTCAGCACTGCATTCAACGTCCGCTCCCTGCACGGAGGGTTGCTTGTCATCCGCTGACCCACTGCTGCCTTCTGTTACTGCCATGCTCTCTTCAGGTTCAGAAGGCAGCGTATTTAAAGAGAACGTTCCGGAGAGAACACTGTTCACTTTGCTGAGAGGGAACTCATAAAGGGTCTGGAAAAAGGACTCAGGAAATCCAAAACAGCTGGTGGCTGCCCTCACAGGTCCTCCTCCTGGATACATATGAACAACATGTCCGTAACCTGCAAACATGACCCAAGTCAACTCGACAAGCATCTGAATGGACATAACTTCATCATGACAGACTAAATAAATCCTCCATGTTCGTTGGGGGACTGGCGTGAGAGAAAGCACCGAGAGTGGCGAGTGCTTTATCAAGGTTTCAAACAGGGCTGTGGAGTCGGTAGATAAATGTTCCGACTCCGACTCCTAAGTTTTTTTGTACTTCCGACTCCGACTCCTCTGTATTAATATTTATTTGGACATTTACTGGTTCTGTAACGCTTATGCGACGTCGCTTTCCTTTAGCAACTTTAAGTTCCATTTTGTCTAAGAAGGAATCAAAGTCTAATTCTTCGTTTGAGGAAGATGATCCTGAGTTACCACTATTGCTTAAAAGAACTTCATCCTGTGGAGGTATTTCAGGTCGTAATCCCTTCATGCGAACGGCTACATCATAGAGGGCCTTTTTCCCAGTAGCAGTCTGTTCACTGTTCAACAATCTAAATTTAGTAGGAGTCGGAGTCGGAGTCGGAGCATTGTTTGCCGACTCCGACTCCGACTCCAGGTACCCAAAATTTCCTCTGACTCCGACTCTGACTCCACAGCCCTGGTCAAAGGACACCAGCCAATACTTCTGAATGGGGGAAGCAGTAGACCTTCTCGACTTCAGGTCACCAAGCGTTCATCACATGATTAACGTTCAAGTGGTACAAGGCCTGTTTGCACAAGCAGGTGATTCCAGTTAAAATGGAAACCAACAATGGGAAGGTACTTGAAGACTGTGTAAATCTAGATCAGGGTGGGCAAGCTCTGGGGTCTGGGAGCTACTTTTCAACTCTAGAACCTGCTTCAGTTCATACCACTATCCAAGAATGAAACTGGAACTGGCCACATGTTTGCTTCTGGTTTCAGAAAAATCCCTTTTGAGGAGTAAGATTATGCATGGGAGAACCATGTATTTTGCTTTAAATAAGAGATGCCTGAGCTCTCCATTGTTTCAGCCACAAACACATTAATCTTGGTGTCTGTGAAGATTCTCAGTCATCCAGGTGAGTTTATCTGGAAGTTGAGTCATGGCTACTGGACTTCTTTTTTCTTGAGGGATAGAAACGTTTTGCTACTCATCCAAAGACAGATGAAGATGTTTGGATGAGCAGCAAAACGTTGCTATCTGTCAAGAAAAAAGAAGTCCAGTAGCCATGACTCAACTTCCAGATTAATCTTGGTGGAAATGCTACTGTGACTTCAGAAACAGTGGTGGTGATGGATTATCGCATATATGCTGCTCAGAACAGTGCAATTCATCTCCTCATAATTCCAAAGGAGATTTGAACTTGTGTGAGCAACTAAGTCCATGACAAATCTGTTCTGAAGATGAACTTCAGTGGAAAAAAACAGTTCACAACAAAGCAAAAGAAGGCACTTCTTTAAATGCACTGTATCTGTTCTCGGACAGTACTCTGGACCTTAACCCAGTCTCAAGAGTGACTGCATGGCATGACTGAATAATCATCAGCAACCACCCACAAGCAGTCAATAAGGAATTACAACTAATATTTTTATAAAATAAAATTGCATTGTTACTCCCCATTCACTTATGTACATTAAAAAGGTGCATTTCAAAGTAGGTTTGAGGATAATGAAATCAAGAAACAAGTGTTCTCAAACGGCTATACTGTACATTTATATGCTGCTTTGGGGGAGGGATATTTCCATGGTGTTATGACAGTCTCATTTGTGAAAATGCCTTCCACAATTAACATTTTCAATACAAGTTAATAGAACACACTTCTAAAAGGACAAATTCATATTCTATCAGAGAAATATATACATTATTAGTTACATTTACCTTTTTAAACGTTCATACAGTTAAGCCAAGACAAACCAAATTCTGCAGGCCTGATGTTCTTACCTCCCATTCTCTCCATTACAGCACCCAGCACCAATCCTGCACAGGTTTCCATCACAATCATCTTGTTGCCAGCACGGACATTGCCCCAGGTCAACATTTGAGCTAGAGTATCATATCTCAAATAGCTTTAAAAAATAAAGATTGCTTTCATTCTCACTGTGATCAGTATTTAAAATCAAATTCATTTATACTAACTCATTATTTCATCTGCTTTAATTAAGAAAATATTTACAAAACCTTAGGTTATTTGTACTTTAGAATTCTATTACTTATACACTTCAGCTTAAACTTAAATAGCAACAAATTGTAACCAGTAAATGGATCCATGCTTGTATTTCTCATTGTGTGCCAAGTCACACAACTGTTTGGGAACAGTTCTTTGCAGGTATGTTTTTCGGAGGAAACTTCAGTGAGTGCACACCCTCCTGGCTGCCAACGTGGCATATCTGAGAAGGAATTGACCTTCTAATTTCCCTGACTTTTTGATGTGAGGCAGGGCCAAGTTCCTATTAGAATTATTGTTTTCATAAATGCTCCAATGTTTGCTTATGAACGTAGATAAGAGAAAATAAAACAAGTCTTCTGGGATGAGTACAGGCAGACTTTGTCTGTCTCTGTCTGCTCAGCTGTCTGAAAAGGCACCTCTCTCTCTCTCTCTCTCTCTCTCTCTCTCTCTCTCTCTCTCTGTGTGTGTGTGTGTGTGTGTGTGTGTGTGTGTGTGTGTGTGTGTGTGTGTGTGTGTGTGTGTGTGTGTGTGTGTGTTTTCTTCCTTATTTCTGCAATCAGGCCAGCTTGGCCTAAAGAAGTTATCCAGCGAACTCCCACACACAATGGGTGTGCAACAAAGAAAAGTGTTCTGCTTATATACCTCCCCATGGTGCTTCAGGCACTCTCTGTGGGGTTTACTATTTAATTATGCAGGCTGCACATTGAACATAAGAACATAAATGCCCTGTCTTAGCTAATGGAAACTCTAACCATTCATAAAATCCAAAGGACTAAAATGCAATTTAGCTCAACAACGTGCTGTTAAAAGGCTAGCCATTCCATGATATCTGCACAGAACTCAACAGCTTGATCTGAACATCAAAATTATTTTTACAATTGTGCAGTTCTCTCAAGAGACAGAAGTTGTGATTCAAAAGGCAGGAAGATTGCATGGCCAAAGGATTTTCTTTCTACTTCAAGATACTACCGAATGCTGGTGTCAAGACCTAAACCAAACTGTGAAATATAGGTAATAAATATATTATTGCTGTTCCATTTAATCTGTGTGACATAAAGGCAGTGTTCGCTTCAACAAGGTCTATCCATGATTTTGTACAATGAATCATTACTATTATGAACAGTAAAACAAAACAAGACAAAACCCCTAACCATAGCCAGGTAAGAAAGCAACATTTCATCTAGTCCAGCATTCTGTTACTGTAACGGCCAAACAGATTGATAGTGACGAGTAAGCATGTCTCAAAATCAAAATATATTATAAGCAGACCCAAATGTGCTGACAGGGTACAAGGTCAGGTTAACCCAGCAAACTTGGCATAACAGCTGGGACTTCGTACAATATCTTGTAGTGCGTGGGCACCAGTCTCAGCAAATATTTTGTGGTTAGGAAGTAGGAGACAAGATGGCCCATGTTGACACTATCTTATGGTACCGAGGTGTCGTTTTGCTGACAGCAACATATGGCAGTTAGCCAGTAATAAAGAACCAGCTTTGAACTAGGGAAATAGGGTCAAGTCATTCTAGGCTTTGACAGCCAAATAGGCTATAAGCCAAAGAACATGAGGTGATGAACAAGCACATAAAAGCACGTGTAGGCACGTGTAGAGACGAACGAAATACGTCAGCACACCATGCAAAAGAGTATAAAAACCATCAGAAACCATTACTCCGGGGTCCAGGACAGCAAGGCCGTCTGGCCTGTATGCTGTGCCTCGGATCCTTGAACTAACCCATTTTCTGTATTGTCTGTGTTCTGTTGTATCTCTATCTGCCTTTAATAAACCTTTTGCTATATAACTAACTCAGTGTGGCAATTTTGATGAACCACCAATGGTGCATTGGCAATTTATATTGCTGCATTGGCTATCTATAATGGTGCATTGGCAATTTATAAACAAACAACCAATACCAATTTCTTAAGCTAAATTTTGACCTTATCAAGATGACTATAGGAAACCCAGACAGAAGACGAAGGCCAAATTGCTCAGGAACTCAAATATGGAGGTCACGCACAGCCATCATAACTGTCTTCTCCCATATCAAGTCGCTTAATACCTATCCAAGTGATCCCAGCTAGCCACCATCGCTAAAGTACTTAAAACACGTATACAAAACAGGTGACAGGTTCATTTCCCCACATTCCTCAAACTAGATTATCCATATATGTTAAGACTTACTTGATCTTCCCTGGTTCTCTTGCATAGTACATTGTTGACAGAATACGGGTGGAGGGCTTTACAATGGTAATAACTGCCTCGTATCTGTAAGAACAACACAACTGAGGAAAAGGCGTAGCTGACTCGTGAGCTTCCAAATACCTCCCCCCTCTCTTAATATTCAACTTACTTCTTTTTCTTTTTCTTGATGTACTTATCTTGAGAAAATTCTGTCTTGTCTCTAAACGTGGTGCTGTTTTCTATCAACTGCTGAACTATTTCCTTCAAGAGAGAACAGCGTCACCATTTCCCCAATATGTTATAATTATATTTCACTTTAAAAACAAATAATTTAAACAGGGTTTTGCTGCTGTTGCTGATCTGCTCGGTCAACACTCAACCACAAATAATCCAGGGATGTAAGGGGTGGGGGTGGGGGAATAATCCATAGTCCTCCAACAGATAGAACACGTCAGAGCAGCATGCGATTCTGAGGAAAAGCGGACCCACTGAAGTCTTCTATGTTACATGAAAAGACCTCTCATTCTAATAAACTCAGATTGGGAGTGGCGTTAAGAAAATGGAATCACAGCTAAAATCACCAAGTGCATACGCTGTAGACGACAAGTGCAAAGTTCAATACCCTTTTTCTCTATTTAAATGAACAGATAGCAGATGGAAGTAGGAAGACCCTCCCATCTCTACCAGGCTACTATTTGCTGTTTCTTGTCTACCCCATCTGAATCTTTGGGAAAGCCACTAACAAAGTAGCCCAATAGTTTTTGACCTTTGGTGTTCCAGCGGGAACAGTTCCCAGAGGCCTTAGGCAGAATGGCCAGTGATCAGGGATTCTGGGAGTTGAAGTCCAAAACGTCTGGAGGACTGAAGGCCCAGAGCCATTGAAAGAGAAAATACCATGTCAAGTGGAAAAGTACTCTGTACAATGTGTGCACATTTTCATCACAGCAGGTTCTACTTGTACACTTATAACTAATAGACACAGTATCTTGGTTTACAAGCACAATTCCTTCCAGAAACATGCTTGTAAACCAAAACACTTGTGTATATCAAATTTCCCCATAACAAATAATGGAAACTCAGATGATTCGTTCTGGGGTCCCCTAGACCACATACTGTACACACACAATACCAGAACTCATTTGGGATTAACAACTGGATTTTACTCTGTGTTTTTAATGTGACAAGAATAAAGTGCAATTTGTAGCCCTAGACACCTTTGAATAGCTGCCGCAAGACTAGAAACTGTTTGGAAAATAAGAAAGGATGTTGAAAACAAATTAAATAAAAATATAAAGAAACATAAAACCTTAACCTGCACTCCCTTTTGAAAACATTCCTGGCTGGTGCAAGGAAGACTCCCATTTCTCTCTCCTTCCTCTGCTTTGGTGGCTGCCTGAGATGGAACGTTCCAGACAATTAACCCACAATCCAACAGGGAGAGAGAGAGAGAGAGTGAGAGAGAAAGTGCCACCATTGGCTCACTTTTGATCAAGTGGCTTGTTCCAATGCCTGTACTGCAAGACAATGCTTGTTGATCAAGGCAAAATTTAGAATAAATGTTTGCTTCTTACAAAACACTCTTAAACCAAGGTACTTTTAAACCAAGGTATTAGTGTACAAAACAACCATTGAAGAAAAGGAAGGCAGCAATGTGTTAGTAGGGAAAAACTTTTGCAAGTTATGTGCAAACGGAGAAGCAGCAGATTTTCATAGGATTTGTGATAAATCCTATGTTTCCTAGGTGCGTGTATGATGAAGTAGGGCTACAGACTGCCCAGGTGTCATTGCCTGCTGTAATCTATTCAGCTTTTAAGTTTACCATGAGAGGTTGGGACAGGCTGCCGCTAACCGAGGTATAAAAATTAAGTTACCTGTCCTTTGATGCCTTTATCCTTCAAAGCCTTTATATCATCGTGGGTCAGTTTCTGAGACTTTCCATCATCAACTATATTACGATTGTCTGCACCTGCTTCTTTTGTTTCTTTAAAAAAAACGCACAGAGAGATTTATGAAGCACCATTGGAAAAAAATGGGGGAAAAGAGCAATCTTACAAAAATTATTCCTAGTGTGCTTAAATGGTAGTTGGGAAACCTTTTGTTCCAAAACTGGTAGCTATGTCTTGCCAGAGAATAAAAGGCCTGCCCTGCAAGAGGGAGGAGCAAAGGAGCAAGTTGGCCAGGATTACTAAATCATGATGACAAGCCAAACAAGGCTACAATGACCCCCGCCTATTGCAGGGGTTAGGGACCTGACCCACGATCACTGAAAATCTGCGATATGCAGATGCCCTTTGGACCGGGCCTGGGGGCCCTAGCGGGGGCCCTTGTATATACCCCCAGCCTGGCGCTGCCCAGAACGGGCCTGCAAGGGTCTTCCCGGTCCTTCTGGAGGCCCCAAAGGGGCCTCCCTGTGAACCGGATCGCCGAAAATCATTTCTGAGGCATCCGACAGGCTTAGAAAAGCCCTCAGAGGCCTCAGAAATGATTTTCAGTGAACCAGAAGTCACTTTCGGTAAACTGGAAGTCACTTCTGGTTCACAGGGAAGCCCTTTGGGGCCTCCAGAAGGCCCAGGAAGGCCTTCACAGTCCTGTTCGGGGTAGCGCCAGTCCTGGGATAAGTACGGGAGGCCTGAAACAGGCCTTTCCCCCTTACCCCAGGGGGCCTTTTTTCGTATATTTTTAAATAAATTTAAAAATATATAGCTGGGCCACAGCATACAAACCACGAACGGGTGGGGGACCACTGTATTAAGTTGTCGCCCCTCCCAAGAAATAGTCTGTGACCCCACTCCAGATTTTTGGGGGCTACCATTAACAGGGCTGCTATCAGAACATTGTACAACCTTCTTATAAAAAGGTAGGGAAGCAATCTGGAATTGATTATGCCCACAGGCTTAGTGACAGCCGTGGCAGTGTCCCCTGCTAGTAATAGCTTAGGTGGCAAGTACTGATCTTCCAATATTATTTCCTGAGTGACCCTTGAGGTGATATGTTCTATTTCTGAGCAGGGACAACTGTCCAGAGTCCCCTCTGGGGAGGTGGGCAGTGACATAGCTAAATAAAGAAAAAATAATAAATAGGGATGCTTCCCTTCCTGTCCATTAGAAGGAAGAGGGGGATGAACTTTCAGGGATGGAGGACTGATCCCAACACTTCAAGGGCTAGTGGTTCCCCACTAGGCTCACTTAGTTGTGAAGATGATTCCTCACTAGACAACTGATAATGTCCTTTTTCCTGTCTGAAGTATAGCTGGATTGGTACCACCGTGCCTCCCCGCCTGAGAAGTTAATTTACTGCTGGCTCAGTACAACACATATAAAAGAGGAAAGAGACTAATTTTTCATTCTAGCGTGGTTGCAAATTCCCCTTGAAAACAATGCACTGTACTTTGCTCAGAAAAAGATGCCAAAAATAGAGTGCCAGAAGTGTATATCCCTCCCTCCCTTCCTTAGCACAGTTATTTGCTTTCTCCCACTTACCGGTAGGCACCTCTTCCCCTCTCTTTTTTGGCTGTAAGCTTCCACCCCCGGTCACTTCAAAGGTTGTTCCATATGGTTGTCCAATGGCATTATCTAAGCAGAACCACTGCTTTTCAAAGATAATTTTTCTAAAAGAAAAAGACAGTATATTAAAAAGCCACCCGGTACAAACAATAAAGAACTATTTGGTAGGGGGACACAAGAGTATGATTACAAGTAAAACCATGGAACACCAGTTATTTTGAGTTTACGTACTAAACAGTTCTTATATGTTAGTAGCATATGCATTTTAGTTTACTATTTATTATTTATTTATCCAATTTATATCTTGCCCATTTAGCCAAGGGATACTCTGAGTGAACAACAGAGTGATAAACATGAGCATAATCCAAACACAAAAAATTATCTGAAACAATATACTCATTAACAAAAACAAATGGGATATTAATAAACTAAAACTAAAACTTTAAAAACGTAAAAACTCATAGAGATATAAAATTTCCAGAAGTTTTGATGCTCAGAAAAAATGTTTTTCCCATTTTTTTTTGGGGGGGGGGGAGGAACTGACATTTTTGGAAAAATTGAAACAAATACATTAGTACTCCCCCCTTTTACAGCTTCGAAAATCATTCTGCTACTTTAGGAACATAAAATATGAATATTCGATGATCACAACTAGCATATTAAAATATATCCAAACAACTATTACAAACAGGATTTACTTTTAAAATAATGTTTATTTGTAATTGTAGGTAAATGGAGTAACAATCCCCTGAACTGTTTACTAGTTTATGTGGCACAAAAAACCCCTCTACAAAACAATGTTTAATAAATCCAGAATTAACCATTATTTATATTTCCTCTCCACAGTATTAAATAAAAAGTAAAATAAAAACCTCATTCTCACAAAAAGAATTGAAAAGGGATAGATGTATAGAAGGGGATGGGACTAAGTTTCAATGAATGGGCATGAAATTTAATCAGATTCATTTCTGTTGCTCTGTATTTTCTTCCAGTGCTTTGAAGCCTAGTGAAGAGGACAGAACAGTACCAAACATTCCCACCCACATGCAAAACCAAACGTGAAACCTTTTCTTTTTCTTGTGACAATAGCAGCATCTCCTAAAGGAAGAAATGCATCTTGTTCTTACATTGGAGAGTTCAGTTTGTAACCTTGGACTGGCTTCTTCTCCATGCACAGAAATTAAAATACAGTGGTGCCTCGGATAACGACGGTAATTCGTTCTCCGAGGTTAGTTGTTATCCGAAACACAGTTTCCCATAGGAATGAATGGGAAACCGTTTAATCTGTTCTGGAGCCTAGGAAAAAGGCACAGACACCTGGTTTTTTGCTCAAAACTCTTTAAAAAGTGCACTTTGAAGGTACAGATGCAATGCCACCTGGGATAACTTTTTTACTGATGCATGCTGGAAATTCATTATCTGAGGCAGTCCATAGGGAAAATTCGTTATCCAAGGCAGCCCATAGGAAAATTCATTCTCCAAGGCAGACCTATACCTAGGAATTGTGATTCGTTATCCGAGGCAGCCCATAGGGAAAATTTGTTATCAGAGGCAGCCCTATACCCGGAAATTTGCAGTTGTTATCCGAATTATTCGTTATCTGGGGCAGTTGTTATCCAAGGTACCACTGTAATCCAATACTATGTATATTTTTTAGAAATGATTTGGAAACTATTTGAACACCCTGTCTTAACGTATTTTATTCATCATGTTAAAATAAAACATTTCATAATTTTTTCTTTTTCTTTTTTTCACTTTTTCAGGAAAAAAACAAAAAGGCTTCAGGAAAAGAAAAAAAAAAGAAAAAAGCGGGGTTTTCTGAAGTCCCCCCCCCAGACCTTCACATATCTAAAAACATGTCAGAGAAACAGATTAACAAAACAAAGCCAGAGGCGAAATTAAGCAAGATGTTAATAGTGCAGCCATTGTTCACCTGGTCAGGGAAGGTCAGTCTAAAAAAACAGGTTTTTAATCATCTTTTAAATATCTGCGCAAGGGAGCAAATTGGATTTTAGCAGGCAGCTTATTCCATAACTTGGGGGGGGGGTTGCGATTGCAGAGGAGGCTGGACTCCTTGTCATTGCCTTCAGGGCCTCTCTCATGGTCAGCACCCATAGGTAGTCTGGCTGAGATGAACGAGTGAGCTGGGCATTACTTTTTCGGAGATTAACATTCCAAAAGATAATGAGATCCTAAACCAGGGGTGCCCAAACTTTTTGTAAGGAGGGCCAGATTTGGTGGCTGAGAATGTGCCAGGGGCCGGTTGCTTCCCGACCCTGCCACCCCACTGCAAGCCCCACCCACTGACCCATAAGCCCCACCCACTGACCCCTTGCAACCCCACCCGCAGGAAGGAAGGCGGGGACCAAGGGAGGGAGGAAAGAAGGAAGGTGGGGACCAAAGGAAGCATAGGGAGCCATGGCCACAGATCGCCCCTTGGAAGAAGCGATCTGTGCAACCTTCACCTCCCCAGCTGTGGTGATGGCTCGCCCGCCAGCCCACCCCAAAGCTCCTTGGCAGTGGCAGAGGCCCGCTGGCCTGCCCACCCCCACACATTCCCCTGCGGTGCCGGTGGCGGCAGACCGCCCGTCTGCCCAACCTTCCCAGTGGTGTCAGTGTTGGCGGAAGATTGTTTCTTTTTTAAAAAAAACATGGGCAAAAGGAGGGCGAGGGAGGGGCGGGCCAGCCAGCCGCGGGCCACTCAGAATGGCCTGACAGGCTGGATTTGGCCCCCGGGCTGGACTTTGGGCAGGCCTGTCCTAAACCATTTAGGGATGTATATGTAATCATTATAACATTGAAGTCAATGCAGACATGTATTGGGAGCCAGTGCAGTGCAGCCAGATAAGGGGCTCTATGTTGGAATCTATTTGTCTCACTTAACAGTCTGGCTGCTGACTTCTGTACTAAGCTGCAGTTTCCGCATTACCCTCATAGGCAGCCCCATGCAGAGAGTGCTACAGCAGTCTAATCTCAAGACTACGAGTGCATGGACCAACGTAGTGAGGGGCCCTGATGTCGAAGGCACGGAACCAGGTAATGCACCACAGATGATAATGTGTGGAGCGGACCACCGACCTCACCTGAAGTTCCATAGGGGCAAGATGCCCAAACTCCGCACTTCATAGTCTACCTCACATCAACCTTTATAAACTATTATTTATTTAACATATTTTTGTCCCACCTTTCTCCTTAAAAGGGACCCACAGTGGCTTGCATTACTATAAAGACAACACTGATAAGCTGACTAGAGACTGTGTACCTAATTTGGTTTCACTTTCACTTCTGTTTGCCAGCACTTCTTAGATTGGTCAAGAAAAATCTCAGAAGCAGCTGTGCCTTGAAAAGTGGACTGGCCCCAGATATTTCATAGCAACAAACTGGCAGTTGAATCTTAAGTCACCACTGACAATGGGACACTGAATTCTAACACACCTGAAGCGTTTGAGGCAGGTTGTGTGGCAACGTCACTTCATTTTCTAAAAGAAAAGGTTGAGGTGGATGGAAATAACAGCTATGAGACTGTCAGTTCCACCATAGCATAGCATTACAATGTTGCTAGTAGCGCACCTAGGCTCGACTTTAATGTTTATTGTTATTTATTCAATTTATATACTGCCCATCTGGAATGATGGTAACTCTGCAAACTTAAATTCTTTCTTGCTAAAAACTCAAGATTGTGTATGCTTGTGAAGATTGCTTGCATTCTTACATCCATTTTGACAGGTTGGAGATAAACTTATTTTAGTACATCAGGGTGTGTGCTCCCCCCTCCCAATTCCCTCCCAGGTTTCCTGTTACTGTGGTAGTTATTTTTTTGCCCAAGTTCCTCAAAGGCGACACGACTACCTCACATGCGACACAATTCAACTAACCTACATTCCAGATCAAGGAAGAACCAAAAATGGTAGCTAAAATAGCTCAGCCTAGTAGTGTCACCATCCAGCCCTCCTGGTCTGAACATTACAAAGGACGCCCAATCCGCCTGACTGGATGGACTTAGTCTGAAGCGACTTTTCTTTAAAAAAAAAAAAAAAAGGGGGGGGGAGAGAAATCTAAATCCTGGAAAGGGCTGATCTTTCCCAGGTGACAGATAGATAGATAGATAGATAGATAGATAGATAGATAGATAGATAGATAGATAGATAGATAGATAGATAGATAGATAGATAGATGCAGTAGGTGCATCTGGGTGTCCAGGGTGGCAGGCAGGCAAGCCTTCGGGTCCCAGCCAGATCAAGGGGCTTGCTCTTCTCCTTCGTGGCGGCAACGGGTACAGGAGGGAAAGGGGGGGGGACCCCAGATCGGGCAAGGGAAAGGCAAGCCCTCCTTCTGCCGCCCAAGGAGCTCTTCCGAGCCAAGGGAGGGAGCGGAGGAGAGGGAGGAAGAAGCCCGGGCAAGCTGCGGGCGAGCACGTGCGTGGGCGATCCTCTGCAGCGGACCCACCTTCGCTTAGCCACGGCGACCGCCTTGAAGACCTCGTTCCGCTTAAGAACGGCCCAGTCCCCTTCGCGGATCACCTGGGGGGAAGCCGGCGCCGGGCTGGTCGGGCTCCCTTCCATGCCGCTCCCGCGCCCCGGTTCCCAGCCCAGAAGCCGGCCACACTTCCAAGTAGGAAGTACCTCTCAAGCGCATGCGCCGACGGGGCCGAGCCCCACGAGCCTCCCGTCTCCTTCCCCCTCCCCACCGCTCCCCACTCACGCCTTTCCCCGGCAGGAGGCGCTCACGACGAGCCACAGGGATCCGGCCTCTCTATCGCTCTCGCCCTCCTTCCACCCCCTTGCCGGAACGGAAGCCACGCGGCCACTCCCGTTGGTCTGGGAAACGCCTCCTGGGCCAAGATCAAGAGGGCGAAGGAGGAGGGGCTTAACCATAGAGTGAGGAAGCGTAGAGCGGCAACGCCCTACAAACCCCATAGAGTTAGGAAACCCTGAAATCGGGAAAGAGAACACGAACGGGGGTGAGAAACTGAAAGGGATAAAAACAAGGAGACTTTCACTTACTTAAACGAGTAGTGCGTTTTATTTCGCGGAAAGTTTTGGGGATTGTAGTCTGGTTCTCCAGAAACATCCAGTCAGCTTGACAGGAAGTTTTTTTTTTAAAATAATACTGTATACAAATAAGGAGAGGTACAAATTGGTGTTTTTGGACAACGACTCCCAGTAGTCCCTAGGTGCAAATCTACTGCTTGTTCGAGTGCCAAACGCTGGCGAATCTACTACGACCGCGTGTAGTAACTATTGAACTGCAAAGCTGGAAGGCACCCTCTGGACTCAAGGGGGAAATTGAACTCCCAGCATTTGACTCCCTAGCAAGCCAGAGACCTTAAATCACTGATCTAAAGTGTACAACCTGTCATACAATAATACAGTATAAAAATATGATCTAGGTTCTACATATTACACAAAAGATTTTACAAAGCACACACTAGGCTTTCCTGCGGTTTCCTCCTTGTCCGCTCCTTTCCCCCTGCAGGTCCAGCTCTTTCATTGCAGTTGCCAAGATGTCCTCATGGCCACCTTCCTTCTGTTTCTGAAGGAGGGGACGGCTCACTCCTATCCTTTTCTACAGGTCTTTCCTCATCGTTTCCCACCCCATAAACATCGGGAGGCCCCACCCAGAGGACGGCAGAGAAACAGAGCCACCACCCTCTCCAAGACCTTTATAAACAATTAAGAAAAGGAGGGGAAAAGAATTTGTGTCTACAAATGTCTGGCTGGGGAGGCAGAGCGTCGTACTGGATCAGGAGATAGGAAAGCACAGGCCGTAGAAACACAAAACGTGCCACTGCTGTTCTCCTTAACGTGGGTCACTGGGCAAGCCGGGCTGATTCTGACTTGCCCAGGGGGAAAAACAAAGCCTTGAGCAACATGTCTGTGAAGATGCTCAAGTCATCCAGGTGAGTTTATCTGGAAGTTGTTGAGTCATGGCAACCGGACTCTTTTTTTTTTCCTGAGCGAGTGAAAAGTTTCGGTGCTCATCCGAACAGCTTCGTCAGCCTGAGGAAAGATAGTGGCAAGCCCTCCATTTGAGCCACCCAAGTCCCAAACGGCCTTTGTTTGGCGCCAAGCGCCGGGTGTGCTTTTTTGCCCTTTTGCCAACCCTTCCTTTCGCCGGAAATCACCACACACCAGGCAAAGGCAACGAATTTATATATAAGCAATAATAAATAAAATAAAATAAAATAAAATAAATTCCCTCCGCCCAACAGCGACTGGAAAGAAGAAAGCAGCGCCCGCAGCCGCCTCCTCCCCTCCCCCCCCCGTCCCCGCACGAACGGTTGGGAGCGGCGGTTAGGCCTTCTCCCGCCCTCCGCTCGTGACGCGAAGCCGTCCTCTTGAAACCACGGCAACGGAGGATGCGGCGCTTCTCATTGGTTCTTCGCTCCGGGGCGTGGAACCAATCCGGGCCGCCGCGCGCCAAAACGAAAGCAGAAGCGGACGCCGGGAGGCGGAGACGGGGTGACCGTGTGAGGTAACCTTTCCCCTCACTCCACCAGCACGGCCTCGTTGTTTTTACCCTACTGGCATTTTATATATTTATTTATTTATTTTAAAAAATTAAAATAGTTCGCTTTATATGGTTTCCTGCGGTTAATCAACGCTTCCTGACGTCGCGTTCGCTTGTCGGGTCGAAAAGCCTGGCCTGGACTCGCACTCCGGTGTTAGCTATACCCCCTTTTCCCGAGGCGGAGATGAGCAGCCGCGGGCCTGGCGGGAAAAATCCCGGTGGACGAGGAGGAGGAGGAGGAGGAGGAGGAAGCGCCTTCCAGAGATGGCGGGGAAGAGGACGGTGGCAAGGGCGAGGGAAAGGGCGCGGGCAGAGAGAAGAGTGGAAAAAGGACGCCGGCGGCCAGCCAGTCTCGGGTAAACTCGTTCTCCAGGGTGGCTTCCTTTTTAATTTCCGCAGTAACGAATTCCTTGGGAAGGTTAAAGAGAGGGCCTTTTTACACGACCCCTAAGATCCGCTGTTCCCTTAAATTCGGACCAGAGATCTTGAGGGTTTGTCGCTCTCCCTGCGTTCCCACCCCCTCCGCACTTCCTTGTTCTGTCTGCGTGAGGGGAGGGAGGAAAAAAGGGAGAAAAGAATGCACTCTTGAGTGCCGGTGGAAGTTGCTCCGACCCCCCTGTCATTTCCTGGTTCCTCTTAAAGGGGCGGGAGGCAAAAACAACAACAACAAAAAGAAGCGAGGAGAGCCCGGCACTCTCCGCATCAAAATTTTTCACTCTCCCAGAGCAGGTACTTGAAAGGTGCGCTGGGTCGCGCTTAGGTGGGCGGGGTCGCACTTAATTTTCTGTTAGCTCTGGAGCTGGTGGGGAAACATTTTTAAGCTCCGGAGCTGGGAGCCATTTGCCCCGGAGTTTAGGGGTCGTGTATAAACGCCCAGAGAAAAATAGTGTTCCTGTAAGAACACAGCACAAGGCTTGGAGACTAAGGTTAGCATGCCAGCATCAAACAGGGTGGCCAGAATCCTCGTAATGGAGGTGCGCCTCTCTAACAGGAATGAGATGCCAGGGTCGGTGGCAGATTCGTGTGGATTAAAAGCTCCCTTTTGCAGTGCTGGACTGCCCATGTCTGTGAAGATTCTCAATCACCCAGGTGAGTTTATCTGGAAGTTGAGTCATGGCAACTGGGCTAATGTTTCTTGAGAGGCTGAAACGTTTCGCTGCTCACCTGAACGGTTCGATCTCTCAGGAAAAAGAAGTCCAGTTGCCCTGACTCAACCTCCAGATTGCAGAGCTGCCTGCAACTTGGTCACATTGTGCAAGTGCCCAGTTGTTGTTGCTTGCAGTCAAGTCGGAAGCAGCTTCTAGTGACCCTCATAGGGCTTACCAGGTAAAAGAGATGTTAAAGGAGTGGTTTTACCAGTTCCACTCCCCCAGTCCTTCATTCCATGTCATTTTTATTGTTGCTTTCTATATAAATGGTATACAGTTGCTGTATTTTTCCTTAAAGTTTTTAATTTAAAAGCTGTTGCCACTAACCTTTTTGTGGGATCCTTTTCAGCTCAGCCTCGGCTCATTCAGACAACACTAGATCAAGCTTCTCCTTACAGAGGCTGGAAATTGTACTTCTCTGAAGGTAAAGTTTTTTTCTGTCAGACTGGATGATAAATAACTGATTTGAGGGATGAAGAAAGACATAATATTTTGGCTTATAGAGAGTTCTGGTTTTTATCTTTACATAAAGCTGAATACTTAATAACATAGCATTATGAAAATACATGACTGTGTAATAAATGCAGTTGGAAGTAGCTTTTCCAGCCCAGCCACAGTACCAGCATAAAGTTAGGACAGATGAAGGGCAAGTTTAAGTAATATTGAAACAGAGCAAGGGCAGGCATGAGCAATTTTCAACATCTCTAAGCTTGGATTTAGCACAGCTTCAGCTAGCCTTTGGTCCTCTTACATGCAATCCTAACTTAAAATATCAGTTGCAAGGATTAAGATTAAATACAAGCACTCTTTTGCCACAAACATTTTTTTACTGGTGGAAATTTTCCTTTGCTCAGGACTGCACTCCAATGTAACGTAGATCTGCAGAATATAGGATAAGATATTAAAGGTTTAATATAAATATTAATTCTTGAATATTTGCCCAATCCAGCATATGATGGCAACTCTCCTTTTGTTCAGAAGATTGAAGCATTTGAAAAGTTTTTTATGTCACGAATAGAGCTTTATGACAAGGTAAGATTATGGTGTGACCTTATTTCCTGACTCCTGTTTTCTTCATCTCTTCCCTTGTCATAATTTTAAAGCAGATATTCTGCCTTGAATACCTTTGCTTGCTGAGGCTAGATTGATGACTACAAATATCAGGGCCTTCCCCATGGTTGTTCCTGGCTGGTAACATAGTCTCATTTTGTGGCTTTTACAAATCTTAATGAGGTTGGATGTAGAAGGGCACATAGTAACGTCATGTGCACAAATGTGTGCACTTGTTATTCTTCATTCTGCTGAACTGATATTATCCTAAGTATTGTACCCAAAAAAGGAAAAAGAAACATGCAGAATCCAGAGTGCTTGACTGTTTACAAGCTTAACCCATTCACTTGGCTTTAATATATGCGCCTGACCATTTATACCAGTGGTTCTCAAGCTGTGGGTCCCCAGATGTTCCTGAACTGCAACTCCCAGAAACCCCTTCTAGTATAGCGAGTGGTGGAGGCTTCTGGGAGTTGCAGTCCAGGAATATCTGGGGACCCACAAGTTGAGAACCACTGATTTGTACCTTGGAATGGTGAGGCAGTCTATTAAAGGGTTAGTTTCCTATGAGAAAATATTGGCAGTATTCCTATAACACTGAACTATTATTTTATTTATTAAAAACATCTAACCGCCATTCTTCATCCTTGCAGATTCTAAGACAGAATGGGTTTTCAAAATGCTGATATAAATTTACATTCCTGTCATTCCATTTTTAAAGGATGAAGTAGAAAGAAAAGGAAGCATTCTTGTGGATTATAAAGAGCTGGTACAGGATAAAGAACTATTGGACTTAATACCTGACATTGCTACAGAATTAAGGGATATGCCACAGAAAATGCTGGACTGCATGGGCCTGGCCATACATCAGGTAAATATGTAAGCCTGATGAGTGGTAGACTTCTAAGACAGAAAATGCTACCTGATGTTGGAAGTTTGTTGATACTGATGGAACAAAGGCTTAAATCCAGCAGCTGTTCTCTTCCCATTCTGACACAGCTTTTGGTGCCACATGAAAATTGGCTCTGCAGGCTTTCTCATCCCTCAGACCAGGCTTTGGGGATACATGGAAAAACTGGAGTATTGTGAGGAAGTTGCCCCTTCAATGTTGTTGCAGAAGTAGCTTGCTTGTTGTTGTCCTCCACTGGATTATGGCTGTTGTAACAGAGCTACCTTTTAACAGATAAGAGTGAGGTGCTATCCCTGCTATTAAAAGTCTAATAGCACTCCAAAGTCAGTTCTCCTGAGTTCAGTTGGACTCTCTTCTAAGTAATTAGCAAAGGATCACAATTCAAGCAGTTTTGTATGTCTTTTTTTTAAAAGGGAAAAAAGAAGTCACATTGGAATGCAATAAAACTGACTTTGTGTGGCTGCTTTATTTTTGAAAGCAAGAAAACTATAAGGTAGCAAAAGGAGTAGATGCATTTATTGTGAGTGTGCTGGGCAATGCCATCCTATGTATGCCTACTCAGAAGTAAGTCCTATTGAATTCACTGAGGGTCAGGTTTGAATGCCTGAGTATTTTCTCAAAGGAACGAGTTGCTAACAAGGTTGAAATATGGGCATTGTTAAAATATGAGGAAAAGCATATTTGCTTGCTGTGGCTTCAAATATATGTTTGTCCTGTACAGGTAAATTGGATTTATGCAAATCTGATAGTGAAAGTCAGTGAACTAACTACTCTTCTTTGGTTTTACCAAAGCTGCTGTACAAGTTATAAATGTTCATTCTGCCAGAATGCAAAACATAACAATTAGAAAATGAATGAATGAATCAAAATTGTCCTTGTTCATCATGCTGTTGTTAATCAGAGGAAGTTCTTTAGAACAAACGTGAGTCAAATTGGATTCAAAACTGAATCTAACCAAAGGTAGATTTCATTAGATCAGTGGTTCTCAACCTTCCTAATGCCACGACCCTTTAATACAGTTCCTCATGTCGTGGTCACCTCCGTGCCCTGCTTGGAAGAGGCCACAAGCCCCCTTTGCCATAGAGAACTTCCCTCTATAAGCACCCTCAGCCAATCGCAGCCTCCGGTGCCATTGACTGACATCCCCTCCAACCTATCAAGCTGTAACTCACTCTTTCCACCCCTTCCTCCCCCTCCTCCTCCAGACGCAAGCCATTTGTGCCTGTTGCTTCACTGGCTCATGGCGACCCCTGTGAAATAGTCATTCGACCCCCAAAGGAGTCCCGACCCCCAGGATGGGAACCACTGGGTTAGATGATATGCATAAAAGTTTTCCGCCCTCTTGATTGTGAATGCCAATATATGAAAGTCTTATAAAGCATTGTATAGACTTTATATCTCAAAAACATGTTGATGTGCTTTTTAAGAATAGTGAATGGATTGGTTCCTGAATACCATGAGAGGGGTTCTTTTCACAAAGTGCTTGCTAACAGGCTGCTCCTGGGGGTTGCAGAACTAAACAGTGTAGGATATTGCAGGGAGGACAACAGTGGAGGAGGAAAAGAAGCCAATGACCCCTTGCACATGCAGAAGCACTTTTGGCTTATCCATAGCCCCTGTGGAATCAATTCTAGAGGTCTAAAATTCCTAGAAACTTTGAAAAACTGTGGGGGGGGACCCTGCCCTCACCCCTCACAAATTTTCCATATCCCCCCCCCAACCACCATGGCTTCAAAAAAAATGCAAATTTTACATCTCTAGTTTCATGATCATTTTATTGCCTGTTTTTGTCCTATAGGTGTTAAGCAAAGATCTTGAAAAACATGCCGCAGAACTGCAGATGCAAGAAGGGCTGCTTGTTGATGAACAGCCCATAATAAATGTACCATATATTAATGCAAGGTACCTATTGTTTTTGAGAATTTTTTTTGTTATTTGAGAACTGGATAAATTGGCTGGATTTTCAAAAACGAGATGCTAGAGACATATGATATCTATAGAGAAACCCCCCCCTAATATAGGAAGATATTATTAAGGTTGTGGATATAGGAGTACTGTATTAAAAAGTCAACAATGTTGCCTGTTGTTTTGCTTGTTCAATTGTAAAAGAAGAAAAAGAGAAAAGAAGTTTATTGCATCATGAACTCCTAGCATTCTCTGAAAGTCGAGATGACAATGTCACTAACAGCCACCAGTACCTTGATTGCCCTGGACTCACTTAGATGTGACAACAAACCAAGCTTTGTTGCCAGAAAACACCATGGTGAGCTGTAGGCTTACATACGTCTCAATTTTACTTTATTTTATTTTTGGCATGCATGAAGAGAATGTTAACACTTTCAAATGTGGTTTCTTACAAACTGCAGATTTATATTTTGTTACGTTTTGAACCATTGCCATGTAGAAAACCAATGCTCTTTGGGGTTGTGAAATCATGCATTTTCACTGCAAAAAATAAGGTCCTCTAAAGTCAGACCTAAGGAAAATATGTTTAATTTCCATTTCAATCAGATGCACATCTTGGTAATGACTAATTAAATCCCATTGATTCCCCCTCTCTGTTTACAATATACAAGCTGAAAATATGAATGTTTATTCATAAGAAACTGCCATGGTGTTTGGTGGTATCCAAGTCGGTATGCCAGCACCACGAACTTCAACATAACTGTCTTGGAATGGGGGCTACTCTTTTTAGCACAAGTACAGTATTTAATTTTTCTTCATTATGACTATGATTTATAGAGTATATAACTATGATCCACTGACTCAACTTAAGAACATCCGAGCTAATTGCTATGGGAAATATGTTGCTTTACGTGGGACGGTTGTGCGTGTCAGTAACATAAAGCCTATCTGCACCAAGATGGCATTTATATGCAGTGCCTGTGGTCATACTCAGAGTTTTCCTCTACCTGATGGGAAATATACTCTTCCTACCAAGGTAACTGACTTATTTTGAATTCTCCACCTTATAATATTAAATTATAAAAGGTTAATTTTGCAAAATTTGTTTTCAGCTTGTTTGCATTTTGAAGGTTTATTTCTTGTTCAATGATGCTGAGTAACAGTTATTTGTTAGTATTATTAATGCAGGAAGGGAGAAAAATTAATGCATGCAGAATCTTCTGGCAGTTAACCTAAGTGAAATAATTTCACCATTTTTCCTCTGTACTAAACCTTTCTGCCCGGTTGTTTTAGTGTCCTCTTCCTGAATGTCATGGACGATCATTCACTGCAGATAGAAGTTCCCCTTATACAGTTACAGTGGACTGGCAGTCTATTAAGTAAGCAGTTTTCATGTCTCTTCCTTGTTGATTGAATTTAGGTGTTGACTGAAATCACTTCTTTATTAAGATCTTTGTCTTGATAAGCAAGCTCAACTTTAAATAATCACATACTGTATATACTCGAGTATAAGCCTAGTTTTTCAGCCCTAATTTTGGGCTGAAAAAAGGGGTCCTCGGCTTATATGCAGGTCAGTACTTTTAGCCACTGAGGCAAGTTTGGGTCAGTGGCTAAAAGTCATTTTAAACATTGTGCGCCACTTCTCCTGACCCCCCCATGTTTAAAATGACTTTTTAAAAGGTCATTTTAAAACAATGTTTAAAATGACTTTTAACCACCAACTCAAGCATCTTCCCCCCATCACACACACACCCAGCACACAAAGGAGGAGCTACCAGGCCCTGCTGCGTTTCCCACCCTAGGCTTATACTTGAGTCAATAAATTTTCCCAGTTTGGGGGGTTTAAATTAGGGGGCCCAGCTTATACTCGGGTCGACTTATACTCGAGTATATACGGTAATTATTGTAAATTGGAATGTAATTTTCTGAGATGAATAATTTGTCATATTTAAACTGTAATATAAGTTACAATGATATAAGAAATAAATCTCATTGATACAGTCAATACACTATTCTGTAATATGTTTCTATGTGCATAGTTAGTTACCTTGATCCAAAAACAAATATTCTCCAATTTACCATGAATTTAGCATTGTGGGGATTTTAGCTTGAGATCTGGCTGTCAGCTAGCTTTGTATTTGCAATATGGTACTACCTTTGATAAGAACAGAATGCTGTAAACACTTCTGTGAAAGGCAAGTATGTGTTTTTTAAAAGGGAATGAGGATTAATTATAAGGAACTTGTATCAGTGCTCTAGGAACTAAAGTGGATTCTTGCACACATGGATCAGATGGAGGCTAGTTTTGCCTTGCGTGCTAAAGTTTGACAGGATCTTAAGCAGCCTAGGTTCTTCATGTAATGCAAACTCCTGTTCCTGTGCACCTGTAGTTATTTCCTCTTGCATTTGCTACACATTTAAATATCAGTTTAGGATTTAAATCCCATGAGCTTCATTCCAGAGCCTTCACTTTTCTCATCTCTTCCCTCCATCCCTCTATTCTTTCTTTTGCGTTGATTTCTCCACTCTGGTCTTAGCTCAGCTGGTGTTAGAAAGCCACTACTCCCACCTCCTGCTCCCTTTCTCCTTCCACTTCCTAATGTTATTTTTCATACTCTTTGATTTCCCTTCCATCTAAGTATTTACAGGATCAAAATGTAACTTTGGACCATTGCTCTCAAAATTCCTCTGTCACCATGGCCTATCTTATAGAACTGTCATTGATCCAGCAACAATAACAGGGACACAAAAGGAAATGGGAAAAAAACATGACTGAAGAGCTAGATTGCAGGCCACAAAAACTCCCACTGAAAAAATGTTTCTGAGTTATAATGTGCCACAAAACTTTTTTTTCTGCTTTTGTTTTCTTGGTGGTGGTACTGAAGCAGGCCATTGCCTTGCCCCCTCAGATAACCTATCCAGTTATTTAAATTGAGTCCTTAATAATTCTCAATTTTTCAGTCTAAGAGGCATGAGATTCATGGACAGGATTTGTAAGGGAGGAATAGAGAAGCTGGGGATATACTTTTCAACGACATTTCAGAAGTGTGTATAGTATAGAAGTACAGTATTATACCCTTGCACTAGGATTCAAGAGCTCATGTCTGATGACCACCGAGAAGCTGGTAGAATTCCTCGCACAATCGAATGTGAGCTGGTTCAGGACCTTGTGGATAGCTGTGTTCCAGGAGATGTGATTACTGTGGCAGGAATCATCAAGGTGTCAAACACTGAGGAAGGTATGTATTCTCTGTCTCTTGCCTTTGTGAATTGATCTTTACAGTATGCAAACATTTCACATTTCCAAGGGGTTGATTTGCCAAGTTCCCATTGATTCAATAGTGTGACTTGCTACACTAAGCAACAGAATATTGAGCAGTGTTTAAAATAACAATAATGAATTGCCATCAATGGGGAATTATAGTGACCCTTTCCAGAATTGTCTAGGTATATATAGTACTCAGGCAATGTGTAGCTTGTGTAATTAAATTGTAGACTGCCCAGATAGTGCTTTAAGCACTATGGGGCAGTATATAAGGAGAACAGATTATTGCTTTTTATTAATCCCTTCTTCCAGGGGCACTTTGGGAGTGTGTAACTTGCCCAAGGCTACACAGGTTGATTTTTCTCCTGGGATGCATAGTGGAGAATCAAACTTGCCACTGGCTCTCCAACTCACTGAGCTATCCTGCCAGTGCCATTCAGTATTTAGATTCCTACTTACTCTGAACCCTTGAAAATGATGTCTGCGTACAGAAATATGTTAATTACTGGTCTGATCATTTAACAGGAGCAGGTAGGAATAAAAATGATAAGTGTGTCTTCCTGTTATACATTGAGGCAAACTCCATCAGTAATACCAAAGGACAGAAAGCCAAGAACTATGACCGTGGAGTTAATCATCAGTCATGCATGGAATTTTCACTTAAAGATCTTTATGCTGTCCAGGAAATACAAGCTGAAGAGAACCTGTTCAAGCTCATTGTTAAGTATGTTTTAACTTATATTTCAGTGAATATTATACCTAGCTTGCTGTGAAATCTTAACAAATTATTGATCTGAGCTTAAATTCTACAAAAAGACTAAATTTAGGGAGAAGCAGCATTCTGTTGTATTTAATCACAGAATGGGAACATTTGGTTTAGTATAAATGTAGTTGGCAATAGTGTTTGAATTCATATGCTCCAAAATGTAAATACAAAGGAGTCTGGGTTACTTGGAATAGTGTTTGCAAGGCTGCCCTGAGCCATCAGTGTTTACTATGTCACATAAAATCTATTTATCTTTACTTCATTTTCTTGACATCCTCTTCTTTTCTAGCTATTTTGAGATGCTTAATTTTTCACTTCTCATTAGGTCTTTCTTGCCTGTAGATCTTTTCTACAATCTACTCTTGGCTTCATCTGTTTCCTTCATTTTTTTCAGACAAAAATGAAAAGAACAGTTACAAGAGGGCAGAAAAACTTTGGCCCCTTCTTCAAACAACTTTCTGTATGATACCCTAAAGTCCACTGAAAACATACATCAACATGTACACAATTGAGTTTCATTTAAATTCCTTGTGATTCTTGCCTTCTCACTGTCTTCCTTCCCAGACCTTTTTCCAAATATGCCTTTTCTTTTCATATTTTGTATCTATAAAAGAAGAATACATATATTTGGCTGCATTGTTTTAGAAAAGAGGTTTCTCTCTAAACTCCTCTGTTTATTTTATTTATTTAAATTATTTTGTCCCACCTTTCTCCTTAAAAGGACTCAGTAAATCTGCACTGCTATGTTCCAAGGATAATTCAGAAGATTCTTTAATACTTTTATCACTCCAGGCCTTAGCCAGAGGGGTTGGGAGCTTCCCAGACAGAAGAATCCAGGCTGGGACCACCTCCCATCGTTAAGAGGAGGTGGGAATGGTGGCAGACTGCTATAACACTTTTGAGGAAGGAACATAAATGGGATCTGCTCAGAAGAAAAGATCCCCTTGCCTGATTGATCATGTACATAAAGAGAGCTCTATTAAGCAGCAAACCCAAGAAATAACATAGTAATGAGAACTTGCCAACCTACTGTAGTGGAAGAACTTGAGCGCTGCCCAGGACAACAACAAAAAAGAGACCTTGCTTTACATTTTGTTTGGGAATTCCTTTTGGTATACAGCATGCCCTGTCTGCAGGACCTCTGGGGCAGCTAGTCTCTTAGGAAACATTCAAAGTAGGAGAAGATGTCACTTCTGCCTTTTGTGACCTCTTAAATGCTCTGTTGATAAGCAAGGGTGCACTGCCCATAACTACAGTATGGTTGTCAAAAAGGACATACGGATCTACTTTCTTTTTGAAGATTTTTAAAAAACTGACTTGTGATCCATGACTTGGCTTGCTGTAATCTAGAGGAACAGGTTATGTTCTTCGCAGATTATACTATATTTTGAATAGATTTAGAGATTCCAGAATATTGTCCAAATTGTACCATGGTAGGCATCTATCATTTTTAGAGGAGATAAGTATCCTTTGCATAGGTAATATTCATTTATCTGTAACGATCAATGCTGGTACGCATTAGCAATGTCAGTCCAGCCAAAGTAGCATGCTTTAAAATCTCATTAACCTCACTGGGAGAGATGTAGTGTTTGAAAATAAAGGTCCAAATCTATGGATTTCTCTCTTCATGTCTGTCTCTCTATCTCTCTTGCTCAGAACTCAGCTGTGGAGGGTTTTCATTTGTGTTAAGGAGTGCTTAACTTTTGTTTTGTGTCCTTTTATGGAACATTTGGAATGAAGGATCTGAAATTTACAATACGGCGGGGAATAATTGTTATGAGACAGAAGGGTAAACCCTCTTGTTCTGTTTCTGCTAGTCAGATAATTAGCCATGGATGTTTCATTATTCTGTAAAGAAGATAATAAGATGTGAAGTTCAATGCCTTTGAATCTCAGTATTTTTAAAAGTTTCATTTTCTGATTCGTTGCTCATGTCAGTACAGAGAGAGAGCCTGTCAGCAGTGCTGTTGAAATCTCAGAATCCCATGTTGGTTTCTGTAGGTTCATTGTCTCAGACAGCACCTTCTTACCTTTCTGCAGGTCTTGCAGATTTTTTTTTTTATTCTGTGTGACAAATCAGTCATAACACATGGTATTTGTTATAATATTGTTTGCTAATAATGGACTTTTTCTCCTTCCTAGCTCTCTTTGTCCTACTATCTATGGCCATGAGGTAAGTGCATCTCAAATGACATTTTCTTTCTTTTTTATTGTTATATGGTCAGAGACCCAAAAGTGGAATAAGAACAGTTAAAACAGAGATAAGTAATTTACATATACCCGTACGTTAAACCCACTTCATTATACTAAGGAGTATTTTATGTGAAGCTGCCTAGATGCCCTAAGCACATCCGATCTTGCCTGATTTCGGAAGCTAAGCAGGGTCAGCCCTGGTTAGTACTTGGATGGGAAACCACCAGGGAATACCAGGTGCTGTAGGCGCCTGGAGTAGGAACTGGCAAGCCACTCCAGTATTCCTGCCAAGAAAACTCCATGGACATGGAGTCACAAAGAGTCGGTCACGACTGTAATGACATAACACATTTTATGTGAACTTACAACCCAGTCCAGAAACTTCCCCACTGTCTCTGTGGTTATCTGATCCTTCCAGCAAAAGCTTTAGATGCTCATTAATACACTATTAATAATTGAATAAAGAAGTTGAATACATTTGTCCCTGTAAGGGTTACATTCCAGCATCATGTGTGTCAGGGACTCTACTGTGTCCTCACCACAAGAGATAGCCGATCCTTAGGGATGTTATGAAAATGCCCTTCCAATACTGCTGGGGGGGGCAGCAATTAAATCTAGCCCTAGAAAAAGCATGCCAGTATTTTGGAGCAGTGAGTTTAAGTATCCTGCAGATTTTGGAAACTCAAAATTTAATCCAAAGTGTCGAGGCGAGCAGGACCTATGTGTGTTTGCTAGGGTGTATTGTAGATCTATGCCTTTGATTTGTTGTTCCAAAATTGGTCTAATAGTTGTCTAGTTCTTTCTGGAGACCAAGGCCATGGAAAAGCCTAGTAGATGTAGCTTATCTACAAAACCTTTGTGCCAAGATCTAGTAAAGACATCGTTTTGGACACAATGTAGATATCCTCTAGTTCGATCGGCGTAGAGCCCTTTTAGTCACAAATGAAATGCAAAGGACCAGGCAGTGCACTCTGTGGACGTGGAACCAGATTTTAAACCTGTTTTGGAGGCAGAGGCCCATCTTGCAGCCCAAAGAGACATTGCAAGAAACTTGAAAGAACTTTTAACTACTAAATTAGAACCTTGAATCCAAATACCAATGCTGTAGAGGAGTTGTACAAGGATTTTACTCTCAGCCAGCTGCTAAAGCAACTGGAATCAATTGTTGACTCCCGATTTTTTGTAACTATTTTTGTTGCAATCCACTTTTCATAGAAGCTTAACTCTAATGAAGCCCTCCAGCTTCTTTATGGCTCTTCCTGTACAGAATTTTGCTGTCGCCCTTTCGTCCTTGCCTCTGAAGGCTAGAAATCCTGGCCTTCTTTATCCGTAACGCAAATTTGGACCATGTGGTGACGTTTTGAGGTAATCCTTTCCAATGTTTTTTAATGTTGTATTTTTCATGCCACAGATAGTGAAAGCTGGCTTAGTCCTAGCATTATTTGGGGGATGTCAAAAATATGTGGATGATAAAAATAGGATCCCCATTCGAGGCGATCCACATATTCTGATGGTTGGAGATCCAGGACTGGGGAAGAGTCAGATGTTGCAGGTATGGATGTGTTGACTAATGAGTACAGCTTATTTCTTCTAAATGTCGCTTCTAAATGTAGCACATGTTGCCAGGTTAAATTTCTACCCAGGAAGAGATGGCTTCCCCTAATCTCCGTATAGGCGTGATACGTTTATGCTCAGACTGGTTTCCTGAAATTAAAGGAATGCTGCTTTGAACTGGTTGTGAGTCATTTGTATTGTTTCAGATGGGAGATGTAAAATTCTAAATTTCCCATCATCAGGGAATGTATAGGCTACCTTGCATGAAACCAAACAATGCTGAGCATCCTGATGAGATGCATTCCTTTCACTGTGACATCATTCTTCTCTCATACCTTGGAACAACATGCAGATGCAAAGGACTTAAGACCAACTTCCACTCCAAATTTCAGTCCCCTCCAATTTCTCCATTTCAAGCTGCCTGCTTTACCATATAACCTTTTGAAGGAAAATGTTTTACCCAATCTGCCTCTGAATACTTTTTGAACTGTTTGATTGTATATAAACAATATAGATTTCGGATCTTATTTTCAGCCACTACTGCTATCACTGCTTTCTTTTGCTCCTTTTAGTTTAATTTGGTGAAAATCATCTGGCAGGGTGTGAAAGTAATTTTTTCCCTTTGTTTGTCTAGGCTGTGTGCAATATAGCACCTCGCGGTGTATATGTTTGCGGCAATGCCACTACTGCATCTGGCCTGACTGTAACTCTGTCCAGAGATAGTTCATCTGGAGATTTTTCATTAGAAGCTGGTGCCCTTGTACTTGGAGATCAAGGTACTGTCAGAACCTATTCATACTTCACACAAGACAGAATTAAAGACAAGTTTGTTGCAGGCATCTGCATGTACTAAATCAGATGCAATAAATGTAATCTTATATTGGCAGAAATAGAAAAAATTGTGAGAGGGTATTAAATGATCACTGCTATTAATGCCAAACTCATGGCTAAGCCCCGTTCTACTGATTAGAAAAAGTGTGTACCTAACATTTGTAATACAAAGGTACCTCTACTTAAGAGCAATTCAACTTAAGAGCGGAAAACCATTGGCATTTTAACTGCTGCCTTACAAATTTTTGATGCGGTCTGCTCTACGTACATTTTTTTTCATTTTTTAAATTTATTTTTTTGGTTTTTTAGATATGGTACCTCTACTTAAGAGTTCTTTGACTAAAGAGCAACCTAACAGATTAAATTTGTAAGTAGAGGTACCAGTGTATATTGAATATCCAGTATTGAGTTTTCGATTATTAGCAAATTAGATGTCTAAAATTTGTCAGAAATAATAGATGTTGGGGCAAACCAATAGAATCCACAGCTTTAAAATGGTTTGTATCATTCAGAGTACAGTATTGGAGTTCAAGTACTGAATCAGATATTTATTTCTGCATGCGATTCAAAGTATTGATTAACTTTTATGCCTTTTGGTTGGTAATTGTCAGACTTCAGGAAATATCTCTTTGCCAATTCTTATGTCATCCTTCTGTTAATTTGCTTTTAGGTGTTTGTGGGATAGACGAGTTTGATAAGATGGGAAGCCAGCACCAAGCCTTGCTGGAAGCTATGGAACAGCAAAGTATCAGCCTTGCTAAGGCTGGTATTGTTTGTAGCTTGCCAGCTAGAACATCAATTATAGCTGCAGCAAATCCAGTTGGAGGACACTATAACAAAGCCAAAACAGTGTCTGAGAATTTAAAGTACGTACTTTTAAAGTATCTGCTATAGTCAGGGCTGTCCAACTTTGAATAGCCGGACGCCTACCCGCCGCTTCTGTAGGCCCCCGCGGTCAACAGCAGCAGAGGGTCGGTGGTGGGGGGCGGGGCCTGGGGTGATGGCAGGGGTGGGGGTGGTGATGGCGATGCGGGCAGTGGGGGGGTGACGGGGTTAGTGGGCGGGGCCTGGGGGGATGGTGGTGGCGGGGGATGGGGCAGTGTCAGCGGGTGGGGGCAAGGGTAATGGCGATGGTGGCGGGCGTGATGCAGGCGGCGGGGGTGGGGGTGCAGTGGTGGCTCCAGCATCGGGTGGCAGCCACGGTGGTGGGCCCCAGGGCCACCCCTTGCCACTCGTCGCTGGCAGTGGCGGCGGCGGCGATCGTCACAACCCCCTCTCCTCCTCCATTCTCGGGATCCCCCACCCACCCCCAGCGGAGTTTGCTCCGGCTGCGGAAGGCAGGCAAGCAGGCGGGCTGGCTCACTCCCTCGCCCGGCAACTATCTCTCAACACCAGCCTGCCAAGAGCGAGCCCCGGGCAGACAGGTGGGGAGGGAGGGAGGGGGAGGCTCCACTTGGGGGGGGGTGATCGAGCCTTGGTGCAGGAAGCGGCTCCTGATTGAAGTTGACGCCACCTAAGCCAACGGAGAGTGAATGAGCGCCCGCTGGTCCCAGCCATGAAAAACTTCTTCCGCCCAGCAAGGTGGACGAACAGACAGAAAGAGTGCAAGAGCGTGCAAGCACACAACCACAAACACACCCACACTAGACTATTCAGGGCGACGGCGGGGACCCGCGTCAGGGGGCATCCAACAACGGCATGCTGAGCCCAGAAGAGGCAGGAAGAAGCAGGAAGAGATGGGGGGAGCTGCATCAGGAGTAACAGCAGGAGCGCGCACACACCCACACCGCTTCTCTGCCTCCCAGGGCTCGGTTGCGCCTCCCCCCCCCCGCTTGCTCCCTCCCAGTGGCTGCCTAGTAGCAGCAACCAGCAGACCCGCAGGGGAACTGGTGGGGCTGTGAGCAATTGGGGAAGGGAGGTAGGGACCAGGAAAAGAGGAGAGGAAGCAAGCCACGAATTCCGCGATTGCTCGCTCCCGGCCACACCAGAATTCTTACAAAAAGAAACCTCAGTGAGGTGCCCCCCCCACAAGTGTGTGATTGCATTTCTCCCACCTGCCCTTTTTGGCCGCCCTCCGGTGCGGCTTCTCTTTCCTCCTGGCAAGGGGGAACAGGAGTGACTGCAAAAGGGCAGAGGTGGTCCTCCGGAGCCTGGCCACCCTCATGCCGGAACAGCCCTCCCAAGAAGGGCGGCAACCGGAGAGCTAGCCGCTGCTCAATTAAGGCGTTCTTGGGAGATCTGCAGAAGCAGGAAAGGAGCCTGCGGGGCTCCAGACTCAGCATCGCTCATGCGTGCAACCCCAGGCCCCCTCCCCGTTCCTTCTGCCGCACGCCCCCACGACCGCGCACCCGATATCGGAGAGAGCCCGCACTGTGCTTGGCAGGTCACTGGAGGCTTTTCCCTGCTGTGGCCCCACAACGTGGCCGAAAGGGCGTATCTCCGCCACTTTCTCATACCTGGGCTACTGGGGCACAGCGGGCAGAGGCGGGGGTGATTGCGGTGGCGGCGGCGTGGGCAGGGTCAGTGGGCGGGGCCTGGGGTAGGGGCGAGGGTGATGGCGGTGGGGGTTGATGGCGATTGGGGTGGGGGTGCTGCAGGTGGCGGGGGGCGCAGTGGCGCCTGCAGTGTCAGGTGGCGGCCATGGAGGTGGGCCCAGGGTGGGTTGCTGGGCCCGCCGCCGCCATTGGAACCGCTGCCGCTGCAACTTGAAAGGGCGAGTGAGTGGGGGGATTCCCCCCCCTGCACAGGGGACCTGGTGGGTGACCCCTGAAGGCGCCGTGGTCGACTGGTCGCCCGCGGGCGACGTCTTGGACGGCCATGTGCTATATAACCTGCAACAGAAATTGAGGAAGTGATGTCTTTCCCCCTAAAGAATTGGCTTTCAGAAGTATATGTACTGACTGTTTAAAATTCTGCACGCATATTCAAATTGGATACATGTCTGTGTATGCTTCAGTTCAAAGAGTACTTTTGTATTTGCAATTTTTACTTTAACTGTGCTTTCAGCTATGTTTGCTTGATAGAGAGAAAAGCTCTACCTGGATCTCAGGTACACAGAGATACTGTCTGTACTGTTTTCTCTACATAGAATGGGAAGTGCTCTATTGTCCCGATTTGACTTGGTATTCATACTGCTGGATATACCAAATGAAGATCACGATCATTTGCTTTCTGAGCATGTAATGGCAATGAGAGGTGGAAAACCAACTGGATGCAGCAGTGCTGTAGTGAGTCGTGGGAACTCTCAACATTCAAATGTCTCTATCCTTGAAGCTGTTTCAGACAAACCACTGCTAGAAAGATTAAAGGTAGCATATTTTGCTCAAGTTTTATTTATGCCCCACATTTTTCCCTATATGATCATAGAATTATCACAAGTTTCCTGGCAATATTTTATTCCACATAGGTAGCTAGAGTAATGGAGGCTTAGCTATTAAAGATTCTGTATCTCTTACTGCTATAACAGTTCAGGAATGTAGCTCTTAAATGTGTAATCCATTGCACCTTAATTGTTATCTGACCTGTTGAAACTGTATCCCTATGTGTGTGGTTTTTAAAACTCAGTTGTTTAACTGGAAGGCTCCTAGGCACCAGTGGAAAACTCCTGTGTATCTCAAGCATATGTGACGACAGTGCAATACTAATTAGAGTTTGTGGTTGCTTTCGTTCTTTCTGTCATTGTGACATTTTTGATGGGGGAAGAACTTCTCAAATTCAGGAAAGTGTGTACTTGAGTGTTCCTGGCTATTCCCCTTCTTCTGATCTAGTGTCTGGTTTTACCTGCTAGGTCCCTCCTAAAATCTCATTGATTTCCACACAGTCCTGTAAAGGCACAGAACAGAACCCCTCTCCCTGTTTGAAACTAGAAACTACAGTATTATCCTTTCTTGCAACACCCAAGTTCAAACAGGAGGAAATGCTCTTTTAGTTTAAAATGGAAAATAAGACATCCTTGTTTCTTCCCATCACCCGTTGTTTTGAACAGCTATTTCCTCAGTAATACTTCGTTTGTTTTTAGAACCTTCTTTGTTGCAAAATATGTAGAAACCCTGTAGAAACTTCATCCAAATGGGAATGCCGCCTCTGATTTTGAATTGATTGGTTGCTAAAACTTAAGCTTAGCTGTTGAAAAAGGCTTAAAATTCTAGGTTTCTGAAGGATTGCTGGGCTTAAATTAACACAAAGGAGTTTTTCAGTTTCCTCTCTCTTATAGAACAAAAAGTCCTAAGGTTAGGGTGCTTTCTGGAGTGATACTAGGTGAGGTGCTAGATGTAAATAACTTGGTGCCATTAAGTCACTTCTGACTTATGGTAACCCTCCTTATGGTTTTCTAGTTACAAAGCACTCAAAAGTGGTTTTCTTGGAGGTGCCCTGGAACTGGTTGGTTCTTCTCCCAGGAGGCACAGTGGGGCGTTGAATCTCCAACCCCCGGCTCCCCATCAGCTCTTTGAATTCAGTGCCAAAAGTAAAATATTCCCCCTCCCTCAGCTGCCCATAAACACTTTCCATTCATGCAAAAAGTGCAGATGAATGCCAGCCGTTAATTAAAAATCATTATGTAATTCAACAGCTCTGTGTTGTGATGATGATTCATTAAAAATGACTTGCTAGGACTACATCTCGTATGAAAATTCAACCCGAGTGTTCTAACGCTCTGTACCCAGAAGAGCCGTTGTGGTTCGTATTTGATCATGCTATTTTGTTGGGCCAGCTGAAGTGAAGCTCTGTGTTGCCTGAGCTGTATTTTCATTTTTAGCTCATTCCAGGAGACAGCTTCGACCCAATTCCACATCAGTTGTTAAGGAAATACATTGGTTATGCTCGACAATATGTACAACCGAGATTATCCCCAGAAGCTGCCCAGGTTCTACAGAAATTCTATCTCGAGCTCAGACAACAAGGTCAAAGAGCAGATAGCACACCTATCACCACACGGCAGCTGGAATCATTGATACGTCTGACAGAGGTATACTTCAGTTTCATACTATTTGTTACTAAAAGTATAGCCAGATTTTGATATGTGACAGTTTACAGAGCTATTAGTGGGTTTCAAGATATGGTGGGAGGTTTTGGGAGATACCATAAATATTGGTATATGACGATGATTCATATCTGAACTACAGGATTTCTTGTGATTCTATGAAAGTTCTCCCAACCCCTTCCCTCAACAGAGCAGTGTAATGTATGCTTCTAGTGTAGACCATACTGGCCAGATTTATCTCTCTCTCTCACACACACACACGCACAAACACAAATATATATAATTTTCAGTTTCTCACTTGCATAGATGAATCTGTCATTAATGTCCAGTGAATAATCTCTAAGAAGGCATTACTTACAGTTTGATGCCACAAATGATAACATTTGAGATAAGATCTGTTTGCAATATTCTTATCCCTTAATTATAGTTCTGTTGACACAATCTACATTTACTCTTCCGATAAGTCTTGATTCAATTTCAGTTTATTAGTAACTATACCACTACTTTTCCGCCTTCCTACCTTATTTTAAACTGATCCGGCTTTGTTCATCCTTTGTTTGGAATACTGATTTATTTCAAAAGCCATTGTGGTTCCTCTTTTTTAAACATATTAGTATTCTATTCATTGATTACGATAATTTGAGTCTTCCCATAGTCTCAGAAGTATTTTATGTCATATCTTAATTTCAAAATCTGTGACATTTTCTAAAATTGATTCTTTTGACTGGACATGCCTAGCTTGGCATTGTTAGCTCTAGCACTTCATAAAATTCATTTTTAAAAAATTACATCTCCCGGAATCCTCTAGCCAACATAGCTATTAACAATGCTGGCTAAGGACTTCAGGGACCTGTAGTAAAAACCAGTAAATTTTTAGGCTTATGGTTTATTTTGAATGGTAACAGTCCTCTGAGCCTTCAGGTAGAGAAATCTTTCACAGACCCAAAATTCTACAGATGCTAGAACTGTTTTGTATTGGCAAAACATACATTCTGCTTTCAGGACAAGGCTTCTCCCATATGTTCAACACTCCATCTAAGTCATTAATAAAATAGCATATGGACCATTAGCAGACACTGTTTTGATATTGATTCTGGTAATTGCCTGTTTTTGAATATAGTTTACCATTCTGCACTGACAGAGCCCTTTACTTACCCAATATTCAAACTGAAGAATGAGGCATATATTTCTCTGTGTTCGTTACTGCCAATTAACTCTTGATTCATGACCTTTCTGATCTCACTAAAATGAGTGTTACATAATACCTCATATTTAATAAAGGTTTCTGTTAAAGGCACGCTCAAGACTAGAATTGAGAGAAAAAGCCACAAAGGAAGATGCTGAGGATGTTGTAGAAATAATGAAATATAGGTAAGATAAAACTTTAAAAAGCAATTTTAAAGCAAGCTAAAACATGTGGAACTGTATTATGCACCTGGAGTTCCAGATAACCAGGTGCTGTTTACATTTGTTTCAGTAATCTGTTTATTTCTTTGCTGGGTAAACTAGTGAACATTGCAATGAATGAACAGCTGTTTTCCAGTCAGTGGTCTGTGTGCACATTGGCATCAGTGGATCCTGGTGGTTTACTATGTGTCATATTTTTTTTCATGCATACAAATCAGTCATGGCTGGTAGATATTAAGGGTAAAGGATGTTGATTCCCACAATATAAATATATTATATTTATTATAAAAAATATAATAAATAAATAAATAAATAAATAAATAAATAAATAAATAATATTGTTATGTCCCAATATTACTATCCCCATAAATTGGCAAATGTAAGGAACAACTTATAGTGTTCTTTCTCATGCTAAGAAGCAAACCTTACATTTTGGTGGGTTTTTGACAGTTCTGGATTTTTATTTAAAGCACTGGACCTTCAGAGGAGACTATAGAACAGAAAGAAAGCTCAGAGTAGGCTTAACTAGAAACACAAAGATGATGATGATGATGATGTTTGACAAAGAATGAGGAAAATATATTCCAGAATATTTTTCTTGGGCCATTATACAGCTGTTTAGTCTTTTAAATGACAAAAATGCCCTTGCACAAGTTTTTAGGCTCTTCATGCTGTATCAGAAAATCTTTGTCTAGGGAAACCTTAATCTGCAGAAACAAGACCATATATACAAATAAGGTCAATATATTAAAATCCCACACAAAATTATAAGCTGCATTCTTTATATAAACACATCCACAGCAAACCACAAACAACCTATGGGCTCAGAATTCTTGAACATAATACCATGCAGGACAACACTATTATGAAAAGTAAGAGGGGGTTTTCATTTTACTTTTAAAAAAACATTTTTGTCCATCTAGCAAATAACTAGGACAGTGTCGGCGAACCTATGGCATGGGTGCCAATGGTGGCACTCGGAGCCCTTTTCTGTGGGCACCCGACATCGCCCCTACACAGCTACCTCTATTCAGGTTAAATCGCTGTATTGGCACTTTGAGAATAATTAATGGGTTTTGAATTGCAGTTTGGGCACCTGGTCTCTAAAAGTTTCGCCATCAATGATGTAGAACTTTGGTACAGCTTATGTCTATAGCTGCCTCCCACATTCTGTTTAGACGTAGACCATACAGATTTCATGACTGAAAGACCACATTAGCTTTTCCCCCTGCCTTCCCATTTTTTGTAATATCAAGTCCAATTAAGACATGGAGATATCTCTTGCATCATACTTTGTTTCCTGTAAGTTATTCTGATCAATATTTCGGGCTCCTCTATCATTCGGGTATTGATGGTATAGGTATATTTTGAGACTGTACAGATATTTGTTAATATCATGTGACAACATCAAGCAAAATGCAAAAAAGAACTGATTCTGTTTGAACTTGATCATCACTGGGTCCCCTGAGCACCTGGAGTCATTGATTTTGAAGGTTTTAGTGTATATTGATGGGAGTCTGAAAAAGTTTAGATAGGAGCGATAGCTGAATAGTTGCTGCCTTACATTGCACTGCCAAACTAGAATTACAAGCCATGTACATGCTTAAAAAGGGTTTCACTCTTCTCTTTGTGGTTCAGAGAGGAAATATGTGCTCCAAATATAGTTCATGCCTAGTTTGTATTTCTCAATTAGTTGTTGATTGGGCACATTTTGGATTTTTCTGACCCAAGCATGTTAGGAACTTACTCTGACGAATTTGGAAAGTTGGATTTTGAACGTTCCCAGCATGGTTCTGGGATGAGCAACAGGTCCCAAGCAAAGAGGTTTGTTTCAGCTCTTCATGGTGTAGCAGAGAGAACCTACAGCAACCTTTTTGAGTTTCAACAACTGCGGCAGATTGCTAAAGAAATAAACATACATGTAAGTCAAACTAAAATGTTTTCAACTTGAAAAAGTAGTAACAAAGCTGATCCCAGGATTTCTATTTCTGTTCACCAGAAGAACCCAACAGCATTGCCCCAGTATTGCTGGCTTGTAACCTGTGTATGTAGAATCTGTCTCTAATTCAGCATCTTGTATCTGAACCAAAAGCTTTGCTGCTCTTGAAAGCAACCTACTTTGTTGCGTTACGGATCACACGGACACAGAGTTCCGGGGTGCAATCATCTGGTGCTCAGGCAGCATTCCTGTTCGTCTCTCTGTCAGGGTTCCATGGATGTCTGTGTGATGTATGAATGTGTGGAGGCATGCGTGTGTGTGAGTGTGTGATGATGATTCGTGTGATGATTCTCCTACTGCCTGAGCGACCAGTCTTTATTAGTAAGAGAGAACAATAGATACAGCAGGACGTCTCTCGGTGGGAGGGGAATGCACGCCTTATCTGTGAGACCATGCACAGTAAACAAGTACACAATGGCAGAGGAAATACATTCCATAGGTGGGAGGGAAAATGCTCCCTAGCTAGTGAGGGATTATTGATAAGGACAGGAAGAGCTTTCTGGGCCTGAGCAGATGTATCCTGATATCCTGTTTTTCTGGCCTCCTGACCTATGCTTAGATCAGCATCAGCTTAGCTGCACACTGGGTGCCTGCTCGGGCCTGGGGATTTCTGGGAAATCCAGGTTTTCAGCTTCCTCTAGGTGCACTTTGTGCTTTGCCCATTTCTTGGGGTTCACAGCTATCGGGGTATGAAATCCCCACACTACTTACCTACCTGCCTTCCTACCGTACAGTACCACTCTCTTTTATGTTGGGCAGCCTGACCACCTTGGACTAAGAGCCTTGTCACGTCCATCTGCAGTATTTTATTCTGCAACACCGGCAGATGGATCAACATGAGGATGATCAGCAAGCCTTATATTCTGATACAAGTAGCTCAAGAATGATGCCAACTGTCCACTCTTTTTTTCTTTTATCAATGGGGGTGGGGTGGGGAAGGAGTTAAATCAACTACAATACATCTATAACACTGCGCTGAGTGTGATCCTTCATCCAGCTGGAGCCACACACAGCAAAGCTTGCCTGGTGTCTTGATGCAAAATACGTCAAAAGCAGCAAGATGACAAACAATTATTATTTGAATTGATTGTGTCTTAGCCCTTGCTGAATTTTATCTTTTTGCTTCAGCGAGCAAATAGCTATGCCATTTCACAAATGACTTCTGAAATTTTGTTCTTGTTGAAAAAAATATTTAATGGTTTTAAAGATGAACTTCTTGAGGAAGTGGACTTGCCCATGAAAGCTGGTGTCAATATTTAGCAGCTGGTCTTTAAGGTGCCACAACATTTTTGTCTTCTTTTTTAATTTGTTTTTTTCCTGATATATTATCACTGGCTAATATAGCTACCTCATCTACAACTATTGAGAGGAATCAGATGTTTTTTTAAAAAAATATGTCATGAATACCATGTTATCTATCTATAGGTAACACATGTCATGTGTTTTATTCTTCCAGGTAGCTGATTTTGAAAACTTCATTGGATCATTAAATGACCAAGGTTATTTATTGAAGAAAGGCCCCAAGTTATATCAGCTTCAGACAATGTGAAGCAATTCAGCAATGCAGGGTGATAATCAAAGTTACCATTTTGTTGAAACCTGTCAGCAGAACACAATGGCGGACTGCATTATCGCTGATTAAACCTGCAGGTGGCCAAGGTAGCTAAGATGGTGCTTTAAAATCTGAATTGCTTTATTTCAGAAAGCCTAGCTGCATATAGTGTGTGCAGGGACACATTGTGTAAGGTATTATTTATATGATTGAGAAAAATGGATACTGTGGGAAACGTGTCTATTCAGACAAGTAACACTGCTTCCTTTTGCTGCTTGCTGATTCAAATACTACAAACCAGTATGGTTAGCATTAAACAAGAGATTAACAGAAAAGCCATGCTGTGTGTGGAAGGGAAGGGAAAGTATGAAACTCTACAGTTCTCTTCTAAACAGAATCATTGCCTGTTAAAGTTTCAGCTGTGAAAATTCCAGCACTGGCTGTGAACATCTTAATGTTACTGATTATAGTACCTGTAATTTAATGCTTTAAATAGTTTCAGCTGAAATTTTGTTTAAGTGTAACAAGTAATCTAAATTATGTTAATAGTCTTAACTATTTTCATACTGATGTACTGTGATATTTTAAATTTGAAGTCAAATTACATTTGTGTTGTTTAGTGTATCTGGTTAATGAATATTCCATAATGAATAAAACTACAGTACTCTGCTTTCTTAATGCTGCAAACAGAGTGCCATGCTGGATTATGATTTCAATCCGACATTAACAGGGTTGTAGCCATGTAACATGTACAAACAATGTATGCAAGTTCATTCCATGCTTTTGAGTATAGCAGTTTGCAGGGAGTGTATTTTGACTTTGGATTTATGTTGTTGTGTACCATGTGGCGTAGGCAGCTGCTTGCAGAAGTAACGGCTCCCTTTTATACAGTACAGTGCATGCATTACCCAGTGAAAAGTGGTTTGTGGTGTAATTAGGTCGTCATGACCTGTCTCATTCAGAGGTCCCAGGATGACTTCATTCTATTGCATGGTAATTGTCAGGGAGAACACTATAATTTGTGCTTTGTGCTGCATATAAATGCATTAGCACACTAGACAAATTTCACATATTCATAACTAGAGATGGGCACGAAATGAGCAATTTTTCGTTTTTGTTTTTTTTCTCGTTTCATTACGTAATGAAACGAAAAACGAATTTTGTCTCCAAACTGAAATGAAACAAACCGAAACAACAGAAATGTTGTTGTGCATTTCGTTCTTCTTCGAGCCGTCTGTGAATCCCACTAAAGGGTTAACCTACAGCCAGCCTGCAGCCACCGGATTGATACAAAAGCTGTTGACGGTTAGGACCTCCCCCTCCTCCTGCGCATGCTTCAGCCTTCCCACTGTTTCTCCTCAGTTCCTTTCTTTCCGCCGCCGAGTTCAGCCACCTCTAGCTCTGCACGAGGAAAGAAAAGAGAAAAATTTGTTAGATTCTGCTTACTTGCTTCAAACCGACCTCGTCCTCCTCCAGTCGGTGAGCCCCACCCGCCCTTCTCCCCACGTCCGGCTTTCCTTTTGTTTATGGCCTCTTCAGGCCCCTTTAAGCGGTGTGCGTCTTGCTCAAATAAGATCCCGCTCAAGGATGACCACTCGCTTTGCCTCTACTGTTTGGGAGAGGCCCATCAACCTTCTCAGTGTCCTCACTGTAAAAAGTTGACTAAAGCGGCCATTAAACAACGTCTGGCCCGCCTTCGCCTGCATCTTTGGGAGCAGTCGCTTTCCCCTATGGAGCAACGTGCTTCCACTTCAAGCCGTGCCTCACCGGACCCTTCCATTTCCAAGTCCGCTACGAAGGCCAAGTCTCTTCCCCCGCCCTCACCATCAGCGTCGGTTTCGACTATGGCCACCGAGAAGCGGAAGAAAAAGCAGTCTTCTGATGCCAAGAAGCGCTCCAAGCCTCGGGAGCATGCCCCGAGCCCGGCGCACTCGGCCTCGACTGCGGCGTCTATGGCTCAGGAGCGTTCGGAGGATGACCAGTTTCCCTCCGGCCAGCTGTCGGCGCTCTCTCCGATGTCGATCCGCTCCTCGACATTGGGAGTCGATTCTCAGGATCCCTCCACTGTCGTTGAGGTCCCTCTCAGCCTTCCAGCTCAACAGGGCTCGACCTTGGAGATGCCTACGCGCGACGCCACGGCTCACCGACCACCGACTTCGACACTCGACATCGCCTCCGCTCCCAACATCGTCCAAGAGCCTCTCCGTACTAAGGCTCAGGCTAAGCGTGTCCGCCTGCCTGACGACGCCAGGGCTTCCGGATCTCCGCGCCGAAACGCCCGACCCCGGGAGCGAGAGAACCACTCTCAACGGTCTTGTTGCTCTTCGCCATCGACCTCCCCACTGCGTCGACGCCGACGGAAGCACCGCCGTTATTACGACTCCGACACCGACTCTTCCTCCAGCTATCGCCGTCGACACCGATCCCCGGCTCATCGGCGTCGACGATATTCGACTTCACCCTCCGACCGCTCGACTTCTACACCGCCCCGTCAGCGTCGACAGAAATCGAATGACGTCGCTGCCGTCCACGCCGCCGATGTTCGGCGTCCTGCTTCTGAGCTCCCCGTCTTACAAGGGCATGGCTCCACTGCAGACCGCTCTCTCGACGTCGACCGCGCTTCTGCCGTCGACCGCCCCGTCTGGGGCACTCCGACGTCGAGACCACTCGGAAAGAGTCGAGATCTAACACTGCTTCTCGACGCCGAAAACGACGTCGACAGGCCGCCTCCTCTCTCCTTACAACCGTCTGCAACAGCACCTTCACATCAACATCTGGAGTCTCCGACCTCCATGGATGAGCTCCCTCCTGAACTGTCGGACGAGGGCGACTTTGAGGAGGATGCTGCTTCCTACTGCTCCGAGGCCTCTTCCTCCCACAACGTTCCTCTTCCAAAGACTGATATTTTGGGCAGTCAACCCCCTTCTCCGACGGAGGATATGAAGCTCTATTCCCAGACCATCCACAAAATTGCTTCCGTCATGGAGCTTCAGGTCCAACAGGACCAGACTGCTGACTCCTGTAGATTCTTTGGCCATCTCAATAAACACCAGACACCACCTCTCCGTCTTGCCTTCATTCCCTCTCTCCTTGATCGCATCAAGGAAGCGTGGAACAAACCCTCTTCGGCCCCACTCATGTCACGCCGTGTGGATAACATGTACCGTACACACGGCGAAGGTACCTCCTTCCTGGACAAACATCCCTTGCCTAACTCTCTGGTAGTGGACGCCACTCAGACCAGGACCAGGGGCCGCTCCGCCCTAACCCCCAGCAATAAGGAAGGCCGGAAGCTGGATATCATTGGCCGCCGTCATTACTCTCTCGCTTCCTTCTCTCTTCGCTCAGCCAACTACTTGTGTGCCATGGAGGCTTATTCCCGTCATATCCTGCTTCAGGCTGCTCCTGTCCTGGACTCTCTCCCGGAAGAACAGAAAGCTAAGCTCTCCGCCCTCCACGAAGAGCTCCTTTCTTTAATCGATTTTGAGACCCTCGCGGCACGCAACATGGCAGACGCTGCTGCTAAACAACTGTCCAATGCCGTTTATCTTCAACGGCACGCATGGCTCCGGACAACTAATATTCCGGATGATGCACGGAATAGAACAGAAGATTCTCCGTTTGACGGGGAGGGCCTTTTTGCGACCACAACGGACGAGTCTCTCGACACTCTCGTCAAAATGCAGAAGACCGCGAAGTCCATTGCCTATCCTTCTTCGCAGCCACAGGGCCAGTACCGGCGACAGCAACAACACTCTTGGCAAAGGCAAAGGTAGAACCGACCACCTCAGCGCCGAGACTCCGGGCGCTTCCGACAGGGCTATCAATCCTACTCTTACCGCCAAAATAACCAACGCTCACAGCGCCGATCTCAACCCACCAGGCTCTATGACCGGAAGTCTAAGCAGAACCTTTGACTCGATTCCACCTCTGCTCCCGCACGCATCCGACATACGACTGCATCCCTTTCTCCCTCGCTGGTCCAAAATAACATCGGACTCGTGGGTTCTCAAGATCATCTCCCAGGGTTACGCTCTAGAATTCAGCTCTCTACCTCCCTTGGGACAGATCGTCCGGACCCCGACATCGCAGGTCCTGCAGGAAGAAGTTCAATCCCTCCTGGCCAAACATGCCATTCAACCCGTGGCCCCAGAAGACACCGGGGGTTTCTACTCCCGGTATTTTACTGTCCAAAAAAGGGATGGAGGCCTGCGCTCCATTCTGGACCTAAGAGAGCTCAACTCCTTCATCGAACACACCAAATTCCGGATGACTACCCTGGAAGCCATCCTTCCCTTGTTACACGCTGCAGACTAGTTTGCAGTCGTAGACTTACAGGATGCGTACTTTCACATCTCAATCAGACCATGCCACCGCAAATATCTACGGTTTCAAATCGCAAACTCAACCTACCAGTGCCTAGCTCCGGTAGCAGCCTTTCTTCGCGTCCAGGGCATGAATGTCTTCCCGTACCTGGACGATTGGCTAATCGTATCGCCTACACGCCAAAAATCAAAACAAGACATTTGTTACACGCTGCGCCTGCTCACATCCCTAGGCCTCCAGATAAACACCGGGAAATCTATTCTTCAACCCCATCAGGTGGTTCGCTACATCGGGGCCGTTCTGGACTCAACAAAGGGCAAAGCATTTCTACCACAGGACCGCAAAGCGAAGATCCTGAAGGCTTTGGCTCCCTTCAGACCAAACCATTACTTATCTGCCGGTCCGTCCTTCACCTTCTCGGCCTTATGGCCTCCATGACCTCCGTTCTCCCTCTCGCTCGACTCCGCCTGAGACCGCTGCAGTCCTGCCTGTTACGCCAGTACAATCCTCTGTGCGACAGCCTCCACAAACTAATCCACATTCCTCAGGACACTTACCTCAGCCTCCAATGGTGGACCTCTCCTCTGCATCTCGACATGGGCCGCCCGTTTCGGAGGCCATCAATATCCAGTGTTGTCACCACCGATGCCAGCACTATTGGCTGGGGTGCCCACTGCGGCAGTGCTTATATTCACGGAACCTGGAACGACATGGAGAGATGATTCCATATCAACTATCTCGAGCTTCTGGCGATCTTCAAAGCTCTGAGAGCCTTCGAGCCTCTTATTACCAACCAGTCTGTTCAAGTCGTGACAGACAACACTACAGCCCTCCACTACCTAAACAAACAGGGCGGTACTCGGTCCAGGCGCCTCCTCAACCTCACTCTAGAACTTTGGGACTGGTGCTATGCCCGGAACATTCACCCCCAGGCCATCCACATAGCGTCTGCCGACAACCACGTAGCGGATGTACTCAGCAGACGAACCTACAACAACCACGAATGGACCTTCTCCAGTCCGTGTTTCACAGCCTCTGCAACACCTGGGGGACTCCGAGCATCGACTTGTTTGCCAACCAATACAACACGAAATGCCCTCTCTATTGCTCCCAAGCGGGCCTGGGCCCAGGTTCCCTGGGGGATGCCTTCGCCCTTCAGTGGCCCCAGGGCCTCCTATACGCCTTTCCACCAATTCCGTTGATACAGAAGACCATAGTCAAGCTTCAGGAGAGCCCCACATCCCTGCTCCTCATCGCTCCGTGGTGGCCTCGTCAACCATGGTTTGCAACGCTGTTGTCCCTCGCCTCCGCCTATCGCCGACTCCCGTCGATACCCAACCTTCTGTCCCAGAACAACGGGACGACCCTGCACCCGGACCTGCGTTCTCTGCACCTCACTGCTTGGCTGGTCCACTCACACTGACCTATGTTATGGCCCACGCCCGCCGACAGTCCACAACCACTCTCTACAGTTATAAGTGGGCTGCTTTTCAAGACTTCACAGCTAAGCATCACCTGTCGCCACACCCGGCTTCTGTGGACACCGTTCTACAGTTCCTCTTATTACTTTCCAACAGAGGACTTTCTATCTCAACTCTCAGGGTTTATCTTGCCGCCATCGTGGCCTTTCAGCCTCGTGATTCTCCTGCATCCGAATTGTTCCGTCACCCTGACGTTAAACAATTTCTCAAGGGTCTCAGGAACGTTCGTCCTCCCATGAGGCCAATGGCCCCCCAGTGGTCCCTTCCTCTCGTTCTCAACAAGTTAATGAAGCCACCTTTTGAACCGTTGGCTTCTGTTTCGTTATACATGTTATCTGTTAAAACTGTGTTTCTCGTAGCCATTACCTCGGCAAAACGTGCCTCTGATCTGGCGGCACTCCGGGCTGATCCTCCGTTCCTGCAATTCCACCCACACAAAGTCACTCTGTACCCCGACGTCTCCTTCTTGCCTAAGGTAGCGTCTGACTTCCATCTACGTCAATCCGTGGTTCTTCCTACCTTCTTCCCTAATCCATCATCTGACATCGAGCGTTCCCTCCATACTCTCGACGTCAGACGGGCATTGCTCTTTTATACCAGCCGTACTAAAGATCTCAGGAAATTGCCCCGGCTCTTTGTGCGCCCTCATGCGCCTTCTCAAGGAGAACTGGTGACTGCACAAACTCTCTCCAAGTGGATTTGCCAGGCTATCACTACTGCTTACCAACTAGCTGATACGCCGCTACCAGCTGCCCCTAGAAGCCATTCCACAAGAGCAGTCTCCTCTTCCACCGCTCTGCTGTGAGGCATTCCTGTAGACGACATCTGTAGAGCGGCAACATGGTCCAACCCGTCCACCTTTGTGACCCACTACTGTCTGGACGTTCGGGCCAAAACTGATGCCTCCTTTGGTTGGGCTGTTCTGGCCGCAGCGCTTCAGTGACGACCCACCTCCGGTAACGTAGCTTGCTAATCACCCTTTAGTGGGATTCACAGACGGCTCGAAGAAGAAATGGAAGTTACCTACCTGCAACTGTAGTTCTTCGAGACGAAGTCTGTGAATCCTCACGTCCCGCCCGCCTCCCCTCTATCCGTCACTCTCTCTCTATTTGTTTTTCAGCGGCGGATTACAGGGGAACTGAGGAGAAAGAGCGGGAAGGCTGAAGCATGCGCAGGAGGAGGGGGAGGTCCTAACCGTCAACAGCTTTTGTATCAATCCGGTGGCTGCAGGCTGGCTGCAGGTTAACCCTTTAGTGGGATTCACAGACTTCGTCTCGAAGAACTACAGTTACAGGTAGGTAACTTCCATTTTTCGTTGCGGCAAATACATTGAACTGTAATGAATGCTAACGAAACAGCAATTTTTCGTTTTCGTTTTTTCGTTTCGTTACGTAACAAAACGAAAACAATTTTTTTTCAAAAAATTCACGAAAAACGAAAATGAACCGAAACGGACCCCCTAAATGACAAACGAAACACCATTGTTTGAGTCGTGTCCATCTCTATTCATAACCTTACTTTTCACTATAAGTTTACAGTACAGATGGGAATAAATTTCGGTGTCTCCCCAGCCTATGACCTACACACCAGTTGAGGTGTGCTCTTCTTCTCTTTGGCTGTTTGACCAGTCACGTCACTTCCTAGAGATAAATATTTATTTATCATCTGAGCAGCAGAGACCCCACACGACTATGGCCATGTGTAAAGGACAAAATTTGTGCACAGCTCCTTCTCATACTGAGGAACCGTCCAAATCCCCACCAGGATACACTTACAGAAGGTTCAGGAAATCCCTCCTCTATCCCTAAAGATGCTCTTGTAATACATACAGAGTTTGTAAACACTACTTTTGGGCTGACAGTTCCCCAACCCCCAATCTGGCTCAGGAATACTACGGTAGAAACCATTGTCCAAAAGAGGAACTTGTACAAGCTGTCGGTATGTAGTGATCATTTCTATTGGCGATTCCTGGAGCTCAGTGCTTAGAAATTGCTGGAGAGCAAAGGATGGGAGGGGATGATTGTCTGATTGAGGCTTTCATGGAGCACCTCTAAAAATGAGTTGTGGTGCTAGTCGCTGGAGCCCAGGTTTCATTCTGTGTTGATCTTATGCCTTCAGTTTCTGGCCTGTTGTGTCGTCTTCTCACCTCAGTGTCACCAAGCAGGAACAACAGGAGGACAAGCAGCTACTGTGTGAGACTAGCCCAGTGGAACCTTACCTGTCCTGTGTAAAGGTGAAAGGACATCTTCTCTACTCTTTCCCTCCCTTTCACAGCAGGCTGCAGGATGGCCAACATTGTGGTTAGTGAAATAGGCTTTATTCAAGGCTCAACTACCTTAGATGCCAAAACAGGCAAAAATTCCTTTTTCTAGACTGCAAAAAAGTTTTGCAAGACAGGGTGTTGCTGCAGGGAGATGCCCTCTACCTACTGCTTCTGCCTCTAACTTTTGCTTCCATCGAACACTGGAGGATTCTCAAGTCTGTTTCAAACTCAAAATATACATCTGGAGGGCGAGACAATGAATAGGGGATGACCCTCTTCTACTGGGGAACAGGGCTCTTGGGGAAGGTGAAAGCACTTGTGTCTTTTTCTTGTGGCATTACTCCATTTGCCCCATCACTTTTTACCCTAATTCCAAGCAGTAATGTACAAAATGTACTGGAAGAGTCTTCCCAGTGCATTCTCTGGATGTCGCTGTTTGAAAAGGCATCCCATGTAATAGAGGACCAACTTGATCCAGAGAGAAATCATAGCAGAGAACACTTTTTTGTACTACAGAGACAGGTGGGCTTCAGGATGAGTATCTTAACTTCCAGTTCATTCTTTTCTTTAATTTACAGGATTTGAGTAATGTGGAACTCAGAGAGTGCATGTGGCAGCCTGGAGGATTATTGAGCTTCTGAACTTCCATCAGAAGTACTGGAAAAATACTTTTCTTAAATGAAGGGTGATAAGAGGTGACTTGGTTTGGGCCATATACTTCCCCTCAACATAAGATCTAGGGCAATGGCTGGGATTGTTTGGCAAGTGCCCAATGACTTCTGCCCATCATTCTAGCTCTTTCACTGGAAGTATGGTTAACACTTGGCCAACTTTGTCAGCTAACATGGCAGGTGTCACACCTAGTTCATGGATACAATAAGAGAGCTATATTCATATGGGGTGTGGTAGCTCAGCGGGCTAGAGTACTGAAACTCGGCTGCAGAGTTGGCAGCTTGGCTATTTGAATCCCAGATGCCACGCGGCAGAGAGAGCACTTGTTAACTCCAGCTCCTGCCAACAGTTTGAAAGCAAGTAGATAAATAGGGACCGCTGTAAAAGCAGGAAGGTAAACAGTGTTCCATGTGCAGAAATACATTCAGCCATGCCGGCCACAATGCTACAGACTTGCACAACACTGGCTCTTTGGCTTAAAAATGGAGATAAGCACCACCCTCGGAGAAGGACATGACTAGCACGCATGTGCGGGGGGAACCTTTACTATTTTTATATTCAAAGACAGTCCACCTTTGGAATGGGGATAGAGCTTTGCTGCTGCTTGGAACTTTCCTGAAGGGGCCAGGCTGGCCACTGCTGGCCTGTTGGGCTGGAGATGGTCTGTTCTGGCAGTAGTTGCCTTAATTTCATGTTCTAATCTATTGTGTGGGTTATTTCTCCTACTCTCCTGGTTGCACTTCCTAATTGTACCAACGTGAAGAGAGACGATTCAAGCCTTTTGAAGCCTCTCCTAGAACAGGAGTGAAGAACCTTTGGCCTTCCAGATGTTTTGAACCATAACTCCTTTATCATGGGCAATATAAGCTTGGCATTCTGGGAGTTGTAGTCCAAAACCTCTGGAGGGCTAAAGGTTCTCCAGCCCTGTCCTAGAAGAAAAGGTATGGCAGTGCCAGCCTATAAGAAATGGTGTCGGGAATGCTGCCCGTTCTTCACTGCAGAAGCAACATGTGGAAGAGGCCAATGGATTCTGGTAAGTGCCAAAGAGGAAGAGGGATTTTACCTACCCTTTGCCAAGTGCCTTCCAAGTGCTCCTAGCCCAGCAGCATTTCCCTTCCTGCTATACAGGAGGGTCAAAATTATGGGAAGCCAATCATGTATATTAATATATAAGACTTACAGTAGCCTTCCCACATATGCCTCTGCCTTCCCTGCCCATAATCTTCTGTTGCTCCTACCAGGATTATGTTCATGGGAGAAGATTTGAGTCAGGTGGATTGCCAGATCCTATTTCCGGGAGCAAGAGTCTTTGGATATAAAGGGGGAAATAAACACATTTTTATTCACGGAAGTTAAAAACAAAGTAAAGATTGACAACCCCCTATTGAATAGTTTAATTGTTACATGGAGAACATATAGGAAAATCTTGTCTCCGAAGGGATCCCCACTGGCTTTAGTTACTGACTTGGAAAGCTTTCCAGACAACTTCAAGCATTATTTGGAGTTATTTAAAATTAAGAAAATAGCTAGACTAAAGGATTGGATGCTCAAGATTAAAACAATTCAGGATATAAAAAAATATTTTGCAACCCAGTGATTTAACATGGTTTAAATTATATTCAACTAGGAAAATGGATGAAGGACTGGGGAAAGAGGAATAATCAAATCAGAGAATGCACAAAATTTGAACATTTCCTATTATCGCTTGAGTCTGAACAGGAAAATTCAGAGAAAGGAATAACACGTAAAATATATAAAATATTAGGGGAATTATCAGAAATGAACGAGTTAAACACCTTGAGAGAAGTTTGGAACCAAGACCTTAATGTACAGATAGAGAAAGAAGACTGGAAGAAAATTTGGAACATGAGAATTTTGAGATCATTATCGGTCAGGATAAAAGAAAACTACTTCAGATTGGTTTCTAGATGGTATTTAACCCCAGTAAGACTAAATAGAATGAATCCTGCTTACTCTAAGATATGTTGGAAATGTGAAAAAGAGCTTGGTACTTACTTGCATCTTTGGTGGGAATGTGAAATAGTCCAAAGGTTCTGGAAAAAAGTGTTTTTAGAGCTAAGTAATATGATTAAGATGGATATAGATTGTAATCCAGAGATAGCATTATTATCATTGTTAACAAGTAAAGATTATGTTGTTACAACAAAGGAACTAATAGCAAATTTTATGACAGCTGCTAGATTAATTATAGCAAAAAACTGGAAGTCAAAACTAGAATTCAAGATGGAAGACTGGTATAATGAACTTTGGGATATAGCTATAAACGATAAACTGTCCTGCAGTTTAAAGGTTAAACGAGGAGAAATGAAAAAAGACATTTTCTACGATATCTGGGGTAAATTTTTAGATTATGTACTAGTCGAAGGAAAAGGGAAAGAGTCCACGAATATCTCACAACAATTCTGGAGAAGAGAACTTTAAGAAGACTACTAGAAGAATAGAAGATGGAGCAACGAATAAGAATGTATGGATGGCCCCGTGGGATGGGGGTGCACTTATATTGTTTGTTGTAGTTTTTTTTTTTTACTTTCATTTTCTTATGTTGTATGTAGTTTAAAATTTAATAAAAAACATTAAAAAAAAGATCCTATTTCCATAAGAGGAACCATATCTTTACCAGGAAAGGGGGTGGACAGAGATCCTTACTTGGTTTAGCTTCTCATAGAAATCACCACACACACACCTATCGCCAAATCAGGATTCCCACAGGGATGACCTGTCCTGGAGACAGTTTAGCTTTGAAATGAATGAATGCCTGCTTTTGATTCCATGAATTTCATGTGGACTTCCTTGCTGGAAATAGTGCATGACATTTGTAGCCTCTTGGGAAGGGTTGCATAGGTTGGACTTTCACATACCCCAGGTTGTTGTACATCTAAAGAGCCTATTCGAGCCATTGTCCATCTAACAAGCCTAAGACCATGGTGGTGTGAAACCAACATGAACTACAAATTGGAAGCTTTGCACCAATTTTCCTCAGATTGACAAAGCTACTTGGATGAGTAGTGAAACATTTTGATCTAACAAGAAAAGTACATTTGCCATGACTCAACTTCCAGATAACCTCACCTGGATAACAGAATCTTTACAGACTTGTATATTATACTTGCTGCAAACCTACTTAGCAACCAACAAAAAGAAAGGTGGGGCTCTTTAAATTCAAGGCTGGAAAGAAGGGTTAGTGCTGGATAGGTAATCTTTTGTTAGTCTGTGGAACTCCCTGCCACAGGAAGTGGTGATGGCATCTGGCCTGGATGCTTTCAAAAGGGGATTGGACAGATTCCTGGAAGAAAAGTCCATCACAGGTTTCAAGCCACAATAGGGATGTGTCATCTCCAGGCTTAAAAAAAAAAACTACTTCAAAGGCCCTGATGCAGGGGAGTGGGATCAGGAGACATATCTAGTCTCGTGCGCTCTCAGAGGCATTTGGTGGGGCCATTGTGAGATACAGGAAACTGGACTAGATGGGCCCTTGGCCTGATCAAGCATGGCTCTTATGTTAATTGTCCCAGACCAGAAAAATCATGAGTCAAACTATAGTATTCATGCCAAGGAGCACACTAGCCAAATCCTCTGAATTTACTTTCAAAGGGGCTTTTGATCTTTACAGCAGCAGTTAATCTCTCTGGAGTTGTAGCAGTTGTAACTATTAGTAAAGTTACAAGAACTAAGTTGTAAGCAAAGTTTTATTGTTATTGAACTAATGCATGCCTGTTTTATATAAGTATTAAGTAATATTTATCAGTCTCTATCTCTTTTTTTTGCTGAAGTTGTAAGTTCTCTGTTATTGAGGTAAAATACAAAGAATATATTTTTGCTTGAAGAGGTGTTGAATCCTATTTAGCACACATTATTTAGTTAACTTTCAGTACAAGTAATTACTGCAAACTTAACACATCTGAGGAGAAAATTTATTTTTGTAAACATTTATTAGGCCACGGCTGCTGTGTATACTCTGTCACTTAAAGGTATATAAACAAAGTGCTCCCCCCCTCTGGAGCCGGAGCCCAAGGCCCTCCCGTCAGCTTCGGTCACAGGCGAGCCTGCTCTTGCCGTAAAGCGCAGCGGCAAGGTCGTGAAACAACAGGCAGGGGCGGCGGCGGTCGTTGGGAGGCGGGGAGTTGAATGGAGGAAGGTGAGCGGGGGGAGGGCGGCGGCGGCGGAGACGGGGGGGGGAGTAAGCCCTGCGTGAAGGGGCGTGCCTTTCCCCTCCCCTCCCCTCCCCTCCCCTCCCACTCCTCGGCCCCGGGCCCAGCGCTCCTCTAGGCGGCCGAAGCATGCTCGCCGCCGCCGCCGCCGCCTGGCCGTTGCTGCTGTTGAGGAAGGCGAGCCCGGCCGGGGCCGTGAGAGGGGCCGGAGCCGCGAGGCGAGGAGGGGGCGGGGCCCGGCGCCTCGAGGCCCCCACTTGCCCCCTGGCGGCGCTCGCGGCAGCGGCGGCAACCACCACCACTCTCCCCCCCTGGCCTTCGCCTTCGCCGCCGCCGCCGCCGCCGCCGCGAGGCCACCTCTCGCGCCTGCGCTCTCCTGCCGCCGCCGCCGCCGCCGCCGAGGCCAGGATCGCGACGGCCCGGTGGGCGCCTTCGTCCGTCGCTCCGGGGCGTTTGGGGCAACCGAGCCGCTCCCGCTCCCGCTCCCGCTCCGGCCATGAAGGAGGCGGAGCCCCGGGGAGGAGCGCCGGGTCGTCGTCGTCGTCGGAGCGGGAGGGAGCCGGACCATCGCCCCGCAAGGAAGGCCAGGAGCTGGTAAGAAGCGCAGTGGGGGGGGGGGCAGCTTTTTTCGGATATTAAAATGGACTAAACGGCCGCCCTGAAGCTCCCGAAGGCCTCTGACGAGTAGTAGTGTCCAAACTCCAGCCCTCCAGATGTTTTGGACCACCACCCCCACAGCCCTTTGGCATTGGCCAATGCAGGCTTGGGATTCTGGGAGTGGTGGTGGTGGTGGTGGTCCAAAAACATCAGGAGGGGTGAAGTTTGGACACCCCCCCCTCTAGGCTCTAGACTACTAGGGAGCCTCCGAACCTGGGATGGGGGCCTGATAAGAAAATTCACTGAGTAATTAAAACCTGCTGCCCATAACATCATCAGCTTTTCACAGGTGTGAGTTTGCCCAAAAGGATTTTGGCTGCAAAAAACCAAAACGAACAAAAAACAAGCTACTATTGGTTAAAAATACTGGTGTATCATTCAGAATAATATCCTTAAGGACGCAAAAGGTGTGCGAAATATTGCAGTGCCATAGTAAGAGAGATCCAGTTATTTGTGATGTTTTGAGAAAACGGTTTGAAGCCCAGTAGCTCTTATGTTTAAAAAGCCTTGATCGATAAACAGCTTTTAAAAAATAGTAATAATCGGAGAGTGTCTGCTTGTAATAATCTTGAATATGATTCAGTTGCAGACACGGGGAGTGTTTATAATAGCAGTACAATCTTTATTGGTTAGGAGAAATGAAGTAGAGAGCTACTAGTAATACAGTAGGACCCACATCTCTGGGGGGGGGGGAATTGGTTTTGGACCACCCCACAGATGAGGAAATCTGTGGATAAGAGCAACTGTTCTTCTCCAAGGGTGACGGCAGTTGTGGGGTGCCGGGGTGAAAGCGGTGGTGCCAGGCCACCCATCCTTTGCACCACCCAGACCAGGATGCCTCTTCTTCCTGCTTGCTGTCATGCTCACCGGGGCGTGGGGTGGGCACCCTGCCAGTGGCTGGCGGGGCTGCACCTGGAGGAGAAGATGTACCAAGGCACAGTTGGGCCTGCCATCAGGAGGAGGCAGGAGAGAAAGGTGGCCCCCCCCCCAATTGCCCCTCTGCCTGGCAGGGAGAAGTCTGCCTCCCTGCCCACCACCAGCACTGGCACCCGGGTGGCAGAGGTGCCCTGACGACTCCCACCACCGCCTTGGTGAACCCCGTCATGGCACTGTTCCCCTTTGCCACTACCCTGATGGTGAGCAGGCTTGGAGGGGACTGTCTTTGGACCATGCCCCGCTGCAACCACCTCTGTTTGGGGCCCCGGGGAAGCAGAGCTGATCTGCAAGAATTGGAATTTGTTTGAATATAAAATTGGCAGTACCATCATTGAAAGCTGATAAGTGACTGGGTTGGAAAGACATAATTGCATGTTTGTTCTTACTTGAGTCTGTATACTGTATGAAAGTTACAGTATATGCGAGGAAGAGTTATTTAGAAGGACAAACACTCCAATATTCTGGAAATGTTATTTTTGGTTTGTAAATGTTATTCTGAGCCGATGCACCTGTACTTTTAACAAGTTGTCATTTGTTTTACAGTTGAATCCTGTGAATGAGTTTTGAGGACTTCTTAATTTGTAGCAGTTCATCGCTATAATTAACGCTGATGGAGTTACACTGTGTAGATGTATAACAGGTTTTCAATCATTCTGTTTAATTTCTCTTTCTCTTGAGAGTGCAGTTATGCACTCTTTTACTCAGAGGTGTAATGAGTCTGGGCATCACATAGGCCGGGGAAGAGGTTAAGAACAGGACCAAGACTTTGGGGTTTCAACCTACTTACTTGTGAGTAGCATTGTGTTCATTACTTAACAGAGGAAGGAGCATATGAATTATAATTGCCTACTATACCTTGATTAACGTTCAGTAGTAAATTGCAACAAGGGTAGGCCTGTTAAATCAGTGGAACTTACATAGGCATTGATTCACTAAATCTCTCTGATTCAGTGGACTAACTTTAGTTGCAATTTATTGCTGCATGTTTGCCCCTAAGTCTTAGCTTGACATTCATTTTTTTCATTGTTTTGATAGATGGGGAAAAAGAAGCCTGGACCCTTCTTTTGTCTATAATGCATTCAAATTAGCATTGCTTTTGCTTTTGCATGCTAACTATATGCCCATAGCCTAAAAAGATTCAGATGAATATAACAATGTATATTTCCAATATATAACTTGGTAGGTGCATCTTACAAACTGCTGAAGATGCACAGGGACTGCTGTTGTGCTGTCCAAATGACTCGTGTGAGGGAGAGAGAGGTACAGAATCTGTTTAAAATATCTCAAGAACAAAACCTAAAATGGAAAGACATCCAGTACCTTCTCAGGCAATCCACTTTGCCTTAGAATTCATCCTTTTGAAAGCTCAGTTGAATGTAAACATTTAAGTAGAAGGGTACCAGGAATTTGTGTTATTCAGAAGAGGCCTGAGGAATTGCTTTTTTTGGGGGGTGGGGGGGGAGATTATTTTAATTTCTGTTCCCCTCACCCTTAGGCAGCATGGCCATTGGTGGTGGGTAATGGAGGCATTGTCTGCCTAGATGCCCTAAGTACATCCAGTCTCGCCTGATCTCGGAAGCTAAGCAGCTCTTATGGTTAGTACTTGGATGGGAGACCACCAGGGAATACCAGGTGCTGTAGGCGCCCGGAGTAGGAACTGGCAAGCCACTCCAGTATTCCTGCCAAGATGACTCCGTGGACATGGGGTCATGAAGAGTCGGTCACGACTGTAATGATGCGACACACACAATGGAGGCATTAGGCATGTGCTCTTCAGATACTATGGACTCCAGCTCCCAGCGTTCTCCGTTTTGGAAGTTCCACCTGAGACACCCACACCTGCAGAGACCTTCACTTGCAGAAAGGCCTAGCTTGAAAACTTCATGGTCCAGCTGTGCCTTAAGGTCCTGTTGAAAAATGGGGCTAAATAGAAGTAAGAAAAAAAATCCAAATGGCACACTGCTAGGAGGCAGTAATTGCCGAGCTCACAGGTTGCCTTCTGCTGCTTCAGGATATTCTTGATAGGAACTCAACAGAGAAGCATCTTGTCTGTGAAATCTAAATCTGAGTTGCAGAAGACGTTGGCCTTAGCTTTCAGAGGGGGCTTGTTCTAGCATTAGGTCACACTGGCAATGCTGATTTATTTATTTATTTATTTATTTATTTATTTATTTATTTATTTATTTATTTATTTTCTTCCGCCAACTGTGGATAACTGAATCAGTGGATACGGGGATCCTACTGTACAGCTGTGGGAAAGGAGAAGAGCAGAAGGTGCTTTTGTCTCAGTGAACATTAAAGTAAATTCAGGTGTTGATTGGAAAGGTCTGAAATGAGTGGTTTGATGAATAAAAGCAGATGCAAAATATGGTTTGATGGCTCAGCCTGCCTCTAAGGGTAGTGTTGCTGAGTGAGTAGAGAGGGAGCACTGGCTGGAGTACCATCACCTCTAGTTTGATCCTCAGTGTTCTTTCTGTCAAGAAGAGGAAATGCATTCCCTGCATTGAAGGGGCAAGTCTGAGTTTTTATGATGGAAACAGATTGAATTGAGATAGTGAGTACAGTAGTTGGTTTTTGAATAAGTATTTTATGTTTACTTTTCCAGTATGAAAATCCATGGACAATTCCTAATTTTCTTTCAATGGCAAGGATTGGTCTGGCACCAGTTTTGGGTTACTTGATAGTTGAAGAAGACTTTAATATTGCATTGGGTGTGTTTGCTTTGGCTGGCATAACAGATCTGGTGAGTATTTTGTAATAAAATACACATTTTTCCTATAATAGCTTTGAGAAATGAGTGCATTTTCCTATGTTCTTATATTGTTTATTTTCATGCATTAATGTTAAGTAAAAATAGGACTGTCACATTTGTTTAACAGTTTGCTATGAAAACTGAGTGTTAATTTTCCTAAATCCAGTAGTAAGTTGCAACTACAGTGGGGTCATTGAATCAGTAGAACCTGCATAAGAACTGACTAACCAGTGATTAAATAGGCCTACTCCGGTTGTGACTTGCTACTGTAATTTCAGCCCTTAATACCTAAAATTCTGTTTATGCATTTATGCCATATAAAGCTGTTGATATCATCAGCAGTTTTTTTTTTTTTTTTTTTTTTTTTTTGTAATTAGAGGATTCCCCATTTCTGTCCCAAGGCTGTCACAGATTCCCAACAATGGAAGAGGCTTCATGGGAACCTTGGGGTAGATGTAGGAGAATTTTAATTTCTGCAACATTGCTGCCATCAGCCTTCCTTGTTTTACTTGCAAGAACAGGATTTCAGCCAATATAGCTTTTTAAAAACTACTTCTAAGTTTTGGCAACGTGCTTATGAGATCTGCCCTATTTCTAAGATGAGTTGGCGAAAAGAATACACTAATACCTTGGTTTAAGAGTAACTTGGTTAATAGCATTTTGCAAGACAATCAAACATTTCTCAAATTTTTTGTCTTGATCAACAAGCAGTGTCTTCATATGCAAGCACTGGAACAAATCACATGATCATAAGTGAGCCAATGGTCTCTCTCTCTCTCTCTCTCTCTCTCTCTCTCTCTCCCTCTCCCCCTCCCTCTCCCCCCTCTCTCTCTCCCTCCCTCTCCCCCCCTCTCCCTCCCCCCCTCTCCCCCTCCCTCCCTGCTGGATTGTGGGTGATTGTCTGGAGCGTTCCATCTCAGGCAGCCTCCAAAGCAGAGGGAGGAGAGAGGGACGGAGGTTTCCTTTGCACCAGCCAGGAACATTTTCAAAGGGGAGTGCAGTTTGGGGTTTTCTTTTTCTTTTTCTTTATATTTATATTTGATTTGTTTTTAATATTCTTATTTTTTCAAACCATTTCTAGTAATGGGGCAGCTGGTTAAGTATATATATGGCTACAAATTGCACTTTATTATTTTTACATTAAAAACACAGAGTAAAATCCAGTTATTGGTCTCCAGCAGAGCAGAGTCCGCTCCCAGGTATCTAAACCATGGTGTGGACGTGGACTTCTAGCCAACTTCTTTGATGAGTTTTGGTGTTTTGTGTGTACAGTCTGTGGTCTGTGGGACCCCAGAACAAATCATCTGAGTTTCCATTATTTCTTACAGGGAAATTTGCTTTGATCTAAGAGAGTTTTGGTTTACAAGCATGTTTCCGGAACAAATTATGCTCGTAAACCAAGGTATTACTGTACTTCCTTTTCAAATGGGAATTTTAATAGACACATCAGATTTCCCTAGCTGGTTGTACTGCTCTGCAAATGTAGTTGTAGCTGAAATATTCAGAAGATGCATTGTACTGTCTTTTGTTTTAAACGTTCTGCCTAGCGGTGCCCTGTTAAGGTAAAGGATCCAAATACATAAAGATGTTTTGGGCTCACATTTGGCTTGCATACCCCACATGTATGCCACATAGCTAGCTTATTTTGAAAATGAATAGACTTTCTAGAGTGTGAAAGGGCTTGCTTTTTACCAGGCTGACTGCTAAATTTATGTTTTCAGTTGGATGGCTTTATTGCACGAAACTGGGCCAACCAAAAATCTGTTTTAGGGAGCGCCTTGGACCCCCTGGCTGATAAATTTCTAATCAGTATCCTGTATGTTAGCTTGACGTGTGCAAATCTTATTCCAGGTAAGCAAAATAGCTTTGTTTCTAATGATGACAGTAGAATGGCAATCAGTTGTTACAAGTTGTAGAAGCCATTTTTATTTCATTTCATTTTATCTTTGCCAGTAGTAATCTCTTTCTTGCTTGCTCTCAAAATTCTGGACAAAGTGACACCGTGGCTTGTTTTAATAGGAGCTTCGTGGCGCAGTGGTTAAACTGCTGTACGGCAGCCAAAACTCTGCTCACGAACCGGGTTCAATCCCAGTAGCCAGCTCAAGGTTCACTCAGCCTTCCATCCTTCTGAGGTCGGTAAATTGAGTATCCATTTTGCTGAGGTGTGTGCGCGTGCAATGTGTAATCTGCATAAGTCAAATGTAAACTGCCCAGAGGGTGTTTTAAGCATTATGGGGCAGTATATAAGCAGCACACTTTGCTTTTGCTTTTTAATCAAGTTTTTGCAATACTCTGTTAAAAATTAAATTTGCTCTTTATTAAATTCTCTTCACTGAGGTTTTTTTTTCCCCATATATGAGATGAAATGGCTACATCTTTGGATACTCTTGATAAGGATAAGCTATTTTAAGTGGTGGATGGTTTTCTCAGAAAGAATGGTAACCTTCACTTTTATATGAAGGGTTTTATATTACCTTTGGAGCTGTTAGAGAAAGACTGTGATACACATATATACATCTGAGGTGGTCCTGATGATCTCAGTGGGTCATGCCTGAGAAGATAGATGTAGGCTAGCACAGTTACCTATCTGAATGTAATTCATGGGCAACTTAGACATACTAGAACAAAATAAACCCAAGTTAAGAAATCTTACTGACATCATCAGTAGAAGGTGATTCTGTGGGGTCCATTCTCACTAGGATGGCAGATCTTTCCAGCATGCGGGAGTGGAGAGGGAGGATCCAGGCGCAATAGCTGTGTCCTGGGTAATAGGTTGAGCATGTGTTGAAAGTGGCTTCTCTGCTTGTACCGCCAGAGGGCAAGAAAGGATGCTGTGGTTTAAGATGATGGCAATATCTGTCTAGCGAACTGAATGCTGCCAACTTAGACTAAATGAAAGAAACCAAACCATTTTTGCCCTGTTTTTTTATGTATTAATGGATTTTTGGACCTATGCCTATGGATATCTAATGGATCTGAATTATTTCTTCCTATCTGTCTGTCGAAGTATTTAAAATAATTTCATCTTTCCCCCCAGTTCCTCTTACATCTATGGTCATTTTAAGGGACGCTGCGTTAATTGCCGCTGTTTTTTATGTACGGTATAAAACTCTCCCTCCACCGGTAAGTATGCAAATACCTATGTGACTATTTAATCCTAAACCTTCTCTTTACAAATAAGAGATGTGTAACTGGTCTGATGGACTGATCATGAACATGAGCATGTCCTAGAGCAAGGATGGGGACCCTGTGGCACTTGAGACGCTGTTGGACTCCATCCTACCTCTGTTGCATTTAGCACAGCTGGTGGCCAGGGCCTGTGGAAATGTAGTCCAGTAGCCTGTTGGATACCCCAGGTTCCCCAACCTGCATTAGGATGGGAATTTTTTTTTAAGTTGCACTTAGGTGTTTGAAAAGAAATGCCATGGTTTTGCAGTGACTTAAAAGCTGCATTTTGCTATTAATTATCTATTGAAAGTGTTATAGTCCAATTACTGTCATCTCCTTAGAATGTCATTTTGATTTGTTTAAAAATAATTAGCCGGCTCTCTTTTGTTTGGCTCTGTTCCCCAGAACTTTGCTAGGTCTCTTCCCACCCATGGGATCACTCGGTGTTTCCGTAGGTGGAAGCACAGGTCCCTGCATTTATCCTTCTATTTTTTTTTCTACATGCAGTCCTTGAATGGCCCATTACATTCTGTAACTTTTGTTACCACCAGCTATAACCCACTGTATTTCTCTACCTGAGATCCTGGGTGCTTGTGAAGTCTCACATCCCTTCCATGTTAAATAAGAGTGGCCAACTCTAGTGGATCTCAGAAGCAGTTTACCCTTACAGAATAACTGTGGGCTGCCTCTGCTGCTGGTTAGCCAAAATTAAGCAGCAACTGGAAAAAGTCCTTTAAATTAGCCTCTTCTGATTCTACCCCCCCGACACACACTTTTTCTGTCTTTTGCAAAATAAATAGTCCCTCCCTTCTTTGAAACCTTACAAAAATAGAACCTTCCCTCTCTTGTCTTCCCTAGTAAAAACTCTGATGAATGCTGTAGTAGCCTTTATGTTGGCTGCTGCAGTTTGTTTCTCTGCGGGTCTTTTATCGTTTTCACCTGGCCCGCTCTTGCCCATCCAAGATGGTTCAACTTCCATTCCTCTATCCAGACATTCCTTTGACATACCACAAGCTCCTACCATTAGGTTCCTGCTCGCTTCTGGATCTTTCCCAATCTTCAAAGATCACCACCGCAGCTTCCCTTGCAAGCCTCCCGGTCTACGCAAAGATCCATGGGTCTGCACTGTGCCCGCCAGATTGGTGGGCAGAACATGGACCCATTGGTCTTCGCCCAGCCTGGGAGGCTTGCAAGGGAAGTGCTTACCTTCCAAGATGCCTCTCCCTTAATCAAGGGCAGCCTTTGCCTGCTTTCCGCTTTCCCGCCAGACAGATGATTTTGACACTTCTGACCTGTCAAAGTCATGTGTTTGGCGGGAAAGCGGAAAGCAGCCAAAGGCTGCCATTGATTGAGTGAGGTTGGGACAGCCTTCCCATAGGAATGCATCCGGAACAGATTAATTGGTTTTCAATGCATTCCTATGGGAAACTGCTGTTCGACCTACAATGTGATCGACTTCCGAAGATGCCTTCAGATTAACGTCGTTAGTCGAGGTACCACTTGTAATCACATTTCCTTCCTATTAATGTCCCCCCCCCCCGCATCTCTGTTCATTCTCTAGGTCTACTTTAAACTGTGTGTCTTTGGGAGTAGGCACTCCCCCCCCCCCACAGTGCTTAAATGGTGCTCAATTAGTGTGTGCAGTACAAGTTTAAAATGATTTTATTTCCCAGTTCTATTCTATTCACTTGCATGCTATACAGAATTGTGTTTCAAATATAGTAAAGAAGCAAACTTTGTTTTTCACAGAGAACCCTTAGCAAGTATTTCAATCCATGCTATGCCACTGCTCAGTTAAAGCCAACATTCATCAGCAAGGTAAGATTGTGTTGCCATCTTGCTTATCATCTGGCATCCAGGGGATGTCATTTTGCAGCTTTTGAGTCACCAAGAGAGGGGGGCAGCCAAGATGTAGGGATGTGCCATGTTCTGGCTCCCTCCCTGCTGTCACTCATGAGATAAAATGTAAATGAGGATGGTAGCAAATAAGTAATTGCCAACAAGCCAGAGAAAGTGTAAGGTTAGCTAACTTGGAATGGAAAGGATTGCCATTCGGCTTCACTTGCCCCCCCCCAGCTGTTGCTTCTGACGAAGAGGTGTCCAGCCTCCTGATCTGCCACTTTGTTTCCCTTTTCTCCACCTTATATCATTTGAAAGAAGGTTAAATGGTGATCACTCTGGATTTCAGGCAAGGTTTAACTTTTTGTAGCCTTATTTAGATCCAACGTTGAACCATGTCTTAAAATTAAAAAGCAACTTCCGCTTTCAGCTTCTAATAAATTAGCATGGCTGTTCACTCCCCACCCTAGAACAAATCTATACTACCAGGTGCCACTGTAAAGCATTAGATATATTAAGAGATCCATCACATCCTGGTCATCGCCTCTTCGAGTTGCTGCCATCGGGACGGAGATATAGAGTACTTAGGGCAAGAACAAACCGTCTCAAAAATAGCTTCTTTTTTAGAGCAATATTGGTTTTAAACGGAAATCCTGGACTTTGAAGTCAGCTTATTTTATATGTCATATTTTAGTCATTTTATATGTCATATTATGTGTTGTACCTGTTTTTACATCTATGTGAAATGTTTTAAATGAGTTTTATATAGCAACCACAAAATTTCGTTGTTCCTGCAAGGGGGCAATGACAATAAAGATTCCTATTCCTATATGTTCAAACTTTAAAAAGCTGTGGTTATTTCAAACAGACCAGAGTCTGAAAGTATAGTTAAGTTGTCATTTTATCCTGCCTCACCTTGCTGAGTCGTCTTCAGAAGAGGAAGTTGGCCTCTTGCTGCTGTCGAAAACCAGTCCAAAGTCCAGTATTCTCCCCAGGAGATTAGTGGACTTGATGGTCCAGTAATCTCCCGGAGACTTGGGGAAAGACCATAGATGCCTGCTCTTGCCACTGGGTAGTGGAAGCCTGGCATAACTCAACCTTCCTTGATTTCTAATTTAAAAAAAAACAAACAGATACTAGGGAAGGGCAAGCTGAAAGCTATAAATTGTGTGTTCACTGGCAGTTAAATTTATGAGTGACAGCTGGCCAAGTCAGCTCTTGCCTGTGATGTGTTTGGTCTCGTCAAGACTCCTTAGATTAGAACTTCCTGCGATCTGGATTGTTTAATGAGCATGAGTCTACCTGCTACCTGTTCAGGTGATTGATTTACTGGACGAACCTTCAGCTGGACCTAGAGATTGGGAATAACTGTCCTTTACTAGGAGAAGGCCTGACTCAGACGATAGAGCCATGACATTTGTTGCCTACAGACATAACAGGTTTATTAGAACAGTGATAGTTTACCACCCTTTCTCATACTTGAATATAGCCGGAGACTGGGGCTTCTTCATAACCTTAAGTGGAGAACTTGATTTTTCTTCACTTGATCACCCAAAAGAAGGTGAAGGGTGTGAATAGCACAACCGTGATGGCACCTGGTTTCACATTTTGTCACAGGGTCAAGCTGCCAAATTTAATTCCCAGATTCTGTATTTTGTACTCAGTGGACCCCTTTGTGTTACGGTTCAGATCACCTTCCCCATCATGATACTATCCAGTTAGGCTATTGACGCGGGCTATTGACGCATTACCGCATAAGACCTTTTACTTCCCACATTACGGTGGGTCAGGAATGATGTGAGTCTTGCATGACTTCTGCATTCTTTCCCTCTTTTACCAGGTGAACACAGTGGTGCAGCTTGTCTTAGTGGCAGCTTCCTTGGCAGCTCCCGTGTTCAATTATGTGGACAGTATATATCTTCAGACATTGTGGTACGTGAACCTTATAATGTTTATAAGAAAGCAGACAATTCAGAAGAAATATGATAAGAATATGAAAAGAGAGTTTGAAGCAGTTTAGAGGTTCTGGATCCCCCCCCCCAGTTGAATCTATGAGGATAGTTCGAAAGCTTGGATAGTAAGCAAGCAGAACATGGGTAATTAAATCAAAACGATTAGGCAAGGTTTGCAGCTCAATCCTGTGTGTGTGTCTTCTCTGGAGTGAGCCCCACTGAATGAAACTAATCCCAGTTACAGTGTGGCTGCAGTAGTGTTAAAATAACAGGGATACATACATAGAGACTTGCCTTTCTTTTAATCTGTGCTGGTCATTAGGATTGAGACATCCCAGAATCAGACACACCTTGGAATCTTCTCTACTATAGATCTGGCCAGTGGCTTTAAAGGACTCAAAGTCAGCCTTGGCCTCTGCAGAAGATGCAGAAAGTGAAATGCTGTCTCTTTTGCTCTAGATGGGTGGGGTATAATCCCATTGGCGTATATTATTATTATTATTATAAGGAATGTTGACAAAGTAATGTACAGAGGAATTGCTATGGATATTCCTAAATTGAAATGAATGGCTGTGAGCTAGAGATAAAAATTCTGGAAACCTTGGGGGGGAAAACGGGGGGCAAAACTCCCCCCCCCTATTTTTCTGTTTTTCTCCATGGTATCAAAATTTCTGGAAATTTTACATCTGTGCTGAGTATTACTACAGGGAGGTGGATCAGAGCATTTGCTTTATATACAGAAAACCCAGTTTCTGTTCCCAGCGGGTCTAGTTAAAAGGACATTGGGCTGGAGGCTGAAAATGGTCTCCCCCCCCCCCCGTGACACACAAAGAGAGAACATGCCCAGACATCCTTACAGATAAGATTTATCTGCCACAGCAAAAATGTATTCATAACAGGTAGAGTTCTCCTTGCCTTCAATATCATTCAGTACAAGGGAACCCTGGTGTTTCAGACCAGAGATTCCCAAACATGGTGCTCATGATGGCCTTGAACGACAATTCCCAGAAGCACTGACTGTTGGCTGTGCTCGCCAGGGCTTCTGGATTGTAGTCCCAAGAACATCTGCAGCCCCATGTAATTTGGGAAAACCGCTGCTGTAGGCTTGAGCTTTTCCCAGCCTTTCTCTTGGGAGCTAATATAATTGTTTCATCCCTGAAGGTGTATCACGGCTTGCACAACAACAGCATCTGCCTACAGTTACTACCACTACGGCCGAAAAACAGTTCAGGTGCTCAACAACAAATGAAGTTTCAGGAGGAACTGTTCACTTTTGGCCATGTTGGAATGTATCCTGCCGTTGAGTTGAGAGTGTGGATACAGAACTCTCCGCTGATGGGTTTGCCTCAGCAAAACTAAGTCTTCACCGTGAAGTACAAATGAAGTTTGGATCATGTAAATATAGAGAGTTTTCAATGTAAATTTTCAATTTGTTACAAATAAAAATAATTTTTTTACCTTGGTATACTTAAACACATAAGGGAATCGCTATCTGGTGTTGTGTGCATTTGTTATTTTTCAAAATGTTGCACTTTAAAAACAAACAAAGCCAAGGTGGGTACACTGTGTTCTTTAATGCATCTGAATTGAAACACAGTAAGATTAATTGTGGACAAGTAGAGCTCAAACCAGTTTTGTTATATTTTAGAAGTGATCCAACAAATGCAGTAGTGTAGTCTATTGGCAAAGCATGTCCAGTTGGTGTAAAATGGCGAGCAGTAAATTCTTCATAACACTGCTTTGGACGTTATGATCCTTAGTTAAGCTTAAATTTTAATTTACTTTAAGCCATATTTTTGTTGCTAGAGGCAGTCAGAATGAAACCTTTTTCTCAACAGCCTGACCTAGAAGTTATTGTATTAGTATGTTAAGCCTTCAGAAAAAGCAGTTCCTAGTTACACAAACACATCATGTGTGGTGACATTATTAAGTGACATTGTAATCATGCCAGTTCAAGTTTTGAGAATCAGATTTTTGATTTAACAAGACACCCCTGAGCCCTTGTGACATTAAATTGAACATAATTATTAGTTGAAATGAGAGGGAAGATTGCCGTAGCATCACAAGTAATAAAGATTTATAAATCAGGATGCCTCCATTTTGAATTTCACTTCTTGGTGAGAGCTCGCTAGTTAGTTGTCTCAGCCTTAGGTTTCCAGCTGAAGTATGGGAATAAATAGTATCTTGCAGCTTTGTGAGGTTATAAGAAAATGTGTATGAAGAATTGTTACACAAACATGAAGAATTATATTTTTATCAACACGGGAAGATGGTCTATGAAATCTAAATTCTATTCACAGATGTATTTTAAGATATGGGTTTAAATCCTGTGTAATTTATCTGTATATTTTTAATTTCTACATATGAGATGTGAATATTTCTTGTTGCTGATGCTCCTAAAGCTACCTAACGCAGAATTTTGTATAACTGCTCTTTGTCAGAAGGAGGAAAACTACCATTAAAGAGACGGACGAGGTCATGGACATTTCAAGAGGTGTGATATAGAAAGAGCAAACCCTCCTTCTGTAACTTGGGACGTTATTAGGCAGCATTGTAATTGTGGTTGTTCAAACAAGAATTATGAGGGGCCCCAGGAAACTAAGCCTTATGAGGAAAGACTGAAAGAACTGGGCACGTTTTGCTTTGAGAAGAGAGAACAGAGGAGAAATGATAGCACTTTCCAGATATTTGAAAGGCAACCATACAGAGGAGGGGCAGGAGCTGTACTGGATCAACCCAGAGCACAGGACATGCAGGAGTGGCTCAAGTTACAAGGGAGTCAGATCTTGAGCGAATATCTGGAAAACCTCCTAACCGCTAGAGCAGTTCAGCAATAGAACCAATTACCCTGAGAGGTGGCGCGAGTGCTCCAACGCTGGAAACATTCAGGAGAAATTGAGACAACCGACTTCATTATTCAGGGAAATCTTGAGAATAAGCTGGCTGGGTATGGCAGTCCCAGTTCAACACCTTGGCTATAGCTCTAGCAAAATAGCACTCATTGCCACAATAACGGTTGTGTTGTAGCATGGTGAGCAGTCTGCCAGTAGAAAAGGCTGAAGATGATTGAACAGGTTCAGCCACCCTGACTAATGATGATGGAATACCAGCCTCGAACACAGGACTGTGTTAAAATCCAGCATGTTGGGAAAAGTTTAGGAGAAGAGTATTCTCAAAGGCTTTCATGGCTGGGATCTGGTAGTTGTTGTGAGTTTTTCGGGATGTTTGGCCGTGTTCTGGAACTTCCAGAACATGGCCAAACAGTACAAAAAACCTCACAACTACCACTTAGGAGAAGTGACTGAGTACTTCCTATTTGATCTGTCAGGTTTCTGCAGTTCATCAGGCAGGCAGGCTAAACAGGGAAGTGGTCTTTTGAATCGTGTTATTTATCTTAGACTGGTCAGTTTTTAAAATTTTTAAACATAAAATACAGAGAGAAAAATGGAAGACGCAAAATTTCACACAATCATTGCTAGGCATATAGCATGTTTTGTGTGGAGTAAGCAAGTACCCAAACTTTACAGGGATGAAGTAAACTGGGCACGAATTTTTGCTTGTTGTCATATCCTGTTCACTTTCCAGAAATACTTGGGAAGCAAACCCCAGCGGAACAGAAGTTGTTGGAACTGGAGATGGACACAGGTTGGCAGTTCGTCTTTCAGACACACTTTATTGGGTGGTTCCTAGACCCACCTCCTCCAGCAGGTGCCCACTCATAGGCAGCGCCTGCAGGAGGCGGGGCAAGGAAGCCAAGATGCTACCTCTGAGTGGGCGCCTGCCAGAGGAGGCGGGTCTGTGAACCATCAAACCAGCTGTTTGTGCCCTTCTCTAATTGGAATGAACTCTAGGTGTAGGAACAAGAATTATGTCATGTTTAAATATATCAAGACATGATAAAGTATACATTGAACAGAGATTTGTTTGACAATTTATGGACTATCTTTGTGTTAACGTGTTTAAAAGACAAAAACATTTTTCCTGTAGTGAAATGTTGGGGAAAGATGCCTACATTTCGGTTTATGCAGACTAGATGAGCTAGCTACCTTGTGTCGAAGCCACTCAGGTGTTTTCTTTCAAATGACCAACAGTAAATGCTGCATATTGTAACACTTAAGAGCATTGAACGATGAGTGGTTTGAGATTTGCCCACAGTCTGTGCCTCTGCACTTTGCAAATAAATCTTGTCAGTGCTTTGACTACTTACGGCTAAGTGTGTTGTGTATGCCTCTTTTCCAGCTGAACCATTTAATTTGCGGCTTAATTAATTTCTCTACCATCATGATCCAGATGTTGCACCAAGGCGTTACCATTGAACAGTACCACAAGCTCTAGTCGTGATAGGTCGGATTTGTTATGCAACATCCAAACAACTGAAAAGGGGAATAAAAGTCGAAATAGCTGCACCATGCAAATATTTTCTTGTTTCGTTAGCACAAGCCAGGTGCACATGTGAAGATTTACATATTTAATGTTCTATGCTAATGTTCCTACAGAGGGTTGTGATTCTTCTACAGTATAATGAGGATACTTGTTGGGGTCTGATACTAATATAGGCCAATGTTGAGACAATTTGCATTAGGATTATCAGGAGTAAAGATTTGACAATATTCAAATTAAAAAGGCATTGAAGCAGGTCAGGATAAAGTATGGGGATTCCATGCAATGTGTATAGCATAGACTGCCCTTATACTGAAGTGTGACACTTACTCCCAAACTTAATCCAGTTAAATGTTACATACTCCCTACTCAGGGTTGGATCTGGAATTTGCATTCTGTCAACAGAATGCTTCTGATCAGCACAGCATTTCCTATGGCTGTATGGACAGGGAGGCTTATTTTGCAAATATCTTCTATTTCCCACCCCTCATCTCATCTACTGAAGGTTGAGACAGCCTGGAATAGTGTAGGCCAGGCCTACCCAAACTTCGGCCCTCTTGATGTTTTGGACTACAGCTCCCAGAATTCTAAGCTTAGATTGCCAATGGCAAAGGACTGTGGAGTTGCAGTCCAAAACATCTGGAGGGCCGAAGTTTGGGCAGGCCTGGTGTAGGTGGTGGGCCTTATGGCTTCCACCAAGAGAAGTAGGAAATGTTGGATCCCAATATTGGATTGGATTGGTTTTAGCCACAAATAAATGCTCAGTAATAACATTCAAGGATCTTCACAATTCTGTAAGCCGGTTTAAAAGTTTCAAAAGGCCAAAAATATTTACCATTTATTGAATGCAGCTACATGCTACAGAGATCAATACATTACAAGGATGATATCTTTTGAAACTGTCACAGGTTTGTGGTACTCTGACAATTTTTTATTTTAATGAATAATCAAAAGCAGGGTTTTTATATGAGACAAGGTGTGTATTATAGTGTTCAATGTGAGGCGTTCTGCATTTTTTGCACAGGCACACTGACAACAAGATGGTAGCAACGAGGAAGAGTCCACTGGTTGCACACAAGGCAGCAAAAATAGATTGATAGCTGGAGTTGGTTGAAAAAATATGGCACGGAACCCTGTGCTCATTCCCATCTGAAGTCTGACTTGGCCCTGCCTTGTTTGAAGCAACGACACACACCTCATAAGTTGAACCAGGCAGGAGGTTATACAAGGTATACCGCCTAGCTGTCATGTAAATCTCCCCAGTCATGGTATAATTCCTCTTGCTGCCTCGAGGCCGGTAGGCAAGCTGGTAGGATCTTACTTCTGAATTTGGGGCGCACCACTGGATCTCTGCAGAGGTGTCCCTTATTTCTGATACTTCCTGAAGCCTTGGTGCCTCTGGGACAGTGAATTCATCGGATAAGCCAGGACACAAACAAGGAGACAACTTTTGGAGATCCCCACAAGGCTTCTGGAGGTGTCTGCAGGGGTCATAGTCACAAGGCTCAAGTTTCTCAGATGCAGATTCCTCTGGGTCTTTTTCATAGTCATAGTCCTCTGCATAATACTTCAGATCCCCGGTGGTTGCAAGATTTAGAACAGAGATGGCCTCGGTGGGGCTTTGAGTTGGCGGCATGGCCTGATCTGAGTGTGTTGAAGTGTGGGGGGCAGAGACAGCACCTGGAACCTGGAAAGCACCGGCGGCTGTTGCTTTCAAGGTTCCAGGACTTGTAGGACTTGGTTTCCATGTTCCAGGACTTGTAGGACTTGGTAGAGTAGAATGATGCCATATTCTTTCTAGGAGGATAGCAGAATTCACTGTCGCAGCTTGCTCCATTTCCGTTTTATCGGCCATGGTTTGCTTGGCAAAAAGTTTGTCCAGAATTGTAGAGACTGTTGTGGCAACATCTACTGAAGGAAGTGGATTGGCTGTAAATCGGTTCATGGTTTCCTCTTTGTAAGCAAGAATGTCTGCCTTAGTTGAATCCTGCTGTGTTGTGTCTCCCCAGTTCAAAGGAGTCACATCTCCCCAAGTCAGAGGAATATTTTGTGGGGCCAAAGGACTGTTGTGCCATTCATTGGGGTCTGGCAGTGTGGTTGTAATAACACTGGATAAAGTACCAAGCAGTTTGCCTTGAGAAAATAATGGGGTTGAATTGGCCGTTTTCTGTGCTTTGCATTCCTCATACAAGTGGAATAGCAGCTTAGATCCAGAAGTAGATGCCACTTGACTTCCTGTGGAGGTCTGACATGTAGTTTCGGATGCCCTAAGAAAAGTGGGAGATACCAAGGCAAATGATGTGTTATAAAAGAGAAGGAGCAAGAGAAGTTCATACATGTGATTACTTGGGTATCCCTAGTTTCAGCAAATGGCTTTTAGGATTCTAGTCCAAACATTAGGATTCAGCTTGACCCTTCACATCATGGGTACACATTTGTGTTCTATAAAACATGGGGCTTGCTATCTACTGCCACTGACAATGGAACATTTTAAACAAAGAACTAACCTATGAATTCATTTCAGATTCAGATTCTAAGTTCCCAGTGGTTTCCAAATCTTAGTTCCAGGGAATGAATGGCTGGATTCTGTTTACAAGTGTGAATGTTTCAGACCATTGTACCTGATTGGCCATTAGACCAATATACTTCAGGGAAAATGGGATCCCAGTTGTCATCCCTTCATCATCATTCCAACCCAAGTGCACACCACTGGTATGGCGGGTTAACCATCATTGAAAAATGTGGTGAAAGCCAACCCACAATTGATGAAAATGCAAGCAGTTATTTTAGAACAGGTTTTCTTGAATGTGAAAAAGTTGGAGTGGGCTCCTCACAAATTGGATTACAACTCAGAAGATAGGGTATGCTGTTGGTTTGTCGTTTTTTTTGTCATTCTCTTTCATTTTTAGCATTCATCAAATTTCTAACCAAGTAACGAGAGCATCCTCCAACTGGACATCATTGGATATTACCCCAGCAAGTGGGGTGGCATTGGTTTGGAGGGTTGTATCAGTTCCTCCATCCCTCTGCATATTCCACTGCCACCTCTAGTGTTCTCCTAAAGTCCTCTTTCCAGAAGGAATGAGGAATAAGCAAAGACCACCCCCCCCCCACCTGTAGAAATTGTCTAGAAATTGAAAGTGTTAAGTGCACAGAATATCTCTGTTTTTGGGAGGCAGATTCTGGATCCACTTCTTCCTCTCGCCATTTTTCTTTGAGCTAATGCTCAGATTTTAAAAAAAAAATTGCATTCTGTTAGAAGAAAATTACACTAACTTGGAACAGTTAACACGGACACTTTTCAGTGAATAAGCCTGTTGATCTCTTGCAGCATGTGTAAGAAACAGGCAAAATGAACATGGCAGATGTAGCAGATTTACTTCAACGTGAACTTGAGTGGATTACACTCCACTTCCCCACAAGTGTTGTGTCCGAGGAAGTGCACTGAAATCCATGAAAGCACACTCTGGAATGAATCTCTGAAGATACCGGCAGAACATCCTTTGCTTTTATTATTATTATTATTCAAGGCACAATTAGGGTGTCCTCTGACCAGATTTAGAGTAACCCCCTAGCCCTTTATACGGGCAGCTGTCTGGACTGAACAAAGGCCCTCAGACTGCTACTGAGAAACTTGGAACTAATTTCAGCCTTGGAATTCTTCCTACCTCTGTAGAACTATTTTATCTGGCTTGGAGAGCAGCCAGGCAATCCCACAATGGCAGATCAAAGGGTTTCCATAGAGGTTGATAAGGAGGTGGTTTGATGAGCTGAGGTTCCACTGACTGAAAGAACTCAGGTTACAGCTAGAAGGAGACAAAGAAACAGTCAACGGTGTGGGTGATAGATTTTTCTATGAACTGAGATACAGTATTTCCTCCGCTCCAGATACATTTATTTTATCCAGTTATTAAGCTCAGTTTGTCTCTGGCTTGCTTCAGGCAATCAACAATATAATTCCTGAAAAACATTTTAAAAACTTGAATAAATAACATTAAAATCTGTTTTTGCAATCAGTGTTGCAAATTGCTCAGGAATTCTCATTCCATCCAGAAAGCAGAAAATCTAGATTGTCTAATTCAAGATAAGTATAAAATCATTATGGCAAAGACATGCAGATGGTCTTTTACCTTCTGTCATCTATTTATCTCTTTAGTTTGCTTCTCAGAACCAAGTGGGGGTGTCTGCGTGGCAAAACTGCCCTTCTCACATGATGAAAAACGTTTGTTTTCATATCACACCGCTTTCTTCAAATATAGTACACTTAGCATGAATTGTTTCTCAGTTGATTAGCAGGAGGTAAACAGGGGCTTAATTTACATCTCTGATTACTGAGGCACAGATCTTTGAGGGCATCCTTTTGAAAAAAAAGGGGGCTTAATAGGGAATACACATTCCCCTTAACATCTAGTTAGACCTAGAAAAAAAAAGTCATGATATAAATAGAAAAGTGGGTGGAGAGGAGTAGGGAAGAAACCCACTGTCTTTCAGCAGAGTTTGTGGAAAGGACCTCTCTCTCTCTCTCTCTCTCTCTCTCTCTCTCTCTCTGTGTCTTGTCTCTCTTACTCTGTGTGTGTGTGACCGATGTGTGTGTGTGTGTCCATGTCGTTACAGTTGTTTTCTTGGCAGGACTCCATGTCCTGGAGTTTTCTTGGTTTACTGGAGTGGTTTGCCAGTTCCTACTCCAGGCGCCTACAAGCACCTGGTATTCCCTGGTGGTCTCCCATCCAAGTACTAACCGGGGCCGACCCTGCTTAGCTTCCGAAATCAGGTGAGATTGGATGTGTTTAGGGCCAGCTTATTCCTCTGGAATGACAGCCAGGGGTAACGCTGGAAGGAACAGCCCTTAGGGAGGTGTTCCTTAAGGAGATTACAGATAGCATTAATCACTTTAATCACTTGTGCTTCAGATGCCTCATCTCTGCTCATTCAAAGAATCCCTTCTACCCATGGAAAATAATTTCCTTGGATCAATTTCTAACAAAGTTGAGTAGTCATCCTCCTCTGTTGCAGCGAAATCCACAACAACTCTGTCATTGCTTTAAAGACTGTGGGACAACGTGTACTAAAATACACAGGCAACCAAATCATAGCCCTGTAGTGGAATCCAAAACCCCACATAAACTCACTGGAGATTACCAAGGAAGCGTGAAGGGGTGATTTAGGTGGATCCTTTTGGCATAACTAGAGGCCTACTAACAATGCCAACATAAGGGCTCTTACTTTTGGAATTGGAGGAGAGCCAAGTGAGGTGTGTGGTTGAACGATTCAGTTTCCACCAGACTTAGTGCTTGGGAATCTCGACAATCCAGTTCTTTCAGCATGGGCACATACAGGAAGGCCGAGGGTTCAAGGATATGTAGCCTGGGCATATTTATTAGACGGAGAGAGGTGAGTCTAGGCAGATGTTTTATCCAGTCCTGATGAACTGGGGAAGAGAAGGACAAAAACAGGAATTTTAACCCACCCACTCCAAGAGGCTGAACATAAACAGTAACATTCAGTATTTATTTTAGAAATACTTCAGAAATAGTTTTTACCCAATAGCAGTAACCATGCTAAATTCTGTTAAAAATGAAGTTGACGGGTAATATTAGTGTTGAATGTGTTACATAAATATTGTATGGGGGATTGTGTTTGGCTGTTGTTGTTTTTAAATTGCAGTTTTTATGGATTGGGTATGAATGCTGTCAGGTGAAAGAGTGTAGGGCTGTGTGTGTATGTTTGGTTTTTATGTCAGTTTTTTTTTTTTTTTTAAATTTTATTTATAATTTTAAAGACAAAATAACAATAATAAACAATTAAAAAAAACAGTAATAGACAATAGACAATCATAAACAATACATAAACAATACAAAGTGCCCCCCACCCCCAAGAAACCGTCCGCCGGTATTCTTGCATCTTCTCTTTCTTCTTCATCTTCTTCCAATAGGCTTCTTAAGGCCCTTTACGCCAGAACTGTGTTGGGTTATAAGTTGGTTGTATCCCTTTCCCTTTTAATAATACATGATCTATAAATTTCCCCCAAACATCATAGAAAATATCCTTTTTTATTTCACCTCTCAAAACTTTTATATTACAAGATAGTTTATCATTTAACGCTATGTCCCACACTTCCTTATACCATTCAGCAATTTTTAGGTCTGATTTCAATTTCCAGTTCCTAGCAATAATCAGTCTAGCTCCTGTCATAAGATTTGCTATTAATTCTTTAGTTTTCACATCATATTCATTAATAGGTGGTAATGATAACAAAGCAATTTCCGGTACACATTTAATATCAGTTTGTATTATTTCTCTTATCTCCTCAATAATCTCTTGCCAAAACTTTTGAACTATTTCACATTCCCACCATAAATGAATATAAGTACCTGTCTTTTTTTCGCATTTCCAGCAGAGCTTAGAATATTTGGGATTCATTCTATTCATTCTGACTGGAGTCATATACCATCTTAAAACTAGTTTGAAGTAGTTTTCTTTTATTCTGACTGATAATGACCGTAGAATCCTCAAATTCCAAATTCTTTTCCACTCGTCATTATTTATTTCTTTCTCTATGTCTTGTTTCCATAGCTCTCTTATTGTGTCCTGTTCCCTATTCTCAAGTGAATCTTGAATTATTTTATATAATTTACCAACTGTTCCTTTCCCTGTATTTCCTTTCTCTAATTCATATGTTGACAGAAATTGCTCAAATTTTGTATATCCTCTAAGTTGTGTATTTCTCCTAATCCATTCTTTCGTCCAGCTTTCTAACTGAGCGTAATTCAACCAGGACAATTCCTGAGTTTGCAGAATACGTTTAATTTCTTGTTTTGATGTCATCTTTTTAATCCAATCTTTTAGTCTTGCCACTTTCCTTAATTTAAATAAGTCTCCCAATTTCTTCATGTTCGTGGGGAAATTTATCTGATCGATCACCGCGCCAAGTGGGGAGCCTTCCTGTATCAATTTCTTTCCATACTTTTTCCAAGTGAGCAATAGGGAACTTAGAAGAGGGTTTTTAATTGGGTAACTTTTCCTTTTTGGGGGGAAACTAAACACATATTTATTTATGTCTTCATTTAGTTCCTCTGATTGAAGTTCCCACCATATTAGTTTCTGAGGTTTAAATAGTATTTCCCCCAGGGAACTAAGCTGATTAGCTATGTAATATATTCTAAGATTAGGTATGCCTATACCTCCCTCTTTTTGAGATCTATACCATAAGCTTTTATTTAATCTTGCTTTATGTCAGTTTTAAATGAGTGTAGGTGATGTTCGGCATGTGAAAGTTGGAGTATGTGTATGGACGGTTTGTTCTTAAATGGCAGATTTTACGTCTTGGATTTTTATGCTGGGTTGTGTGAATGACTGACTGGATGGCACTTTTAATCTCGTGTTTATACAATGACAATAAATTCCATTCCAGTTCCAATTCCAATTCCATTCCAATTTATTTTACATTTCTTACCTAAAAATGCAAAAGAATGAACTACAAGAATACAGACACAGAAAAGTAAAAGGGCAAACCCCATTTTTAATGCTTCTCTCGAGGGCCAGCCCTGCCATTAGGCAGAATGAGTTGGATGCTTCAGGGAACAGATTTGGGTGTCACAAGGGAAAAGCAAATGGCAGCTTGTTTCTTACAATTAACACAATAATTTACTCAATTTATTGCAAGGGTGAGGGAGAGATGTGTCCATCATTTTGTGCCTCATGTGTCAAAATAAGATAGCTGGGTTTGGCACTCTGAACCCTGACTTGGTTCAATGGAAACCCATGTCATTTGCTCTGTCTCTGGCTGCATCATGTTTTAATCCTAGCCTCGGGCTCTTACCTCAAAAATTCTCAGTCAGTAGAAAAGAGAACAGGAAAGAAATAGGATTGGCCGGAGGCTTCCTTCCTGAAACAACCAGTCACTGTTGTTCTATTTGCAAAAGATACTTATGTGGGGTACCATTCAGTATCCACCTCTAGCTTCTGGACTCCCATCACTTCATTGTGGTACAAGTAGAATAGGTCACGGATCTGAATTTTAAACCCCAGTCTCTGCTTCATGGCCTAGGGTGGGTTGTAACTAGAAAAATAATAATCAAAACACTGCAAATCAAAAGGAGGTGAACTATGCCATATAGACCAAGGATCATCATCTGGGTGTTTCTGTCCAGATGATGATCAATTACTCGTCATCCCTCCCCCACCAGCTAGACCAGCTGAGGTTGATGGGAATTGGGATCTATAACATTTGGACGGGTTCTGCTGTCACATTCTGGAATATCTGACAATGCAATGAGGGAAAGCTCATTATAAGATGCTATGGGCGCAGGGAGAGCATACAACATTTTAAGAACTTGATCAGTTGTACCTTGTGAGTGGCAAAGCTCATTACAGGTCACTCAAATGCATCAATGCTGCATACTTGAAATAAAATGTGACTCAATATTTTAAAGACAAATTAGAACCCTTATAAGGATTTAACTCAGGAGAGGGCATCTTTTGCCTATCAACTCATTTGGGGGCTTCAGCATCTACAATTGCTGACTGGAATTGAGCTGAAATCAGTTGTACTTACTATGTATGTATGTATGTATGTATGTATGTATGTATGTATGTATGTATGTATGTATGTATGTATGTATGTATGTATGTATGTATGTATGTATGTATGTATACTGCCCCAATAGTTCAAGCACTATTTGGGTGGTTCACAGCATACATTTTTAGATATAGGATGTACTGTTAGTGCTTAATGTCCTTATTTGTTGTCCATCCACTGCATTAAAATTGCACTTTACAGTATGTAGGTTTGCAACATGGAACAAATCCATCCCTTAATATATGTAATTAACTCAAATGTTGAATTTTTATTTTTATTTGAATTTTATGAATATTTGTGCTACTTTTGTATGGCTGTCATATTTTGTTGTAAAAATTATACCCACCCACCCACACACAAATGCTTAATAAATATCTAAAGAGTATCCCCAATTAAAATTTCACCCAAATTATTGATTCAGTTTTTAATGTTTACATTTACACTTCTGGAACTGAACACTGCTTTCAATTCAGGTCCATCCAGTGTTACTTTCTAGAAGCCTTTGTTCTGTTGGCCAAACAACAGAACTGTTAAAGACATTGGCCTCTTTCTTCATCTACTGACAGAGTTCAGGAAAGGTTACTTTTTTAAAATTTATTTTTAGCCTATAGCTGGGCACTGATTTTCAGAACTATAATTCAAAACTGACTTTCCCAAACTCTGGCTGCAGTTGAATGGGATGACGGTTTCCATTCTGCTTTTAGAACTTACTGCTCTCTAGAAAGGTTGCACTCAGATCCAGCACCCTGATCTCACTTCCAAATTCTCCAGTTGTGTCTCCTACATGCCGTGAGTTTCTAGCAAAGGCCGATGGCCTGATCCCTTCCTTGCCATCCTTTCCCAGCCAAGTGGATGACAGGTTGAGGAAATGCAGCTGAGGATAGCAAAAGAAAGCCAGGGGCTGGATTTCTGTAATCGGATTCCCAGCCAGAGAAAACCACTTAAGATCTCCCAAAATGGAGGCACCACACTCAGGCACAGAGGATAGCAAATTGAAGCTGAGATCCAGAAATTGGAGGTGCTCGGAGCTTCCGGCATCCCAAGTTACTTGTCGAATGACATTCCGTTTCAGGGAAAGGACGTGCAGCTTGGGCACGTGAGTCATGTGCTGGCTATGGAATGTGGGCAGGAGGTTCGCACTTAGATCCAAATGTTCCAGGTGGCCCGGCAAACAGGCAGGGAAAGAGGTGAGTCCTTGGTGTTTCAGACGCAAGCTGGTCCACGTCTGGTTATTTATCTCGTCGCAAGAAAGGCTGGTCAGGTTGACGTTCTCCTCCCAGATGTTCTGCTTGACCAGCTGGAAAAGCGCCTTCACCTCGCCCTGGATGGCAGGACCCATCCTCTCCATTGGCCTGGCGGGCATTCCCCCCACAAGGAGAAACAGACAAGCAAAGAGGCAGCACATAGTGGTCCTTCTGGGCACCTCCCACCTATAGAGGAACCCTATTCCAGAGAGAAGGCAAAGGACAATTCAGAGGCAATCTGAATGCTGTGAAGTTGTTATTCTTAATAAATAAATAAATAAATAAATAAATAAATAAATAAATAAATAAATAGACATCCTTCAGATTTCTCCAAAACATGGAAAAGATAGTGTGCAAAGTCTCAGAAGGACTGCTGGGTTCCAACCCAGGTTCAACTGGAGCTCACTTGATCAGCCACCGACAAAGCATTTGTTTACACTGCAGTCCTATACATGATGATAGAGAGTAAATGCATCTGAACTCCCAGGGGCCTGCTTCTGAGACTGTGATGTTGGCAGTTGCATGAGATCATCAGAGTTCCAGGAGCTACATTTGGCCTACTGTACACGTTCCCAGCCCCCTTCACCTGCCTAGCCACACTAAGGAGATGATTTGAGGAACTGAAGTCCAGAAAAATTAGGGGGAGGGGGGTTTAGAATTGCCGAAATCCTGTTGGTATAAAGTCAGAACTAGAACAGGCCAATTTAAGTCAATGGAATGGACCGAGTCACCAAACGCCCCACAGATTTAGTGGGCCTTCAATGCTAAGCAACAAGATTTCAACCAGCGAGTCCAACTTAAAAAGAAGTGCTGGGAGTTTAAGAAAGAGACACATTAGTGTTTGAAAGAACAGGGCACCTAAACCCCCAACCATCAGGCAGCACCTAGCAAGGGCTTTTGGATGGCATAATGAGCAAAACTGCCAATAACATGTTTGTGCCTGCTGGGCCATCTCCCTTTGTATTGTAGTGGTTTGTTATTTTTTTAATGTTTGATGTTATCTATTTTATGTTTTATATTTGTAAGACTGCACAGAGTCGTGCCTATGGCACTAATGGGAGTGGTATAGAAATCAAATCAAATCAAATCAATCAATCAATCAAGTGGGTGATATGTTTGGCATCACTCTATGCAAGTTTTATCCATCCTCACACCCTGAAAATGTATTTTGCCTGCATACTTGAGTAGGCAAAATACATTTAAGTACAAAATGCTACAATATGCTGGCTGAGAATTATGAGTGTTGCAGGCGTCAGGCTGAAAAAGCTAACCCTAAAGGTATAGGGTGTAGGCTGATTCTTAAGTGTCACTTCATCACCTTCCCAAACCGAAAGCTCATGCTTATCTAAGTTTTTCTGTTTGGTGAATTCTACAGCCCTAAATCCAATTCTTAATCCCAACTGTGGTAGACCCTTTGAATCACAGCAGCCGACATACGAGTGTTGACTTAATGTGTCCCAATGGGTCCAATAAGGTTGAACTAACAATTGTATTTATAGTTCCTAGTCTGGAACATAGATATTAGTTGCCATTGTTGCCTAAGTTTGCCTATTCAGTCGTCTAATAACTCTGTGGTTGTCTCTTGGATTTTTGAAGCTGCAGTAGGGGTCTCTTGGATTTTTGAAGCTGCAGAGGTAGGGAGAAATGCCTGGCATGTTGTAGCCTCTCCCTCCGTCCCTCCTACAATAACTGGGAAAGTTACTACAACTGTTGGTCCAGAAAAGTAACATTTCCAAAGGTTTCCCATCACAGTTTTACAAGAAAAGTAGAGGTACTTAACACAAAGACAAGATGAGCATTAGAGAATATGGCAATGCCAAGTCCAGTCAATTGCAGCTGAACCTTCTGTAAACTCTGTTGCCACATGGGATATGTGGTTGGCCCAGGACTCCATTGTTTACAGGAGATTATTCCTAGATGATAGATAGATAGATAGATAGATAGATAGATAGATAGATAGATAGATAGATAGATAGATAGATAGATAGATAGACTTGAATATGTATTTATGGTATGGATTGTCTATTATTACTGTAAGCTGCCTGGGGTCCTTTTCCAAGGAGAAAAATGGGGTAAAATACACAAAAATAAATAAATAGATAGATAGATATTTATGACTAACACATTTCATCTGCATTCATATCAAGTGGGTAACACATTTCATCTGCATTCAAATCAAGTGGTACTTACCTGTCAAAGCATCTTATAGGGAGATGTTCTAGTGTCTGCAACATCTGGATTTATTTTCCAGCCTTTCCTTGAAGCATTCCAGTGATTCAGAGCAAAAGCTCTTCTAGGTGGGTCTGAGTGGCCTCCTCTCTCTCCCTCTCTCCCCCCCCCCTCTCTCTCAAAAAGGCCACCTTTGCCTGCCTCCCGCTAGGGAAGGGGAGGGAAGGTTTTCATGGTGGCTCTGCGCCCACCCTTTTCCCCCTAGGTGGTGGGTGGGCAGATTTATTTCCTAGCCTCCAGGAATGAGCTTTCTTGACAGCTCCACCCTGTAGTGGGAAGGCGGCTGGCCTGAGGTAATGGTGGGGGAGGGGGGGAGGGAAAAGATGGCATTTGGAAGATTCATGAGGTGTTCTGGTTTGCTGAGAAGTTGGCCAAAGGCTTATAGCCACCCAGAGTGGCAGCCGTTGGCCAGATGGGTGGAAAACAACAACAAAAACAGCAGCAGCAGCAACAACAGCAACAACAACAGTTTCCCCCCCCACTTTGGTGTAATTCTCCCTCATACACACACTCTGCCTTGTTTTCAGTTCTTCTGCTAGTGGGTGAGGGACCAACCACATATCCCATGTGTATAAATGCCATGAAGGCCTGCTGTTTTAAAGAAAGGAGAAAAGTAGTATTGAGAGGCTGTACTTATGAGGTAGGAAAAGGTAAAGGGGCTGTTTATTCCTTGACCCCTCTGTAAAAGCACTCCCAGGCTGCTCTGCCTCTGGCATGTTTTATTTATTTATTTATTTTTGGATTTCTATACCACCAAGTTTAATTCAAAGAACAACTCCAGACAGTGTGCAAGTAAATTGAAAACAATAAAATAAAAATAACATTTTACATATATTAAGTACAGTAGGACCCTGGTATCCACTGGGGATTGGTTCCAGGTCTTCCCGTGGATAATGAAAACAGGGGATAAGAGAGAACACCCCCAAATCCCCAAAACTGCAGTTTTGTGACAGTAGCTTGCATTACAGCTGCTGTTTTGCGATAGTAGCTTGCTTTACAGCTGCTGTTTGTGACAGTAGCTTGCTTTGCGGCTGCTGAATTATTCATTTAATTTTTTCCTCTGACACCTGTGGATAACTGAATCAGTGGATAACGAATCAGTGGATACAGGGGTCCTACTGTAAACATAATAAACTCATAAAACAAACAAATTCCTAACAGGGAGGCAGGTAGGTGGCACGTAACACGCAGCACTGCCAAAAACCTCACGGTAGAGCCAGGTCTTTAAACACCTCTTAAACATTGCCACAGATGGAGCCAAATGGATGTTAACTGGCAATTTGTTCCAAAGAGCAGGGGCGGCCACTGAGAGGTCCCTTCCTTCGGAATATTCTTCTTCAGTTGTCTCACAGGGATACCTGGAATGCTGTGTTGAAGGAAAAGTCTGGGTGAGAGAATTTTGGAACTGAAATTAATGATCTACCACCCAGATCATCTCCACTCTTCCACTCTTAGCTAGGCCCTGGGTCTCTCTTGCTCAGTGTTGTCTGGTATGGCTTGGTAGTGGCCCTCCAGGACTTCAGGCAGAAGTCTTCCTTGGAGGATTTGAACCTGGGACCTTCTACCTGTAGCCCACGTGTTCTACCACTGAGCTACAACACTCTCCTTTCCTCCCAAAATGCACAAAGAGGCTTGCCTTCTATGTTTAAGAGGGCTGAGGTGGAGGAGTAACAAAGTCAAAACTGCATCTTTCTGAAGCTGCTTTTCTTTTAAAAAACCTGCTTCGTGGTGAAGAAAAATACATAGGGTGGGAAGGAGGGAGGGAGCACTAGGGGTTTATTACTGATAATCTGCTGTGTGTCATTTGCTTCTCAGTTTAAAGGCAAGTGAACCCAAAATAAATCGAGGAAAGACCCATTCATCCATCAATAGCAACATGGAAAACACTAGGAGGAATTTCCTAGAGGGTCTGCTTAGTTATTAGGTTTCCTAGAGGGCCTGTTAGTTATTATTACCCTGCACAACACCAGGGTTGGCCATGCTTTCTCCAAGCCCTTGTGAATGTACACTAGCCTTATCTTTCTGCATGCCACTCACTATCAAGGGAGCCTTGACACATACCAGGCTTCCCAGAGATTTGACAGTCAATGTTGCCTTGACAGGATAGCCTGGAGCTCCTTTGCTTCTTTTACTTATTTATTTATTTGATTTATATACCACAACCATCTAGCAAAAAAGTTACTCTGGGCGGTTTACATACATAAGCAAAATACAAAAACAGCTTAAACAACTTAAAATAGTAAATAAAAAAAACTAATCAATCAGACCAACATGAGGTAAATAATCAAATCATCATAATAAAAAGAACAAATAAGCAAATAAGCACAAATATGATAAATCAAAACCATTTAAGAGTTCAAAATAAGAACAGATGGAAAAAATAAAGAACTAATAGAAAATTATCATAAGGCGGGGAGAAATAATAGTGTCCTATTTATATAAAGAGTTTCCTATAAACAGATCAGTTTTGTACTTTTGGAATAGCTGGGGACATAATCAGGGACAGCTCCAAACTCCTCTGTGAATATTTGGTACTTGCCATGAAGTGTAATTTCCTTTCAGTACTCTTTCGGGAAGACCAAGGCCCTCGAGAGCCATCCCAAGTGTGAGGTCACCAGCACAGAGTAATGTCAGCTATAATAATAACACACACTAAATACTGACTTTAGCAAAAAAACATGAACAGTCGTTAGCCAATTCTCTCACTTTTAAATTTCAGTGTTGAGATATTTTTTGTATCTGCTAAGTGTTTACTCTGCCTTTCTCAAACACACCTTTAGAAATGGGTATGTTAGGTGTTACAGGATCTTAAGTCACATTATGTGGATTAATGGGTTTTTTGAGGTATGTGAGATATTTAAGGAGTGATTTCAGGGTCACAGCCTCCGCCCCCAAGTGAGTTTCCATGGCAAAGGTGTCTGGGCAACTCATCTCCACCAATTCCTGGCTCCCATTTCAGCACAAACACATATATTCATATTAGTCTCATGCCTGTGTAATGGAGGAGCAGCAAAACTTGAGGAGTAAAGAGAGGGGGACTGGAGAGAAAGTGGATGGATGCACACACAACCCTTCATAATACAATGGTAAATTCAGGCATGCAGGTGATAATCCTGGCATTGTCCATAGTACAAGAAGATTCCAACCATGTAGACAGCTGTGTGGGTCTACAGTATATGTATAGTACTCCACCATTTATTGCAGGAGTTTGGTGCCTGATCCACCCAGGATAAAGGAAAATCCGGGAGATGCAGACACCTGAGTAAACTGATGTTGGGCTGCTCCTGCTGGCTGCCTTTCCAAAGAGAGGTTTTTAACCCCCTCCTGACACCTCAGCAGACCTTGCTGCCAGGAGCTCCAGGTCTGTTTGCTGAGGTGCCATGAGGGGGGTTAAAAACCTCACATTGTAAGCCTGCTTCTCTCAAAAAAACAAAAAAACAAAAAACAAAACAACAAAAAAAACACACCCCCACACACCCCCACAATATACTGAGACTGTAATATATGAACCACATTGTGGTGGGGGACTACTGTATACAATATTGTATTGTTTCTGTGAAAACAAATTTATCTCCCAGCCTCTGCGAGGATGGCTGCGAAACTCAAAGACATCAAGGAAGCCACAAGAGGAGGTAGTAGGTGTCATCATAGATCCTACTCTTCAGAAAGGCCTGGAGCTTTGTCCCGGGAACCTTGAGCCCACAATGCCACTTGTAACTCCTATGAGCTAACTTGTTTAGCCAGGTGAATAGAAAAATAAATAAAATAAAGAAAGGTTTTAAGAACACAAAGCTTTATAAACAATGGCTATTTCTCCTCCTCCTCTTCCCCCTTTATTTTTCAGCATTGCTGGTGCTTCAGGGTTGACAAAGGGTCAAGCCTTAAAGTTAGGGGTCAAGTCCTAAAAATGGGCTGGTGATAAACGTTTGCAAAATCTCTGACCTTTCAGTTTCAGGAAGCAAATTAAGCAGCTATTGCCAATTGTTTTGAACTAGTGATATGTCATTTTGAAACCATGACAGCTGCTGAAATTGCAGTCTATCTACCACACTGCACAGGCTTCCCTGCTGAGCCAGGTTTTAGGATTCTTCACCCATTTAACCAGATTCTCCTACTGACCATTTCCACAACTAAGCAGCTGAACTAGGAGCAGGTTTGGCTTCCTTCCTGATGTGTGCCTGCAACACTCCAACACATGATAAGGACTTGGGGTTTGGCCTTCAAATGTGAGGGGGTGGGTGGGATGTTATTCATTTGCTCCCCTGATCATAAATGACACCTGTTCCTACACCAAACACATCCCACCTTAATCACAAGTTCCAGGAGAAAACAACAATGGGATGGCATAACTGTTAAAACTCTCCATTACTGTGGGTCTTCTTCCTACACTCCAGCTATAATTATCCAAGGGTTATTATTAAAATGATCTATCGGGATACTAAATAAGAAAGGAGGAAAGGCACAAGACAGCCTTTAATAGGACTCAAGTCCCCCGAGGAAAAGAAAAGGATTTTTACTTCAGTTACTTTCTGCAAACTTCAAACGTTTCAGCCCCAGTGGCTGAGGAATGCATTGATGAGAGAAAACTGTAAGATGTTGAAGATGGCCGTGCAATAATAATTAACTTTGAATCAAACTCTAGCTGACCAGCAACAGTGAAACAGCTGGCAGAGCCATCCAGTTGGGGGAGGGGAGGAAGAATCTGCAGCAACCCAAGAACCAAATCCAACACAACAGGGGAAATGAGCCAATTCCCTTTTCTTTCCACCTAAATTTTAGTGATGCGTTTTCTCTCTCTTCCATTTAACCCCATGGGGAAGCAAAATAGATATGCCATTCTAGAGTGAACACAGCCATTAAAAAAAAAAAAAGCAGCAGTCTGATGCCGTGGCAGCAGGCCGAACAAAACAGCACCGACCGATGGAGTCCCGTGTCACCTTTAGATCTTACAAATTGATTTGGTTCTGAGCTGTGATGGATCTATTCACCTGAAAAGTGCTAGCAGAATTGTTCATTTGTTTTGTTCTTGTTGTACAGGCTGGCGTACTTTCCCATTCTTCCATCAAGGAAAGGATGGCGTGGCAAGCTGTGGATGTTAGCACTGATAAATGCCATGTTCTACTCAATCCACCCTTCCAGCCCGCTCCCGTTCTTGCTCACAAGGGATGAATCAAGACAGTCGTGGTGTAACTCTCTGCAAGTCTCATCAGAAGTAAGATTTAGTCAGTTCAGTGAAGCATGCTTCCAAGTAAACATACCGAGGGATTGTTTTAAAACATGGTAAGAGAGAAACAAAGCAGAGATACCACCTTTCATTGAAATATTCTGCCTCTCATTGGGTCAATTCAACCTTTTCTGTTTGTTTGCTTCATTAAGTCGCTAAACAAGATGGGTGTGTTTCTTAGCTAGGGCACCCATGACCCAGTACCACCCCCCCCAACTGGCTGTAGATGGGCTTAAGCATGCTCCATTATTATGCTATGTGTGTTTTTCTGTGTCTTTCCCCATGTGTTGTGTCGTTACAGTCGTGACCGACTCTTCGTGACTCCATGTCCATGGGGTTTTCTTGGCAGGAGTACTGGAGTGGCTTGCCAGTTCCTACTCCAGGCGCCTACAAGCACCTGACATTCCCTGGTGTTCTCCCATCCAAGTACTAACCAGGGCCAACCCTGCTTAGCTTCTGAAATCAAGCGAGATCGGATGTGCTTAGGGCATCTAGGCAGCTCTGTCTTTCCCCATACATAGTTTAAAAAGATCTTGAAAGCCTCAGCAGGCAGGCACACACCCCCTTTTTGCCTTCCTATCAGTGCTGGCTGCAGATCACTCAAGTCTGGAATTTTACAACTGAAAGCCAAATTCCTGAGTGACACCACGGAAGATAAACAGGACAGAACCGTTCCAAGAGGAGATGGTACGGTGCCTCAGAGATGAGTTCCTCCCCCTCCCCCTTTTTTTGTCCTACTCCCTGTCCCAGTGATGGTATGAAATATTTAGCAATGGCTTGGGGGGGGGGCAGGGAAGAGTGTGCAAAAAAGATCTCCAGAACTAGTATTTCCTTTTTCTTTTTGCTTAATTCCAGTCATCCTTCATCAAGGTACTACTCAGACCTTTGTATGATGGATTTGGAGGCGAGTAAAACATCTAAGCCAGAGGTTTAAATGCACATTTTCTACGTTGTCCCACATTTTCAGTGCTAAAGTTGAGGTCTGTTGTAAGGAAGTGCCACAGATATGTGATTTTTCCCAATTTCGTTAGCATAATAAAGACCCAGGTCCATTTCTGAAGCTCACATAAAAAGCCCCATGGGACTCAGCGCACATAGGGTGTGAGGAAATGCTACACATCATTTTTATTTTTTTCAAAAACAGTTTTGTATCAGTTGTATCTTGACCTTCATTTTCAGACAGGAGATGGTACCAAGATTTTTCTAATTCAATTTCAACCAGTGACATCAACAATGGTGAACAGAGCACTTGATTGCTGCAGACCCTCCACCTCCTCCCTGGATCCTTGCCTCGCCTGGCTCATAAAGGCAGCCAGAGCAGTGCCAACAATGCAGTGGGCCACTGCAGTAATTAATGGGTCTCTCCAAGAGGGCAGGGTTCTCCAGGTCCTTACCGAGACACTCCTTAAGAATGTAGCTGGGCAGAAGACAACATTAAATAATTAATTAATATTTTTACCCCATCTTCCTCCTTGGAAAAGGACCCAAGTTGGCTTACAGTAAGGAGAGACAATATACCAGGCCTGCCATGTATAAAAATCCGGCCCGTCAGGCCATTCTGAGTGGCCCGCAGCTGGCTGGCTTGCCCCTCCCTCCCCCTCCTTCACCCCATGCTTTTTTAAAGAAAGTGGGTGGGCCTTGCAGTGAGGTGGCAGGGTTGGGGAGCAACCGGCCCCTAGCACATTCTTAGCCACCAAATCTGGCCCTCCTTACAAAAAGTTTGGGCACCCCTGCAATATACAGTCCATTACAACTAAGACACATTCAGTTTGAGAAACAGGGAATCGAGGGGGATCTTACAGCATTAGAAGGCAACATTAAAACTAATAATTGGTAACATCGTGTCAATGCAATCACACAAGAAGATATATAAACACAAAGTTATAAGTGGTTATAAACATAAAACCTTTGTAGCCATGTATGGTAGATTCATAAAAAAAGACATAGTAGATAGTCCATCATTCAGGGAAAGCTTGCCTGATGAGAAAGGTCTTTGTTTCTGAAAAGACAGCAGAGATGAGGCAGTCCTGGCCTCCACTGGGAGGGAGTTCCAGAATCTGGGCACAGCAGCCGAGAAGGCCCTTTCATGTGTTCCCACAACACGTACCTGTGGAGAGAAGGGCTCCTCCTGATGACCATACACCCGAGCCAGTTCATACTGTGTGATTCGATCTTTGAGGTAGCTAGGATCCAGGTAGTACAGTGCTTTGTAGGTTAAGGTCAGCACTTTGAATTCTGCATGATAGCTGATCGGCAACCAGTGGAGCTGCTTTAGTAGGGGTGTAATGTCGTCTCTGTAACCTGCCCCAGTCAGCAATCTGGCTGCTGAATTTTGGACCTGTTGAAATTTCCTGAGGCTTTTAATCGGAAGTCCTACAGAGAGTGCATTACAGTAGTCCAGTCAGGACTTCACTAGGGCTTCAGTGAGCCTTGGTGAGATGACTTCCTTTGGGGAGAAAGGCAGCATAAAAATAAAGTTATTATTATTATGAGTTAACATGGCCAGAGCAGGTTTCTCCAGGAATGGACATAACTGGCATACTAGCTTTAATTGTGTAAATGCACTCCTGGCTACAGCTGTGACCTGGGCATCTAGCCTCAAGGATGAGTCCAGGGGCACCCTCAAGCTATGCACCTCTTTTAAAAATTGCACTGGGTGATTTTGCGCCACACCAATGGTGGTAGAGAAAAATGATTCTCTATTTCAATTTTGCCAGCTCACCAGTAAACCAAGCAGCGAATTTGGGTCTATTTTGAGGAAGGAGATATTTAGGAGCAATCCGATCAATGGCTTTGATCATTTCCCCATTCCAGAGATCAACCAAGGATTGAGTAGAATCACCCATCAGAGAGGTAGGAAACTCCCTAAGGCGGGTTAAAAAAATCATCTGGATTCCTCAAACTTCCCTCTACAGGCACCCTCAGCCAATTGCAACCTCCGGTGTCATTGACTGACATCCCCTCCAACCTATCTGTAACTCACTCTCCCCCCCCCTCCTCCAGACCCAAGCCATTTGTGCCTTTTTCTTCAAGGGCTCATGGCAACCCCTGTGAAATGGTCATTTGACCCCCAAAGGGGTCACGGCCCCCAGGCTGGGAACCACTGCTTTAATGTCCCCAATGTCCATATCAGGGCAGAAGAGCAGGTCTGATGTGGCCTCCAGGATGGGTTGGCAATGATATACCTATCACCCATGTCCTTTTTATGAGTGAGGTCATGGAGAAGGTGGCCCATCAGCTTCAGGTGCTTCCATTCCAGTCCAGGTTCAGGCCATGCCTGACACAGACACAAGTCTGTTAAGGGATTGCCTCATTTCCTATTGCCATAGCACTGATCTGATAGGAAAAAGGAGAGTGGGAGGAGATCTTCTACCAGTTCTTCTGTCTCCCACTTTGTAAAGAAGCAAGGAAGAGCTGGATTGAAAAAAAAAATCATAAATGACATTGTTTGGGGAATCTACTTTAGTTTGATACCACTCGACAAACATGCAGGAATCCAACCTAAAACTAAGAGAACAGTACACCCGACCAGTGATCCAGAAAGGCATGCATAGCCATGGATAAGGTTCAGGGTGATTCACAATTACCAGAACATTTATTATTTTGTTTATTTGCCTTTCTCCTTGGAAAGGACCTAAGGTGGCTTACAACACTGAAGGAGTTGCTGGAAACAAGGTTCAGCCCAACTGTGCCAAAAGCAGTCCAGAATGTAGGATAAATCACCATGATGATACCCTTGGTTGTACAAAGATGCACCCTATACTGTGCATAGTAAATTCTATGCCAGCTCTCATGCTTCTACTTTTACAACCGACTGCCTCATGCCAATGAAACATCATCTTGAGTTTCAGTTCCAAGGGGGGGGGCACAGTATAAAAAGTTGTCAAAGACAACATCAAATCGTTTCTCCACTTAATCCAATGCCGTTAATACTGATTGTTCACAGCACTCCGGGGTTTCATGTCTTCTTTCTAAAAGCCCTAGTGGGTGGTCACATCTGGCACCTTCTCTTTGCAAAGCCCAAGCAATAGGCCGTTTTCTCCTATATGCTATAACAGTGTAAAACGGCCCTTCTGTGAATGGAAGGCATGAATCACCAACAGAATGGCACATTTGGATCCAACTCATTCCTCCGCTGCCTCCTCCCCCACCAATTTAATATTTTTTTCATGTTTCCTGATTTTAATCCCCATCCCTTCCTGTTCAGATGGCTAATGAAAGTATCTGGAACAGTGCCACAGGCAGTAAAGTAAAGGTGAGAAGACAGGATAACTTGTGTTTTTTTTTTAAATATATGAACAGGGAAGGAGGACTTCATGCAGGAATCTCAGAAGGATAAAAAGAGGATTCCATTGAATACCCACGGCTGTTGGTCTAAAATACCCACGGCTGTTGGTTTAAAACATTTGTTTTAAACATTCTTACCAGACACTCTCAAGAAATCTGTTTCTCCACAAAAAATGTTCAGTCTCAATGGATTTATTATTAGAATTTGTAAACAAGATATAAAAATGATTTAAAATGTTCTTCTCTCTCTCTCTCTCTCTCTCTCTCTCTCTCTCTCTCTCTGTGTGTGTGTGTGTGTGTGTGTGTGTGTGTGTGTGTGTGTGAAATCCATTCTGTCAAATCATAGTCAAATCAATTCTGACTGATGGTAACTCATTCCAGGGTTTTCCAGGTAGAGAATCCTCAGAAGAGAATGACCATTCCCTTTTTCCTGGGTTGCCCTAGGACTGTTCAGCTTGCCTGAGACCACACAGGTTGGCTGTATTCCCAGGAGCCACAGTGAGGAATTGAACTCCCAACCTCCAGATCCACAGCCGGAAAACCCAAACCACTGAGCTTTCCAACCACCATTTTAGACTAGTCTAAAATAATCAAAATAATAATAAACATTTTAGGTTATTCTAAAAGAACCAAAGAATTTAAACCACAATAAAACCACGGACATTCCCCTGTAATAAAAAGATAGTTATATTACACTATGTTATTTTGGAAAATATACAAACATCCTTGAAAAACTAGGCATTTTTAATCAACTCTGAAAAGATTTCTATAAAAATATCTCCTGAATCAAAAACATTGAGAGGACTACATAGGAAACCTTTTGATAAAAATGGGAAAAAAATGCCCAAGTTTAAAAATACCCTAAAACAACATTTTATAGAAGCATAGGCTAAAATCCTGTTGTATAATTATGTTGGCAGAAGGGCAGTGGCATAATTCACAGTGACAAATTACTACTAATTAACAAGTGCCAAGATATGTGCCTCGTCACCCAACTGGCACACAGTGAAGCATCCAAGTGGAGACTTATTAATTAGTGGCAATCTTTAGTTGCAGGTTACACTATTAACTGTACAATAGGCCATTATTTGCAGATTTACTTAGGGAAGAAACCCAAGAACAGAAAATAAGCACAAGGTTATAATTAACATTGCAAAAATGTACATTCATTAACTTCCCAAGCATTAATACATTAATGTAGAGCACTTGCTTAATCTCTCCTGCCTTAGCGCTCTTATTTTCTATGGGTGTCTAATTAAAAAGGCAAAATAATAATGATGAATCTCCTCTAATAGGTATGACAGTAGAAAAACAAGAAACGGTGAGATTGCTTCCATGCAAACACAGTTTTCTTTCTTTCCATAGCCATTCACGAGAAACAGCAGCAAAAACTACTGTCATTTCCACACCAGTGTCTGAGTGCTGCAAGGGTCTCTTTAAATCACTAACCACATCAAATGATCTGAGAATGGTTGTTGTGGGTTTTTTGGGCTGTTTGTCCGTGTTCTGGAAGTTTTCTTCTTCCTAACATTTCACCAAGCTGCCTAGATGCCCTAAGCACATCTGATCTCACGTGATTTCGGAAGCTAAGCAGGGTCGGCCCTGGTTATTACTTGGATGGGCGACCACCAGGGAATACCAGGTGCTGTAGGTGCCTGGAGTAGGAACTGGCAAGCCACTCCAGTACTCCTGCCAAGAAAACTCCATGGACATGGAGTCATGAAGAGTCGGTCACGACTATAACAACACAACACACAACATTTTGCCAGTCTCAGTCACTCAAGAAACTCCCAAATCACAGGAAACCCTTGATCTCCTGAATAGGACAAAAAATATATTCTCCCACCCACTGCTATAAATACCCAACAAACTCATATTCTACACCAGAGCAAAGAGAGAATTTCTAGCTCCCTGTGCTCCTGCCCTCTGAGTTAGGAAGAAGAAGAGCCACCAGAACATGGCCAAACAGCTAAAAAACTCCAAAACAATCATTAAATCCCAGTTGTGAAGACCTCCAAGAACACATTGTTCTGAGAGTCTTAACCTTGCAAGACTCTCATTCACACAGTGAGGCTGGATCCGAGGAAATGGAATCCTTGCAAACACAGTTGCAAAAACGTTCACCTATCATTGGAGGAGCTTGCCTACACTGGGACTCTTGTGCTTCCACACACTTTTCCCACAAGCCAAACCTTTCTAGAGTTTGTTTCATTTTCTTGTGATGTGCGCTGCCGTGTTCTGGTGCAAGGCATGAAATGTCTTTTGTGTAAAACAAAAACGGTCCCTGTGCCCTTTCCTGACAACGATATGTCAGCTGGGCTTGATCTATCTCCATTTGTTTATGGACTAGATGTATGTTTCCTTTTTCAGTAGTAAAAACCAAAACCAAAACCAGATTTCCAGTTCACAGTATGGTGCATGTGTGCGCAGTTGGGCTGATACAACAGCATAGCATGGTGAAGTGGTCAGCAGGTCAGAGCACGATTAGTGAGTTGCAGGTCCCAGTGCAGCCATGAAGTTCACAAGGTGACCTTAGGTCGCACTCTCTCAGAGCAATCTGTACTTCACTGCTCCTTGCAGTATAGGTGGGAGGTATAGGTAAACAGTGATTTCATTCGATGGCCCAAATCCTGCTGCTGCTTGTATAATGTCTGTGTCAATTGTGGTTAATTTTGGCTTAAAGAACCAGGCTCCTTCTCAGATCCATGCTTGTTCACGCAAGTACATAGCCAAGATGCTTGCCAGCACGCCATCAATGAGCTGCCATTAGCCATGGCTAGTTATGCGGACCTTACATAAACACTGACAGAAACCAAGCCAATATGAGCACTGAACACCAATTCTAAGAATTAACATCCCTGGACAAGGAGCTAAAACCAAATGGATGGGTCTATTCTACCTTCCTTAAGAGCATTTGTGAATCTCTAAGCATAGCTGTAACAGAATACCACCCAAAAGCCCTTGTGACTTGCACAGCTGAGAAACCTCATTCCAGGCTAAACAAAAAGAATGCAACCTCTTAAGGGAACTCCCCATCCGTTTTGATCCTGATTTCAAAGGTTGACTTCAATATCATTTCAATAAAGATTACAGAGACACTTCAACCGTGTCCCACGATGGGCAGAAGGTTGTCACAGCAAACTAGGCTATGTGTCCTTACATTTTAATACGGATAACCCCTGAGGTAAGTAGGACAGTAATTATTATCATGAGAAATGAGTTGCATCAGAAGTAGTTAAAACAGCAAGTCCTTCCCTGGGTTTGAAATAGATGCATATATAGGAAGTATTTTTTTCTGCAGTTCATGTCGGCCTACGCCAACCCAAGGCGGCTCTGTGCTTTTCCTTACTCCCAGCCTCCGGTTAATTTATGGAATAAGTCTTCATCCAGTGTCTCATTCTGGTCCTTAGAACGGGTTGACAAGAAAATGTAGCCTCCGATGTATTCATGGACCACCTTGCAATCTGCACTGAGGCAAGTGAAGGCGATGGATACATTCTGATCAAATTCAATGGCAACCTGAAGAGAAATGCAAATATGAAAGTATGTATTGATGTATAAATAAGCAATTCTAATCAATATGCCCAAAATGGAGCAATTTCCCCAGTTTCCCACATGTTAATTTCAGCAAGCCACACAAGGTTCAAGGCGCCTGAGGTCCAAAGTAGATATTGAGACAGGAGACACAGTAGCCCAGTAGCTTCCTTCTGGAAAACAGGGGTGGGGAACTTTTGGACCTCCAGATGTTTTAGACCACAAATCCCACAGTCTTGTATCATTGGACCTTTGGACCTCCAGATGTTTTAGACCACAACTCTCACAGTCTTGTATCATTGGCAATCGAGGCTCAGAATTCTGGGAGTTGCGGTCCAAAACATCTGGTAGGCTGGAAGCTTCTCCACTTCTGATTTAAAAACTGAAAAGCAGCAGTAATTAAGAAAAGGACTCCTTAACCCCTTTCCCTCTCCCATGTGCCAACTCTAAAATCACCCTTCTTAATAGGAGCTTTTCCAGTCCCTCGGGAGAAATTATAGGTGAATTCTCTATCTTGCAGGGTGAAAAAAAGTAACTTGAAGGAAGTGATGTTGAGCAGACCATGTTCAAGGAGATCAAAGGGTTCAGCCCAGGTTGTCTATTCCACTCAAATTGACAGTCTACCCAAAATACATTTAAGCTAAAAAGCACTTTTAGTGTTCATTTCCCCTGCTCATTATGCAAACTTCTTTCACAACTTCTACTGAGATGTGGTCATACAGTACAGTATATGCAAATCTCAGAAAAATACATGCATACAACACTGGTGGTGGTGGGGCTTCTTTATACACTTCATAATGTTTTGTTTGGACCTGACTGGAAGCACAACATTTAACTCACCATTTCCACCTTCTAATACATAGATATATTTTATCAGGTTGCATTTATTCAAGAAGAGGAAAAAATAAGTGGACCCACATAGTGCAATTCCATATAACAGATCAAGAATCCATGGTTAGGAAAACAAGATTGACAGGATTCAACCCTATCCAAAATGGATGGAAAGGAAGCAGCAATAAGTTGGATTACACCTCTGTTTTCTGTCAATACATGCCAAGACTGCATACATGTTCATATTCAAAAGGAAGTTAGGTGATACCTTTATTGGTCACTGCTAAAACAAAAAACATGAGCTAAGCTTTCAATAGCAACTTGCTATCTTTAGCAAAGCATTGTACCAGAGATGTTCATATGCAGATTAACATACAGGCAGAGAACACCCGTCTGCTGCTGTAGCAAACAACTTTTAGGAAATTATGTAGCCACCATATAGGTAGGTCATGTCCTCCTAAATTAAAGTCAGCTTATGCATTTCATAGAAGAATCCACTAGTCCAGTGATGGCGAACCTTTTAGAGACTGAGTGTCCAAACTGCAATTCAAAACCCACTAAATTTTCACAAAGTGCCAATACAGCAATTTAACCTAAGTGCAGGTGGCTGTGAAGGGGCAAGGTCAGGTGCCCACAGAAAGGTCTCTGAGTGCCACCTTTGGCACCCGTGCCATAGATTCGCCAACACTGCCCTAGCCCTCTGTTGATGTACAATACAGGAAGCTGATGATTAAAAATAAGGAAAGCCCAAGTTCTATTGGTTATAATGGCTAAAACACATAGACATAGGTACTGTAGGTCTGTCTCATTATAAATCCAGACAGTCAAACATTCTGCAGTGAATGATCCTGTTGGGTTGTGGATCCTCCCAAAGGGTACCACCAGGACATACCAGTAGTCATGGGTTGAAAATACATGTACTAAACAAATTATGACAATTCTACCTCCTCACTACAGCTTTGCTCCTAGATACTGTTTTTGGTTTTGTTGATGACTGCTTAGAAAGCCAATGAGTGACATAATTAAAGGCTTCCGCCTGGGATGTCTTAAAAAGCTGGGAGCAACAAGCCAGGGGTAAACTCCCTATAGGAAGTGCTCCAGAACCATATTCTGTCCTCCAGAACAACGTCCAGTACAAAATCACACAGCATCTCCCTGGGAGATCAAATCATCCTGGAAGGTAGGGGAGCGACTTTTCTGTCACTCTGTCATTCCGGGGGGGGGGGGGAATCCTAAACCAACAAGTGTTGAACAAAATATTCTTGCTTTCAACTCGACAAGCCCTTAATCTCATCAATACCGTTCAAGTTGTTGGTATTACCAGTACCTTCGCGTTCTGTACTTTCACAATGTTTCATGTGAAGAAGCATGGCTTCATAGCTCAGAGGCCTTAAATACATTTTGAAAGGCTCTCCCCTGCAATGGGGCCATTAAGAGGCAATTCCCCGTTACAACATAACACTGTTGTTTGACTTTCATTAGCTGAGGAATTATAAAGGACTGGGACTTTACCTGCCGTATCTCCCAGTTCACATTCCACTGTTTCATATTTGAGTACCTCCAGGTGGTTATGGGGTCCCCAGTGGCTGCATCTATCCTGATCAGTCTGTTATATGAAATCCCCAGGAGGTCATCCTTCTTGCTTCCCTTAAATCTAAGGGAGAAAAATACACCATAACATGGTTTCACTAAAAGCATCTGTAACAAGAAACACAGCCATGCAATGCTGATGGCTCAAAGAAGGAAAACTCTTTCCTGCACGTATCTCTTCCCCTCAGACTAAAGCGGTGGGGGGGTAGGGATGGGCATGAAATGAAAAAATAATGTTTCATTTTGTTTCGTGCTCACCCCCATTTTGTTTTGTTTCCTTTCTTATGATTTTTTTTTAAAAACATTCATACAAAATGAAATGAAATGAAATGAAATGGGTGCTACAGACACCATCTTTGGTGCTCAGGACTCCGGGAGCCATTTTTAAAGGGCTCCTGCTGAGCTGTTATTGGCTGGACCCCTTTAAAACTGGCCCAGTCGGCACCAGGGGGATCCTGTGGGGCCGACTGGGCCAGGTGTAAAGGGGTCCAGCCATTGACAGCTTGGCAGGAGCCTTCAGAAAACAGTTGGGTAGACAGTTCTGTGCAGTCATGCTGCCTACCTGACCGTGTTCTGAGGGCTCCTGCCGAGCTGTCAATGGCTGGACCCCTTTAAACCTGGCCCAGTCAGTACCAGAGGGTCCCCCTGGTAGGAGGAGGAGCCCTTGGCAGGAGAACTCAGAAAAAGATGGAATGAAATGGTTTGTTTCAATGCCAAAAAGGACTGTTTTGTTTGGTCTATAACAAAATACTGCTTCCTCGTTTCGTTTCATTACGTAACAAAATGACAAAACAGTATTTTGTTTTTCATTTCCTGCCCATCCCTAGTGGGGGGCATATCAGTGACAGAAAGGACAGCCCCTTTATCAGAAATGCAGTGAGCTGAAAATGACCGGTTTCTGCACCTTTGGGGCCAGATTCTGTTCATGGTTTACCTCCAGCTTTGTGAGCCCAAGCAGGTAAGGGGAAAGAAGGCAGCACTCATAAGCTTCAGGGTGGCTGGGTGGATATGAATGGGCCAAAAACATTCCAGACGGCTTCACTGCAGGGTGTGGCTCAGCCTTGTCTTACTTGCTCCATGGTGAGTAGCGAGAAGGTGTTAAGGGGTCATCATGTTTTTGGCTAGTTTTTTTTTAAATTTTATTTTTCCTTTTGATTTTGCCAGAAATTGCAAAGCAAAAGCCTTCCTCCTTCCCTTCCCTCACTGGGATAAATTTGGGGGAAATGGTTTCTCCTCTGTTCCAAGGCAATTTTTAAAAAGGGATAGAGGAGAAGAGGAGGTGGAAACAAGAAGACCTTAAATGCTGGACTGCTCTCATGGCTTGGTGGAATTACACTCCCCACTACTGTCCTGTTGCACACCCTACATTGTTGGAAACTGCAGTAAGTATTGCTGAAATGTCGACCGCATCAAGACAAGGCTTTTCTACTACAATTGTCGTGCCCCAAACATGGAATTTTACTGGTCCCCCAGATAGCACCATCTTCCATTAGGCACTTGCCTATATTTTTCAATCACAATGTCTATCTTTTTTTTTCAACATTAAAAAGAACACAGCTGTTACAGTGGGAAGGACCAGAAAACCAGCATGTCTGGTTTTATCAGGAGTTGTCTACCTGGAAGAAGCATATGTGAGAAGCTCAGGGTTTCCCCCCACTGGACTAGACATATATGCTCTCCCTCCCACCCACCTACTCTTCCACCCTTTAGGATGAAATGCTGTTTTCAATCCCAATCCTGACCTAACAGTTGCCTCGGAGAGATCCCTGTTACAATTGCTGTCTATTCTTGCAGCTGACACTTCATTTTTTAAATTAGAAGAGTTGTCCTGTATAATCCCAAGGAAGGGACATGGTGCTCTGATGGAGGATGAGGCAGTCTCGCAGGTTCTCGCCGCTGAGAGGTTATGTAACTGGACATTCCTATGGAGACATTCCTTTGCAGAGGCTTTTGCTTACTTTATGAAATCTTGAAGCAGAACAACTAATCCGGGCCTTAAATGAAATTCCCAGATCTCATCAATTCTGCATTTGAAAAATGTTGGCACTCTCTCAGAGGGTCACCTTAGTATTTCTACGTGGTTCAAATGGAGAACACTGAGGAATTTATTTATTTATTTTTGAGTATTTTTACCCCACCTTTCTCCTTGGAGAAGGACCCAAGGCGACTTACAGTAAGGAGAGACTTAAGTGGAATTGAGGGGCAACATAGAGAATTATAAGGCAACATTAAAGCTAACAATTAGAGATGGGCATGAAATTAATTAAAATCATTTCATTATTCTTTATTCGTTTCGTTAGGTAATAAAACAAATAACGAACAGCCCCCTCTAAAGAAAAACAAAACAAAATGGTAATTTCCATTTTGTTCCATTTGTTTTTTGTTTCCCCACCCCACCAGTGTCTCTTACCTGGCGTCTGGGTTGGGGAGCTCTGGAGGTGGCGGTGAGGCCTACCACTGCCCGGTGAGGCCTCCTGCCATCTGGAGTGGCCTCCCGCCATCCAGTGCAGCCGCTGCCAGGGCCTCCCTGGAGATGCTGTTGCTACCACAGCCGCAGCCGCTGCTGAGATCGCTGCTGCCGCTGGGATCACTGCCGCTACCACTGGAGCTCCCCGACCCAGACGGGGAATTTTTGTTTTAAAAATTCGTACGAAACGAAATGAAATGACACGAACTGAGCCCCCCCGAAACAGAACAAACTGAACCATCGGTTTTCTGTTTCATGTCCACCTCTACTAACAATTGATAACATAATGTCAAAGGGTCCCCTGCATTGTTCACAGGCTCAAGAAAATTTAACTACCACCATTACAGGCCCTGATTCGTGAATTTCAGGATGGTACCACCAGTGAGCTTATGGGATGCAGTGTATGCATCTAGGCAGCCGAGATAAAATTAATCTGTCTAAATTGATTTTGTGTAAAGCCACGTGCTTGTCAATCATTCCAATTATTTTTACAGTAATTAGCCAGGGCAGTGGAAGATGGGCATAATTTTACTTTGAGCAGATCAACTGAGCTCAGCAGGACGCCCATCGTTTGCATTTCTGTAAGCAGAAGGGCAAGGGTCTTGCATCGTAAAATCTTGGAATTTGAAATGCATGCTTCCAGTTGAGGTGAGGTGCCTCATATATCTGCCCATACCAGAGCTCCACTCTTAGCACTCTGGCTACGATTCTCAGGCATCTCAGTTTGGAAGCACAATACATGGGAGCACTAGGAAAACATAATAATTTTCTGTAGGTAACAGGATGATAAATGTGGAGCATCAGGTAAAAACAAAATAAAAATAAATAATAAATAAGACAAAACTGTTCAGGCACCTTAAAGACTGCTATATTTCAATGTGAGCTTTCTTGGACATTTCTGCTTGCACAGACACAATAATATGATGATAAATGTTCTTGGAAGGTTATACTATGACTGTTAACATAGGAAATTTGTAAAAGTTTCAGAAATATAAAATATTTTGGGGGAGACTTAAATAAATGTGTGTTTCCTTCTGCAGTGTAATCTCCCTCCTTCTGTCTCTCTCTCACCCACCCACCGATGGAGCATGCATATTCCCCTGATATATATTTATGCATCCTTTTTAGACACATAAACATATATCAGGCCTAATTCTCTTCACTTTCACCCTTGATGCTTTCTACCCTCATTGATAATCTGCTACCTTGCAGGAGAGCAGGAAGACTGAACACAGACACTGCAAAATTGGGGAAAGAGGAGAACACAAGGCATGTGGGTTGACTATTTCAGACTCAGCAAGTGATCTGTGCAATCTGTTTGTTGTCTGGAACAGGCTATGTATGCAGTGATTTAACTCCCAAACACGGCATGATGATAGGAACTGTGGCAGCAGGATTTAGGAAGTCCTCAGATGTGCCCTCTGGTGGACGCCCTCTTTCCCTTATGGGCCACCATGATGGCTCTAACCTTTAACCAGCATTACATGACTACCATGATAATTTCCTAAAATATCCAGCAGGAGGGTATCCATGTTGGGGGAACCATGTGAGACAGCAACAATGGTGCCAGAAATGTTTCAGCACTTCCATTTTCACTTCCAACATCAAAACCTGTGAAAACCTCTTTCACAAAAACCTCTTTGCCACTAAAAAACAAACAAACAACAACAACAACAAAAAACTGGAGTAACAAAATTTACCTTACAATATAGTACGATAAGCCAAACTCAGGAAGGGACTGCCAGGCCTGGATAAACCTCAGTTTGGCTTCCATAAGTGACATGTGAGCGATGTTTTGGTGGGCTTCTAGAATGCGAGCAGCCAGCTATTTTTTTTATAAATAAAACACACAAGGGAGAAAAATACAGGCTTTGATTAGAAGATTATCAGGAATCAGGAAAGAACAACATCATCCAGGTGGTCTTCATTCCCTAGACCAGTGGTTCTCAACCTGTGGGTCCCCAGATGTTCCTGGACTGCAACTCTGAGAAACCCCTTCCAGCACAGTGAGTGGTGGAGGCTTCTAGGAACTGCAGTCCAAGAACATCTGGGGATCCACAGGTTGAGAACCACTGCCCTAGACCTTTCTGCATGTGGGTGAATAGGACATGCCATGGCCACGCAGATGCTTTGTGTTTTGAACAACCACGAGTCAACATGATACTTAGGCGGTGTGGCTTCCAGGCTCCCTGCCATTTTCTTTTCTATTACTACTCCAGGGCATACAGTTCAAGCTGTGAACTGCACAATGATATTCAAAAAGCACCAGGATGGAAAGAGTTCTGATATTTATAGTTAAGAATGCAACACTGGGTGGGGCAGGTGGTGTTGGGTTTATATTAATGTGCTACACCAGGCCTGCCCAACAGGTAAACCGTGGGCTACTGGTAGCCTGTGAAGGGTTCAAAAGTAGCCCACCGGCCATCAATAAAAAAAGTGAGGGGATAAGTTCTCCACCCCTCCCTCCCCCATCCCAAGGGCCACCACTATCCCAGCAAAGTTCTGGGTCTGGCAGCCCACTGTCTCAGCTGAGCGGGGCAGTTCAAGTCCATGGCGCAGTCTCCTGTTCCTCCCACCGGCCAGATGATAGGTGTGCCACTGTCTTGTGACCATCTGAGTCGCTGGTGTGGAGAGGAGGGAGGAGAGGGGAGGAGAGGGGCGAGAGGTGGGGTTGCAGGTGTGCCCATCTCCTTTGTGCAGTGACATCTCCCTTCTCTCCTCCCCCGGAGAATTCCCTCCATAACGGATTAATAGATTTTCAATGCATTTCCATGGGAAACCGCTGTTCTACTTACAATTTTTTTACTTATGACCATGTACTCGGAAGGAATTGTCAAAATTTGTAAGTAGAGGTTTTAGTGGGGAGAAGAAGATGCAAGCAGTTAACAAGCTGCAATGAAGGCTGACACTGCCCCCTCTTTCTGCTGTGTTCTATGGCATTGGCTGAAGCAATTTATTGGACAATTCTGCTTCCACAGACATAATATGATGATAAATGTTCTTGGAAGGGTATACTGTACTATGACCGTTAACATAGGAAATTTGTAATATAAAAAGGTTTGGTGGAGACTTAAAATGTGTGTTTCCCTCCGCAGTGTAACAAGTTGCAAATAAAGTTGACACTCCCCCGCCCCTTTCTGCTGTGTTCTATGGCATTGGCTGAAGCAAATTTGCCCAGGAAAACCTGGCTTCCTGTGTAAGACTTCGTAGGAAATCCATTGGCATTTTTCCTGCTGTGTAGCCAATCTAACGAGAAAACAGGAAAAGTCAGATATAAATATCATTCTCCCTATGTGAGTCCAGTAAGCTGCCTGTTGGAACATCCTGGTTCTTTAGATGCTCCTGTGTGGAGCTTCAGTTCATGACTCTACAAAAGGGAAAGAATTATGCGCCCGGGGGGATCTGGGCTTTGCTTTAGGTAAGCAGGACTAAAGTGGGTCACCTTGGAATGTCCCCCCAAAAGACCCATCCGTTCTTTCTCTCTCCCCTGGCCCCAGTTACCTGCTTTGACCTATATTTCTTTGCATATCGAGGGGAGACAAAGCACTCCGGTTTCATGTCCATGCTTTCCACATCGCTAACTTCTTGGGGAGAAGCCGTCCTGCTTTTCATTTTTAAGAAAGATAGGATGTTGTGGACCTCCAGACGGTAGGAGCTGTCTGCCATGGTTTTCCCTTTCGACGCCAAAATGCAAGCAGCCATCCATCGAGCGTACTGGTTTTCCTGCAACAAAGCGTGGAGTTCTGTTGAAGAACGGGCCTGAAAACAATGCTTGCACCAGAAGTCTGTGTGCAATCATTTAACAGCTGGCATCAAGCTTCTACCATTCTATGATTCTCGAGGTGGATTCTGGAAGGACACTATACCAGATATGCATAGCAAATGGCACCTTCCAGATGGCACCCATTACCCCTTGCTGCTGTCTATGTTTGCGAGGACTGGTATGAGAAGCGTCTTAACATCAAGTGGGGCAAGGCAGGCATGTTTCCAAATCCTGAAACAGAAGTTCGGCTTGGTTCATGTTAATTCGGGTGCCTTCACAAATGGGTTCAGGCAAGTTCTTCCTGGAGGATCCGTTTTTCTATTGCTCGCCACTGCCACAATGATGGCAAGCAATGTCTAGATTCAGAGGCAGTGCACTATAGAACAACAGGAGAGCACAACTGCATTCACGCCTTGAAAGGGAGCCTCAAAGAGGGAAAGGATGATGGCCAAGACAGATCACTGGTTCTCTTTATGTTTCTAAGTTGATGTTTTGGATTTTTTTTAAATGTCAGATGATATGCCTTTTTTGTACCATCATCAAGCACTAAAACATCTGAACTTGTACACTGCCAGAACAGTTATTGTTGTGCAGAACAGGAATTGATGATGTTCTGCTAAATTGGTGCATTTGAGGTGGGGGGAGGCTGTGAAAGAAGAACCACAGATGCATCAGGCTGGGAGTAAAATGGAACATAATGTTTTAATCTCCGGAGTTAATTTGGAAGGTGAGCTTCAAGCAGCACACCAAAACCAGTCTGCATACTGATAATTCCCCACCCCCACCCCCACCCCCAGCCCTGAAGCCTTCTTTAAATTTTGTCTGTCTGTCTACTTGCCTGCCTGCCTTCTTCCTTCCTACAGGGAACTCAAAGCAGCTCACAGTCAATTAAAGATACACATTAAAATTACAAAAAGGAAACAATAGTAAAAAAAACAGAACAAAACAAGCAAGCAAAATCTAAATATATAAGAATATTTAAAAAACATAAGTAAAACCGAATTTTATAACATATTCAACTGCTGGCATGTTCCCTAAAACGTACCTGGAAGTTGAGTCATGGCAACTGGACTTCTTTTTCTTGAGAGATTGAAATGTTTTGCTGCTGATCCAAACAGCTCCATCAGTCTGAGGAAACCTAGTTGTGAGTCCTCCATTTTATGTCAAAGTGAACTGCAAAATGGAAGACTCGCAACTAGTTTTCCTCAGACTGGCGAAGCTGTTTGGATGAGCAGCAAAATGTTTCAGTCTCTGAGGAAAAAAAGAAGTCCAGTTGCCATGACTCAGCTTCAAGATAAACTCACCTGGACGACTGAGAATCTTCACAGACATATCCCTAAAACTTCCACTTCTTGCTTAAAAGCCTGGCTGGAAAGGGAAGGCCCGTCGATGGAGGGACTCAGGCAATGGTGGGGGGGGGGGGAGTGGGGTTGACCCGGCTTCCCTGGGCAGTGCATTCCGAAGCCCAGAGGCAGCCACCATGAAGGGCCTCTCAATAAACCAAAGCTTATGCAAGCAGGCCAATCCGTAATTTTGCCCACTGTTTCTATTGTGATGCTACCTCACTCATTGCACAGTTCCCATTTCTTGTGGGCGTGTTTTTCCAATTCTGATAATATCTCTGCTCGGTGTATGGCTTGCTTGCTATTTTCAGCCTCGTTCCATCCTGGATCTTTCTTAAATCTCCCACATATTGCTCCAGTGTACCCAAAGGGTATTTTAAACCTTTTTACAGAATCAGCTACTTCTGCTACTCACATTATCACATCTCAAGTGTACTTCATTCATTCCATCAGCAACAGGGATGAGTAACTTAATTCCGTATTTTCTCCCTGAAACACTGACATCGGGGACAATTTCACATCCTGAATGAAAAAACGCATGAGAAGTCATAAGTGACGTTATGCTTTATCTGTTTTAAGGACAAACTATGAGACAAACAGAGCATATGAAATAAAGGAATAAGAAAAACAGGATGACAGCTCATATAAGAGAAAATAATATCTTTTATCATATAAGAGTTAATAACAAGATCCATTCATAGATGAAGGAGGCTGGGTGATTCATCTCAAAATTTCAGGGCAAGGCATCCATCCTCCTTTGAGTATGAGTTACTGACAGAGGATAGCAGATTTTTAAAAGTTTGTATCTACAGATGACTAATGACTATATTTCAAGAGGACAAAGAAGAATTTCATTTTGTATCTTTTCCCAAATCACTCAACTGGGAAAAATACTAAAAATAATTTGCTGAAGATGGGTATAGATGTACAAACAAATTAAAAATCATTTAAAAACCAACTAATTTATTGGTTTGCATTCATAACTGTATGATGAATAAGAATTAATGTTTAGCGATTTTTAATATGTTGATTCAATGGGCTATATATTGCTCCACCCCCTCCTCTGGCACCTACAGATTCCAAAATTGCAGAGAAGCTTGGATTTTTTAAGCCCTGAATGTTTGGTGAAGTCTGGGCTTTAGATGTCTGAGTAATACACCCACAAGGAACGCCTCACAGGAAAGTGCACCCCAGGAACTCAGAGACACCACAATTACAGAGAAGCTTCTTCCAACTTTCTTCTAACAACACCTCCAAGTTGGTGAAGACTAGGTTTTGGACATCCAAGTTATGCGCCCATAAAACTGGAGGGAGGAGATTCATTCTGTGGGTATATAACTCGGACATCCGAAAAACAAACTTCATCAAACTTGGAATGTTTGTAGAGGAGAAAATGGGGAAGCATCTCTGTCATTTTGGTGTCTCTAGGAGCCTGGCGAGCATTTTATAATTTTTTTCTAAAAGGCAGGAAAAATTATTTATTTATTTATTTATTTATTTATTTATTTATTTATTTATTTATTTATTTGTTTGTTAGGCTTATATCCCACCCATCTTCCCAGGAAGGAACTTTGGGCGGCTTACAGTAAAAGTAGTAAAAACAAACAAAACAGAACAGAACATGAAAGGTGGCATAATCCAAGCAGAGATGGCAACGGGCAAAAAACAAAACAAAAAAAAAACCCCCCCCCCAAATAAAAAGGTCGCCAAACGCCTCCCTGAACAGGTGGGTCTTCAGGGCCTTTTTAAAGGCGGGCAGGGACTCTGCTAGGCGCAGCTCACTGGGGAGATGGTTCCAAAGCATGGGGCCCACCACAGAGAAGGCGTGGTCCCGCGTACACAATTTCTGCACCTCTCTGGGTGTGGCCACCCTCAGTGAGTGCGCCTGCGCCAATCTCGTGGGTCTGGGTCAATAGATTTATCAGAAAAAATGTGATTAGTCATTTGTTGACCTTGACGAATCACGAATTGAAATGAATCACATTTTTTCTTATTCATGCCCATCTTTAGTCGACAGATACACAGTATGTAGATTTCAATTTATGCAAAAGACATGAATACATACTTCTTCCTTGAATTACATGAATCTGAGCAGTATGGTTAAACAGTATGGTTAATCAGGAGCTGTGCAGGGACATGCATCATCCCGCCTCCCTGTCTGATTGGCCAGCACCAGGGAGAAGGAATGATGACACATCGGAGGCTACTTCCTGGTTGGTGTTTAGCCCCGCGTGAGGTAAACCTAGGTAAGTCAATGGGTGATTTTGTTTCGGAGGGTGGGTCCAAGTTCGGAACCAGACCCATTCCGAAATGACAGGCCGCCTAATGCCAACAGGTTTAACAGATTGCTCAGTTTTAATAGTCAAAGGGAAATATCTTCTTTTATTAATCTGACAATAAGCAAAGCTAAAGCAGGAGTACCAGTTTAAAAAGCAATGGGTTGAATCCCAGTTTAGTACAATAGCAGATGAAATTGCACAACTACAAGAAGGTGCATTGGGCTATTTGTTAAGCAGCATACAAAGAACTGCCCCTTGTGAAGCGTAGTATAAAAATGCCACCTCTACCTCTTAGGTTCAGCTTCTCAATGGGTTCTCCCTGTTCCACTTCTTTGTTTTTAAAATAAGAAACTGATGTGTCCTTGAAGACAAACCAATACTGCTTGAAGCCTTTCAGTGACAGCTTTCTGGATCTGCAAGTCAAGCATAATGGCATCAATGCTCGATTCTTTTTTACTTTCCTTACCAGTCATGGGCCAGAATTCATGGGAAGATCTTCCAGGGTCCACTGGCTGGTGGGTGGATTCCCCGCCCCCCAGGACTTTTAGGTGCTTTAAAATTTAAAGTTTAAATGATAGAAGAGTAGCTTGGCGAAAAAATTGGGATTAAGTTTAAGACAGAGTTCTTTTCCATCTCAGGATGGACTTCCTGGCACTTCCTCCTGCTAGAGGCCAGGGCTGCCTCATCTCTGTCGTCCTTCCGGAAACAGGCAAAGACCTTTCTCTTCAGGCAAGCTCTCCCTGAATGATGGACAACCATTATGTTTCTTTTGGAGAAAGGTGGGGTAAAAATACTCAAATAAAGTAAAAAAATAAAATAAAATAAAATAAAATAATTTCTATTAGAACCTGACTGATGGCCTTACTACTTATTTGCCAAACTTCTCCAGGAGTTTACATAATGGACTGAATTCTAACTACTATACACACATGCCCCACCTGCAGTTCTTTTGTTTCCATTTGAATATACGACTAGATGAAACGGGGCACCAGCAATGTAGGTACATGCATAATGCAGGCATGTATTTCATGCTACCTTTACACTAGTTCAGAATAGACTGCAAAGCCCCTGTTCATGCCTTATTTCTTTATCATGTTCTTATATTTCCCAGCTTGCTACATGTCACTACAAATGCAAGTCATGCCCTGATTGTTCCTGGTGTGCTAGGGGAAAAGGTCACACCATTTAGAGTCCTCTGAGCTAGACAGTGAACTTTTCTAAAGATGGTCAGCGAGAAGCTGCACATTTCTGAGAGGGCTTTTTTTTTGCAGCTGCAAATGCAACAAGGTAGCAATTATCACAATGACTTTTTAAAAAGCATAATGTATTATTATTATTATTATTATTATTATTATTATTATTATTATTATTATTATTATTATTATTATTATTATTATTATTATTATTATTATTATTATTATACCACCTATCTAGCAACATGGCCACTCTCGGCGGTTTACACGGTGACATAATAACAAAAAAACCCCACAATACAATGTAAAAATAACATACAAATAAAACAAAAATAACTGAAAATCATGATTAAATTTACATTTACGGAAACACAGAGCAGTGGTGGTGATAGGTATTGTATTCAAATATAGTTTAAATAGCCACTGCCAATAAAGGGGCTATAATCAAATATATCCAATACACTCATATATCCTGCCTTAACACTCAGCAAAGTAAAGTCATTGTAGATAATATGGCAATTTAAGTACAATCAATGAGTAGTCACTGTAGATGAAGTAACTGACTACTAATCACTTAAACATATATATACATATGCATACCTTTTAATAAGCCTTAAAGCATAAAAGCAATGACTGGAGTTTGGTTCAAGAAAAGCATTTCAGTCTCTGTCTTTCACAACTCCGATAAGTAAAAGGCTGACACAGCCAAGTGAAATTCCATTCCCATGTATACTGAAATAGCAAAGCCAGGCAGGAGCGCTACATGTATCTTTCTTTGAAACAATGAAGCCCTGTCTGATTTGTTACAAGTTGTAAGCGAACTATCTCTCTTTGTTAAAATATTTGTTGCAGGTGCATGTTATCTCTTTACATGGAGGCGGGGGGGAAAGAGCAATGCCATAGTAGATAAAAGTTCCTGTCTCCTATTGTTCGTTGCCTCAGTATTTTCCGAGCTATCGGCTGAGTGCCAGTGCAGTGTAAAATAAACTTTTCTCCGCTTCTGAAAAAGCGTTGGAAGATTTTTTCCTTCCTCACCCCAGGGGCGCGGTGATATTTTGAACCCGTTTCCTTACAGTGGAATGAACAGATTAAGATGTCAAATCATGAAACCAATCATTAATGGTCAGGGAAAGCAGATCTGAACCCCAACTGGAATGCATCGAAGGCATTAGTTTCATCCAGGAGCCCCTGAAGCTGGTCCACCCTCTTGACTTCCTTGCTAATGAATGTCATATTGGCGATGGGCCTATAATTGCCAATTTGGTCTATCACCAGATTTGATTTCTTCAGAATGGGTCTAATGAGTGTGTCCTTGAAGGCAGGTAGAACCCTGCCCTCTCGGAGAGACCCATTAATTATTTCAATGCCCCATGCAGTAGTTACTGGCCTGGCTGTTTTTATTAGCCAGGCCTAGCCAGGGTCAAGGGAGGTGGTGGTGGTGAAACAGCAATCAAGGGCCCTGTCTGTTTCAGACAACGTCACAAGTTGGAAGGTGGTCAGAATGGCCGGGCAAGAGGATGTGCTGGAGGTCTCTGCTCAATCTACTGTTTGCAACTGGAGGTCAAAGTCTCAGTGGATGGCCTCCACTTTTGATTTTAAAAATGCTGCAAATTGGTTGCAGAAAATAGAAGGGGGAGGCCTATCACTGTGTCCAGCCCCAGCAAGATCGTGGACTATACAAAACAGCTCAGCCTGATGGTTTTGTGCTTTGCTTATCCAATTAGCAAACTAAGATCTTCTTGAAGCCTTAATCTTGGCCCAATAAATTTTCGACAGGATCCTGACAGCAGCTAAATTATAACCCTCCGGGGCCCGCCTCCAAATGCTCTCTAGCCTCCACCTTGCCCGCTCTAGAGCCCGCAGGGCCAGGATGAACCAAGGAGCCCCACGAGCCTGGCAGTGAAAGGGGTGTTTGGGAGCGACCATGTCTATTGCCCTGGAGGCATAGGCATGCCATCCATCCACCAAGGCATTGACAGCCGCGCCAACCAGATCATCGGGAATCCCATGCATGGCATTCTGGAATCATTAGCCTGCATGGGCAGATCATCTTAATGGGTCCAAGCTCCCAGCAGGGAGGAGGTGCCACTGCAAGGCTGCATTTTAACAGGTGGGGTTCCGACGAGGACAAGGGGACTAGCACAAGGTCGGTCATCATTGGGTCACTCTCTCTCTGAACATTTGAGAACACCAGGTCCAAGGTGTGTCCTTCCACGTGTGGGGGGCCGGTAACAAGTTGGGACAAATCCAAGGAGTCCATGGTCTCCAGGAACTCAACAGCCGGCCCTGTAACCCCCGCCTCCACGTGGATGTTGAGATCACCCAGTACAATAAGCCTGGGAGACCTCAACAGTGCTGTGGAGAGGAAGGATGCCAGCTCCAGAAGAGAAAGCACTGGGCCGCAGGGAGCATGGCACACCAGCCAAATCCCCAATCCTTCCCTGGCACCCATGGACACGTGGAGTGCCTGAAGACCCGGTATTGCCAATGCCGAGAGCCTGATAGCCTTCAGAGTGTCTTTATAAACAATGGCTCACCCCCTTCCCCTCACCCCTTCCCTCCAGTCAACCCTGGGGCCAGATGGAATACCCAGGTAGACACAGGAAGGAGACAACAGGCCTTCCCTCAGTGCCCATCCAAGTCTCAGTGATGCAAGCCAGGTCTGCCTTTTCATTCATGAGAAAGGTTGTTTGTATCTTTGTGAGCAATCAGCCTGTCCCTCTGTGCTTACAGGGTGTATGTGCTTTGTTTCAGACAGAGAAAAATACCCAGAGAATCACAGCTTTCCCATCCCTATTGTCCAGCAAAAGGAAGTCTATTTCAGACCTGAGTAAAGTTGCATTGAATAATATGAACTGGGATCAATTGCTGAGGTTACCTTTCACCGCAATCCATGGGGCATTTAAGGTACAGTGGAACCTTGACTTACATGCTGCTTGACTTGCAGCATATTTGACTTGCAGCAAGAAGGGGCCTATTTGACTTGAGTCGCAGGCTTTGACTTACAGCTTGGAGCCCCGGTGCAAGGCACCGGAATTGGGCAGCAGCCATGACCCAGCATCACAGCTGCCACCTCCAAACTGCTCCTGCCTTCTTCCTCTCCTCCGGCAGCGGCGGCTTCGGCAAGGCCAGCTCCGAGCACCTGGAGCTGGTCCTCGGCCTCACCGAAGCCGCTGCTGCTGCCTGAGAAAAAGAAGGGCTGGGAGCTCGGGGCTGGCCTCGCTGGTTAGACAGTCGGCTCAGTCTTGTAAAAAATCTGGCTGCAGAAGTCTGGTCCACAATGGAAGCATTTTAGTTGGGGAGCTATACAGTTAGTTGCGGGACTCTAATGGTAAGCATAGGGTTGTTCAGAACTTGGAACGTCAGGTTAAAAATCAGTAAAACTTAAATGTTAGACATTGTTGCTATGAACATTAAAAAGTGGAGGCATATAACTTGTGGACTATAATTCCACTGCCTCCTCCTCTCTTTGAAGAGACATTTCATTTACATCCCCAGAAGGAATCTCCTATCCCAGTCAAATTTGTGTTAAATTGCTGTCTTTTCAGGGGTCTTTTTGATCATCTGGAACGGATTAATCCACTTTCCCATTACTTTCTATGGGAAAAGTTCATTTGATTTAAGGCATGTTTGACTTATGTCTAGACCTTTGGAACGGATTAATGACATAAGTCAAGGTTCCACTGTACTTGCAAAAGTTTATTATAAATGTGCATGCACGTTTTGTTGTCTTCCTAGCAGTGGCCTGCTATAGTCCAGAGACCATTTCTGCCATTCCTTTTAGGTACTCAAGACAGCTTGTCCAGTTGCACAGGGTGGTAGTACTCAGGAAGATAACCCCAAAAACCTCACAGTGTGAGCTCCTTTATGCACCAAGGTCTTTGGGCTGCATGTCCCTGGTATATCTACCTTCAAAGCTGTCACCTCATTTTACAAATATGATGGCTTTTCTTCATCACTTGGCTCTGAACATGAATTATTCTCCCAAGACAGGGAATAATTCAGGACAGACTTTTTTTCTTTTGCTTTCCAAACAACCCACTTCATTTCTGGGAAAGCTATCACTATCATGATTGCCTAGTTAAAATCAAACACTTGACCGCTCCAAGCCTTATGCTCTTTTATCTTAGCGTTCCATGCAATTAAACGCTTGACTCGGTTGTCTCAATGAAAGAAAAAGCTAGCGACTTGGCAGTGCAAACAAAACCGTCTGTAATAGAGCTCTCTCTGAATCGCTGGGGAGTTTGCCTTGATTATCAGCAGGCACACCGATATTAACAATACAGGTGGATGTGTTACCTGCTCCCACCTGCAGTTCATAACTGATTTAAAGATACCACTACTACCATGTGCCAGATGAAGTAGGCCTGCAGTCCATGAATGGGCTTGCGAAATAAAGGCAATTAGTCCTTATGATACTACAAGAATCTATGCTGTTTCCCATGACAGACTACAACGGCTGGTCTGCCTTCCAAATTTATCACCATCTAGAGTAAAAATTAATCAATGGGATAATCAATGGGGTGGAGGTGATCTGAACAACACCAGGAGAATTATTAACAGCAACGGAAAAGAGGAAATAGCAAGGGGAAAATGGGGTGTGCGGGGGGGGGGGGATAAATAAAGAAAACCACCTATTTGATGAAAAGCACCAGTGTGCATTTGGAACTGTCTTAAGATGGAACTGGATTGGTGTTATCCAAAGCAGTCACATTTACTTTTGTGCATTCTGCTGAGCTTTGCGAGATATCCTTCTGAACAGGTATGCAGGAGACAGAGGGGTGCATAAGCTTAGCCTGTAGCAAGTGAGAGCAAATTGCAAGAAGCTAGCAACATGGATGATTCAGACTTGGCCCAAAGAGAACAACAGACATTTCTCTGACCCTAGGTATTAATCCTTGCATCTTGCAAGATTAGCAGGGTTGTTTTTTTTTGGAAGGGGGAATAATTTATATAACTTTTCTAATAGGCTGAGGGAGAAAGTCCTCTTTCTATAAATTCAGCATAACCAGTGCCCATCACAGTTCATTGTAGGTTTATAAACAAATAAATCAAAATAATTCTGTAATTTGCTTTACTTGTGCTTACCTAAATAGCTTGAGGTTATCAGAAAGCTTTGGTATATCTGTGATATCCTCCTATGGACAACCAAGAATTATTTTAGCACAGTACACTTTTAGATATTTTCCAGCACATATTTTATATTGTCTATATTATGGTCTCTGGGTTATATTAGGATTTCAATAAATAAATGAATGAAAAAGAATAAAAATAGTACAGCACATTTCCTTATCCGCTGATTCAGTTATCTGCGGTTGCTGATCAGTGGGGGTGGGAGCAGGGCGGGCAAGGAGGGGAAAAACATAACAATAAAACTTACTGTCACCGATGCCATCTGCCCTCCTCCTCCTCGCCGCCACCACGGGCCAGGTGGGCATCCTACAGAGGGTTGGAGGACCCACCTGGCCAGCCAGCCTTTGAACTTCCTGCTCGGTCCTGGCTGGCGGATTGGAAGTTTTCTGAACTTCCCGCTCAAACTTCTGGTCCACCATCTGGGACCCAAGCAGGAGGTTCAAAGGCCGGTTGGCCATGCAGGTCCTTAAAGTGACAACGCCACCCCTCTGGAGGGTGCCTGGCCAGCGGCAGTAAGCCCCCCCCCCTTACCTCTGCTCCCGTGGGCCACCCAGGTTGGCTGGCAGCGGCAAGGTGGGAACAAAGTTTTTTTTTTCCTTTTCTCCTTGCCGCTGCCGAGCCTGGCAGTGAGGAGAAAGAGGGAAAAAAACTTTATTCCCTCCTTGCCATTTTTTTTGGGGGGGGGGGAAGTCAGGGGTGAAAGCTTTTGCCCCAGCACCCAACCACCCCTATCACTGTCATCAACCTGGATTAGAGTGTTTGCTCTTATCCACAGATTTCACTATCCACAGGGGATCCCAGAACCAATCCCCTGCGGATACGGCGGCCCTACTGTATTTCAATCAACACAGTCTTCAGTATATACTGCACTGCTATCTACAATCATATTTCCATAACCCTCAACATAATCTTGACTCAATGGACCTTAAAATCACAGGTATTACATACCAATGGACTCTCTGTTTTGACCCCTTCCAGAGTTACTTCAAGATTAAAAAGAGCAGCCTCCACTTCATCTGTTTCCACTTCAGCGGTGAAATCCTGTGATCCTGAGGATAACGTCAGCTTGCTGATGTGATACTACGATAAAGACATGTATAGAAGATAAGGACATGGTGTGTGTGTGTGTGTGTGTGTGTCTTGACGAGGCGGTTTGCTTCATACACCTGAGGGGCTTTATTTTTTAAAGCAACTAAGCAGTAAAACCTTTTGAAATGAAATTTATGTATAGGATTTGCCCTTTTGACCAGGTTTCCAAACATGAGTAAAATGAGAAGGAGTTGGGGTGGGGTGGTTTCCTAGCCTGTCAGCCTCCCCAGCTATTCCGCCACCTCACCCCCTCCCATGGTTCTCCCTTCTTCCCTTCCCTTCCCTTCCCTTCCCTTCCCTTCCTTCAGACCACCTGTAACCACACAATGGCTGAAATCCTGTTGCAGCTATGCAAAATATCTGACTTTCAGAACCAAATGGCTGCAAGGTAAGAAATCTTCATATGCATTAAGTGTTGCACGGCCTCTAACAGCATCAGGTGCTACAAAAGTGCCCAGATACTTATGCTGATAGCTTGCATGCTTATTTGTACATAAATATTAAATGCATACCACGGGGCTTTGTTTTCATTCGGAAGTCAGATGTGTGTAACAATACTTGGGCCATCGGCAGCTGCTACAAAAGGTTAGGGCATCTGTTACTTATTTACACTGCACTAAACAAGAGCTGGAATTATTACAGTTGTCCCCCACCATTTCACGGTTCATGTACTGTGGTCTTGGTATATTGCGGGACTGCAGTATATGAAGGCAAGGGCCCTTGGGGTAAGCTGTGTAGGCCTGTTTGAGTGTTCCACATGACGCCTCACCGTTTTGAGTACAGTAATCCACCACTTATCACGGAGGTTAGGGGCCAACCTGACCTGTGATAAAGGAAAATCCATGATATGTGGATGCTGGGTTGGGTCGGGACTTGGGGGCTGTTTGAGGCCTCCTGCATTTACCCCACACCTGGTGCTGCCCCAAACGGGCCTCTGATGGGCTTCCCGGGCCTCTCGGAGGCCCCAGAAGTGGTTTCTGTTGACCGGGAGGTGACTTCCGAAAACCAGAAGTCACTTCTGGATAGCCGGAAATCACTTCTGGGGCCTCCAATAGGCCAGGCCTCAGGTAAGTGTAGGAGGCCCCAGACGGGCCCCCAGTCCCGACCCAACCCAGCATCCATATATCATGGATTTTCCTTTATCACGGGTCAGGTCAGGCCCCTAACCTCTGTGATAAGTGGGGGATTACTGTACTCAAAATGGTGATGGAGGTGGGTGAGGCATCATGTGGAACACTCAATCCTGGCCCACTTCATTGTGTTTATGTCCTGGCCAGGTCCTAACCTGAACAGGAAAACTGGTTTGCCGACTTAAAGATCAAGTCCTCACCTGCAGGGCAGCAAAGATGAAGGTTTCTTCCTCTGTGCAGTCTATTTCTTCCAGCAGAATAGCCCATCGAGCTTGTTCGTACAGCTGGTTGATTCGCACTGCATCGTACTGCCAAGAAATAGCAAGGCGCCACATTTTGAGCAAGGGTGCCATAAATGGAACAATTAAACAGTGCAGCCACCTCCACTCACAAAGTACCCTGAAGAAGGTGCATCCCTCAGGAATCCCTGTGTATTATTTCTTAGGAATGAAGCCTCACTGAGCAACCTGGGGCTGCCTTTGAAGTATGGGTGCGTAGGCCGAAGCTAGAAACCAGGCAACAAAGCAGGGCAAGGTAGTGTCTTGCCATGTGCACAGGGTTCTTTTGCTTAGGAGTGTCAGGAAAACATGCCCAAACCCACCTCGGCCACAGTACTTTTGTCGGTGGATGGCCCTAAGGCCTCACTGCATCCAACCCCTCGCTGGCTTCATGGGGCCATCAAGCCTGTCCAAAGACCTTTTGTTTCCTGAGGTGGAAAAATAAATGGGAACCCTCTCTCTAGGGGCATGCAACGTGGTACCCAAGGTCAGCCAAATTGTTTTGGCAACCAAGGCACAAAGTCCCAACAAGCACCCCTCTCTGTTTCCTTGGATTCAAAGGGGAAAGTTCACTACAATAGATGGACAATGGTTTGACCTTCTCATGACATTCCCAAGGAAGGAATCTCACTCTGCCAAGTGGTAGCATCAGTACTGTTGCAACAGATCTGTATCTTCTCAACTGCTTGAAAGCCACACATGGCTACTAAGCCACACTCTGGTCACCTATATTGCAATTACCCAAAAACATGAAATGACCACGTGACCTATAGCTTGAAGATGTTCCATATAGTACCTCTAATTACAGACAAAACTCTAGCCATTGCACAAGTTGAATGCCCTTTCCTGTAACACCAAGGGTTACATCGCTAAATAGGTGCATTCTATTGCTGGAGTTGTAGCCACCTCCCTAACCGTTAAAAAACTGCTTCCCAGTATCATCTACAAGATGAAATAACACCACTATCAGCACATCAAGTGCGCACAGCGAGGCTCAGCCTCCAGAATTCTTGAGTAAATGCATGAGAGATACTTTCTTCCTCTATACCGAATGAATCTGTAACCACTATCAGCAGAAACTATTAAAAACTTATTCAGGCTGTCTTTAAACAGAATGCAATCCAAGACACTTTACAGGACTATTTGGAAAGCCAAGCTACATGTTTGGGCACGTGTTCGAGGAATTCAGCATGGGAAATAACCATCCTCGTGACACTGACTTTGAGACAGCAGGTCCCGAGCTTGCTTGCAGCCCAACAGATCTAATTTTTGTAAGCTCCACTTCATGCAAAGAACAAGGCGACTTCAAATAAGGCCAGGGAAATGTCTTGTTTTCATTTGCCATGGTAAGAAATAGTTTTAAGGTTCAGATGACATTGCCAACTGTCACTAATCTCAAACAGAAACAGACTCTTCCAATCTCCTCTGCATGCCACAGCAGGAGAGGCCAGGAGCAGATTAGCTGCATTCTTGCAATGCTAAACCAGAGCTTATACCTAAGCACTGCTGCAAGTTAAAGAGTCACCAGACACCTGTAGGATTGAGGAGTGTTTACATAAAACATAGAAGCACATGGTGGAGGTGATTAGTTCAGGCAGTTTCCATCTGGGCCTGGTAAAAGCAGGCTTCCTTAAATATCTTCATTCAAGAACCAATACACATCTGCCAGACTACTTGTAATCTGGTTTGTCCCCCCCCCCCCCCCCGGGATGACCATGTCCATCAGATTCACCATTTAGGGAGAATAAAAAGAAGATAGTGGTTAAGGCTGAGCACTAGGCAGTGTTTAAAAGGTAAAACTGTGTTCTCGACCTGGGGTTCAATCCCAGTTAGCAGGCTCATGAGTGACTCAACCTTCCATCCTTCTGAGGTCGGTAAAATGAGTACCCAGCTTGCTGGGGGGATTTGTAGCCTGCATACTGTAATTAAATTGTAAACCACCCAGAGACTACTTGAAGTGGTATGGGGCAGTATATAAGCAGAACACACAATTGACTAAGTAGCCCCATATGGGAGAGGAAGATAGAGAAACCAATGGGGGTGGGGCAGGTGAGCTAATCCTGGTTTGGTTGTGTTGTCAAGAGGGTACATCCTTGCATTCTGACTTCTCTCTTCCTTTGTGCATCCTGGACGCTTCCTGTTTCAAATGCTTTAGCCCCCTCTGACAACAGTTTGCCAGGCACTTCACTTTGGAACGCGAGCTTCCCGACTGACATTGTTTATATGAACAACATCTATCAACACCGTTTTCAGTGTAACCTTGCATCAACTCTTTTTGTCCACTACGTAATCGAGCAGCCAGAACAAGCTCTACATTTGGGGAGTTGCCATGGGCAGCCCACTGAAGTTGTCATGGCAAGATTGCAAATAAATTAATTAAAAAATGCTTGCCATCTGTACTTGCTTCGAGGCTTTCATGTCTTGGACTGGATCCTGCCGGTTGACATTGAGACAGATGAGACGAAAACATGGCATAGATAGTCAGCGTCTCCACTCCATAAAGTAGAGAGGGCAGCACAGCTGCTTTGCACGTGTGTGCCTCTTTTATATAAGGCTAAACAGGTTGTTTAAATGGCCCACAGAATGAGCTTATTAATTATTGCTCAATTATTGAAAAACTTTTAAGCTCTGTCTATGGAAGGAAGTGGCTGGACTGTTCTGCAAAACTGAACCCAAAACATCAAGGGAGAAACACAGGAGGGAGACTAAAGAGGGATTTCAATAGAAATGCAATGGTTTTTTTTTTCTTTCATTTTAGGAGGTCATGTGTGATTTAGAAATCAAATGGTCACTTGGCTCACATTGCCATCTTTGACATTCATCTTTTCCAGCCTGGTGGCTAGCAGATATGGGATTACAACTCCCATTTTCCAAGTAGCCACAGCCAGTGTGATGCTGACTGGGGATGATGGAAGCTGTAGCTCACATCCGGAATGCAGCGGATTGGGGAAAGCTGGCATAAAAATCTATTAGGCAAACAGGATGCACTGAACACAGGACATGCATAAGAAGAACAGGCCTAGAATTGCAATGTAAATCTGAGATATTTGGTCTCTTGTAGGGATGGGCATTTCATTTTGGAACTAGTAGGTTACGAAACGAACCACGTGAGCCCAGGTGGTACTTGGAACTGGCTGATATACACAGATTGAATTGCTTTACCTTTCTCTGTCGCAGGCAGGGTTAAAATCCAATGAGGGAGCATGCTGTGACGTCATCTGTGTTAGATCTGTGATGCTGGCCAATCAGGAGCTGTGCAGGGACAGGCATCATCCCGTCTCCCTCTGATTGGCCAGCAGCACGAAGCAGGGAAGGTGACATCACAGCGTGCTAGCTCGATTTTAACCCTGCATGAGCCAAAGAAAGGTAAATCAATTGGATCTGTGTGTATCAGCCGTTTCCAAGGACCACCTGGGCTCATGTGGTTCGTTTCGTAACCTACTAGTTCCGAAACAAAATGCCCATCCCTAGTCTCTTCCTTACATGAAAATGTAAGTTTTAATAATAAAATAGACATGTAGCCAGATTCCTCCTTTTAAAATTGATTATTTTGTTTTATCAAACATAGATCACAAAAACATAGGACAGAAATGGTACCCTTTGACTCATAAATATGCTCTGGACTGACAAGATGCAGATAGTGAACTCGTAAATTTCTTAATTTTTTCCCTATTGACATGTAATAAATTATGACAGGTAATGAATGGAGAGTCTTAGAAAGTCTTACTTTTGCATTCAAATCAAAGAAAGCATAGTATTTAAAACGAAGCAAAAGCTGATCATCCTCCTGGACTCCTTGCTCCATGAGGGATCGAGAGGAATCTAGCCACCTGAAAGGAAAAACACACATTGTACTTTCAAAGGAGCCACACTTAAATACATCAACAGTTAACAAGCCTCCCTTATAACCATGCAACTAGGACAAGGGGCTGCTTTACAATACTCATGCACCTTTTTAATTCCCTCAGATGAAAACTAAAAGGATTCCACAAGTAGTCAGAAAAACTAACAAGCCATTGATTTCAATGAAATGTAGAAGGTGAGACAATTTTCTCTGTCTTGTAAGCATTACCCTTAGAAACATAACCCCATTGTTTTCAACATGGAAATATCCAGTCATTCTTGTTGAAAATGCTTGTGATCTTTTGGTGCTCGTGGGGAACCATTCCTTGAAATTTGGGGAGGAAATACCCTGTGGCCAGACCATGCAACATCTCTGCAAGCTAGTCCATGCTGAAATATCAACTCTGGTCTTTCTGAATTTCACACATGTTTATCCTGCCTTTCAATATGAAGTGTCTTCGGGGCAATTTGTAAGGTAACATTTTAAGACAATAGAACAATAATTATGCAGTATAAAATGTTTAAAGGGCTCAAAATATTTAGGACAGCAGAAACAGTCAAGACGCCAGTACATGAAATCAAGAAATTAACGCAAACTGAAGCTTCCAGTTCTTCCAGGCTGTTTAAAAATGTACAAGAAGGGGTCTAGAAGTGATTAATAACAGCCACAGTCAGTTCTGCTGATGAGAAACACCTTGTATCTTAATGAGGTTTGGAATACTTTAACCGTGATCTTTAAACAGATGTACTGTATTAGAGATTAAACACACATAGAATTGCCAAGCCTGATTTACTGTGATTAAATTTACACACACTCAACCACAGCAAAAATACCAGGACACCACACATTCAAGCCATTCAGACTCAGTGAAGACACGGTACAGAACAGTGGGAATACTCATGTACATTCATGCTTTGGGAAACAGCAGTCAAAGCAAGCAAACTTGGGCCGGAACCTTATCTGTTTCAATTATCAGTCCTCTTGAGAAGCACTTCCCTACTTAGTTTGGTACAGTGGCTCTCAGCAACTTCAGACTGTTTGTTTAACACATCCACATACTAAAAATGCCCTATATGGGATGGGGGGAGAAACGTCCTAGGCAATTTAGAAGACAGATGCATTTTGAAAGATGCAGTGAAATGGCATGCAAAGAGACGTCTACGGATATGGCGCTGCAGCTGGCTTGTCTCCCTGGCGGGTTGCCCTATTCCTTCCTAAACCTCTTCCTAGTAGCATCACTTTCCCCCTCCTGTCAGAACCTCTCATTCACCTTTTCAGAAAAATCCTTGGCATCACCCTTTTAATGATTTCAGAACAGTCCCATCACTTCAGACCAGTCCCAACCCAACGACATGTCACTGCATCTCCTCCAAGCTGTTCCTCGATCCCGAAGATCAAGGCGATAAGCAGCAACTACCAGCATAAAGGGTAACACACAGGGATGTATGAATTCATGCACCTCATGTGCCGTGTACCTCTTTGCTCTTTTAAAACTTGGAATAATTGCTTCTGGTGTGCAGGAACCCTGGAACAACGGAAATCCGGCTTCACCCGAACCGGCGAACTTAAGATGACCCACAGAAGCGCACCCTTACCCTGCATACAGCTTTGCTTTGTCCACCAAAGTTTGAGGCTGGTACATCTTGGCCAGTGTTTCAGGTGTGCAAGTGGGAAGGCTGAAAGCAAGGCTGTTCCAGTGCTGTTTCATCAGAGGGCTGCTGCCAAACCATGTAACTGTTGAAGAGACAGGGGTGCCGCTGACGGGGTCGTAGGTGGGAGTCATGGTTTTACTGTACAAGCCAGGACTTGCTGAAATGTGGAGTAAACACATCAGGCTGCAACAGTTCTCCATGTCAAAATAGCCAAAGATCTCTTAGTGATACCACGATCCATATCTTTCTAGGCATCCCTAAATAAATATATTATTCATTGACTGTGGGTGTTTATACACGACCCCTAAGCTGCGCTGCAAATGGCTCCCAGCTCCGGAGCTTAGAAATCTTTCCCCACCAGCTCCAGAGTTTGCAGACCCACCTTAGCGCGACCCAGCACACTTTTCTTGTACCTTCTCTCTGGAGGTGAAAAATATTTGATGCGGATAAGAGTGCCGGGCTCTCCTCGCTTGTCTGTTGTTGTTTTTTGCCTCCTGCCCCTTTAAGAGCCCCTTGAGAAGGAACCAGGAAGTAACGGGGCTCATGGCAACTTCGACCGGCACCGGCAGGTTAGTAAAGGCTTCTTTTGTCCTTTTTTTCCCTCCCTCCCCTCACGCCGACAGGAACAGGAAGTGCTGAGGGGTGGGGACGCAGAAACAGAAACGAACCCCCAAGATCTCTGGTCCGAATTTAAGGGACCAGCAGATCTTAGGGGTCGTGTGAAAAGGCCCTGTGTTTGACTATTTAATTTCATTTTTAGTTGCGTATTATCTTATTTATTATTTGTCTGTACAATATGTTATATTTTGTATTTTCTTTCTTGTTGTTCACGGCCCAGAGTAGCGCATGGGCATGATGGAGAGGGGAAAAATATCAAATAAATAAATAAATAAATTTACAACCCTACTACAAGTACTGTAGAACTAATGCTATTTCTGGAGCAAGATGCTGGGGTGCAGACCTGAACAGGAAGCCCAATTCATTCAGACCAGCTAGCCCTGCCCCTTGATTTTGTGAGGATATAGTATTATATGTCCTCACAAAAACATTACCTGCTGGGGTCACAGCTCCCAAAATATCACACAACTGTGGTTGCCAATTGTCAAGTATAGAGGCACCCTCCAGAGACTGTCGAGTCAATGCCCTTCTCCAGCATGGCAGCCTTCTCCACAGTCAATGTTTACCATAAAGTTTTTGTGTGTGTGTGTTTCTGCTTAGTCAAGATTCATTTGTATTCTCGAAGGCTTTTACGCCCAGGATCTGATAGCTGTTGTGAGTTTTTCAGGCTGTTTGACCATGTTCTGGAAGTTTTTCTTCCTGACGTTTTGCCAGACTCTGTGGCTGGCATCTTCAGAGGGCAAGGAGCTCAGGGAACTAGGTGTTCTCTCTGTGCTCTGGGGTATAGAGTGAGTGAGACTGTGGGGTTTCAAAGTTGTGGGAAAGGGGAAACTTGTCTTATGCAGGATAATAGATGTTAGTCATTGTACTGTGATGGAGGGATTGGTGCTAGGTCCAAGAATTATGTTCCTAGTTAGACTGTGTACCAGGATATTTCATGCCTGCAAGTCGTCTTGCTGCCACAAATGACAAATGGTGGAGGGCTTGGAGCTACATCCAAAGAATATATTGGCTTTTTGATTTCATCCAAAGCCCCTTTGCCAACTGTACACTTCCATGTTCCAAATGAAAAACTGCACCTTGGACTCCATTGTTTTAGCAAAACAGCCCAAGACAGACCCACACTGCCAACATGGACATTCAACTGTGCCTGGTTAAAAGCACTCTCATGCCATGTAGTCCATGGCAGTGCCTTTACATCTAGGGCAAGGGTGGACCACTCACAGCCTACAGGTCACATGTATCATTTTTGTGGAGGTCCCATCCTCCCCGAACTTTAGATGTCTTCTTGTGCCTTCCAGGGGAGAACTCTGACATGTTCTGAGGTCCTTTAGCACCCTGACAACCCTAACCCCAAAATCTCTCCACTTGCAAACTGATAAAAGGTTTTAAGAATTGAACACTAAACTGGAAAAGGAGCTTTTCAGTTAAAATGTGTTAACTTTTTTTGGGGGGGGTACGGTAACAAACTTTATAGTAGTTACAATATTTAGTGGGCTACAATTGCCCTAGATGACTGTAAAGCACAGATGAACGTAGATGACCTGCACTAAATAAAAATGGCACTATTTTCTGCACTGTTACCTGGTAATCCCAAACTCACTGGGGAGTTGTGCAAATTTAGAATGTCTTCTATGACGGGCTCCTTGTCCTTTTCTTTCCTCCTCTTCTTTTTCGCATCCTCGGGTAATTTCAGCAAGGAAAGTTCTTCCGGCCGTCGAATCCCTGCAAGAGAGTTTTCAAAGGAATAGTGGAAATGTCAGGGCGAAGTGGCCTCCCCTGCTGCTCAGATCATAGGTGGCCTCTGGGACAATTTGGCAGGAGAATTCACAGGGCATGCTCCGGTTGCAGTGTGAGGCCAACTTTCCCTTGACTTTCCTAATGGAAATTAAAGCTCTGTGATGATGAGGAAGAAAAAGACAACAGCACGAAAGGCCAAATGGGAAGGGGATGGGTTTGTATGTACATGGACTATGCTTCGAAGAACTGGGGTAAGATATCCAATTCACAGATACCTCCGCTGTAACTTTAATGCAACAGCTCTAACACAGCCTGCATCTCTCCTGACTTATATCTCTGAAAGAGGTGCCTGGCAATAATCTGTCTTGCCAAGAATGCTTGGACTAAATGTAAAGAGTACCTTTCCTGGCAAAATCCACCTTGCCACAAATGTTTGGACTTAAAGTTGTTCACATTAGTACACACTTGATGAAGAGGTCCTGATCTACGAAAGCTCATATACTGCATAGTTATTTTTCAGTGCTTTATAAAGGTATCACCTACTCTTGCATTTGAATGGTAAACATGTTCCAGCAAGCCTTTGGAAGCCAAGTGTGGCCATAAACTGTAAGCACTGCTCTGTTTTGGCTGTGGTTTTCATGATTTTTCACAAGCCTTGACTTGAATAAAAATAGTAATTTGATATGCACACATGCGTACACATACACCCCAAAAATAAATTCACACATGTCCTGAAATTAAATTCAGCAAAACAAACATATTTGGAATAGGCAGTCTGAATCATATTACTGTAGGTTCTTTCGTGTCCTTTCCTTCAAATTGTCTCTTTTTTTTTTACTATTAGGGACAATTTGCAGTGTTGCTTCTGCACCTATTAATAAAGAACATGGCCCCATATACAGATGAGATTATGATTTAGTTCCTCACCTCAAATAATAGTAGTACAGTGGTACCTCTACTTACGAGCGGTTCTACTTATGAGCAATTCAACTTAAGAGAGGAAAACCGTTGGCATTTTAACTGCTACCTTACAAATTTTAGATGCGGTCTGCTCTACTTACATTTTTTATTTTTTAAATTTTTAAATGTTTACTTTTTTTTAGATACGGCTGCTCTACTTACAAGTTGTTCGACTTATGAGCATGCATTCGAAATGGATTAAACTCGTAAGTCGAGGTACCACTGTATATATCATTGTAGACTATGGCATTGTTGAAAATAAAATAAAAGAAACACATCAACTGTGTGCTGTACTTCCCAGTTCTCTCCCCTCTCTCCCTTTCTGGAACAATTGTCTTGTAGAAAATTACATTTTTATTTTATTTATACAGCCATTAATATTTATTTATTTATTTATTTATTTATTTATTTATTTATTTATTTATTCATTCATTTATTTATTTATTTAACATATTTTAATCCCACCTTTCTCCTTATAAAGAACTCAAAGTGACTTCCCTAAGGCTGATTTCATTTGTTTGTGGCCAGGTATACTTAGCCAAATTCCGTTGAGCGATATCTAGCCTTTCATCGCAGTAATTGTGACACTCAGACTTGTTTGTAGTCACGAGCTAGGAATTTGGAGGGTGAAGCACACCGCTGTAAATATGGCTTGGGGTGACACATTCCATCTGCAGGGAGTGGGTGCATTAACTCACATACCACTGGAGATGTAAATGATATACTCTGCCAGACTGGAGTCATCAGGAAATGTATGGGCTGAAAGCAGACTGCCTGCTTTGAGGCAGAAACACTCAAACTGTGACAGCAGAAAAACAAATGTTATGGATTTCAATGAAATGTCAACCCAGAGAGCAGTCTGAAATGATACACTAAACCTTCCCTGCCATCTTGAAGATGATATGATTCCTTTGCTTGTGTGTGTGTGTGTGTGTGTGTGTGTTGTGTTGTTACAGCCGTGACTGACTCTTCATGACCCCATGTCCATGGAGTTTTCTTGGCAGGAATACTGGAGTGGTTTGCCAGTTCCTACTCCAGGTGCCTACCACACCTGGTATTCCCTGGTGGTCTCCCATCCAAGTACTAACCAGGGCTGACCCTGCTTAGCTTCCGAAATCAGGTGAGATTGGATGTGCTTAGATAACATCTCCTTAAAGACAGAATCATCCTATTATTCTTCAGATTTACATTCTTTTTCTTCTTTAAGCTAAACCAAAAGGACTACCAATGCTAAAAAAAACAACACCTGACAAGTGCAGAAGACACAGCTGCAAGTATGAACAAAGAGGGAATAGAATAGAATAGAATAGCAGTTTATCGTCATTGCACACATATGCAACATATACAACAAAATTAGATGCTGTTCACACTACTATACAATTTAGAAAGAAAGAAAGAAAGAAAGAAAGAAAGAAAGAAAGAAAGAAAGAAAGAAATCACATATAATCCCACACTACTTAACATAACACCAGACTGCAGCATTTAACCTAGATACTGTTCTAAGCTAGAAACAGTTTTTGTCCTAGTCACCCTGTATCTCCTGCCTGATGGCAATAAAAAATGATACCCAGGATTTGATGGGTCATTCAAGATTTTAGAGGTCTTCCTTGAACACCTGGAGGTATAAAGTTCTTCCAAAAAAGGAAGAGGAACAAGGTAAGAGAAAAAACATTATTTCCAAGCAGCAGCCAAAGGCAAGTAAAGCGCACCATCATGAAAGCTGTACGATCTGATGGTGTTGGAGTCTGGAAAGAAGACCACTGCTCGTCAAATATGGTGAGCAACAGGGGTTGGTAAATCTTTTCAGAGCACAATTTCAGGAAGGCCAGCCTCGCTAATAACTTCATTTTGTAATAAGTCTGGAATCCTGTTATGTAGCTCTGCATGCACCGTGGGAACGACATCAGGATCAACAGCAAAGGTCTACCTGATTCAAAGCTTCCTTTGACAATATCCAAAGCTTTATAAAAAGAGGGGAGTGCAGCCCTTGCAAACAGCTTCTTAAGGCAACTTTTAGACTCAAAGCTGTCACAAGATTCTTGCTGTTTTCTTTACAACTCACCAATGCAGCCACTCGTAGCACCCCCCCCCCCCCACGAAAAACTCCGGTTAATGTGTAACCAGCCTGGAGCAGCCCTAATCTATAAGCTTGTTTAGGAATGTAAGTGCTCAGCAAGATCAACCCACAGTTGATCTAATCCTGCACCTTTTAAATTATACGGTTGCCGTGACCATGTCTTACTTTATTTCGGTCAGGTTGCTTTGGGGAAGTTGAAATGTTGATTGATACCTCTGTATTTGCATACACATGCCTATTTCATGCACACAAATTATATGCAACATTGCATCTTTGAGCCCATGCCTGAGAGGTTCCCGAATATGTCACAGTGAGCTATACTGAAATTCCCTCTTCTGCATAATAACGATTAGGTTGCTCAAGAGCATGCCTATTATTATTATTATTATTATTATTATTATTATTATTATTATTATTATTATTATTATTATTATTATTAATAATAATAATAATAATAATAATAATAATAATAATAATAATAATAATAAATTAATTATTAATTATTAATTATTAATTATTAATTATTATTATTGCATCTGACTGCCCTAGGGATGGTTGCAATTTTTATTTCTCTTACGTTGAAGTAAAATTCAGCAGCAGTCTAGGCAGCTGGGTGACTTGGGCTGCTCCCAAAGCACAGTCATACAGTGTTGTACAACCGACAGATGGATGCCACCCCACCCAATAAGAAGGCCCTTGGCCCTATGAAAAGTTGACAAGCGGCTAGCAGTCAAGGAGTGAGATGCAACCTCCTACACATGGGCAGGAAGCAGCTCTCAGTCATGCAGCACACAGGAGGAGGAGCAGTATTCCCTTCCAGCTCATGTCAAGCTGCTCTAGAGTGACAGCACCCTCCCTCAGGCCTTCCTAGATGCACCAAGGAGTTTGGTTGGAAGAGGAATGACTGAAAAGCTCTGGAATATGAAGAGAGTGCATGATGATGGTCGTTTCACCTAGTAGTACGATATCTTCTGACTAAATCAGGATAAACTGACTTAAGCAAACATGTATGGTAAACGCAGATTCTGGAGATGCAGAAATTGCACAGAACTATACAATTCACCGGTACTCTTAAAATTTGCACTTGGTGTCATGGAGACAAGGAGACTGCGATGGACCTGTGGCCTCACACGGAAGAATCATGTGTGCAATGATGGCATCCAATAAAAATATGGCATTGCACCAATAGCTGACATGATGCATCAAGCCTGACTCAGTTGGTATGGACATGTCTTGTGCGCCGATGAGGAAGGATCTCATCCTGGAGGTCAGTGGATCCTAACCAAGGAGACGCCCAAAATAGTGCTGGATAAACACCCTGGACAATGACATGAAGTTGTCCCGGGTTCACCCAGACCTAGCCCACGATTGTGCCAAATGGAAGGCCAAAACAAGAATAACGGACCCCATCACCAAGTGGGACAAATGCTAAGAACAACAAGAAGACTCTTAAAAATCTGTAACACGATTTGATTTCATGAAGCAGCAATATTCACCAGACACAGCTGCCGTGCTTCCTCCAGTTCCACTGAGGGCCAACCTCAAGGTGAGAAGAAGGGAAGGGGGACAACAGAGACCTCTCCCACTCGCTTATGTCCCCACCGACTACATTAAGGGCAGCCGCTTGGGAACTTCCAAGGCTCCCGGGCTCCACTCTTACCAAGGGTCTTGCAGATGTCTCCAACGACCTTGAACACCACGGAAGAGAAGCTGACACTCAGTCGTACCGTCTTCATGCTTGGCAAGCGGAGGCGCAACATTTTGTGCTGAATGGTAAAGAGCAGCCTGGCATCGGCCTGCACCCCATATTTATCCAATGTCCAGTGAGTTTTTGATAGCCAGCATTGCTTCTGCTCCCACCAAAGGGCATAGTCTGACCAATCCTGTGATATGCCTAGAGGAAAAACAAAATAGTCCACAGTAGTAAAATACACAACAGGACAACAACAAAACAGGGAAGTTGGTTAAAGCAGGACTACCACCGAGGTTTCCTTGAAAACTTCAATGAACAGAGAGCCTGGCTGTATATGCAGAGACAAGGCATCCAAAGACATCGCAGATAACATGTTCTAGTTCTGGAGATTTCTGAAGCTGTCCTCCAGATAGGAAGAAGAAGCAGGAAGGGATCACCGGTGGTGGTGGTGCCTGGAGGGAGGACTTCAGATGTTCATTGTCCTACTCAGCAAAATGAGTAGAAGGGGCAAGCTCACCACCTCTGATATGGGTGAGGAAATACCATCCCCAGAACACCTCCCTGTTCATGAAGTCCCAAGTCTAAAACTAAGTGCACTGCAAACTAGAAGCAAACAAATGTTGTGAAAAGAAGTCACTAGCTATCTCCCTTCTTCCTTGGGTCTTCTTTCCTCCTCTGCTTTCTGATTTAAGGACTTTCACCTCACCCCTCTCCTTTTTCAATCCTTACGGGCAATGAGTCTCAAAAGAAGAGCTATAATAAGCAAGGATCAACAAGGGGAGAACATGTCTGCCTGTCAAAACACTGACACCTGTGAATGGCTCAACAGCAGATCTTCCCCTCCAAGGGCAGAGCTTCAAAGCTTCCCTGAGTATGTGGTCACAGACCACAGAGGGGGAGACTGGTTCTTTCCTTTGGCCTCAGAAGACACCCCTGAAACCAGAGAGTTACAGCCTCCAGAGAGCAAGAAGATACGGCAATATTCATGATAGTCACTTCACGATATATTTGTAATTCTACAGTGGCCCAGTAGAATCACCGGAAACCTCTAAACTGTTTGCCTTATCTTTCATACCAGATTCAAACACTCCTCCTCTTTTCCAGACGGTATCTTTTATTTCAGCACCAGATATGCCTGGAACTGAAAATGGAATATCATCCTGATCGAGAATTATATCCAAATACCCAGGACATTTATTTTCCTTAGAAATGGATGCAATGCAGATTAATGCGCATAACAATCAAAGTCATAAGCATTAAATGCACAGCTCAGGATCATTATGTTTTAGACCTGAGGTTTCTGAACTAGACTAAACCTGGTGTCCTTGGTTGGCAACTCCACAAAGTCCTGGCCAGCACAGCTGGTACTGAAGTCTTCTGGCAATTACAGTCCAAGAACACCTAAGTTACCCAAGGTTGGGCACCACTGTTTTAGACAACATCTCCCAGAATTTCCCTGGTGAATTGACTCACTGGAGTATTAATGACGGGAATACAATCACATATTCAGAATGTGCCACAACAGGAGTCCAGCAGAGCCTGCCAGGAGTCTCTCTCTCAGCAGAGGGCTTGGAGTAATTAACCATCAGGAATGCACAAGTGGAATACTTTATGTCTGTTTTGTATGGATGTTACTTGGGATATTATTCCCCTACCAACATAATACTATTTTCTTCCAACACTACCAATAGAATCTTAAGAATTGTAGAGCAGGCAAACCCCATAACAAAACAGAAAATCCACAGCTAGAGTATCCCTGATGGTCATGGAGGTTGACGATAATTCCAATTTCAGAGATGCTGGGAATCCTCTCTGGGTTTTGGTCTTCTCTTTAGAAGAGTTATCTCAGGTATGGAACATATTCTGGAGAAGAGGGTTCATCACCTTGGATAGCTCCAGTAGAGTGCAAGACCAAAATCCAGAATGGATTCACAGCACCTCTGAAATTGGAGTCATCAGCGCTCAACATATGATGGGAAGTCATCCAATCTCTATGAAAAACCTAAGAAAATAACATAAGAACATAAGACAAGCCCCACTGGATCAGACCAAAGGCCCATCTAGTCCACCTTCCTGTATCTCACAGTGGCCCCACTAAATGCATCTGGGAGGGCACGAGACTAGATATCTGTCTCCTGATACCACTCCCCTGCATCTGGTCCTTGAAGTACCCTCCATCATGGCTTGTAACCTGTGATGGACTTTTCCTCCAGGAATCTGTCCAATCCCCTTTTGATGCCATCACCACGTCCTGTGGCAGGGAGTTCCACAGACTAACAACACACTGGGTAAAATAAAATTTTCTTTTATCTGTTCTCACTCTCCCAACCCTCTATTTGTGTGGATGTCCCCTAGTTCTGGTATTTTGTGAGAGTTCTGGTATTTTGTGGAAAAACTCCAGTGAAGGAGAAACCACCACCTTCTGAGGCAGTCCATTTCACAGTTGAGCAACTCTAACTATCAGGGAGTTTTCCTTAATGTTTAATTCAAATCTCCCTTGTAATTTCATTCCACAGCTTTCAGTCTTATTCTCCAGAGCAACAACAACAACAACAAAGCTTGCTCCATCCTACATGTGACAGTTGCTCAAATACTTGATGATGGCTATCATCCCATCTGCCTCTCAGTCTTTGCTTCTCCAGGTGGAACACCTCCAGCTCCATTAGTCATTTCTTACTAGTCTTTTTACCATTTTGCTGCTGGACACTTTCCAGCTTGTTGGCATCCTTCTTATATGGTGGTGCCCACAACTGAACACAGTGTTCCAAGTGAGGTCTACCCAAAGCAGAGTAGGGTGATACTATTATTTCCTTTGATCTAGGCCAGTGGTTACCAGTGTTGGGTCCCCAGATGTTCTCAGACTACAACTCCCAGAAATCCTGGCCAGTACAATTAGTGGGAAAGGCTAGGCTGCTAGGTTTAGGGTCAGGGTTTATGTCCAAGAACATCTGGAGACCCCAAGTTTGAGAGTCACTCATCTAGACACCATATGTTGCTGATGCAACCTAGCGCTTCCTTTACTTCTTTTTTTGCTGCTGCATCTCCTTGTTAACAAATGTCTACTAAAATCCCCACTCCCCAATTTCTTTTCACATGTACCAATGACAAAATGAGCTGTCATGCATCTTATAATTGTGTGTTTGCTTTTTTTCCTCCCTAAACTTTGTATTTTTCCTGCTGTTTGTTCTGACCACGTTCTCCAATTCCTTACATTCATCTTGTTATGTAGTGAAGGTACAGGCAGCATTGCCGGGGAGGAGTGGGTTAACTGAGGGCAGACCAGCTGCAGTCAATTAACAGCTACCTCCTGGCAGCGTCTGTATAAATACGCATGTGTGTTTCCTTGTCTTGGCTTCATGTTCGTCTGTCCTCGTTGTCGTGCAATAAAGTTGTGTTGATGGATCTCCGGTGTCGTGAACCCAGTATTCAACACTGGCGACGAAGGTAAAAGCGACAGCCGTGAGTTATTGCGAGTGAGAAGGATTATGTCGGCTGAAGAGGCACCCCCTCTCCCGAGTAGTAACATGAGAGCTGGGAGAATGAGCGGCAATTTGAGGGGGCAATTCGAACCTTTTGATGAGACAGCAGAAGACTTTGAGTCTTATATGACACGTTTTGACTTTTATTTGGCAGCCCAAGAGATCACAGATGCAACCTTGCAAAGGGCAACATTTTTTAGCCTGTGTGGGAGGGCCACCTTTGAAGTCGCGAGGGCATTGATTGCGCCAGCCCTGTTGCAGACAGCGCCTTTTGATGTTATTAAAGAGAAGCTGAGGAATCATTTCTCACCACAGCCTTCAGAGATAGCCTGCCGGCATGCATTTTACAAACGTGATCAGGCAGAAGGAGAAAAAATCGCGGAATATATAACAGCATTGAGACAAGCTGCATTGTACTGTAATTTCACAGATTTAGAGACGGCATTGAGGGATAGATTGGTCTGTGGGTTAAGAGATGAAAAGCTGCAAAGGCGTCTGTTTGCTAAGAAAGAGCTGACCTTCAGAGTGGCGTTTGAGGAGGCGTTAGCAGCAGAAGCAGCTGAGCAATCAACGCGTGAGGTTCGCATGGCACGCAAACTCCCCTGCCACAAAGGCCAGAGACTATCCATCAAGGGAGCGTGGTGGTCAGAAATTACCCATCAAGGGAGGACGTCGTGGAGGAAGAGGAGGTCCACCGGACAGAGAGTGTAAAGGCAAAAAGGAATGAAGTGCTCCAGGGGTGTGCAGCCTGTGGGAGGAATCATGATAAAAAACATTGTGGTTTTCGCGAAGCCTTGTGTAGACTGTGTGGGAAGAAGGGACACATTTCGTGGGTTTGCAGAGCCAGAAGGCTCAAAGAACCCAGGACACAGCACAAATCGTGGAAACAGCAGGAAAGAGGACTGCAAGTGGAGGAATGTCACTCTGTTATAAACTATGCAGATCCGGTTCCTATCCAGAGTGTTCAAATGAGCACGCGCAAGAAGATTAAAGTGACTGTGCACATACAGGAGGTCCCATGTGAGATGGAGGTGGACTCAGGATCAGCTCTATCAATAATCTCAGAAGACACCTTCCAGCAGATTTGTGTAGAAAGGGGAAGACTGCAGTTAGAACCATTATCAGTTCAACTGATGGATTTTCAAGGGCGGCGTGTTCCAGTAATGGGAATGGGGACATTCCGAGTGCAGTATCAACAATTCAGGGGGCTTTTACGGCTGGTGGTAGTGAAAGGACATCGTGTGAATTTATTGGGATTGGATTGGTTTGAACCACTGGGGATTACTGTAGTGGGAATCCACCAGGTGGAGGGGGTGGAGGTAGAGGCAATCTATCAGGAGTACCCGAGGGTGTTTGATGAGTCATTGGGATTATATAAGGGACCACCTATATCATTTAACCTTGACCCAATGGTCGCACCTATTCGTTTGAAGCCTAGGAGGGTACCTTTTGCACTGAAACCCCGAATAGATGAAGAATTAGACCGGTTGATTGCCCAATGAGTATTAGAACCAGTAGCGAATGCTCGGTGGGAAACCCCAATTGTGGCCCCCTTGAAGGCAAATGGAGCAGTATGAATCTGTGCGGATTATAAATGTACCATTAATAAGGCCCTGCAACAGCATTCATACCCGGTACCAGCAGTAAGCCACTTATTGGCATCGCTGGCGGGGGGAAAGGTATTTGCAAAATTGGATCTAGCCCAGGCATATCAACAATTGCCAGTAGACGATGCTACCGCAGAAGCTCAAACTATTGTGACCCATCGTGGGGCGTTTAAGGTTAAGCGTTTGCAGTTCGGGGTCAGTGTGGCCCCAGGAGTTTTCCAGAGTTTAATGGAAGGGCTGTTGAAGGGTATTCCTGGGGTCCTTCCATACTTTGATGATATACTTGTGGCCGGGAGTTCCAGGGAAGAACTATTGAAGCGTCTTCACGAAGTGTTGGGTCGGTTACAAGATGCAGGGTTGAAGGCCAAAAAAGAAAAGTGTCAGTTTGGGGTGTCACAGGTGGAATTTCTGGGATATTTGATAGATGCTACCGGGATTCATCCCACCAATGCTAAGGTAAAAGCGATACAGGATGCCCCAGCGCCACGGTCGAAGAGGGAATTGCAATCATTCTTGGGGCTGTTAAACTTTTATCATGTGTTCTTACCCCATAAAGCATCTGTGGCTGAGCCATTACACAGGTTATTGAATAAGAGGACCCCTTCGGTGTGGGGTCAGAAGCAGGGTGAGGCATTCAATGCTGTTAAGAATTTGTTATCATCAGATAGTGTACTTACCCATTTTGATGAAAAGAAACCAATAGTATTGGCATGTGATGCATCCCCATACGGAGTGGGTGCAGTGTTAAGTCATCACATGCCAGATGGGAGAGAGGCTCCAACTGCATATTTTTCGAGGACCTTATCTGCAACGGAAAGAAATTATGCCCAAATTGATAAAGAAGCCCTGGCCCTCGTTTCAGGGGTAAAGAAATTCCATGATTATGTTTATGGTTGTCCGTTTGAAATCGCCACAGATCATAAACCGTTATTAGGCATTTTTGCCCCCGGACGTCAGACCCCCCAAGTGTTGTCTCCCCGAATGTTGCGTTGGTCAGTATTTTTGGCAGCATATGAATATAGTCTATGCTACCGGCCAGGGAAGGAGATGGGACATGCTGATGCCCTTAGTCGATTACCAGTGAACAGTTCGGATGAGGATCCTGCCCCTGCACATGGCATCATGTTAATAGAGGACCTACCCGACCCACCGCTGCATGCATCAGATGTAGCAAGAGAGACAGTAAGGGACCCGATACTGTCTCGACTTTTGAATTGGGTATGGAAGGGGTGGCCTTCCGGGAAGCTGGAGAGTGTATTCAAGCCTTTTTGTTCACGCCAACATGAATTGTCGGTGCACAAAGGGTGCTTGTTGTGGGGAAATAGAGTCATCATCCCACCAAAATTGCAGGGGAGAGTCTTGGAGGCATTATATATAGGGCACCCGGGAATTGTACGGATGAAGGCTTTGGCCCGTAGCTACGTGTGGTGGCCAGGGATGGATAAAGCTATTGAGGAACGGGTCCAAGTGTGTCACCCATGTCAGGAGTCTCGCCCAGCCATGCCACAAGCGCCCATCCAGAAATGGGAAACAACCAGAACACCATGGTCGAGACTGCATATTGATTTTGCTGGCCCCTTCCAAGGTCAAGTGTTCCTTGTGGTAGTAGATTCATTTTCTAAATGGTTAGAAGTAGTCACTGTCTCATCAATGACATCAGCGGTAGTGGTTCGGGTACTGCGGCGGCTGTTTGCCACGCATGGGTTGCCTGACACTATAGTGTCAGATAATGCCACACCTTTTACCTCAGTCGAGTTCCAACGCTTTATGGCGGCGAATGTGATCCGCCATATTACAGCCGCGCCTTTCCATCCATCGACTAATGGGCAGGCGGAAAGGATGGTGAGGACGACTAAGGAGTCCTTGCGGAGAATAGTGCAGGGAGATTGGCAATCACGGCTAGCTAATTTCCTACTACAGCAGCATATCACTCCACATACGGGTACGGGTAGGAGTCCTGCTGAGCTGTTAATGAATAGGAGGTTGACATCTTTATTAGATAGATTACATCCAGACTTGACATTAGACCGACCTCCGCAGCGTGAAGCCCCAGAGACACCTAGGTCTTTTCAAGTGGGGGATTGGGTTTATGCCCGGAATTATGGTAGAGGACCAGATTGGGTTCCAGCAACCATCGTAGAAATAAGGGGACCAGTGTCATACGGGGTGGCTATGGGAGGAGGCAAGGTATTACGCCGGCATGTGGACCAACTACGGCGGAGGTGGGCAAACTCAGTCAGGGCTCCTGAGGCGAGTGTAGTTGACGCGGAAGAATCAAGGGGGCTTGGCGAACGGGAAGAGGGTACCCCACTAATTGAGATGGAAACAGCCGAACCAGGAAATTTGGAGCAGGAGATTATCCCAGAGGGAGAATTGGGTTGCGAAGAAGAGACAGTGAATGGTCCGATAGAAAGGAATAACCAGGAACAAGGTGAAACTGAGGTAGCCACAGAATTACGACGCTCACAGCGGGTGAGGAGCCGACCAAAGTATTTACAGGATTTTATTTGTGAATAAAGTTTTAGATAGGGGGAAGGGGTGTTATGTAGTGAAGGTACAGGCAGCATTGCTGGGGAGGAGTGGGTTAACTGAGGGCAGACCAGCTGCAGTCAATTAACAGCTACCTCCTGGCAGCGTCTGTATAAATACGCATGTGTGTTTCCTTGTCTTGGCTTCATGTTCGTCTGTCCTCGTTGTCGTGCAATAAAGTTGTGTTGATGGATCTCCGGTGTCGTGAACCCACTATTCAACAATCTTGAATCCTGATTCTGTCTCTTCCAAATCTGGTGTCATTTAAAAATTATGTAAGTGTATTTTCCACACCCCACCTATATTATTTATAAAGATCTTGAACTACAGTAAACCCAAGATGGAACCCTGTAGCATCCTACTTGCCACCTCAGTCCAGGATGCGTAGAAACTTTTGGTGAACATTCTTTGTGTATATAGCCTATCAACCAGCTACCAATGCAAAAATTTGGTATTTTGTATAAACAAGGTGTTAAATGATCGATGGGGTTTATAAATATTGTAGTCCTACAAATATGCATTAAGACCATAAAGCTGAAGTTTGAATAGCAATGTTGTAGGCTACTTCAAGGCAAACAGCTAATTTCACCAGATTAGTATAATACATGTAAAGGTTTATTGGCTGAACAATGGTAGCAAAATATGTTGCAATTCAATCAAGTTAGTGGATCCCAAAGAGAATCAATATAGGTTTGCTACTCAAAAAAAGGCTCAATAGGTAAAACACTGTATATCCTCTTTAATAGTAAAACCAGACTTGGTTTTCAAAACGTTTCAGCCATTTCACAGTACATGTTAAGATGAAAGCTAATATTTAAACACATTTTTCTGATTTATTTATTTGACTGCAACTTAAGTTCAATCTTTATTTATTTTAAAGTATTTATGCCTACAGCTTTGCCCATAAATATAAATATGAAAATGGTTTTTGATGCAATGTGTCGGTGACTTTTCAAAATGTACATGTTTCGAACAACTTTGGGTCTTTTTACACGATCCCTAAGATCCGCTGGTCCCTTAAATTTGGACCAGAAATCTTGAAGGTTTGTCGCTCTCCCTGCGTTCCCACCCCCTCCACACTTCCTTGTTCTGTCTGCGTGAGGGGAGGAAGAAAAAAAGGGAGAAAAGAATGCACTCTTACCTCCGGAGTGCCGGTGGAAGTTGCTCCGACCCCCCGGTCACTTCCTGGTTCCTCTTAAAGGGGTGGGAGGCAAAAAAACAACAACAAAAAGAAGCGAGGAGAGCCCGGCACTCTCTGCATCAAAATTTTTCACTCTCCCAGAGCAGGTACTTGAAAGGTGCGCTGGGTCATGCTTAGGTGGGCGGGGTCGCACTTAATTTTCTGTTAGCTCCGGAGCTGGTGGGGAAATATTTTTAAGCTCCGGAGCTGGGAGCCATTTGCAGCGGAGCTTAGGGGTCGTCTATAAACACCCTTTGAGTCATCTTTATGCATATGAATCATACAAGTAATAGAGAGCCTCATAATGCAGTGGTTAAACAGCTCTACTGCTCTCTACATGGGGTTGCCCTTGACCCTTGTCCGGTGTTTGCAGCGGGTGCAGAATGCAGCGGCCAGGCTGGTGGTGGGTGCCTGCACTGGTTACCCATTGCTTCCCGGATAAGGTTCAAGGTCATGGTTTGGGTTTGCAAAACCCTCCATGGCTTGGGACCTGCCTATCTGGCGGAGCGGATCTCCCAGAGGTCGATCTCGTCCCGACCAACTAGAGCCTTGTTCTCCCTTTCTCTCTGAGTGGCCACACCAAGAGAGGCCCATAGGGCTTCGACCCAGAATCGGGCCTTCTCAGTGGTGGGCCCGGCACAGTGGAATAAACTGCCCCCAGAGATCAGGCAGGCTGAGTCGTTGGCAGCGTTCAGAAGGGCCTTAAAGACCTGGCTCTTCAGGCAATGCTTTGGGGACCTCTGAGCATCCTGTTATAGTGTTTTTTTGTTTTTGTTTTTGTTTTTCTCTCTCTCTTTCTTGCCGGATCTTACTATTTTTTTTATTATTTTTTGGTGGGTGGTACTTGGCTTATTTCCTGGCCATTTGGCTAGTATTTTATTATGTCTTTGATTATGTTATATTGGGTTTATAGTTGGGTAGTCGCTTTGGCAACGTGCAGTACACCGCCCAGAGTTCCCTATGGGAAAATCGGGCGGTTAATAAGTACAAAAATACAAATACAAATAAAATAAAACTGTGCTCACGAACTGGGGTTCAGACCCAGGTAGCCAGCTCAGGTTCACTCAACCTTCTATCATTCCGAGGTCAGTAAAATGAGTACCCAGCTTGCAGGGTGAGGGATGTGTAGCCAGCATAAATAAACTATAAACCACCCAGAATGTTTTAAGTGCTATAGGGCAATTTGGGCCCTTTGTACACAACCCCTAAACTCCGCAGCAAATGGCTGCCAGCTCCGGAGCTTACAATTGTTTCCCAACCAGCTCCGGAGTTTGCAGGAAATTAAGTGCGACCGCGCACACCTAAGCGCGTCCCAGCGCACTTTTCTTGTACCTGCTCTAGAAGGGTGAAAATCCCCAGGTCCGGATTTAATCTGGTCAGTGCAGGGCTCTCCTCGCTTCTGTTTTTTTTTTTTGCCTCCCGCCACTTTAAGAGAAGGGGAGGGAGGGAAAAAAAACTAAAGAGAAGGAATCAAGACAATGGGCTTCCACTGGCTTCGGAGGTGAGCTTGCATTTTTTCCTCTCTTTCTTCCTCCCTCCCCTCATGCAGACAGGATCAAGGAAGTGCAGAGGGGTGGGGACGCAGGAAGAGCAACGAACCCCCAAGATCCCTGGTCCGAATTTAAGTGGCCAGCGGATCTTAGGGGTCGTGTGAAAAGGCCCATAGAAGCAGCAATTTTTGCTTTGCTTTTTACATGAATAATGCTTGCACAGTTAGGCAAACTGATGCTGCCTGGTGTCATTTTTCTTTGTGAAAAGTACTGTAGAATGAATCAGATTACGGTTGTTTAGAATATGTCACCATGCATGGAACAATGGTTTATTCTCATCCTCCAAAAGGAAGTAGAACATTTAAAATGCTTATAGAGTAGGACTGCCATATCCGTGGGGGATCGGTTCTGGGATCTCCTGCAGATAGTGACATCCACGGATAAGAGCAAACACTCTTACCCGGGTTGACGGCCATGATACGATCAATCAATCCATTTTTATTTTACAGCCCAGGTCCCGGGCAGTGGATTGGAAGTTTTAGTGGGAAGTTCAAAACTTCTGATTCACCACCTGGGATGTGACCCCACCCCACTCCTCTGGAGGGTGGCTGGCTGGCCCGCAGTGGTGGTAGCGAGGTGGAGGGTGGCAGGTATCGGCAGCAGTAAGTTATACAGTTTTTATTCACCCCCCTTGTTGCCCCCGTCCCCAGTGACCACTAACCATGGATAACTGAATCTGCAGTTGCTGAATCAGTGGATAAGGGGGTCGTAGTGCATCTTGATACTTTGATGAGCTTTGGTATGATTGAAAAGATTATCAGATCTCACAATGGAGTTAACCTTTTCAGGGAAATGGAATAATTATTCCTTCCCCACTGTCCAGATGGAGGAGATGCAGCACTGAGAGGACTTAATGAGTTACTACCTTTTAAGAAATTAGTTTCTTTATCCTTCAAAAACACAAAACACAGAGAAAGAAACATGATACACTCTTTTAGTACTCACTAATTTTTTCAACAAGCTCGAGCATGACTCCTCCAATATGAAGATCTCCTGATACTTGGAGGGTGGTCTCCTTCTGTTCCCCATAGGGGTGATCAATGGTGACTGTGAGCTCCCAGGAACCAGAACCATATTCCTTGGATGAAATCATACTGCTACTCAGAATTCCACAATCTCAACATCTGCCTTATAAAAATAGAGAAAAGGCATATATTTTTTACAATGGTTACATAGGCCACATACTCTATTTATGTCAGCTAAAGGCAGGACCCAGGCCTTCATACCATTCACTTGTGGGTTCAATGAACTCACTTAAGTTTGATATTGCTTCTTGATGAGTCCACCGCTAGGAATAACACAAAATGGCAACCTCTTCCCAGGTGCATACTACTCAAGTCTCACCAAGTTATTTTTGGCATCTGAGGCAGAAAAAAACCTGCACCCACCTGTCTCCTTTCCCAACAGCCAAAAAGGGATTTCATCAGAGAGAGAGAGAGAGAGAGAGAGAGAGAGAGAGAGAGAGAGAGAGAGAGAGAGAGAGAGAGAGAGAGAGAGAGGTACCTCTACTTGAGAGCGGATCTACTCAAGTGCAATTTGACTTAAAAGCAGAAAACTGTTGGTGTTTTAACTGCTGCCTTACAATTTTTCATGTTTTCCCTTTTTTCGATTTTTTAGATATTGCACCTCTACTTAAGAGTTGTTTGATTTAAGAGCATGCATTCAGAACTGATTAAATTCATAAGTAGAGGTACGTGTGTGTGTGTGTGTGTGTGTGTGTGTGTGTGTGTATACAAACACACTGTGATTACCCTTCATGTCACTATTTATTTATTTACTAAGAAACACTTGCAGCCAGTTACTTAATTTCATAGGTTCACACTCATGCTGCAGACAAGAAACAGCTCTTATGTATTGTTTCCTCTTAAATCAGCTTGAGACGGAATGCCTCCACAAGGAAGCAAGAGCTCTCAGCTTGCAACAGCTGAGTGGGGATTTTAATAATGGGTGATTTTGTAGGTCACCAAAAGTTAGAGGGGATTTGATGGCATGGTGCATAACAGAAGCAAAAAAATAACTTTGTCATGACATGCTGGGGCATATTCCTAAGAAATACTTAGCTGAGGAGATGCCCCCTCTTGCTCCACATATGATTTGATGAGGAGCACTCAGGAGGCTGTTTTACTTTTCGTTCCACCCACCACCTCCTGTCTGGTCTGGCCACCTCACAGTGAATCATATATTTATCCTACATTGCTGTGTCCAGGCTTGTGTGATGTCTGGCAAACCCTTCGATCAGGTGAGAGGCACTTCACTCTGTCATGCCCAAAATAAGTATTCTTCTTCTTTTAGTTTTAGGCCTTGGGGTGAGTACTGGGTCACCAGCTGGATGTCACATCCCAGCCTTAGGTAACTGAGAAGAGATACCTGGCTGGGGATCTGTTGCTGATTAACGCAGACTCCACTTCACCAAAGCGTGTGCTTTGTGACTCTTATGCTGTCACTACATTAAAACTTTGCATTGTAAAGAAACCAAGCACCCCCCCCCCCAAAAAAAAACACAAGTTATCATTGCCTCTAATTTGGCATCATCCGCTCCACTCCCAACATCAGGCATGGATTCAACGGTTCCCTGAGTACAGTTTTTTTAAAAAACACCAGGAAGTGGAGAGATTCTCACCATTCCTTCAAAATGCTAACCTTTGCTTTGATCCTAGCCAACCCCGCTCCCCCCCCCGCCCAGTATCTCAGGTTAACCACGCAGCTGGTTAAAAACAAACAAACAGGAATTCTTCTGTTTGCTTTGCTCTAAAAGGCGGTCGTGGATGGTGTCCCCCTTCGGAAAAACTTCCATTTGCTCTCTCGAGCTCACGGGGTTTTGCTGTCCTCACGGCTGTTAAACGCGGCAGCGCAGACTGAATCCAGAGCCCTCGGGCGGCGCCACGGTCCACGGTTGCGTTGCGACAAAAAAAATAAGCGGCTGGGTGCCACAAAAGGCCACGAGCAACCCCGTGGCGAACGAACGGATCCCGGCGCAAACAAACGTTCGCGGATCGTGGCTCCTTTCCTTTCCCCACCTTCCTGCCTCCTCCCTCGAGCAGCAACAACCGCCGCCGCCAAGAGTCCTGGGCTGGGACACGCTTCCTGCGGGCTTTCTTGGGCTGAGAGCCCGCTCCGACGGGACGGGACGGGACGGGACGGGACGGGCTCCTCCCGATGCCCTCCTCCAGCCACGGGCGAGGGAGATCGGCTTCTTCCTACCTTCGGACTCCTCCGGGTCATGCCCAGCGCCACCGCCTGCGAGATGCCCTCTCGCGTCCCGGGACGGAGGTTCGCGGCAAGTTTCCTGCAGGAGAGGAGGAGGAGGAGGAGGAGGAAGAGGAGGAGGAGGAGGAAGGGACGGAGCCTCTCCCCATTGCGCCCACGGCAACCCCACCCCTCCCAGGTGGCGCGGCTCCTCCTAGGAAGCGCAGGCGGTCCCGCAGGAGCTGCCCTCTCCCCTGCTTCTCCGGCGAGGCCTCCGCGCCTTCTCCGCCCCCCCCCACCGCGCCTTCCCCTTGTCTGGCACCAGGAGGCGGGCAGGTCGGAACAAGCGAGCGGCAGGTAAGCGGCAGGTTTGGCCCGGCGGCTCGGAGTCGGGCTGCGGCTCCCTCCGACGGCCGAGAGCGAGATCTCTTGAATCGGATCGGAGCCTGAGGGGCCGTGCCGCCCCAGTCCTTTTGCTGCCCGAGGCGGCGCAACCGGGAGCGTCGTCCTCTTCCCCCACCCGCTCCAAGCCTATTCAAGACGCGGAGGACTGAAAGCCGGGCGCATGATGTAGGGAAAACGTCGTGCAACTCCAGCAGCGAATATAGGACGCGCCCTCCAGTGGATTCCAGCTTCTTGGCTACCCTCTCAGGGTTTTCCTAGGTGTCAAGTGGCTTGCGAGCCCCTCCTTCAGATGGCACTTGGGAGCCAAGGCTTAAGATGGCATTAGCAAGGCATATTAAGCTCATCAGCCATCACGGTCTTGGCAGGCCACTCTCCCAGGCGGCACAGTGCCTTCTCCCTCCCTGGCTCTGTAGCCCTGCCCTCCTAGCCGCTGTGTCGTTGTGCCAGCTCTCCAAGTAGCTCTGCCACCACCATCACCACCACCCTTTCAAATGAGCCATAAAACTGCCAGAGAGCAGCTTGTGCTGGCCTGCTTAGTAGAGGATCTCTTTGTGTATGTCCTCTGGAGAGACCCCAGAGGGGGTTCTAGTAAAGTTGTGCATTCCTAAAGAGACTTTGAGTGTGTGTGTGTGTGTGTCGTGTGTGTGTCTAGCACTGCCTGGCACTGTTGACTGTTGCTGCCATGTCAGTCCTGCTGCGGAGGGCCACCGCTGCTTCTTAGACCACCCAGCTAGACCCCAACCCTGATGCAGAAAAAGCCCTGGGGACACGATGGGCAGCAGCAGCAGGAGCATCTGCAACAGCAGGAGGAGGAGGAGGAGTCCTCCGCCCAAGGCTAGGTGTGGCCTGGTTCTACAAGCCCTCTTTGTGGGCACAGGTGGGCAGTGGCACCTGCAGGGACTCTTGGCCCTTCTGTGTTTTCTACCTCGGTGAAGGTAACTGGAGGTGCCAGTGCTGGTGTGTGTGTGTGTGTGTGTGTGTGTGTGTGTGTGTGTAGGGGACTAGTGACCAGAACTCAGGCCTTGAGGGTGGGGGGTGGTTCTCATGCAGGGATGGGGTTGACATGGTTGAAAGCCCGGCTGAACCCTTGCCTCCTACTCATTAAATACTGAGTTGTCTCCCACTTCCAGTCTTGGTCACAGGAATATACGGACTGACGAGACGAGGCTTGCCACCCTCTTCCTTGGTGAGGGTGGTGGCATTCAGAAGACCCCCTGTCATAATCATACAGATCCATAGCAGTTCCATTTTTTATTTTATTTTATGGATTCGATGATTACTTTTCTTCCAGCCAGAACCTGCAATGCCACTAATCCCTTGAATATGGTAAATGGAAGGAGGAGGAACTGCTATTCTTGCTTTTCCCTATAAAGCCCCTTGCTCAAGAGATTTCTAGATATTCCACCCCCCCACACGCACACCAGTACCACTATTACTTTACCCTGTCCCTGGCTTAGCACTAGCATTGATATGATCTGCAGCTGTGAATGGAATGAATTCTGCTTCCCAGAGTAGAATTGGAGTGGAGACAAACAGTAGGGATGGGCATGAAATGAAAAAAAAATATGTTTCATTTCATTTCCCTTCGTCCCCCCCCCCCGATTTTCTTCTTTCTTTTCATACAATTTTTCCAAAAAATTCATACGAAACGAACCACTAACAAAATGGTTTGTGTGTGCGTGGGGGTGGAAAGTGGCGGAAGGGGGAAAAGTTTTTCTTAAAAAGCCCTGGGCTTTTTAAAAGAAAAGTTCCCCCCCCTCAAGCCCCGCCAGCCAGTTGAATGGGGCTGGGGTGGGGAAAATTTTCCCCACCCTAGCGCCGATCAGCTGACAGGCAGGGCTTGGGGAGATGGAGAAAAGTTTTTTAAAGCCCTGGGCTTTTTAAAAACCTCCCACCCCCCAATGTGGCTTACAGATGAACGAAATGGTTCATTTCAACAAAAACAACAAAACCACATTTAATTTAATTTTCTTTTATTTTCTGGAACTTGTCACGGTTGGGATTATTTTACTGTTTGAATCATGTCTCTGAAACAGGACATCGGCCAAAGAAACTCAAGGACCATAAGGCAGGTCTTGTGCAGTTAAGGTACTTGAACAACAGTCTTAGCAAACACACAGGTCACTTGAGAATAAGCCTTTCTTATTACAAAAGCTGTATTTCTTTTTCTTTTTTTGCACCACAGTTTTTTTAAATAAATAAACATCCTTGAGTACTAGCGGCAGTAAATTTTTCAGGAATCTATTGTCCCCCTGTGGCATTTTTTGTGGTTATGTATCTCTCCTGGCATTGTATAAGCGCTCACCTTAGCTGCCTTTCAGGACTGTCTTATTGCAACTTTATATGATATGCTAGTGTATTTGTAAATAAAGGAAATGCAATAAAAACACCACAAGTCTTCAGTGCTCTTCCAGCCAAGGCAAACCAAAATCAAAACAGGCGGTGTGTGTGTGTGTGTGTATGTGTGTGTGTGTGTGTGTGTGTGTGTGTGTGTGTGTGTGTGTGTGTGAATGACATAACAATGATAACCAGGCAGCAAGAAATGTGATTGAGTTGGGAGAAATTCCTTTTAAAGGCAAGGAGGAGGCCAATAAGAGAAGCTGAGTGCCCACTAACCAGCCTCTCCTCCATGTTTCGTAACAGGCAACAGATCATGGAGGACTTGGAGGTACAAGTTTGCACAAGGCTCAAAGAAACTGTTATTTATTTAATCAATTGCCATGCTACTTTACATATTTAACAATGCCTCAAAGCAACTATTTCAAATCATGTTGCAGGTGCTGAACATGAGTATTCCACTGGAACAGACTGCTCCCTGCGGGCTTCATAATATTGCCTTAACTGTATAGCATTATTGTGCCAATATAACTTTATGTTCGACCACCAGCTAAAGTGATTAGGATCCAATACCACCCACCAACACCATCACCAACACCAACAGCTCAAGGACTACATTCAGTATGCTGGGATCACATGCATCCTGGGGTTTCTTAGGCATAGCACATCTTTTAAAGTATTCTCTCATGTCTGAAGAACTTGACAAGTGTTTAATGATAAAATGGGCAGAGAACATGACAACCCCCCAAAACATTTTCATGAAATCATATAAACCTCCTTCTCTCATCAGTGGGTAAGCACAAGAGGTTGTGTGCTGTAGTGGATTTCTTAGACTGATGCAACAGAAACTATCACAACACCTGACCATCGTACATCTAATGAGCCCATGCAGGCCGTTGTCCACCTAACGACCCTATTCAGGCCACTGTCCACCTAACGAGCCTATTCAGACCAGAATGGCGTGAAAGCAAGGTGAACTATAAATTTGTGATCTCGCTACCAACCTTCCTCAGACTGATGAAGCTGCTTGGATGAGCACTGAAATGTTTCGATTTTGCAAGAAAAGAAGTCCAGTTGCCATGACTCAACTTTCGAACACCTGGAAATTACTACAATACTTCCAGTGCGAAAGTCTGTATCACCGTTTCAAATTCCTTGCTGTTGTTTGAAAGATTGATCCTGAAATGATCATTTATTACGCTTGGATGATGCTTTCTGCAAGGCTCCCTTGTACTAATATCCAAGGAGGCAGCCATGCTTGGCTAACAGAAAGTCCTACGGCACCTTTAAGGCTAGCATAGTTTATTTGGCAAGAGCTTTTGTGGACTCAGACTATGTCGCAGAGTGCATGGAGTCAAGGACTGAAGCCACAGGATTATATCCAAGCAGTTCTTTTAATGGTGGTATAATATCATGGAGTGGGACACTGAGAATGGCAACTGCAATGACACTGGCCATCAGTTTCAGCAAGCTGATAGACATAACTAGTGGTGCTTGGACTTTCTAATTCCATTTGTCTCTGGGTTTTGGACTTTTTGTCAGACCGCTCTCAGAGGGTTAGAGTAGGGTCCCACGTGTCCACAGCCCTTAGCCTCAGCACCGGCTCCCCACAGGGTTGTGTGTTGAGTCCCCTGCTCTACACTCTCTCTATACATGATTGCATCTCTACCCACCCTACCAATTAAATCATCAAGTTTGCTGATGACACCACTGTGGTGGGGCTCATTTCTGGAGGCGATGATTCTGCCTATCGGGACGAGGTGGAGCGGCTCTGTGCCTGGTGTGGAGACAATAATCTGGTCCTTAACACCACCAAGACCAAGGAACTGGTGGTGGATTACAGGATAAAAATGTGGACATTCAGCCCCTGTATATTGGCAAGGACTGTGTGGAGAGGGTGGCTGTATTCAAGTTCCTGGGTGTTACCATTGAGCAGGGCTTGACCTGGAGTGCTAACACCACTGCTTTGGTAAAGAAGGCCCAGCAGAGAATATACTTCCCCAGACTCTTAAAGAAAAACCATCTGAGTGAGAGTCTGTTGGTGTCCTTTTACCGATGCTCCATAGAGAGCATTCTCACATACTGTGTCTGTATTTGGTTCTCCAGCCGCACAGCCATGGATAGGAAAGCACTAGAGAGGGTCATAACCACAGCCCAGAAGATCATTGGTTCCCCTCTCCCATCTCTGGAAGAACTATACAGTTCCCGTTGCCTTAAAAAGTCACATAACATTCTACAGGATTCATCTCATCCTGGACATAGTCTGTTTGTACTGTTGACTTTGGGCAAGAGATACAGAGCAATAAAAACAAGAACAAACAGACTAAAAATAGTTTTTTATCCAAGAGCCATAACCACCTTAAATGCTGCAAACAAATAATGTGACCTTGGGAGTTGTGATGGATGTATATGAGTGATTTTAATTCTTTTCACCTTTTAAATTTTTCTTTCTTTCTAATTATTGGGTTTTTTTTTGTTTTTTTCCACACCTGGGATAGCTTTCAATTTTATTGTACTATGTAAAATGAAAATAAAGTATCTAATCTATTCTAAACATCCTGGCTAGATAAGGTCATTTACATGCACCTATGTGGTGAGAAGCGACAACACTTAGAAAGCTACACATTCCCTACTTCTGTCATGACTCCTCCTGCACCAGCAACAAGGTGGAAGAGCTGTCTCCACATGTTCAAATCTCTCTCTCTCTCTCTCTCTCTCTCTCTCTCTCTCTCTCTCTCTCTCTCTCTCTCTCTCTCTCTCTCTCTCTCTCTGAGCAAGGCAAAAGCATGCTAAGCATGCTAAGCTGAAGCATGCTAAGCACAAAGTCAAGAGGACAGGAGGACAGGAATATGGCAGACGAGCACTTTGTAAGTATGTGAGAAAGGCAGATGGAGATGGTTGTGACAAATTGCCAAGGCAACTGTCCTTCCCGAGATACCTGGCTCTCTGAGAAGCCTTGTACGGGCATGGAAAGGATAAAAAGTTTCCCGTCCAGACATCTTGTCCCCATGGAGTTCCTTCTCAAGATCTTACTGTGGGAGCAGAGAGGCTCATGCCGTGGTGAGTTCCTGTTCGAATCTGAATCTCCCAGTGTTTTTGGAGTACGCAGGAGCAGAAGGGAACTGCCCACAATTTGGGAAATATGCTGAGATGAAAGCAATGGTATGTGTCCATGTGGCTTTGGGAAGCAGTGGCACCTGGTCGCCTCTCAGGTGGTGGTGATGGAAAAGACAGCATAGGTGGGCAGGGCCTCAACCACGGCCACAGCTGGGGCAAAGATCTGTTACACGCACACATGCACATGCCAGCAAACATAGGAGGAAGGGGATACAGCTTGGGCCTTGAGCTGCATCGGACAAAGAAGCAGGAGGAAGTGGGCTGGCTAGGGAGCTTGTTGTGGGTCATTTGCCCTCTTGGCTGACCTCCATTGAAGCCAGGGAAGGGAGGAATACTAGTTTCATAATGGGAAAACGTGTGACAAGAAGGGGATGAAGAGCAACATGTGTTCAAAGCTGAGTTGGAGGAAGGACTTCTGCTCTAAATAGGCACAACTCCTGTATGCACAGATCCACGGTAGGTAGGTAGGTAGGTAGGTAGGTAGGTAGGTAGGTAGGTAGGTAGGTAGGTAGACTGATCAATCAATCGATCGATAGGTACACAGACAGACACACAGATAGATAGATAGATAGATAGATAGATAGATAGATAGATAGATAGATAGATAGATAGATAGATAGATAGATAGATAGATAGATACTTTACATTGCTGTTTACAGGGTGTGATTCTGCACCTCACTGTTGATTCTCATTTAAGGACATAGTATTTGGCACATGGTATGCATAAGCTGCTCTCTGGTAATCACAGATAGTGAATGACTGATTAAATGGTTCTAAGATGGGCTCTTCCTGTGCCTTGTGTTTGTTTAAGATAGCAGGTGGCCAGGTGTTGTGTGTGAGTGGTGGAGAAAGAAACAGGTCCACAGGTCCACAGTTTTGCAAGGTCAAATTGCTAAAGTAATTTAATGCAATATTTAGGACAGAATCTTTGATCCTGTGCAAAACAACAAATTATTCTTTCAGCTAATCATCTCTGAGGGCTATTACACTAAACCAAGTATAGGCAGTTGTGTCCCTGGTACAGTTTTTGGACTAAAACTCCCATAATGTTTCACCATCAGCTACACCAGCAAAGGGTGTGAAGTTCATTCCAAGTTGATGCAAATGTACCATATAATTGCGCTGTTGCTCTTCACATAAAAATATCCTAGGAAAATGCCTTGAAAGTGCTCACTTATCACACTGTCCCTCTTGCTTCTCATCTTTCTCTTTCATTATCACACATCCTACCCACCCCTCTCATTGACATTCAATTTTTTAAAAAAATATTTACAAAGTGAAGTAATGTTGAACTGACAAGGCATGGCAAGTGTTGCATTAGTACTGTGTCAATGTAGTGCTCTGAATCCAGCTAAACAGTGTTTTACCTTTATAGCTGAATTAGGAGCAAATATAATTAAAATATAGTTTACAGATTGCATTTTGACTGTCATCATTATAGGTGTGAGGAGAGGGAGGCAAAAGGAGTAGGATTTATGCTGACAACAGGCCTCACTCTGCAGAGTATCATCTTTAGGATGTGCCTAGCAACTGCCCAAAAGAAATGACAGTCACCAAAGCCAGAAAACAGGATGATATGATATAACGGGAAAGGCTATAAAAACCAAACCAACCTGCAGGTCCTGCCATCTGAACAAAATATAATCTACCCTAATAACAAACTATGATTTGTACTCATGATTAGTGCTAACATTGTGCAGTCAATGAACTGAATATTGAAACGAACAGTAAGAAATGTGGCATAAATGCCCCTCTAGTTGGTCCCAAAGGAAATGTAGGTCAAAATCACCAAAAACAACAATAACAATGACTTTTCAGTGCTTGCTTATTTGTTCTGTTCTCCATCCTCATTTTCAGACGGTAATGGTTTGCGTCCATTTCCAAAGCTGCTGAGTACGAATGCTACATCATCCTCTGTGTAGAGTACTGATGCGGTGGTACTCTTTGAAATACAGTCTTGCTCGGTCAGTCCCGACTGACAAACACCTTGAGTAGAGACCAAACCCCCATGTTGTCTTGATCCTGAGCCAGCAATTCTTTGCTTCACAAAGACTTGTTAAGTTGCGAAGGCTTTATTTATTTATTTATTTATTTATTTATTTATTTATTTATTTATTTATTTATTAGGCTTATATACCGCCCGTCTTCCCGAGGGAACTCCGGGCGGTTTACAACATAAGAGAATACTAATAACAGCAATTGAGTTAAAACAATTAAACAGTTTAAACAAATCAACACGAGTAACCAGACTAAGCGATAAAAATGACTTTGCAGATGGCGGGGAAAAAAAACTTCAGTCACCAAACGCCTCCCGGAAAAGAAGAGTTTTTAATGCCTTCCGGAAGGCTGGCAGGGACTCTGCTAGGCGCACGTCTGCTGGGAGGTGGTTCCACATGGTGGGGCCAGCCACAGAGAAGGCTCAGGTACGGGTGGATGTTCTCCGAGCCTCCCTGGGCGTGGCCACACACAGCATGTGCGCCCGTGACAACCTAGTCAGACGGGCCGATGTTGACCGCTGGTCGATCCGCTCTGTCAGGTAGTCAGGTCCTAGGCCATGGAGGGTTTTGTAAACCAAAACCAGGACCTTGAACCTGATTCGGGCTGCAACGGGCAACTAATGCAGGCGGGCCAGAACTGGGGTGATGTGGTCGAACCGACGCACACCCACCACCAGTCTGGCCGCCGCATTTTGAACCTGCTGCAGTCGCCGAAGGAGAGTCAAGGGCAACCCCATGTAGAGCGCGTTACAATAGTCCAGTCTCGAGATCACTAGCGCTTGCACCACAGTTCTGAGGGAGTCCCCATCTAGGTATGGACGAATCTGGGCAATTCGATGGAGATGAAAAAAGGCAGCCCTGGACACAGCGGACACCTGGGCCTCCATGGTGAGCGCCGGGTACAGGACTACACCCAGATTCCGGACAGAGTCCGGAGGCCGGAGGGAAAGGCCCTCCAAGGTGGGATAAGGGCCTGCATAGCCAGATGGGGAAGCCCCAAAGAACATAACCTCGGTCTTGTCGGGGTTGAGTTTGAGCCTGTTAGCCCTGGTCCATTCCATGACCGCGCCCAGGCACTGATCGAGGGTCCGGACAGCCTCATCTGCAGCGGTGGAAAAGGAGACATAGAGCTGCGTGTCATCAGCGTACTGATGGCAGCAGACTCCTTGTCTCCTAATGACCTCAGCCAGCGGCCTAATATAGATGTTGAACAGCATGGGAGAGAGGGACGACCCCTGTGGGACCCCAAAAGGGAGTATCCAAGGGGCAGACAACTCCCCCCCCCATGCTGAACCTGCTGGGGACGGCCCCTGAGGAAGGACCGAAGCCAACTGTAAACAGTGCCCCCGATCCCAACCTCAGAAAGCCGGTCCAGCAGGATACCGTGGTTGACGGTATCAAAGGCCGCTGACAAATCCAGGAGGACCAACAGGGAAGAACACCCCCTGTCGGCCCCTCGGAGGAGGTCATCTTCCAGAGCAACCAAGACTGTCTCAGTCCCCCGGCCAGGCCTGAACCCGGATTGGAATGGGTCAAGGATATGCCTAATTGCATATTTAACACCAAGCCACACAAAATACTTTGCATGACAATATGGATACTTCACAATGATAGTACTGGAAAAGTCATCCCTTTCTCTCCCCACCTCCAGGATAATGGCAACTTGGAAGACTGTGAGGTTGGCAGATGACAGAATTGCTCCTGCGAACCACAAGGTTGCTCAATATTTCACAATACTGTAAAGAGTTCTGCTGTATGTTGAGCAGGAAATGCCAGATATTTAGGAGGGAAAGAACTCAAAAGAGACAAAAGTGAGCATATAGCCAATATACAGCAGTTATGGGAGCACATCAGAGACTTTTGGAAGAAATCAGTGTGTGCTTTAGGGAATACTGTACAGCAAAACCCTTGACTATGGTGGTTACTTCACAGCCATTTTGTCTCTGTTAGTATTGCGCTTAGGAGCGGTACAAAAAATGTTACTTCACATTCGTTGCACAACGACTGAAATTTGTCTCGACACCCCCCCCCCCGGGAACGGGTGCTAAGCGTGACAATATTGTACCTGGTGCTGGGGTAGGGTTTTCCCTTGTCACGCTTTGTTCCCACTTTCTGTTCTGAGACAAGACATTGTGTAGTGATGATTGTCACGCAATAAAACATTTGTTTCTCTCAGAAAATTGTGTCCAGTTTTTCAGAAGCAAAATATCGAAAAAGAATTTTTAAGCCCCCCCCCCTCCCCCCAAAAAAGGAAAAAGGAAGCTAGACAAATTCAGTGTTTCTCACGGTACAAGACCATGAGGTAACACTTGTCACGAGACAAGTTATCACAACAATGGGACACTGAAACAGGGACAAAACCACGTGATCGCGACCAACGCTGTCACGGTACAAAATTAGTCATGGAACAAAGAAGAACGTGAAGTAACTACCTTTGTGAATCATGAAAAGTGTTAAACAGGTGTTGTTGGGGACCAAGGCCAAGATCATTCATGCAGTGATATTCCCAATTATTGCCTACCTTAGATAGATTGTGAGAAGAAAATAAAGCTGGGTAAAGTTATTTAGTTATTTATTTATTTATTTATTTATTTATTTATTTATTTATTTATTACATTTATACCCCTCCCATCTTCCGGATCGGAACTCTGGGCGGCTTACAAAACAGAGCAGTAAAATAAAACCAACAGTAGATTACAATTAAAAAAAATGAGGGGAGGCAGGACCCTCCAGCGGGGGTGGCGCAGGTAGGCAAAAAAAAAAAAGTTGAAGACAGTAGGAAAAGAAGGGGACAAAACACAAAGTAGATTGGTGCAGTAAGTAAAGGAAGACATGCCCTTTAGTTTGGAAGATCTGAGAAGAGCTGTTAGTGACACTGACAGGACATTTTGGAGGTCATTAATCTATACAGTAAGTGGCTTGGTGGCATAGAACAACAGTAGAGGAGACCTGAAGTTTTTACCCTGTGAACCCTGGTTTCAAAACATCCCTGTTCCAGATCCGACGAGTTCACTGCTTCTCAACATGCAACCCCTGTGTCTTAGCACATAGAGTGGCACCAGTGTCTTGATCTATGGATTCCTCCCTGGCAGCTCCTGACCTCCCCCTGCAGATCAACATGCTGGGTATGAAGAATCCAAGAGTGGAACAGAATCTCTAGCAGTCCATTGTGACTGAATCCCACATTCAGCCATCAATGGAAATGGAGACCGCAAAACAAGAAATCAAAATGGAAACTGCAGACAAGAGGACACACTCAGAAATAGTGGACTTCCTTTCCTAACCCTGCGTCAATGAGGAACAGCGGATGGATTTCAAGCACAAAACCAGGTAGGAGGGGGGCATGGAAGCATGGAAGGCATCTCTTATTTCTGCCTTTCTCACTGTAAATTAAAAAGGCAGGCCCTTGTAGGCACAATTGGGGGGGGGGCGGGGAGCCTGGAAGAAAAATGGATAAATAAGCAAATGACAAGTTCTCCTGCATTCTACAAGGACGTGGCATTTGAGGAAGAAGAAAATGCCTAGGAGTTTTTCAAAAAAATTATTTTTCTTTTTCAAAGGGGCCCTAGTGAAGGCAAGAAAGATAATTCTATTAATAATGTCAATGAAACAAAATATATTTCACAAAGGCTAATTGCTTAGTTCTGTATCAGTTAGTTATTTGTAGATCAACAGATGAGAAAGGATGGGTAAACAGCTGTCTTCAGCCATCTTGGGAGGAAGATTTAAGAAAAGGCTGTACCCTGAGCATAGATGACCTGGGTTAAGACAGACTGAAAATTATTTGCTTTTTTCTTTATAGTCTGTTGAAAGAAGAAAACATTTAGGCAAACTTTTAGGAAGCTATGGAAGAAGGCTTGATTAAAAAACATAATTTTATTATTTGGAAACCAAACAGACATATGGCTATGAATGGTGCATACCTCCTATCTATAATATTTAGGGTTGTCATCTCAACCTATTCTGACTGGCAGCAGGGACTGCCAGCTTGAAGTGACAAAGCAAGAATCCAGGAATGAAGGCCAGAAATTGGGGTGAGAAGTGAGTGAGTAGGTACACTTGGGTCTATTGTGCCATTTGGAGCAAGGAAGGGAGTGGAGAACTAGCACTACAACTCATGAGACTCCTGGGCGTATAAGACCTGGTAGAAGCAGCAAAGATATTTGGGAAGACTCCCTTTGGGTTGGAGGTGAGTTTTCATTAAGCCTCATCAGCAGTGTAGGACCTAGAAAAGCTCCACCCATGTTGTGGATATTGTAGGTGCAGTAGCCTAGCGTGTGAGCTGTATGGGTGGATCGTGACAAGCAGCTGATAGGTATATTTAGTCACTCATCAATTTGTTGAATGTGCTCCTTCCCAGTCTATATTGCCATAGCACTTGGTTTATTCAAACTCTTCTCCTGCCTATTTCTCCTGGCACTGGAAAAATAAGTACAGTAAATGGCAGTGAGTCTGACTTGACAGACTGGCTCTGTATAAACCTATGACACTGTTGCCGAACTTATGGCATGGGTGCCAAAGGTGGCACTTGGAGCCCTTTCTGTGGGCACCCGACATTGCCCCTTTCACAGCCACCTGTATTCAGGTTCAATTGCTGTATTGGCACTTGGGCAAAAAATGAGTGGGTTTTGACTTGCAGTTTGGACACTTGATCTCTAAAAGGTTTGCCATCACTGACCTATGATGTTTTCACACTTGGAGTGTTACATTCTTACAGCACACGTGGATTATGTGCTTTGTAATGTTCTGAGCACTAGACACAGAAGAAAGTGAAACTCATATTTATTTATTTATTTATTTATTTATTTATTTATTTATTTATTTATTTATTATGCCCATTGGTAAGAAAGCTATTTAATCCTAGTGGTACAGGAGTGATGATATTTTGGATGAGGAAGAAGAGGAGAAGTGTAAGGCAACAAATGACTATTTTTGGGGGGTGGGGCTTCAAAGCTGAGGCTCCATTTCCTGGACTGAGGAGTATGTGCTGAGGATCATATGCCTGTGGTGGGTGAGGTGGAGGAAAGCAGCAGGAAAGCCCAGATCCAAAAGTGGCAACTATGTGTGTGGCGGGCTCCTGTCCACGTTCTCCCTTGCCTTTTCTCTACAAGGGAGGGGCAACTATGTAGGTGTACTAAGGATGCCTTTTTTCAGGACAGAGAAAGGGAAATGGACTCTGGAGGCTGAATTGATGTTAAAAGGAAATGGATGGAAGGAGGGCATGGTGCAAAGCCACACCCAGGGCCGGCGCTAGTTTTTTTTTGCACCCTAGGCGAGGGGCGGGCAGGCGGCAGGTGGGCAGTGGGGGCGGTGGGGGGCGGGGCAGTGGGGGGGTGGCGGGGCAGTAGGAGGTGGTGGATGACAGGGGACGGCAACGGGCGTGGGGGCAGATGGCGATGGGCACGGGGGGTGGGCAGTGGGGGGCGGCAGGGGGACAGCGGTGGGCGGTGGGGGGATGGACGGCAGTGGCCAGCGGTGGGGGGGGTGGCGGGGGGCAGCAGGCTGGCCAGCGCCCCCACTCCATTTTGGCACCCTAGGCAACTGCCTAGTTCGCCTTAATGGACGTGCCGGCCCTGGCCACCCCCGTGATATGTCAGCCATATCTATTGTCTAGAGGGCATGAGCAGAGTCAACCTCCCTTTATGATAGTTCCCTGATTTTAGCACATGATCCTTTGCATGAGGGGTAATGTTTTTGGATGATTTCCCAAACCAGGGATACACTGGCTGGGGAGTTGTCTGGGAAAAAACAGTTACTTTCTCAAATTCCAGTTTTACTGGTGGCTTTATCAGCTTGTGGATTCTATGGCTTCATAGTCTTGAAACACATGTGTCAACTGGCTCAACCAATGCAGAAAAATCATGGTTGGGAGATCATGTTGTCAGTTACCAGCAGTTGACTCATTCATAGCAGTCACAGGGGAATACCCCTGAAGCCTTGCCTGAGAAATTCCTATGATATGGTTTCAGTTTGTAAATGAACTATGGGAAAGTCCCAGTCCACATTGTTCCCCCCGCCCCCCACCTCATGCCTCTTCCTAGGGGCCCCTTCTTCAGCTGTCAACCATTGTTTTGAGAAATGCCAGGCTTGCTGCCATTTTACTCACCTTAATTGTACCCTTCTTCTTCAGATAAAAATGATAATTTTGGACAGTTTTTAATAGAGATGGCCACGAAATGCCAAAATGGCGGTCATTTCCATTATTCGGCCCCTGGCCCCCCACTTCGTTCTGTTACCGTTATTCGGGCCCCTGGGACCTGCTTCGTTTCTGTTTTTTTTGGTTTTTGGAACGGCTGCGGGGAGCCCTCCCAGGGCCAGGTGCCTCCGGAGCTGGCAGCATGCAGGCCGGGAGAGTGTTCCCACAGCCACGGGGAGCCCTCCTGGGGCCGGGTACCGCCGGAGCGCCACAGAGATCACTGGAGAGGGGAGTGTGTGAGGCCGGATCGCAGCCCCCTGCCTCAGTGGCAAACAAAAAAAGCCCGCGTGGGGCCAAACCCGGAAGTGAACCTGAACTTCCGGGTTACACAGGGCTTGTCTTTCAGCAGACAGGTCACCGCTGACACCTTGCCTGCGCCGGCAAGGAGGAACCCGGGAGTCCGGGACAGCCACTGCCTCCCAAGGCTCAGCCCGTGCCTGGCCAGCAGCTTGCCTTGACCGGTCCCACTCGCCCCGCAAAGCCTCCGAGAGGCCCTGAGGAGGGAGGTCCCGGCGGTGGCGACGGCAGTGTCTTCAGGAAGTCTGGCTTTTCTCCATTTTTAATTTTTTTTATGCCGACCACATGGCCGCGCTACAGCTGTAGCGCGGCGGTAGGCTTTCCCCCCTCTTCCTGGTTGCTGACTGGCTGCCATCCCTGAAGGACTTCCGTGCCAGCACCAGGTAGGAGACATTTCCGCACCCCCACATTACCAAACCAAACCCAACTGAACCCAATTTTCTCGGTTCTGTTCGGTTCGTGTAAAATTTGCCCCTAGGGTCGGTATTCGTTCCATTACGTAACAGAACGAATAATGGATAACGGTAACGGAAAATTGGTCGTTTCGTGCCCATCTCTAGTTTTTAACCACGACTTAGCTACGCTGGACAACCTTGCAGGGAATATGAATAGTTTGTTACAATGAAATATAGCGACGTGAGGAAATATTTGCTGAGTAGGCAAACTATCAAGCTGTATGACCACATAATAGCCAGTAGATGTCATCAAACTCACATCAACAACCAATACAGTACAGTGTTTATTTTTGAAGACAAGAGTAAGGCCATGCTTTTCTTGTTAAATGTGGGCAAGTCACGTTTGAGTTGCAGAAACTCTAAAATATTTTAAAAAGATATTTATTTATTCATTCATTTAAAATATTTTTACCCTGCTTTTCTCCTTAAAAAGGATGCAAGATATTAAAGAAGTGTTCTTTACAAAAAAAAACATTGGGTCCCCCTCATACGATGAGTTTCCATGGCAAAGAAGGGCTTCACAACCATGTTTCCCATCACTCTACCCACTATACCACAATGCCTCTTGTTCCTTTTTGGAAGGCAGTTTTCCCCGTACATGTGGCCAGGGATTTTGGAAGTTGTATGTTTCCTCTCTGCCATGCTCAACTCATAGCTGCCAAGTTTTGCCTGCTCCCCCACACACATCTCAGCAGCGGTGGCACTGGTGGCTCTCTCTTATAGGGCCCCCTCCCCTCCCCCACCTGCTCCCCCGTTCACCCCTCCCCCACTCAACTGTGGCAGAGGCCCCCTCCCCTCTAACAGGAGTGACCCCTCCCCTCCCGAGCCCCCTTGTTGTCGCTTACCCCCCTCCTTTCCACCAGCCTGGGCTCACCGTGCCTGCCTACCTGCCTGCCTGCCTGCCTGCCTGGCCGGCACTGGGGTGGGGTGGTGTCCCTCTCCTTCTGTCTCCTTCCCTCATGGCCTGGCTCACCTCTTCTTCCTCCTTCTTCTTCTTCTTCTTCTTCTTCTTCTTCTTCTTCTTCTTCTTCTTCTTCTTCTTCTTCTTCTTCTTCTTCTTCTTCTTCTTCTTCTTCTTCTTCTTCTTCTTCTTCTTCCTCCTCCTCCTCCTCCTCCTCACCCTCGCCGCAGCCATCTTGGGAGCCTGCCAGGCAACATCCAGGGAACAACAGCCCCACTCCTCATTGCCACGGCAACAGAGCCCTCTGCCTTCCTCCCTCCTCTCTGCGCCAGGAGGAGTCAAAGGGTACCAGAAAGAAGGTGCCCTGCTCCCAATTGGCCGAAGAAAGGAAGAAGGGTGAAGGAGGCGGGGAGAGCCATGGTCATGGGCTGAGGCAAAAACATAATTCAGGCTATGGCATGGGTCAGGGACTGGGGGGGGAGGAGGCGGGAGGTCGCACTCTTAAAGGGGACACAGCTCAGAAAGAAAGGACGCATTGGTTCCTCTTCCTCCCTGCCTCCTTCCCTGTCTCCACCGAGGGAGCGCCAAGCCACCCATGGATCTTCCTTCTACTCTTGCTTCTGTCCTGGGACATTTCTGGGAAAGTAAATGATCTGGGAAGAGGGCGGGGAGGAAGGGTGAAAAACGGGATTTCCCAGCCAATATGGGAAGGTTGACAGCTATGGCTCAACTCCATCATGCCCAGCCTGTTGAAGATTCCTATAGCTTTCTGTTTTTATCTAAGAAGTTAGCTTTTATTGGTTTAACCCAATAAAGACAATGCCCACCCTTGCCCTTGGATTGTATGCAAGGACCACATGGCTTTTCTTCTTTTTAATTTTAAGGTCATTTTCATATTATTTTCAAACGAGAAACTGGTAATAGATTTGGGGAAATTGCATATATTAAGGCAAATGGCAGCTTTACCTCTATACAGATGTGTTTCTGAACTCATCCTGCTGAAATACATCCTGTGGGGATGACAAGGAACATTTCTGATCCATGAGATAAGTTCGCATGTGCATATCCACATTCGACGTAGAGCATTACCAATTTCCCCAGTCGAGGCCCAGGCAGTGTTTTACCCAGCATGGTCTCTGAGGGGTGCTTCCCATAACCAGCCTATTGTTAGCAGGGCCGGCGCTAGGGTTTTTTGCGCCCTAGGCGAGGGGCAGGGGGACGGGGGTGGTGGTGGCAGGGGGCCAGGTGATGGTGGGCAGCGGTGGTGGCGGTGGTGGCAGGGGCCGGGGGGCCAGGTGGTGGTGGGCGGCGGTGGCAGGCGGGCGGACGGCGACGGGCGGGGGGGACAGACGGCAGTGGCCGGCACCCCTTGTCCATTTTGGCGCCCTAGGCAACTGCCTAGTTCGCCTTAATAGACGCGCCGGCCCTGATTGTTAGGCAGAATGCTGGGGCCGAGCACTAGTACACCCCCAGCTGGTCAATTTGCTGGAGGACAATTTTGCTGGAGGACAAAGCTGTGTTAATGCACACTATTTGTTGCAACCCTTAAAGCAGCACTGTCTGCTTCAATGTAGTAGAAGATTCCGTTTCCATGGACTGTACTGAAGTAGGGCTGAAGTGGAAGTTGAGCCAACTTCTATATGAGAAGCACAGGGAGGGTGTTTTCTAGCTCTTTATCTGAGGAAACATAATATCTTGGGTCAATGCTTAAGCTTGCTCCCAGATCGTGCGGTTGTGATATTTACTGTTGATATCTCCAATTCTTCCCCGTTTCCCAGCTTTTGATATGAAATTGCCTTCACACCCTCTACTGCCTTTCTCTGCTTTATTCTCAGTGGATTTCCCTTTGATGTGAACAGATATTCCTGCATGCAAATAATCATAGGAAGTTGCGGCAGGAAGGACCGCATAGGAGGAGTGTGTCACACATTTCACCGAAGAGCTGATGTCATCTTTTTTAAATTCCAAAAGATTAGAGTTCAGAGGATCAGGAAACGTCTGCAGAACTTAGAAGCGGTTTGTGACTTCTGTCAAGTGACAGATTTATTGGGGTCCTTGGTGATAAGTGACCTGTGGACATTTCTTTGCAGATCAAGCAATTCTCAAGGTTCATTTGGAGAGGAATGCTGGAGAGGGAGGGGAGGGGAAGGATTTATTTCTTTGTGGGATTGATGCTCACATTGGGATAATGTAAGACAGTTTGGAGAAGGCAGGGTGTTTCATACCATCTTGCAATGTTATACTTTGTCAAGAATGACTTCTTTCTACCCTAGAGGGATGACCAGCATGAATGGGTCATTGTCAACACTTTGAAAACTTCTTTGGGGACTACAGCTCCCTCTTCCCCTGCACACACGGCCACAGATCATGCTAGTAGGAAGATGGTGGGAGCTCTATTTAAAAACTGTTTTTGAAGCACTAGCCATAGGGTCTTCAAACAAAACAGGAAAAGGGGAAAGGGCACAGGCAAGGCATTAAAATACCCCCTTCACTTTCCTCATTTTAATGATCCGATCTTATATAAGCTCTTTCTTTCTGTCTGTATTTCTTCTCCTTTACAATCCCGGACTCTCTCTCTCTGTGTGTGTGTGTGTGTGTGTGTGTGTGTGATGCAATACTACTGATACATAGGGCCTTTTTACATGACCCCTAAGATCCGCTGGCCACTTAAATTCGGACCAGATATCTTAGGGGTTCATCGCTCTTCCTGTGTCCCCACCCCCTCCGCACTTCCTGGCTGCTGGCTGCGTGAGGGGAGGGAGAAAAAGAGAAAGAAAAGCATGCCGCTCACCTCGTTCTGCCTCTCGTCTCTGTAAAAGTAGCTCTTAAAGAGGTGGGAGCCAAAAAACAACAAACAGAAGCAAGGAGAGCCCCGCACTCACTATCGTTACACCGGATCAAATAATTTTCACCTCCAAAAAGCAGGTACTTGAAAGGTGCGCTGGGACGCGCTAAAGTGGGTGGGGTCGCACTTAATTTCCTGTTAATTCCGGAGCTGGTGGGTAAACATTTTTAAGCTCCAGAGCTGGGAGCCATTTGCCCCGGAGTTTAGGGGTTGTGTATAAACGCCCATAGTTTGCTTATTCTGGGTTTTGTTTCTATGTCTGCTATAAACAAGGCAGTCATGTTGCAGGTAATGAGGATTTCCCCTGGTCCATATCAAATGGGACTAGCTTCAGAAAGCAAGACAAAACCTTATCAAAGTGTTGTGGCACACAAATATTTGCCAACCTTCGCCATGTCCTAGTTGAAAATGTTGAACTGAGATCACAGGTACTGATCAGAATCCAGCCATCTTTTCCTCTTTTAACCATTAAGTAATTCATGGCAGTAACAATGGCTGATACAGACAATTCCTCCCAAGGTTTAGCTAGCTAGCAGGAATAGGGAGAATTAACACCACTGGACATACTGATCTCCCTCAACAATCATTCCCTACCCAGGAGGGAGAAAAGATGACTCACTGTTGACTTGTGAAAATATAAAGAGAAATATAGAGAAAATATAGAGAGGAGTGTTCTAAGACAAGACACCCTGTAGTAACGATTGTCATGCAACAAAACATTCATTTCGCTCAGAAAACTGTGTCCGTTTTTTTTATTTATTTTGACTTTTCAGAAGCGAAATGTCAAAAAAGAATTTTTAAGCCCCCCCCAAAGGAAAAAGGAAGCTAGACAAATTTAGTGTTTGTCAGGGTACAATACTGTGAGGTAACACTTGTCACGAGGCAAGTTATCACGACTATGGGAACAGTGAAACAGGGACAGAACCACATGATTGCGACCAACACTGTCACGGTACAAAACTAGTTGCGGAACAAAGAAGGATGTGAAGTAACCGGCATATTCGGAATTCAAAATTGGTCCATTAGTCAGCTCAGACTGCATGGGGTCAGAACTCTCTGCACACACAGCTAGCAAAGATATGGCAACTTCTTCCCTGATTTTATAAAAACCAGCTCTGAATCTATCACAGTGGGGTAATTTTTTCAATTTGAAACTTTTTAATAATTGTTTTAATGTTGATTATTATTACTGGAGTGTTACATTGACCTTTGTGCTTATCTAGAAATTGATTAATTGGTAATGAACTTACCAATTTTCTGGCATTCACATCCAGTATTACTTCTGATTCATACAGATTTTCCATAAATGTATTACTAATAATAACTATTTGTTGTTGTGAATTTACTATTGCTCTTTCCTTTATTTTATTCCAATTGTTCTTTTTGTTGCCTTCCTTTCAACTGCATATGATAGCAATCTATTATTTTTATTTCCATATTCATAGCATTCTCTCTTTAAATAATTCATAGGATTCTACCTGCATCTAGTGCCTCTAACTCTGCTTTAGCTTTTGTTAATTTAATAAAGCAAAAAGTGTTAATTGTGTTAATTCAATAAGTGCCTCATTTGATCCTGATCTTTTATGTTGTTTTGACAGCATTTTAAATTTATTTTGCAATTGTTCTTGAAGCTTATTTTTTCTTTTTTCAATCTTTCATAATGAATTTCCCACATTAATAAGCCTTTAACATTTTCCATAACAATTCTGGTTTAGTTCCTTCTTTGTTGTTTATATCATAAAAGGTTTTTATCTCATTCTTAATTTTTCCAATAATTTATGTATTTAAACATATATTGGAAACCAGTTTCCAAATTCTAAATTTGTTCCTTATTTCGTTAACCCAGGAAAGTTTTATTGGCCCATAGTCAGAAGCTATCACTGGGGCAAATTGTATTTTACCTAAAGTTGAAGCCAAAGTCTCCGAAATGAAAAAGTGATCTATTCTTGAATAAGTAGTGTACCTTTTAGAGAAATATGTAAATTCTCTCATTCTAGGGTTTAAATATCTCCATCCATCTATTAAACCTAATCTCTTTATTAATTTCCCAATTTCAATACCCTCATTTAACATTTTTCTATTTTTAAAAACCTTGTATCTATTTTACTTAAGATACAGTTTGTATTCCCTTCCCCACAAAGAATGGTTTCTCCACACAAAAAATTTCTAACCTCTTTTAGCAAATTCTGCATAAATTGTGCATCACCTGTATTAGGTTCATAATAAGAGTCACTATGATCTATATGCCATCAGGGTCTCCCAGCTGATCCATCAGTTCAGATTTTGAATTTTTCACAGATATTACTGCCACCCCTCAGAATTTATTTGTTCCATTTACAATATACTGATCTCCTAACATTGGATGTTCAACAATTTCTTTTTTGTTCTTCTTCTGATGATGTTCCTGTAGTGGCAATATATCTGCTCCACATTTTTGAATAACTGATGGTCTGCCTAGACCATTTTAACTGATGACCTGCCTGGACCATTTATATTATACTTGCATCACAGAGACTTGGCTGGATGAGCCTGGGGGTGTCAACCTCACTCAGCTTTGTCTTCCGGGTTTCTCTGTGGAACAACAGGCCAGACCAGGGGGATGGGGTGGTGGAGTGGCAATCGTCTACCGCAACTCCGTCCCTCTTGCTAGATGCCATGTTCCCCAATTTCCTGGTTCTGAATCTATGTACTTAAAAGTAGGAGCCAGGGACAAAACAGAAATCCTCTTGGTATGTTGCCCTCAACGTGACACAACAACTTCTCTACCTCAGCTTACTGAACTGATAAAAAGGCTGATGTTGGAGTCCCCTTGGCTCATCGTTCTAGGGGACTAACATCCATGCTGAGGCAGCTCTGTCAGAGGTATCTGAAGACTTCATGGCCTCCATGTCAACAATGGGCCTGGCCCAAATGGTGTCTGCCCCAACCCATCCTACAGGCCACACCTTAGACTTGGTCTTCTGCCCTGATATGGACAGTGGGGACATTGAGGTAAAGGAACATTTAGACTCACTGTAACTCAGAGCTTGGCCAGTGGGGGAAGTCAGACAAAAGCAATACCAGAAGGTTGATGAATCCAGATGATTTTCTAACTGCCGTTGGGGAGTTCACTACCTCTCTGATGGGTGATTCTGTTGAATCCTTGGTTGAACTCTAGAATGGGGAAATGAGCAAAGCCATTGACCGGATAGCCCCTAAACACCTCCTTCCTCAACATAGACCCAAATTGGTGGCTTGGTTTACTGGGGAGCTGGCAAAATTGAAACAGGTGGCCCATAGAGCTGAAAGGTGTTGGCGGAAAACCCAGATTGAAACAGACAAAGAAACAGTGAAAGGCCTTTGGAAGGCTTACTCCAAGCAGTGGAAGCAGCAAAGAAATCATTTTTCTCTACCACAATTGATTGGGCACAAAATCTCCCAGGGCAGCTTTTCCGAATAGTCAAAAGTCTGCTACATGCTGACCCACGGGTGGATAACACAGGCCAATCTGTATATCACTGGGAAGAATTTGTACAACAATTTGCAGGCAAAATTGAACAGATCTGGGCTACCTTGGATGATGCTATTGACCCAGAGCCTGTAAATATAATGCCCCGCCCTGCTTGTCCTGTATTAATGGATGACTCCTACAGCTGGATGATGTGGTCAAGACCCTTGGGGAGATGAGGGCTACTACATGTGTGTTGGATCCTTGCCCCTCATGGATCATAAAAGCTACCAGAAAAGGTTCAGATGACTGGTTAGGAAGAGTAGTGAATGCCTCCTTACAACAGGGTAGGATTCTAGCATGCTTAAAGGAGGCAATAGTAAAACCAGTGTTAAAAAAGCCCTCCTTAGACCCAATGATACTGAACAATTACCGACTGGGATCAAAGATCCCATTCTTGGGGAAAGTTCTAGAGCAGGTTGTGGCCTCACAGCTCCAGAGGTTTCTGGATGAGATAAACTACCTGGATCCATTTCAGTCTGGCTTCAGGCCTGGCTATGGGACTGATATGACACTGGTTGCATTAGTAGATGACTTACACAGGGAAATGGATAGGGGATCTGCGTCCCTTTTGATTTTACTAGACCTGTCACCTGCTTTTGACACTATAGACCAGGGGTCCTCAAAGTTTTTGAACAGCGGGCCGGTCCACCATGCCCCAGACACCACTGGGGGCCGGACCACAAGCAGGTGGGCAGGGTGCAGGAGGAGCAGTGGTGGGGCCTCAGGGCCATGCAGGGAGTAGGAGACCTTGCCGCAGCCTTCCTGTTTTAAATTGCCCCACTCGGCTGCACCCACTGCCCCAACCATCTGGGCGGTGGGGGGGAGGATTGGGGGGGACCTTGCTTTAGGCCTCCCACTCTGAATGCCCCACTAGACAGTATGCTGATCATCTGGGTGGTAGTTGGGGGGAGTGGGAGAAGTGACATAGCCCACTGCTTTGAACTGCCTCAGCAATAGAAGCAGCTGTGGAGGCTGGCTTGTTCGCAAAGCAGGGGGTAGGTGGTGGGGGGGTTGCAGTTGGTCCCGGGGGCTGGATTCAGGACCTTGAGGGGCCGCATCCGGCCCCAGGGCCTTAGGTTGAGGACCCATGCTATAGACCATGGCAGCCTCCTGACTCGTCTCTCTGAAATGGGAATTGGGGGGACTGCATTAAAGTGGCTCCGGTCCTTCCTGCAGGAAAGAATGCAGACAGTGCTGTTAGTGATCCATGTGTGACTCTATGTCAGTCAGTCAGTCAGACACCTTTATTGGCATAAATAAATAAATAAATAAGTAAAATAGACAATGGACAATAGAGAATAAAATACACAATTGGGAAAGTGTACATGCCCAAACCAGTATCAATTAAAAACAGGGAAGGATGGAGGGAATATGGGAGTATTGTAATAGAACGAGAGCAAGAGGATGTTCCCATGTATCCTTATATTTGTCCAGCCAAAATTGACTGCAGACCATCCAGAATGAACGGACTATATTTGGGGGTGTTGAACAAAAGGCCCGTTAAGTAACTGTGGCCTGCGTTGCTGGATTAACAGATGGATAAATGTGGCAATCTGCCTAGTGTGGGTTTTGTCTAAGCCTGAGAGAAGATTATGCAAAATGAACTCGTCCTGGTGACCAGGGAATCTAGCAAGATGTGGCTCTAGGTGGGAAGCGCGAATGTCCTTATATAGAGGACAGTATAGGATCATATGCGCCAGAGACTCGATGGTCCCTGAATTACAGGGGCATAACCGAGGTGTGACTCTATGGCTGCTGACCTGTGGAGTCCCCCAGGGTTCTGTTCTGTCTCCTGTGTTACTTAACATCTATATGAAACCACTGGGAGAGATTATCAGGTCTTTTGGGGTTAAGTGCCACCAGTATGCTGATGATACCCAGCTGTACCTCTCGTCAATGACGTCATCTCAGGATTCTAAGGGAGCTACTATCTGAACTTTACATGAATGTTCAGCTGCAGTAATGACCTGGATGAGGAAGAACAAACTGAAACTAAATCCAGACAAGACAGAGGTGCTTCTGGTCAATCGAAATGGAGAACAAGGGATAGCGATGCAACCTGTACTGGATGGGGTCACCCTCCAATTGAAAAACCAGATATGCAGCTTGGGGGTGCTCTTGGTCTCATCCTTGAGCTTCAATGCCCAGGTTACGGCTGTGACCAGGAGCGCATTTGCACAATGAAGGCTAGTACAGAAGTTACACCCATTTCTTGAGAAACTAGCTCTGGCCACGGTGACACATGCCCTAGTGACATCCCGGCTAGACTACTGTAATGTGCTCTATGTGGGGCTACCAATGAAAAGTCTCAGAAAACTCCAATGAGTCCAAAATGCAGCAGCCAGATTGCTGCCTGGGGCGGGGTACAGATATCACATTACACCTCTATTAAAGCAGCTCCACTGGCTGCAAATCAGCTATCAGACACAATTCAAGGTGTTGACCTTGACCAACAAAGCACTGTACGACCTGGGTCCTAGCTACCTCAAAGATCCAATCTCACAGTATGAACTGGGTCAGGTGTTAAGATAATCAGGAGAGGCCCTTCTCTCCATCCTGCCATCCTCACAGGCAAGTCTCGTGGGGACTCATAAAAGGGCCTTCTTGGCTGTTGCGCCCAGACTCTGGAACTCCCTCCCACTAGAAGCCAGGACTGCCTCCTCTCTGTTGTCTTTCCGAAAACAGGCAAAGACCTTTCTCTTCAGACAAGGGTTCTCTGAATGATAGACTACCTATTATGTGACTTTTAGATAAATCTATCATACATGAACACAGAATTTGTGCTTAGAGACTTTGTGATTGCATTGACACTATGTTCTCAATGTTAGTTTCCCTCACTCATAACTTTACATGGAATTTTACTCTCTTTTTAACTGCTCGTGTTCTTTGGTCGCTTTAATTCAATGTTGTCTTTCGATGCTGTAGGATGCTGTAGTTCTCAATGCTTGACTATGTCTTAATTGTACTGGAGTGTATATTATCCCTCATTACTGTAAGCTGCCTTGGGTCCTTTTCAAGGAGAAAGGTGAGGTAAAAATACCTTAAAATAAATAAATAAAATAGACATAAGAAATTATATTGAAATTATCTAGCATTAGTTATAATTTTATAAGCTGTTTTCTCAAACATCTTTCAAAATATTCTTTTTACACATTTCATTGTATGTCATGAGGTTTAGTTTGTGATCATGCCTTACTAAACAAGATTGCCTACTTGCTCCTCCCTTTATTCCTACCTCCTTGCTTTCCTGCCTCCCTTGTACCATCCCAACCTCACCCCCTCCCTTATCAACCCCCCCCCCCTTCTTGGCCAGGTAATGAAAACAAATCACCAGCTCATGTTTGATCTGTGTCTTATTAGGACCCTAATATTGCTCAGACCTGTCAAGCATCCCATTTCAGGCGGGACAATACTTTTTTTTGGCCTTTGTCCCATCTCTGTCCCAGAGCATTTATTTTACCAGAAATGTCCCAGGCAGCGGTGGGGGCTGCTTCCCAGGATGGAGGTCATAGAAGGGAACGGAGTGAAAAATGCGCGGGAGCCCCACAGGGCATGGGGTGGCGTGGCGTACACTGGCTTGTTTCACTGGCCATGCCAGTTTCAGGGGAGCATCCACTGATGGGAGAGAGAAGTCTTTGCCAGCTCAATAAAAGCTAGCACACACACACACACACACACACACACACACACACACACACACACACACACACACACACACACACACACACACACACACACACACATATTGCACCTCCTGTCCCGGCCAGCGCCATGTAAAACTTGATACCTATGAATAATGCTTCCCCGTATTTATGCAGCTCAGAATGTTTTTGCTCTCTTTTTATAAATATTCATGCTTAACTGCTTACTATCTCAGAGCTTTGGGTGAAGCTGATCTTCTATATGGCCATCTTTGTTGGTTGCAGACAACACCCCCCCCCCCCCACACACTATGTTACTTATATTTTTTGTAATAACAAATGTTGCCATGGCCTGAATGATGGCTGAGGGGAAAGATGGGAAGAGCCGGGAAAGGGAGTGCCATTAATTGAAGGGGTCAGGGAGTTGGAGAGATCCAAAGATCTGTTTGGACCCATCTCACAGGAGAGGAAAGATCAGTCAGTGTGAATGGAAGGATCACTCAAGGAAGAGAGAAAATAGATCACCACAAAGACAGGAACCATTTAAGCTTGAACAAGATATCTCCAGTTTCCACCAGCTTGATGTTCCCTATATGAACGAATCAATGAACCTTTTGGGGAAAATGCTGTTTTAATTATTTTTAATTTGTTATTTTTTTAATCAATCCATTCAAAATACCAAAATAGAACAATATGTGTTATATAATACAACAATAGTAGCTTTCTTACTCATAAACCCTCATTCCTTAATTTATATTAGGGATGGGCACAAAACAAAAAATGAAATGCTGTTTTGTCATTTCATTACGTAACGTAACAATATGAACCAAAACAAAATGAAATGATGAAGCAGCATTTCATTACAGATGAAACAAAACTGTCACTATGTCATTAAAATGAACTGTTTTGTTGCCTCTGTAAAATGGCCTGCCGCCATGGGTAAAAACAAAAACAAACGCTGACCAGCCCATGGGCCAGCTGGTCAGCACTAGGGTACCAAAACAACAACAACAAAAGTGCTGGTCGGTGGGAGGAAAAAACCTGTGACCATAATAAAAAACACAAAATAAAAGAAAATGAAATGCGAAATGATTTTTTTTAAAAAAAATCATTTTGTAATAAATGAAACAAAACAGGGGGAAGAAATGAAAAATGAAACAAAACGCCATTTTGGCATTTCGTGACCATCCCTAATTTATGTATACAATGTTTACATTATTTATCTTCTCAGGTCTCCCCCCCCCCCATGGCTCCTTATTGCATTTTTAAAATCTAGCTGACACTGCGTAAACTAACTAGCAGTCCAACCCATACTCCAACCAGCAGTCCAACCTACAGAGTAAACCCATTGTTTGCTCCAGTGTTTGATTCAATATCAGATTTCAGCAGGGGGTGGTGTATCGCCATACAGTCATCTTGTTTTTCTGTATAATCTGACTTGATTAATCAGTTTCTCCATCAGCACCACTGTTTTGGTCATGGAAGTTCTGCAGTATGCTGTTTTTTATTGCAGTTACAGGAACATTTGTTAACAAGGGAAAGATACTCTCCAGAAAAAGCAAGTGGCACTACATAAAAATGAAAATATTTATGCAGCAGAGGGTTAAGAGCCTCTCAATTCCTCTTTCTGAAACTAATTTAGGATTTACAAAACTAATTTTGCCTCTTGAGTGGTTAGGTTTAGCTCATGATAAGCATAATTCTTTCTGTTTTCTTTTCAAATCATTGTATGTGCCAATTGTGTGAACATGATGGGTTTAATTTGACTTAACTCGATTTGTTTTAATGTAATCTTTTTCTTTACAAAACTCACTATAATTAGATTAGCCTTCACATCCATATAACATTTACTTTTATGTCTGGAAATGAATTTGACAGTAGGTTTGGAATTGCCCATTTCCTTTGTGTATATGTGTTCTAATTATAGCAACCTCCTGTACGTGGTATGACAGGGGGTAACTGAACATAAACTAGTGGGCCTGGAGTCTTTATTCATGGTTCTTGTGAAAGTTCTAGAAAAAGAAGTGTCACAAATGTGTTCTTTCTTATCAAATTTTGTGTGAAGTACTCTTTTTTATTATTCGGCTCCAGTCCCCCAAGTTCTTCATTGTGTATCCCATGTATGTGCAACATCAGAATCAGGGTGATGCAACTCTCCAATCTGAGGTTCAAAATTGACATTACAGATAAGAAATTATTATAAGCTGTCACCCAGTCTTTCAAAGAATCTGAGGCAAGCAACCTAAAGGATTAAAATGCAAATGCTGTATGTTTCTAATAATGTACTGACTGGTTCAAACAGGATTTTGAAATAACTTGGAATCAATTTACGCCCCCCACCCCCCTGGCAAGGTAATAAAAAAACAAGAGAAGATAAAAAAGTTTAAGGAAGATGACTATAGAATCTGAAAGCACAAATGTGATGGCAAATAACATGATTCAAAAGAAATAAATCAGGAGGAACTACTAGTGTTCCAGTCGAACTTCCAAAACAAGCAGGAGATGACTTCATAGCACTCATCTTCAATCAATACATGCATAAGAATAAGTATATACAGTGGTACCTTGTATAAAGGAATTAATTCGTTCCAAATGAAATTATGTTAAGCAAATTTTCCTTTATACAAATTCCCATAGGAATGCATTGAAAATGGAGTGATCCCATTTTATGTTGTATGGATTCTCCACATAGGCGATTATGTTAAGCAAATTTCCCCTATTTCTGAAATTTTTATGTTGTACAAATTTTATGTTATACAAGCTGTTTGTTATACAAGGGTCCACTGTAGAGTAAAGTATATACAGTGATACCTCAGCTTATGAATTTAATCCGCTCTGAATGCATGCTCTTAAATCGAACTACTCTTAAGTCGGGGTATCTATCTAAAAATTTGAAAAAAATAGGTTAAAAAATCAAAAAATGGAAAAAAATGTGAGTCGAGCAGACCATATCTAACATTTGTAAGGTGGCAGTTGAAATGCCAACAGTTTTCCACTCTTAAGTTGAATTGGTCTTAAGTCGAGCTGCTCTTAAGTCAGGGTACCACTGTACCACCTATCTATTGGCAAAATGTGATGATCTCTCTTCCCCGAAAGGCAAATGCAAGAAAATTAAAAAGATAGAACCACAGATTTGTTGGGCTTCTTTAAAAATATTAAGAGAGATAACCACAAATAAAGATCAGAATGAAAGTGGATGAACAATTAAATGATAATAATGTCATATTTGGAATCAGAGGACAAAGGAAATGATTTCTATAATTCAAATACTAATACAAGACAAAATGAGAAGGAACATTCATTCATTCCTTTCATTTCATTTTTATGCTGCATTTCTCGAAACATGACAACCCAAGGCAGTTCACAAATGCTTAGAAAAACAGATACAACAAAAAACACAATGTATAATAATATTTAATAACCCACTGACCTCAAGTTTGGAAAAAAAACACATGCAAAAGCTCCCCCTCCCCAATGTCCAATTCAGTTATTTAAAATCTGCCTGAAAGATATAAGGTTTTGCCCTTAAGTTATGTGCACAGAGGCAGACTTTGCATACAGAAACCCTCTTCCCTTGCTTGCATGGTGGGAGAGATAAAAGAGGTTTCAAAGCTATTGCAAGAGCCTTACTAGAAGATAATCTATTGTTTTTCCTTCCTTCTTTCCTTCTTTCTCATTCCTTCTTTTCTGTTGTGTCTTTTTAGGGCACAAGCTAAGGAAGCATGGAATTATGTGTTTATTTAATTGCATCAATGGGGCTTCGGGGATTGTTTTTAATTGAAAAGCAAGGGGGACACACACATGCTTTCTATAAGTCAGACCTAAAGGACGATATCCCATTGATTATTTAGATTTGTGCATCACACCAAGCCAGGTTGTATATATGTTGAATGCTGGCTTTTGAATGTGTTTGAAATTCATTCTGGTGAGCAAAGTATGGTTTGTTACCTAGTCACAAGGCCCAATTGGAAGCCATGGTACGTTGTGATATTTGAGTCCACAACTGTGGCTTGTTCTTGGCTTGCTTCCTCAACTGCCCATCCTGACACAGCAGCTGGGATGGAACAAAAACAGACCAGAAGGCGAGAAAGCAAACTGTGGTTGTTTGTGAGACAACTCATGGCTAAACAAACAAACAAAAACATGGTTAGCACAAAATATGACTTAGCGTGACATATGCATATGCCTACTGTATTTTTGGTTTCATTGATACCCTTTGTTATGTGAGCCATGTCCAAACAGGAGTGTGTCGAGAGAGAACCCTTCCTACTGATTGCTTCCTAGCTTTGTAACTCCCCTTTCACTTGAAGGTAACGTGAACATGGACATCTTTTTAAAAAAGACAGTCCTGATTACTTTCTGTGGTAGCTTGTGGCTTAAGATAGGGGAGAGCTAATTTTAGCGACTTGCTTTCACTGTATAAATATTTATATTTCTAAAAAATGAAATCCATGTTTCATACATATATTTTAGTTCAAAAGATAGTTACTTGGAGCCCTCACAAATAGGACCTAGCAACCAATTCCCTCTTGCTTAATTACACTAGAGAAGGCCTACTGAATCTTTCGTCAGCTCCTTGGCAAGCTTCATTGAGTCCCATGGGTCTACTCTAACTGCAACATAATTTAGCATAGCAGATCACAGAGTAGCCACATTTTGGCCTACTCTTGTGTGACTTCTTATGCTATGCATGGAGATATTCACTATTACAGTGGTACCTCGGATAACAAGTGCCCTGGATAATGAATAATTTGGATAACAACTGCAAATTTCCGGGTATAGGGCTACCTCTGATAACAAATTTTCCCTATGGGCTGCCTCGGATAACGAATCGCAATTCCTAGGTATAGGTCTGCCTTGGAGAACGAATTTTCTCTATGGGCTGCCTTGGATAACAAATCTTCCTATGGGCTGCCTCGGATAACAAATTTTCCCTATGGACTGCCTCAGATAATGAATTTCCAGCATGCATCAGTAAAAAAGTTATCCCAGGTGAAATTGCATCTGTACCTTTAAAGTGCACTTTTTAAAGAGTTTTGAGCAAAAAACCAGGTGTCTGTGCCTTTTTCCTAGGCTCCAGAACGGATTAAATGGTTTCCCATTCATTCCTATGGGAAACTGCATTTCGAATAACAATGTGTTTCGGATAACAACTAACCTTGGAGAATGAATTACCGTCGTTATCCGAGGCACCACTGTATATTGTTAAGGCACAATTAAGATCATGGTAGTTAATAAATGAGTTATTGGTAAAAGATTTCCAAGAATTCAAACTGTCATGGCAATGCATTTGTACTAGAGCTGGGCACGAAATGAAACTTTTTTTTGTTCCGTTATCCATTATTCATTCCGTTACGTAACGGAATGAATAATGGAGCCCAGAGTAATTTGGGCACAAACCGAACAGAACCGGAACAAATTAGTTCGGTTATGTTCGGTTCGTTCATCCAATCTCCTCCGCCCGGGGTGATGGCCAGGCAGCTGTCACCCAGGGCGGAGGAGATCGGCTGAGCCTCGGCCTCAGTCTCGCCTCCGCTCCGGGTGATGGCCAGGCAGTTGTCACCCGGGGCGGAGGAGGTCAGCTGAGGCGAGACCGCAGCTCAATCTCCTCCGCCCCGGGTGATGGCCAGGCAGCTGTCACCCGGGGTGGAGGAGATCGGCTGAGGCAAGACGGTGGCTCGATCTTCTCTGCCCCGGGTGGCAGCCAGGCAGCTGTCACCCGGGGTAGAGGAGATCGGCTGAGCCTCGTGGGGAAGCCAAGTCCCCCCTTCTCCCCACTGTACGCAGGGGGGCAAAGGGGGGGTCTGAAAGGAATATTCCCCGCCCATGCTCTCTCCCCCACTTCCTCCCTCCCAGAGCCAGCACACAGTAGCCGCTCGGTGCTAGCTTCGGGAGGGGAGAAGATTTAAAAAGCCCACTCTCTCCTCCCACCTGATGGGGTGGGGGAAGAGCGGGCTTTTAAAATCTCCCCCCAGCCCTCCCGGGCACCGCTGGTGCCCTAAAGCTGGCCAGGAGAGCACTCCCGTGGCTGCGGGACTTTTCTCCTGGCTGGCTTGCTGATGGCTCCAGCAGCGCACGGCTCCGGGAGGGCTCCCCGTGGCCACGGGATCATTCTCCTGGGAGGCTTGCCACCAGCTCCGGTGGCATCCGGCCCCAGGAGTACTCCCTGCGGCTGTGGGATGGCTCTCCCAGGAGACTTGCCGCTGGTACCGGCGGCGCTCGGCCCCAGGAGGGCTCCCCGCAGCCGTGGGAATGCTTTCCCGCTGGGTGCCAAAAAACGATGCCCAAAAAATGGAAACGACATGAAGCGGGCCCCAGGGCCCGAATAATGAGCATGAAATGCCATTTTGGCATTTCGTGCCCATCTCTAATTTGTACCAATTTATTCTAGTACAGTTAGCATATATTGCATGTAGGGAGGAACACGAAATGAAAATATTACATTTTGTTTCCTTTCCTTTCCTCCCACCACATTTTTTAATTTTGTTTCATACGATTCCCCCCCCCCCAATCCATATGAAATGAGCCACTAAGGAAGTGGTTTGTGGGGGGGGGCTGGAAAGTGGCGGAGGGACAAAAAGTTTTTTTAAAAGCCCTGAGCTTAAAAAAAACCCTCCCCCCACACCGTAGCACCGAGCAGCTAGTGCGGCTTGGGGGAGGGAAAATGTTTTTTTTAAAAGCCCAGAGCATTTTAAAAAAAACGTTTTCCCCTCCCCCAAGCAGCTTACAGAGGAATGAAATAGTTTGTTTCAACAAAAACAACAAAAACCCCACCATTTTGTTTCATCTGTAATGACATGCCACTTCCTCATTTTGTTTCATTTTGTTTCATTTCGTTACCTAACAACACGACGAAACAGCATTTCATTTTTTGTTTTGTGCCCATCCCTGGTTGCATGTTTGAGCTGATCCATAATTTTTGCTATTTTTGTTCAACAGTACTGCAGGAGGTCACTAGTGCAGAATCCATGTTTGCCCCAGGTGACACAGACCCTAGTTCTGGGAGCAGCCTCTGTGGCAATGCCATGGAGTGGCTGGGGAGCTGCTTGAGGTCCATGGTGGTGGTGGTGGAAGTGGGCCTGGTGCTCCCTAGCAGCCCAGGCTTGGACTGCTGGGAAGGAGAAGAAGAGCGTGAGGAATGGCTATGGGATTGTTCAGGGTAGCCTGCATGCTCCTAGGAATTTTGTGCTTAGGGCATCTGGTTCTCTGGCCTCCTCTACACCATGGTCAGGAATCTGGCTGCAGAGCCAGAGGTTGGGAGTTCAGGTCCACATTGGGCAACCCAAAAGAGCCAGCCTGCGTGAATTTGGGGACACAGCACAATCCCAGAGTGTCTCCAGAAGAAGGGAATGATATTCTGTATCTGGAATACCCTGAAAAGGGTCGCCATAAGTCAGAACTGATTTGATGGCACATTATCATTACAGTGGTACCTCAACTTATGAACACTTCAACTTCCTAAAAATTCAACTTATGAAGGAAATCATTGGGAATGGATTTCTGAAAAAAAAAACTTGAGTTACAAAAGGAAATCCATTTCCAATTATTTCCTTTCAGTACAAAGCCCCGCCCCATGCACGCTGTGCATAGCATTTCTGGAACCAGGGCATCAGTTTCCAATTATTTCCTTTCACATTGGAAAATGATGCTCCAGTTCCGGAAATGCCACTCGTAACAGCATGCGTGGGGCAGAGCTTTTTATTGAAGAGCTCTGTTTGACTGGTCCGGCTGTGGAGAGTGTGGGCGGTCCCTACTCTTCACAGCCAGACCTGCAGAGTCGAGAGGAGGAGGAAAAGAGAGAGAGAGAGAGAGAGAGAGAGAGAGAGAGAGAGAGAGAGAGAGAGAGAGAGAGAGAGAGAGAGAGAGAGAGAGATGTGAAGGCCTGGAAAAAACATTTTTTTTTGGAAAAAACAGTTTTTTGCCATTTTTTCCCTGAAGCCTTTTTGGGGTTTTTCTGAAAAATTGGAAAAAGAAAAAGAAAAAATATTATTGAATGTTTTATTTTAACATGAATAAAATATTTTAAGACAGTGTAAAAATATTTTCCAAATCATTTCTAAAAAATATGCATAGTATAAGATTATTCTACTTTCTGTGCACTGAGGACAAGCTTGTCCTACGTTACAAACTAAATTCTCCAGTGCAAGAACAAGATGCATGGGAGGTGCTGTTATTGTCACAAGAAAAAGAAAAAGGTTTCGCTTTTGTTTTTGCATGTGGGTGGGTGTGTTTGGTTCTGTTCTGTCCTCTTCACTAGGCCTCAAAGCACTGGAAGAAAATACAAAGCAACAAAAATAATTCTAATTAAATTTCATGCCCATTCATTGAAACTTAGTCCCACTCCCTTCTATACATTTCCCCCCTCTTCATTTCTTTTTATTAGAATGTGGTTTTTATTTTATTACTTACAATTACAAATAAATATTATTTAAAAAGTAAACTCTGTAATAACTCTTTGGATACACTATATTTTAACATGCCACTTGTGATAATTTTATGCCAAATCAAATTGTCCATAGTCATATTTGATGTTCCTAAAGTAACAGAATGACTTTCATGCTGTAAAAGGGGGGAGTGCTAATGTAGCATTTTTTTTCCATTTTTTCTGAAAATTTCCATTTATTCCAGACACCCCCCCCCCCCAGAAAAAACTGTTTTTTTCTCCCAGCTTCAAATTTTCTGGAAATGTTACATCTCTGCACACACATTCTCTCCTCCTCCTCTTCCTGACTCTGCAATTTGTGTGTGCATGCGCATGTGCGGGGGCTGCCCGCCGCAACAGAAGGCTCTTTGGGTTACCCTACCACTGCCTTTCCCCTCCTGTCAGCAAAGAGATCAAAGCAGCCAGGAGGAGAAGGAGTAAAGGGGCAGTCTCTGCCTCCATCGCCTCCCCCCCTCCTTCTTCAACTGGCTGCTTCGATCTCTTTGCTGACAGGTGCCAGGCATCACAAAGAGACTGAAGCAGCCAGGAGGAGAAGGAGGACAAGGACTGGGCAAGACAATGGAGGCAGAGATTGCCCTCTTGCTCCTTCTCCTGCCCCAATCCAGCAAAGGAGGGGAAAAGCTTCCCTGTTTGCTGGGTTAGGGGTAAACCCCCTCAATCAACAGCCCATGAAGGCTGCTCTCCGCAACCCCGGACAGACAGCTGATTTTGACAGGTTGGATCTGTCAAAATCAGCTGCCTGTTGGGCTGTCGGTTGATTGAGGGGGGTTGGGATAGCCTTCCCATGCAAATGCACTGAAAACTAATTAATCAGTTCCTTTTTTGCCTTTTTTTCAAAACTCTGGAACGGACTAATTGATTTCCACTGCATTCCTATGGGAAACCGCGATTCAACTTACGAAATGTTTGACTTCCGAAAATGCATTCAGAACAGATTAATTTTGTAAGTCAAGGTACCACTGTATTATCGTATTGCACCAAAATACATGCACATCTGTGCTTGCATGCTTGCACTCATAGGTGTGTGAATGCATGCCTCTATAGGGATACCCCTATTCAGAGGGCTATTGGAAGCAGCCGTGATGTGTAAAAGCAAAGCAATTAACACAGGCGTACAAGAATCGCATCACGGTACACATTTTTTTTTGTCTTCCAAAATGCCTTGTGCCCCTTATCCCCCAGAGTGTGTTATTAATTTTCTTGGCATATAACAGCAGAGCGATTGTCTTTATGAGTTGGGCTACTTCTTTTAACATGATCTAATATATGCTTTCGTAAACCTCTTGCTTTTATGTCCATTACATACAGTAAGTGCTGAAATCAACCAAAGGGCAGCTCAGAAAGGACTGCTTGTGTCAAGCGGAGATTGCCAACGCTAAAAGGTGGATGTAATTTCCCAGCATTATTTTATAATTAATGTAATAACGGAGGTTTCCTGCCATTGTTTAAAAATGTGTCATGATGCATTTAAATCAGAGATAAAGAGCATCGAGAGAGCTACTAAGTAACATGTTGGCAGGAAAGATGGTCAAAAGAGAAGGAAGGAACTGCACAGGGGACATGTGCAAGCAATTTCATTGGAACAGTGATGTTTATGGCATGTAGATTCTCTTTTAGGAATGCTAACCACTTAGAAAGTGTTTTCATTCATGCCAGAATGAGGTTAGCTTGTTTTCTATTTACATCCATATGGGCAGAATTTTTTTTTAACTGGCAATGAAATCCAATATGGTTTTTATGAATGAACAATGTTTTAACCAAGTTAGAAAGGATGGCCTGAAAGCATACCGAAGTTTAATCAGTTTGGGTGCAATCCTGCATCCAGGGTAGTCCCATATGAAAGCCATTGAAGGCAATGGCGGAGGCCCAAAGAACTCCATAATTGAGACCATGCCCACCAAGAGGTCCTGGCCGCATGGTTCCTGAAGTGGTTTCTCTCTAGTGCACAGCAAAGACTGGTTGAAACTCAAGAACTTTCAAAGGCCTTTCTTGGTATGACATGGCGGGAAGAGAAAAATTGAGGTGAGAGGGTCTGAAGACAAAATATCCCGCTGGGCAGGCAGAAACCCTGGGATGCACCCAAAATAGCTCCTTGGATCCTAGCCAAGGTATCAATAACTGCTGGATAGCTCAGCGGCTTAGGTCTCTGGGTACAGAGTCAGAGGCTGGGTGTTCAATTCTCCACTGAGCCGCCTTGACAGGGGCTGAATTCAATGATCCATAAGGTCTCTTCCAGCTCTGCAGTTCAAAGGTAATAGATTAAAAATACATCTTAATTTAATTAACACATCTTTTATTTGTCAATTCAGTTCATAAGGAATTTAATTTATCATTTTATTCATGATATGTATATACTGCCTCACCCTGATTTTAGGAGTGTGTATACTCTCATGTAAAAACACCCACTCCTTACTGAAACTGCAATAAACACCACAAGTAAGAGATGGATGAAAACCAGCCAACATATTTGGAAAGTCCTTGGTGAACAAGAGAAAACTTCATATCATGCTTGAATGATATGGAGAAGGTGCCAGTTGGCTCTTTCTGGCAGAGGATAGCACAATTGGGCACCACGGAACACGTTTGTGTGGATGTGTGATGTTAAGACCACTGCAAAAGCATTTGGGGGGGGGCTTGAATAAAGATATGACTCTATGAGCAGTTTATCAATTGGAGCTCACCAAATGTAAAATTAGCTGGATTTTGTCAGGAAAAATAATATAGGTAACCACATCCTGAAGCTTTAGTACCAGCAAAGACAAACCAAGCCCTCACAATCGCATTTGGGTTTGTTATATAATCTACCCAAGTCAATACACACAAACATATGAGTGGTGTAATCAGATGCTCCACTGGGTGTGATCTCCCTTAACATTATCTTTTTATGCACACAGGAATTGCTCCAGCCTAACTCCAAAGAAGAGGAGCCCTGCCACTGTGAGCTACCAAGTCAAGTAGAAATGTATTTATTTAAAATATATTTTACCTCACCTTTCCCACAAAAGGACCCAAAGCATTTTACTTCATTAAAAGTCAGTATTTCTAGACTTTTCTAGACAATGACTAGAAAGGATAGCTGCTTATAAAGCCCATGAACATGCGCTGTTAGGATTTGCTATGTCAGTCTGCACTACAGCAATTTTCTCTGTGTCCTTTTCTGAACTCTTCACTAGAGATGGGCACAAATCGAAAAAATGACATTTTGGTTTTTCGTTTTTCATTGCGGGTCCATTTCGGTTCATTTTCGTTTTTCATGAATGTTTTGAAAAAAATTTGTTTTGTTTTTTTCATTTTTCGTTTTTCGTTTTTACCCACTTTTTGCATGACTTAAAGCATTTCTGCGCACGTACGTCCCCCAATGCCCCAGACCAGAGGGAAAACACTAAAAAAATGATGCTGGCAGAGACACAGTATAGACTAGGTATGCAGGGAGGCTGCAAAGGCAGCGGTGGGCGTTGCCTAGGGCGTAAGGCAGCTGCAGACTGACTGCACTGCAGGGCAGGGGAGGGTACTCACCAAGAGGTACGCATGCATACAGGGAGGCTGCAAGAGAAAGCTCTTCTTTCTCTCCCCTAAGAGCCAGGCTGCAGCCAGCAGGAACACAGAGACACACACCTGCCTGCCTGGCCTAAAGTAACAAGTCGCAGAGACACCAATCCCACCCTAACTCCCACCGCAGACTGCAAGGAGGATGGGGGCTGCCAAAGCTTTTTATGCCCTCTGTGGCTGCCACACCTACCCAGTCTGCAACCTGGGCATGCTATTGGTTGAAATTGTCCAAGAATTTACATTGTCCCATCACATGGCTTGCATCCATCTTGTGGCTGGAATCCATTTTGTGTCATCCTTAAAGGGAAAAGAAAAAAGAAAGACAAAAACAAATGTTTTAAGGACCCCAACTCCCTGGTAGGTAATAATTTCAAATAATTATCACTGCGTTTTTACGGATGTCCAGGGCATTTTAATACCCAAGAAATCAATATTAGGCATCTGGGAGCCATTTTGGGTCAATGTCCCCTAACTCCGCTTAAAGGAAAAATAATACAGCAATCTGAGAAAAGACATAAATGCACGTTTTAAGGACTCCAACCCCCCTGGTAGGTATTATCAGGCAGAACAAATAATTATCACTGGGTTTTTACAGATATTCAGGATGTTTTTTAACATTTAAAAACAGCTCATTTCATTGCGTGTTGCCATTAACAAAAACGAAATGTAACGAACCTGATTTTCGTGGTTCTGTCGATTCATTCCAATTTCATCACAATTTTTGTTATTTGTTTTGTTACGTAACGAAACGAATAACAACAATTTTTTTCCGTTTCATGCCCATCTCTACTCTTCACTTACAGTTACATAGTTACATAGTATATAGTTGAGTCAAGGTAGATAGGAATAAAATTTAGTATTAGTAGATTCATAGTTTAACATGTTATAAATCAACAGGGAAATATTATATTACGTTTAGGCCTATTTGGGGTCTATCAGACAGATGTTGGATAGATTTAATAAGTGTGAGAGTGTGATTTTTGTTAGAAGTGCTCGTCTTCCATGCAGAATCAGAGTTTGCAGGCAATATGAAACATGGGTGTGATACAGGAAGCAGTTTCTTTGGAAAGGCTGCCAGAATGCTGCCTGCAACCACAGCAGCAGCTTCTACTGAGGGGTGGGAGAAGGAGAGGAAAAAATACAGCCTACTACTGCCCCTAAACAAAATGGCCAACCGGTGGCCTTCTTCAGCACATACACTATGAAAAAGCAACAGGCATAAGGCATGTGTGTCTCTGCTAAAGAGGAGGCAGAGAAGTCTCTAATTCCAGGTGGGATGGAGAGGAATGAACCTTAGACATGTTCCAGTGATGACTTTGTACAATCCAGTCTGAGTAGCCAGGGCAAGGGGCACATTTCTCCCAAAGAACTGATAAGTCAGAGAAAAACAAGGATGGCATCAGCTCTCAGACTAACAATGGCAGTGTGGGCAGCAGTTGCATTGCTGGTTTTTGTGGCTAGGGAAGAGATCTATGATGATCACCAGAAACTGCCTTCCATATCCATAGCGTGCCACTCCATCATATTCAAGAAAAGATTTTAACCCTAGCCCTATTTTCCTGCAGATCTCTCCTGTGCAAAGCAGCCTTGCAGTTGGTGGGGACTTCCCTTGCAAGTATGTACGCTTCTGACACAGGGAAGGAAACAACGGAGGGCTCTGGTGGGCACTCTTTCAGAAGCATGTGACACGGAACCCACCCCTCGACTTTTCAGCTGCATTTGCCCCTGTCGAAAAAAAAATTTGCTAATTTTTGTCCTCGTGTCCTGAGGCCCCTGTTGCTCTCATTCTTAAATGCCTGGTTTAAGGAAGTCGCTTCCATTAGAGCCAGGTATTTCATAAATCTTGGCTCTACACAGAAATCTGCCAGGGGAGGGGGTGGTGGGATGGCTACTGACGGGAAAGAAGAGGTGGTGCTACCTAGTGTGCATGTATGCACACATATGTATACAGAGGAGGCCCACATACACAAAAGTCTAGGCCAGTGATGGTGAAAATAAATAAATAAATAAATAAATAAATAAATTTTACTTTCTTTCATTTAGTACTTAGTATTTATTTAGGTCAGCTGTTTTAAACCTTATGTAAATAGTCTGCAAACTTCTGCATTTGTTTTGGTAAGCAAGGGGTTAATGTTCAAAACCCACATCTCCTTTTTGTTTTGACTTCTTCACTTTTGGCTTTTGGCTGATAATAATTACCCCTGGGTAATTATTCCTCACTCACAACACTCTAGTTATGTCTTCACCACCATTGTTAGCAATCTCGCAAAGGTACTCACAGTTTGTTTTCTTTCACTTGTCTGTTCACTGATGTCTTTTTGTAAACAACAACAACAGCAACAACAACAACAGGCTGCATGGCTTGGTTTCTTCCCATGGTAAGGTTCTTGTGGTCATATAACATCAATTTGATGTCCCAGATTACTGTGGGGGGGTGCTACCCCTCTTGCCCCTCTATACCTACGCCACAGGTTTCTAGAAGCAAACACTACAGACCAGAGGTGGTTGTACTTTGGGCACACCATGGGAAGATTAGACTCCCTGGAAAAGTTGCCAGGAAAAGTTGACGGCAGTGAGAAAAGACTAACTCTGTGAGATGGAGTGATTCCCTAAAGGAGGCCATGACCTTGAATTCACAGGAGATAAGCAGGAACATTTGGGTGGCCATTGATTCCTAGGGTCACCATTACTTCAGAGGTGACTTGAAAGCAGGTAACAACAAAATCCTTCCAGCTAAGGCAATGCGGGAGAACTGAGTGCTTGTACAGGTGGATGGGGATTTGTTTTTGTTTTTTGCCGGTTTTCCTACTCTGACTTGAACTTCATTGGGAGGTCTTTGGAGCCAAGCGTTACTGCAATGACTCACGGAAGCGGCCAGGTTGCAAAAAGGCAGGCAATGACCCCAAGGAGCCTCAGCTCTTCCTCCACTCACTTAGATGGTTACTTCACGTCCACTCTCGTCCCGGGAGGAAGTTTGTTGCGTGTTGATGTCGGTTGCAGTCACGTGGTCTTCTTGCGGTTCTGTCCCAGTTCCCGTGTACTTACAGGTGTGAGGGTTGATACCGGCATGACTGTTACTGCACATCCTCGTTCCGTGATGAGATGTGAAATTCTTTGCCTTTGTTCTCTGGTTTTCTTTTCAGCCCTGCCTTTCGTTTTTTGATGTTTCGATTCTCCGAAGCCTCACCTTCAATGTGTTACGGAGCTGAGTTTGAGGCATTTGTCTTTTAATTTCTCTGCACTGCGTTGCTGACTCCATAGGGAATATACTGACGAATGGCAGTTTGCACTCCTGCCACTAGATGGAGAATGGCACGTTGCGGGAGGAGACTGACCTCATGGGCTCTCGTATCGTAACGAGAAGCGAGATGAGGAGATTCCCGAGACCAGGGAAGGGAATCTCTCATCCCGCTTAAATCGCAGTTCAGGGTGTGTGGTCGGGACGAACTCCCTTCGTCCCACAATGGACGTGCGGTTAGATTTGTTCGTACTGGTCCCCAGAGGGACCACGAACAGCGATGAGATGGACGTGAAGTATCAGCCTTACTGACAATGGCTGCTTCTCTTTTGAATTGTAATGTGCCAGCGGTGGGTGCGTTTTATCTTTGGCATGAGTCATCAATGCTGCTGGTGCTGCTGTTTCCATGTAACTCAGCTGACCGTTGGGCTACCTTCAGGTGGTGGCTTTGCCACTCTGGCATCTCACCGGCTAATCCAAAGACTGGCCCTCCCTCTGAGGCAAGTTTCATCTTGTTCCAAGTTTGCACTTCCAGGGCATGAGGCAGCCAAGTGGACTGACATGTGATGGGAGCAGCAAAGGGGAAACATTTCTTTTCTTTAAAATTTCGGGCAAACATTTCATTTTCGATTGGCAGCAAGAGGAGAGGCATCCTCCATCCTGCCCCTATACATCCCCCTAGGCAAAGGTTTCTAAACTGAAGACATTAAGTGTTTGGTTGGCTTGGCTATAAAATGCAGAATATGGAAAAGGGCTGAGAGACTCAAAGAAGTCTCATTGCCTTCCAGCCCTTAGAGAGAAATCAGACCTCTACTAGGTGGTTCATTGTGGCAGGGAAGGGAATGCAAATCATGACAAGTTATTCAGATTGTAAATTGTTTCTGAGTGGCTTTCTTCTCTGTAGTCTTCCTCCTCACCCAAGATGAGGAAATCCCAGAAAATCCAGACTGATCTCTATGACAGTTACTTCACGTCCACTCTCGTCCCGGTAGGAAGTTCGTTGCATGTTGATGTTGGTTGCAGTCATGTGGTCTTCTTGCAGTTCTGTCCCTGTTCCCGTGTACTCACGGACATGAGGGATGATACCGGCATGACTGTTACTGCATGTCCTCATTCCGTAATGAGAGGTGAAATTCCATGCCTTTGTTCTTGTGACAACACCCTGGAAACAGGAGTAATGAATATACAAATCATCAGCCAATCCCAGCAGGAGGGCGGGGAATGGTATGATATAAAAAGGGTGGAGCCTAGTCAGTTGAGGCAGTTGAGTTAAGTTGAAGGTTTTGAGAGTGAGTGCTGGGAGAGAGCACTGCTCTGTGAGAGTTCTGTCAGGCAGTGAGGGCTATACTGTTTACTAGTTATTAACGACAGGGGGGCTGGAAGAGTTGATTAAATCCATTATATGTTAAAGGCAACGCATACCATCCTCAGATATTGTTATATTTATTATTTTCTCAATAAACTTTGTTATTATTTTTATATTATACATCTGAGTCTGTCCCAATTCATGAGGGGACAATTTTAAAAGGTGGCAGCATTACCAAGTGAATAAAAGGTGGCAACATTACCATTTCCAACACAATTACATGTGTAAAAGGGAGGCGTCATCACAATTTGGTGGCACAGCAGTGGGATGTTGAAATAAACCCAGTTGTGCCTTGAAAACTCAGGCTGTGGTAGGGGTTACGTCACAGTTCTCCATTTTTTTTTCAGCCTGACCTTCCATTTTTCAATGTTTCGATTCTCTGAAGCCTTGCCTTCAATGCGTTATGGAGCTGAGTTTGAGGCATTTGTCGTTTAATCTCTCTGCACTGCGTTCCTGACTCCATAGGGAATGTACTGATGAATGGCAGTTTGCACTCCTGCCACTAGATGGAGAATGGCACATTGCGGGGGGAGACTGACCTCACGGACTCTCATATTGGAACAAGAAGCGAGATGAGGAGATTCCCGAGGCCAGGGAAGGGAATCTCTCATCCCGCTTAGATCACAGTTCAGGGGGCATGGTCGGGACGAACTCCCTTCCTCCTGCAATGGACGTGTGGTTAGATTTCTTCGTACCGGTCCCCAGCGGGACTGCGAACAGCGATGAGATGGACGTGAAGAGTGAAATCACGACATGCTTCCTAGCAAGAGAGAGGAGGAGGAGGAGGAGGAGGAGGAGGAGGAGGAGGAGGAGGAGGAGAGAGAAGAAGAAGAAGAAGAAGAAGAAGAGAAGAAGAAGAAGAAGAAGAAGAAGAAGAAGAAGAAGAAGAAGGCTGATGGACCAGACTTTGCGGCCAAATATTGAGGGGTGATGCTTGGGGAGAGTTACTTCCCCCTGTAGGTAGTGGGAGCTCTGGGTGCAGCACTCCATAGAAGCTTATGCCAGATAAAAATGATCCGGGAGTGAGGGGAATCCTGTTTGCAAGCATGGAAGATGATGACTCCACAGCTACTGTGTTCCACAAGCTGGACATGGCTCTGTGGAAAGAAATTAGACTTGCTGCCCATGCATGCCTGAGGGTAAGGGAACCATCTCTGGGTTAATTGGCAGGAAATGAGGAAGCCTGCTTTCAGCAGACTGTTCTTACCAGACTATCATATAGACGCTTGACTTCTGTTTTGTATAGTGCTTTTGTTTAAGCTTATACTGCATATACATTCCCTTATTTCCAGTGGCAAACATGTCACTTACTAATATATGGTTTTCACTGTCCCTGTAGGCAGCTGACGTCCCTTCAGGACTTTTGAGCAAGGCGGTCAAGTCTGCAGTTAGTGCTTTGCGACATGCCAGCATCTCTGGCAAGGTCTTGTTTTGTTTTGTTTTTGGTTTATGGAAGATGAGGGTTTTGGAAGTGGCTAGTCCATCATGCAGCCATTAGGTGGAGAGGGGCTTAGCAGCACATAGCAACAAGATGGGAGTTTCAGGGGAGCAGAGGCAAAGCTGGCGGTCACCTCAAATGCCTGTTTGTTGAAGGGAGATTCAATGCTGGGTTCAAGGATCTCCTCTAGATTTAAGTCTCTGTTGTGGACTCCTAACCAGCAATACTGCGAAACCCTTGGCAGGCTGCAGCGCATGACAGGCAGGCCAGTTTAGATGGGGAGCTCACAGATTCAAGTGCCTTTGTAGAGGGCTTGCTGAGGGTGTGCTAGCTCTTGAAGCACATACACAGTGTAGTGGTTTAGGTATCTGGCTGCAGAGTCAGAGTTTGGGAGTTCAATTCCCTATTGTGGCTCCTATGAGTACAGCCAGCCTTGGGCAAGCTGCACAATCCTGGGGTGTCCTTAGAAGAAGCAAATGGTGAATCACTCCACCACTTCTGAGGATTCCCGACCTGGAAAACTCTGAAAAGGGTCACCACAAGTCAAAAATAACTTGACACCACACCACCACCACCACCACTATACAGCAGACAAAATAATTATGCTGGATTTTGTATTACAAAACACTAGTCGAACACTTCCCAAGCGTTTAGGACTATATGATGTATCAGCAAATTATGTGAGCAGATAGTTGGTAAACATGTTATTGGGCTGTAACTTTCAGGGTTTGCTTCTTTTGTTGGATCCTTCTGAATCAAATAGGTTTTGCCAGTTGTTAATCACTCATTAATATTGACTCATTAATTATAATTAAATTATCACACAGCAGACAAGATAACTACACTGGATTTTGCATTACCTGTACTGGGTATTATTATTATTATTATTATTATTATTATTATTATTATTATTATTATTATTATTATTATTATTATTATTATTATTATTATTACTTCAGCTTCCAAGCAAATTACAAGTAGGATCATAGTGCCTACAAATGACAATCTCCACTTAAGCAGCAGGTGGCGCTCCAGATTTACATTTGCAGAACTACTCCAACTCGGAATCCATGTACTTTGGCAACTAAACAAGCACCTGTTAATCCCCAAAACCGACAAGGCCCAGAAGTTTATTTCCAGCAGTTCCAGAAACATAGGGAAATTTGTTTTGGCCACTGCCTTTTGGAACTAGATGCATGAAGACCGATGCGATGCTTATTTCCCCATTTGTACTAGGTTATAGAGAAGCAGGTTGATTAAGTGGCATAAAGATTATTCCCTGCTTTCTGTGCAACAACAAGGAAAAATGCTTTAAAGTAGTTTAAAATGAAACAGGATAAAATGCATAGGAAATGATAAATCAGAAAAATAAAATGATGAGGAACTAATAAGAGGATAAAATGGTGCAAATGATAAAACAGCAAGCTTTTGCGCAGGAGCTAAGGTATAAAACCGTTTCTGATGTGCTCCTAAAGATAGGAAGGTAGATAAACAATCGGGGTTCTCTTGGTGAAGTATGCCGAAGAAGGGGTGCCACCTCACAGGACCCTATGAGATGAGTTGTTTATTTATTTATATTTATTTTTATATTTGTATACCGCAATCCGATTTTCCTCAAACGGAACTCTGGGCGGTTAACAACATTGATTTATCAAACCACCCAAAACATAATAATAATGTTAATAATCTAGAGAAAGAAAAGGGGAAAAAAAGAAGAAAACCAATAATACAAAAACCACAATGAAACAACAGCAAGACAACAAGTACCTGGCAAGAGGGAATAGTAATAATAAAAATAATACTACTAATAAAAAGACAACAAAAACAACAACACAGGGAACCCTTGCAATTGCCGAAGGCATCCTTGAACCGCCATTGGTGATGTCTTGGAAGATGCAAGGAGGACGTCTAGGGTCTGCTGCAGTGCAGCTGAAGGGGCAACCCTAAAAGCTATCCATATATTGTTTTCCAATGGCGTAGAGAATGTCTTGAATCCACGAAGTTCATCAGGGTCTACCCAGATGTTAGGGTGAAGTGAGACAGTTGCCTGGTGCTTTGGGGCCGTGGCAGAACCCAACCACTCACCACAGCCTGGTCCTGTGCTAAGCAAGAGCAAGAGCAGGAGAGGGACGACAGAGTCAAAAAGGACAACGATGGCAGTGGCTGTGCAGTTGTTTTGAATCGGCGTGGGCTGCCTGCCCACCTTCAGTGTGTAGCCAGCTGTTTGTCTGTGGTCAGGATGTTCTACCGGAGTGTCCAAACTTCGGACCTCCAAATATTTTGGATCACAACTTCCAGAATTCCAAGCCTGTATTGCCAATGACAAAGGACTGTAGGCGTTGTGGCCCAAAACATCTGGAGGGCCAAAGTTTGGACACCACTATTCTAGGACTATTCTCACTGTACTTTCCCCCCCACAGACAGACCGAGATCATAGACAAAACAGCTGTCCGTGCTCTGGAGCTGGCTGGGCAGCCAGTGGGGATCTGAAACAACCCAGCATCATTGTTGCCACCCCCTCTTTTGCCTTTCCCTCCCTACCCCATATGTGTTTGTGTGAAGCTGCAGCATCAATGAGTGTGGCACTGGCAGTGGTGGTGGCAGGACGCAAGGTGAGAAGAAGGTTGAAGAAAGGAACAGGTTGAGAAAGCAGTGGCATCCTCTTGTTGGCAGGCTGAATACGTCCAGTCCACTGTGCTCTAGGTTTAATTCCATTTTAACAGCTTACTCCAATAGGAAAGGAGCAAATGGGCATCTATTAATTGTATTATTTATTTTATTTTTATTTTTACAACTTATAGGCCACCCACTACCCAAAGGTCTCTAGTCCTATAGTGGCCAGCAGAGCCTGGAAACAACCAGTTACAGTTCACTGTGACTAGTTAGTTTTCTGGTGAGATTGTGAATAAGTTACTTTTATGCTGTACCAAGAAACTTTTTCTGTTCAGTTTTGAAAGTTACCTTTGAGAGGCGAGTGTGATGCATGTTACAGGGATTTTGACTTAGATTTACAGTGTACCGTTTTATGCTATTGATCAGCAATACTAAATGGCAATGGAAGTACAGTGGACCCTTGTATAACAAACAGCTTGTATAACATAAAATTTGTACAACATAAAATATTCTGGAGATAGGGGAAATTTGCTTAACATAATTGCCTATGGGCCAAATCTGTACAACATAAAAATGGGATTACTCCATTTTCAATGCATTCCTATGGGAAATTTGTATAAAGGAAAATTTGCTTAACATAATTTAATTTGGAACGAATTAACCCCTTTATATAAAGTACCACTGTACCGGTATTATTTTGCTTCTTTACTTTCAAAGTGCAATATCAGGATTGGCCACTAGAGAGAACCAGAGAACATTTCTCTGTGGGTTTTATTTTGAATTCTTGTGTGTGTGTGTGTGTGTGTGTGTGTGTGTGTGTGTGTGTGTGTGTGTGTGTGTGTGTGTGTGTGTGTGTTTCTGTCTGTGTCTGTGTCTGTGTTTGTGTGTGCACTGCCAAGGTCACTGCAAGGTGTTATTGCTTTTCAGATGGAGCAACAGTAATGATAACACCAATCTATGTGTCAAAAAACAAACAAACAATGACTAATGGAGGAAGCTCCTTTTAAAATTTCTGATTCCACACTCTCTATTTAGGTGGGTTGTAAATTAAGGTGGCTTAATTTATTTAATGGTATATATTGGTAAGCCATGTTGCTGTAATGGATAAATGTCAGACTAAGACTAAGGAGACCTGAGTTCAGATCCCACTTGGCCATGGAAAAATCACTTGAAGGAGTGGCATCCATGGTTACATATGTCTTTACATATCTCACATACCAGGCTGGATACAACTTGATGGCACAAAAAAGTGCCACTGGACCTCTGTTTCATCTAGACTTTGGAGTAAGAGGTTACAAATTAATTTCTCCTTCTTCTTCTTTAGTGTTTGCCCCATGTGGTGGCGTGGTTCACTCTTCTGGATCAGAGGTGCCATTTCTCTTGGTCTCTGGCTTGGTCCGGGTGTAGGTGAGTAGCCCTCATGTTATTGTGTATTGTACCAAGTCATTGTTGCTTTGGTCAGCCCTTTGGTTGGGCAAGACGTGGCCATACCATTGTAGCCGGGCTTCTTTCATCTTGCTGGCAATTGGACAATGCGGTACCTCTACTTTATGTCATAATTGTGGGTGTGGTCAAAGCAAGTGTTACCACTGATCCAGGGTAGCATCTTTCTTTCCATGATACCAAGGTGCTATGGCTGTGAGGGGGCAATGTCGCATGCCCACAGAAAGGGCTCCGGGTGCCACCTTTGGCCCCCGGGCCATAGATTTGCCAACACTAGCCTAGGCTGTATGTCTACAAATATAACCTGCATTCAGTACCATAGAGTACAACTGATCAAATAACTGTTCTATATTTTCAATTTGAGTTGGTCGCTAATCTTCTTGTCACAAAGAATACCGGTCATCTGCACCATTTTTCCAGGCTGTGTTTATTTGTGCAGTGGTCTCATGTCTCAGACTGTCATCAGCTGCAATAGTTGAGCGAGATACCAAAATGTCTGAGCACGTGGGAAGTTGATGTTGTTTACGGAGATTGGTTACAAATTAATTTGTTTGCAATTTATTTGTTTTCTCAATAAAACAGAGTTTTGCAACATTACATAGTGAATGTGATCAGAACTCAATGGTTAGAATCAAACCATAGCAGAAATAATGTAAGCTCCTCTAAGATGGTGCACAACTGGTTGCACATTCCAACATGATAACATTATAAGAATCTAGTTTTCTACTAAGACATTTTTGAAGAAGATTCAGGACTTGTGGAGACAGCTATAGTTACACTGTAGTCTAAAAGTGACAATAGCCTACAGGGCCTTCTTTCTAAACAAAATGGGACCCACATGCACAGAGAGAGAGAGAGAGAGAGAGAGAGAGAGAGAGAGAGAGAGAGAGAGAGAGAGAGAGAGAGAGAGAGAGAGAGAGAGAGAGAGAGAGAGCACTAAGAAAATCCATTCACAGACCTCAACATGTTTTCAAAGGTAAGTTGGCAACTTCTGGAAATACCTTTCTTGCACCCAAACTTATAACTAGAAGTTGTTATAATTTGAATTCTACCATGGCCCTACAACCAAGTGGTGATGTAATCATGGAGGGCCTGTTCCCCTGCTGCCTTTGGCCCATGAATGCCACAGACAAGAGTCAGCTTGTATTGATTCCCAGCTGCTCCTGGAACATAACGTGTGCACCTGAGCTTTTGAGAGGCTGCCATTCCTTCACGTGGTGAGCTCTGGACATCCATGTTCTGTGTCCCCAGCACAGCAGAGAATCCCAACCATTTACAAGGGTCAGAAAGAGAGACCACTGGTTGCCAGGTGACTTCTGGATCCCATGACATCACAAAAGCCCAGCATTTGCTGCCAAGTGCTCAGTTATAGGTGAAAGAGGAAAATGATACCCTTTTCAGACAGACTGCTGGATAAGATAGAATATTATTTTTAAGCAGAAAGTATTTATGGTTACAAAGGGAGGTAAGGAACTGAAGTCAGTCAGTGGTGGTTAAAGGAAGGATCGTTTTACCCGCCGGGAGCTTGTTATGTTTCATACTTCTTGATCAGTTTTCTTCACCTACGCTTCTCAGCTTGATCTAATTTATTCCTCAAGTCAGCTGTTTGGAGCTGAGGCTGGATTAACTCTATGGTTAGTATGCTAGTGAACAGAGACAAATAGGGGCCTATGCAATTATCTGGGATTTCCTGATCATGAAAAGAATATACACATCATACTCTGCCAGTGTGTCCTTAAAAGATCGACACACAGCTGGAAAGCTGATTACAACTTCAGTTCTCAGCTGTGGGAATATGTAAAGAACAGTTCACTAGTTAGCACAAAAGACTCTCCATATGAATGAAGATTTGTAATGAACAATTTTAGGGGTTGTCAGGACAAAGAATTGGCTCTATCTGGTTTGGTATGGATTCCATTTCCCATGATTTTTATGGGAACGGTAGATATGAACACTTTCTGCAAATTGCTTGGCAAAAAGGTAAAAAAACTTTAAAACTGTCTTCCTTTGGCAGCCAAGAGGATTATTGTTTATTTCACTTACTCTACCTTTCTGTGGCATTTGGCACTTATGTGTTTACACTATGTTTTCGATGTTAGTTTTCGTCACTCATAACTTTTGCATGGAATTTTATTCTCTTTTTAACTGTGCATGTTTTCTTGTAGCTTTAATGTAATGTTGTCTATAAATGATGTAAGATGTCCCTCAATTCCCTGTTCTCAATATCTGAACATGTCTTAACTGGACTGGACTGTATATTATCTATTAGAGATGGGCACGAAATGAACATTTTTTCGTTTCCGTTATTCGTTATTCGTTTTGTTACATAACGAAATGACAAACGAAAATTGTGATGAAAATGGAACAAAATGAACAGAACCACGAAAATTGTGTTCGTTACATTTTGTTTTCGTTAATGGTGACGTGCAATGAAATGAGCTGTTTTAAATGTTAAAAAACGCCCTGGACATCCATAAAAACACAGCGATAATTATTTATACTGTCTGATAATACCTACTGGGAGGGGGGGTTGGGCTCCTTAAAATGTGCATTTATGTCTTTTTTCAGATCACTGTATTTTTTTCATTTAAAGGGAGTTAGGGGACATCGGCCCAAAATGGCTCCCAGATGCCTAATATTGATTTCTTGGGTATTAAAACGCCCTGGACATCCATAAAAATGCAGCAATAATGCGATAATTATTTGAAATTATTACCTACCAGGGTGTTGGGGTCCTTAAAATGTTCGTTTTTGTCTTCTCCCATCGCGATGTATTTTTCTTTTCCCTTTAAGGATGACAAAATGGATGTCGCCACTCCAGCCACAACATGGAGGCAAGCCATGTGATGGGATCATGTAAATTCTTGGACAACTTCAACCAATAGCTTGCCCAGGTTGCAGACTGGGCAGGTCTGGCAGCCACAGAGGGCATAAAAAGCTCTGGCAGCCCCCGTCCTCTTTGCAGTCTGTGGTGGGAGTTAGGGTGGGATTGCTGTCTCTGCGACTCTAGCTTCAGTCCTGCAGCCTCCCTGTGTGCGTGTGTGCGTACCTCTCGATGAGTACCCTCCCCTGCCCCACATTGCAGTCACTCTGCGGCTGCCTTGCACCCTGGGCAACGCCCGCCGCTGCCTTTGCAGTCTCCCTGCATACCTAGTCTATACTGTGTCTCTGCCAGCATCAATATTTTTAGTGTTTTCCCTCTGGTCTGGGGCGTTGGGGGACACCCCCGCACGGAAACGCTTTAAAAATCACGCAAAAAGCGGGTAGAAATGAAAAATGAAAAAACAAAAACAAAAATGAACTTTTTCAAAAAATTCGCGAAAAATGGAAATGAAATGAAATGGACCTCTCAACGACAAACAAAAAACCGAAACACCATTTTTTAAATTCGTGCCCATCTCTATTTATCATTACTGTAAGATGCGTTGGGTCCTTAAAGGCAGGGTAAATAAATAAATAATAAATAAATAAATAAATAAATAAAAATAAATAAATAAATAAAATCCTGTTGCTTAGTGTAGTAAATTATTTATTTATTTATTTATTTATTTATTTATTTATTTATTTATTTAATTTTATTTCATTTATATACTGCAACCATCTAGCAAAAAAGCTACTCTGGGCAGTTTGCAAACATATACAAAATACAAAAGCATTTCAAACAACTTAAAATAGTAAATAAAAAGTAATCAATCAACCCAAATAATCAAATCATCATAATAAAAAGAACAAATAAGCAAATAAGCACAAATACAATAAATCAAAATGATTTAACAATTCAAAATAAGAACAGATGGAAAAAATGAAGAACTAATGGAAAATTATCACACTAAATAAGACCCAAGGAATCAATGAACATTTGGTGAGGCATCCCCTTTATAAGTTCCGCTGATTCAAATGGGTCTACTCTAGTTGTGACTTACTTTACCAGAGGAAGTCACACTTAGATGAGCCAATTTGAACCAATGGGACTCATAGGACAGTTGATTGACTAATTAATTCAATGGGCCCTTTGTAGTGTGATTTACTACACTAACCAAGAGGCCAATATGTTGTAGGCAGCTTATGAGCTCTTCTTTCTCATTGTTTGGAAGGAACTAAGACTGTTTCTTTCAGTACTTTAAAAGAAAATGGGAATGCTATAAGCCAGTGTTGGCGAACCTATGGCACGGGTGCCACAGGTGGCATTCGGAGCCCTTTCTGTGGGCACCCGAGATTGCCCCTTCACAGCCACCTGTATTCAGGTTAAATGGCTGTATTTACACTTTGCGAAAAATTAGTGGGTTTTGAATCACAGTTTGGGCACTCAGTCTCTAAAAGGTTCGCCGTCACTGATCTACGCCATTGTTCCCAACCTTGGGTCTTCAGATTTTCTTGGACTAAAACACCCAGGAGCCTTCATCACTAGACATGCTGGCTAGGATTTCTGGGATCTGCAGTCAAAGAACATCTGGCAGACCATAGTTTCTCCCCCCCCTTTTTTTTTTAGCTTACAGTCTCTCCCATAGATACTGAATCAGATCATGGGTGAATGAGAGTGCATACCTCTTGTTTTGAGTTCTCAGTCTATCACTGTGTCTCAGCTCAACACAGTTTTGTGATCAGACAACCTGAATTTAGCTCATGGGCTGGCTAGTGTGATGTAGATATGGCTTGGCAAATTGTCCTTCTTGACATCCCAAGCAAGCAGAAAAGGCTAGGCCTGCAGAATCCCAGGTGGACGTGAAGTAACCGTCTTAGTGGCTCTTTATCTTCAAACCAGGCTTAGACTGGAAAGCCTCCAAACATAAGATTTCAAACAGACAGCCCTTGAAATAGAGGTCTGTCTTTTAAAAAAGAAGAACCCATTGCCACCCTTGTCATTATCATCATGTGCCATCAACCTTAGATGATATTTTCCTTTCCACAGATTTACAGTAGCTTCTTTCTGGATAATAGTAAAATCAAATAATGGTATCCCCTCCAAGGGCCAACGTTTTGAACATTGATTTCCTTATTAGCCCACAGAGCTAAATATACAAAAAGGGCTGAGTTGGAATCAAGATTTTGATGGCTTATGTTTCATAATGGAGTGTATTATTAAGACAGAAAAGCTTGTCAGACCCTGCTTAACCGTATATTAGAAATCTCTTCACACAGTTGAAGGCAAAGTTGCTCAGTCTGTGAACTCTATGGCAGAAAGCCAGGAGTAAGCCCCATCAAGAGTAACCCCATTGAATTAGTGGGAATTTTGTGAGTCAACTTTTTTTGTAAATTCCACTTATTCAGTGGGCCTATGTGAGTCCACAACCCAACTGCTGGGTTTCAGCCTGTGTGTGTGGCACATTATTTGAGTGTTCCCTAAAAGCCAGGAATTTTGAGTCTCTAATTGTTCACATAAAAATAATAACCAGAGGATTTGTGGCAGAAACAAAAAGGTTATGTTAATTTCTCATGAGTCCAGCACATAAAACAAAACAACAAGAATGCAGAAAAATGAAAAGACTATTACTTAAAAAAACAGAGAGAAAGGCCAACTCAGCTATAGCTTTTGATGCAACAGTCCCCCCCTCCCCCCCGTTTCTGCCGTTTCCCTGTTGTAGTTTAAAGTGGTTCAGCCAAGTGCGAATGGGGAAGCCGATTGATAAGCAACCGCTGAAGTGCAGACTGCCAAACTGCGGTAGTGACCACTTGACCGCGGGAGGAGATAAGGTGATGCAAAATAAAAAGTGGCTGCTCAAGGAAGTACAGTAGTGGCCTCTTGGCTCAGTGAAAGCAGCATTTGGTCTCAGTGGTGATGGCATCTGACCTGGGTGCCTTCAAAAGGGGATTGGACAGATTCCTGGAGAAATGTCCATCACAGGTTACCAACCATGATGGAAATGTGTAATCTCCAGGCTTAAAACTGGGGTACTTCAAGGACCAGATGCAGGGGAGTGGTATGAAGAGACAGATATATAGTTTCGTGCACTCCCAGATGCATTTGGTGGGGCCACTGTGAGATACAGGAAGCTGGACTAGATGGGCCTTTGGCCTGATCCAGCATGGCTCTTCTTATGTTCTTATGTTTTCCACTCACAGTTCTCTGTGGGTTGAATGTCAGCAGGAAGCACACTTTATGTCATGGGGTCCCATCTAAAACAGGCTCAAGTAGCCAAGCTCTTCCACCTGTTTTTTTCAGGATTTCTTCCGTGTGTGTGTGTGTGTGTGTGAATTGTTGAGAGAGAGAGAGAGAGAGAGAGAGAGAGAGAGAGAGAGAGAGAGAGAGAGAGAGTGGGAGAGAGATTCATTCAGCATCAGCTGAGAGAAGCCAGCAATCTAATCCAAAATGTTGCAGTTTAGAGGACTCCCAGTCAGATTTCTGTCTTTTCTCTTCCAAGGTCTACTTCCACCACCCAGCATGCTGGGTTTCCCCTCCTCCTTCAACTCCCCACCAATATTCTTTGCCCATAGAATACACTCAGCCCTCACTGGGCAACTTTTAACCCTGACCCTTCCTTATAGTACCCCCAAATTCCTCTCTCCTGACGTTTGTATTCCTTGGTTCTCCTCAGCACTGCCAATATATCTCCCTCATGCCTAGGTGGTGCAGTTCAGCCTCTCAAGTGCTAGCATTCAAAGCCTGAGCATCAAAAACTGAGGGAGGCCAGAATGAGCTTTAGGAAAGGTCTCACCGGCCTGAGAAGTAGCACATCCGACAGACCCCCAGATAGGAAGAGAAGTGCATAGATTTTCTTATGGAAGCCCCCCCCTCTCTGTGTGCTCTCATTTGGCCACCATAGTTTGCCCAGTGTTTGGTGGCGACTTGAACCCTCCAGCCAGCATGGTCCCCTGGCCCAATCTCTACTGCATTGCTGAGCGAGTCTCAGAATAGCTGCTCTGTTCACAAAGAGGCACTCAAAAGATTCTAAAATTTCATTCTATTGTTCACTTGCTCATAGAGAGAATCGTTCAAAGGTCTGTAAGAGCCTTTATACACGACCCCTAAGCTCCGCAGGAAATGGCTGCAAGGTCCGGACCTTACAAGTGTTTTCCCACCAGCTCCGGACTTTGCAGACAATTAAGTGCGACCCCGCCCACCCAAGCGCGACCCAGCTGCACTTTCTTGTACCTGCTTGAGGTGGGTGAAAATCCCCAGGTCCGGATTTAATCTGGTCAGTGCGGGGCTCTCCTGGCTTCTGCTTGTGTTTTTTTTGCCTCCTGCCCCTTTAAGAGAAGAGGTGGGAGGAAAAAAAAGCAAGCAGAAGAGAAACTGAAGAGAAACTGAGCTCCGGGAAGCTCCTCCAGGTGAGCTGCATTTCCCCCCTCTTTCTCTGGTGGGGAGGAAGGAAGGGCAACGAACCCCTACGATCTTTGGTCCGAATTTAAGGGACCAGCGGATCTTAGGGGTCGTGTGAAAAGGCCCTAAGAGACTGAAAGCGACAGTGATTGAACGCAAATGGGCTTGAGCACTATGGCTCAAATCTGTCAGATAGATGGTATCAGGAAATGCTAAAGGGAGGGAAGCAACCTCGAAGAAGCTGTTGCTGTAGGTGAAGGTGGCAGTGCAAGGGAAGGGAGAGGATTCTGGAGGGAAGGGTGCTGGTGGTGGTGGTGGTGGGAAACCAGCTCTTGCCTTCTTCAGAAATCTGCTCCAGTAATTGCATGTGATAATTAAAGCTGATTCAGTCTTTCTATCGTGCATTAATGCTGTCTGTTGCCAACTATGCTCTGATTCCTAAGTACTGTCCCCCCCGCCCCCCCCCCCCACCACTGCAGCCCTGCTTTTAAGATAGCACAATAAGGGAAATGGACCATTTGGATCACTCTAAATGCAATTTGTTCAGTTCTTTTCAAGCATATAATCCCAGCACAAAGAAAGGATTTGGAGGGCATTTTCGGCTCTGCAACAACAAAGGCTCAGGCCAGTCAGAAGGCAGAATTGTCACTTGCAGCTGCGTTGATAAAAGAGCAGCCACTAAATGCCTCTACAGTTTGGGAAGCTTCTTAGGGAAAACCAGACTTTCCCCATGGCAGGTGCTTTGGCCCCAGTTATCTGACTATCTTTAGAGGCTGGTCATCACTTTCTTCTTCTTCTTCTTCTTCTTCTTCTTCTTCTTCTTCTTCTTCTTCTTCTTCTTCTTCTTCTTCTTCTTCTTCTTCTTCTCCTCCTCCTCCTCCTCCTCCTCCTCCTCCTCCTCCTCCTCCTCCTTCTAGGTCAAGGTGGAGAGCCAGTTCAGGAACAAGGGCTACTGTGGAAAGCACATCACGAGCACAGGAAGACTTGCTTCATGCCGAGCCAAGCTGTTCCCACACTGGGCCTCAAACCATTGGCTCTGACTGGCAACAGTCCTGTGAGGCTGTTGAGTGGGCTTGACCATGCATTGACATTACTGCATGGCCCCCAAAGGATGGTGTCTCGAAGGGGTGAGGGAGAGGACCCCATAGATGGAACTAGACAACTGGTTGCGATGGAATGGGGAGCTGTCAGACTTGGGTTTCCCACAGGATGCCACTGGAGGATGGAAGGGAGACTCAGGAGTTGCCGAGGGTGCTAGGCGTGTGCTCAAGAAGACACATGCCTTTCCACTGGGTAGAACAGAGAAAGAAGACCTCAGGATTGCTAGGCCGTCCTTCACCTGTTCTGACCTGACCTTCCTTCAACCTGCTATTCTTGGGATTACTGGAATCGCTTCCTTCCTTCTCACACCTTTATCTTGGCCCGCCAAGGGGGCTACATCTTCCCTTTGTTCTCTAGAGATGAAAGGACTCACCATGGCTCCTGATATCTCCTGGTTTAACTTAGTGTTAAAACTGCTGTCGTATCTCAAGGGTACATTTTCTAATGAACCTGTGCTTTCTTATTCTCTTAACCCATGAGTTAACCTTACTTCAGTGGTGTTGCATGTGTATCCTCCAACATCTCCCCTTTGTGAGTCTCTCTGCACAGGCCTCCTCCACTAGTGTTTCACTTGTTATCCTTTAAAATCAGAAGCAAAAAATAAATAAATGGCAAGACAGAGAGGCACAGATAGATAACTTACCGTTTTTGCTTTCTCTCATATTTGCTTTTTAAAAAAGTTCTCAGTATGAAGAAATATGCAAAAGGTGATAAACTCACTTCTAAACCAAACTAAAAAGAAAGGTACACACCCATGCCAGCAGCCAAAATCAGAAGCTATAACTGTTCGCAGCACCTGGAGAGCTATGCTGTGATGGATGTTCTCTCATGAGCTATGGTAAAAGAACCCATCAAAAAGAAGCAGGAGACAGTCCTAATTTGGTGGTACAAAACATGGTTCCAAATCTAAAGGTTCAAAATCCCTCATATTGGCCACTTTTGGATCCTCTAAAATTTATTTTTTTTAAACATTTCACAATCCGTTCTGTTCCCCAATAAGAAGGAATAGTGGCAAATTATTATCAGTAATGAACAGAAACGAATCTCTCCCATCTCCCAAGTGGGAACATATGCAGGAGAGAATCAGAAAGCCCTGAGGGAGGAAAAGTATCCCTGCCTTCTTTCCTACCATCCTTCTCTTCTATGCTTCTAATCCGGTTATCCTGAGAAATATGAGTTTGGGATTATGTGTTTGCTGTGATAAAATCCAGCTCACTGCCAAGGCATTTCTGACAGGACTAGTTTGTGGATGATGAGGGAGACCAGTGTTCTCTACCAAGGACTAAGCCATGCAAACTGATATTTTAGTGGAGCCTTTGAGAGAATAGTACGAGATGGTTGGTGTTAAAGTCTCCCTATGCAGAAACATAGTGAGGAAGAGTGTGTGTGTGTGTGTGTGTGTGTGTGTGTGTGTGTGTGTGTGTGTGTGCACGCCTCCCCACTTGTGTGTAGCAGAGATAGAGCAATCTGAAATACTTCCTCTAAAATAGAGAGTACCCCCTTTCCTGTCCCATTCCTGTTTCTGCTTCTCTTCCTGCTGACAGCCCCTATCTGCATCTGGATGTGAGCAAACACCAGGCCCACTTTGTGAGTCAAGTGTCGGGACATGGCATGGGCTGATTACTGTCTCTCTGTTCCCTGGAGATAGTGCGGCCAGGTGCTCTGGAGAGCAAAAGTTCAATCCTGTTTGCCTCCATTTAGAACCAGAATCTGGGAAAGAGGGGCAGAGGGAAGCTACCTGGCATTGACGGGTCAGATAAGAGAAGGTCATGCCACATACCCCTCAGTTAATTCCTCGGTAGGCAGAACAGGAGGCAGCTGGTTAAGCAGCGTGTGCACCTAGGAGGCGAATGTCTGTGGGCATGGTGCTTAAACGTGAGCACACATTTCACCAAACTGCAAAGAGAGGTTCTCTATCCCAATGATTCTCAAACATTTCTATCTCCGCATCTCAACAATCATTCTAACAAAGGTTTTGGGTCTCATTAAAATGGATAGAGCAAAAAAGCCACACTTATAGGTTACTGTATTTATGATACACGTCATGACAAGTTTTAAGTTTTAAGTCTGTAACCATGATATCAGGCAGTGGCATGGCATTACTGCATTGCCGGCATGATGACGATGACACCTGCGGCGGTGGCAGCGGCGATGGTGACAATGACAATGACAAAAACAACAAACAACAACAGTTATGATACCCCGCCCATCTGGCCATATGGCTGTGTAATATGACAGAAGCCCAACTACAATGGTAAGGCCATGTCTGGTGTACTGGTGCCATCGTGCTAGCGTCAAAGGGCCTTCAGTTGAATGTTGATGGCAAACAACCGAAGGGCTGACCAAAGCAGGGTTGGCATGTTACACTGCACAATGACACAAAAACCACTTCCCTACACCAGGACCATGCCAGCAACTGAGAAAAATGGTGCCTCCGATCAGAACAGTGGACCCCGCTATCACACAGGATGAATGCTTAAGAAGAAGAAGAAGGTAAGTTTCAAGGACACAAACATTTCAGTAATATCGTTGGAAGTAAACATTTCAATATTTTAGACTCAACTGAAGCTCTGGCTGACTAGGTATGCAGGATTAAATGAAATTCTGTGGATTGATACCTTTCATAGGTACTTTCATGGTAAAAGGAGGCTTCCTCTGAAAGAAAAATCCTCTTTCAGGCAAAATATTGGGGTGGGTGGGTTGTGGTCCTCCAAGTTCCAAGGAGTGGCTCCTGGACCCATTCCTGCCACAGAATATGTTAGTGCCAACAAGAACATATGATTGTGGATCAATTCCCTATTCTGTTCCAGCACCTTTTGGCACCTGGCAGTACAGTGGACCCTCGTATAACAGTTTCTGTAACATAAGAGTTCGTTGAAGATAAGCGGGGTATAAATCCAAAAATAAATAAATAAAATAAATAAATAAAATCTGTACAACATAAAAAAATTCTGGAGATAAGGGAAATCTGCTTACCAGAATCATTTATGAGGCAAATCCGTACAACATAAAAATAGTCGCAATTAGGGATTACTCCGTTTTCAACGCATTCCTATGGGAAATTTGTATAAAGGAAAATTTGCTTAACATACATACTTTCCTTTGGAATTAATTAATTTCTTTATACAAGGTACCACTGTACTTAGCTCCTTTCTATGAAACAAGTCATTGACGTCTCCAAGTTACACATTACAAATGGAAACTCAACAAACGCTCTCCCTCCTTCCTTTTTCAGGGAAGAGCAAGGTGGTGAAGCTCAGACTAGGCCCCCTCAAGTAAAAGGGGTTTCCAGCTGTAATTATATATGCGCAGAACAATGAGCCATGCTTTCTATATCTGCACTTATAACGCATGCTCAAAGTGTAAGGCTTCAACATCCGGCCTACAATAAGAATGTGTATGTTGTTTCCACACTGCAAAAGTATCCACACCACCCTGTTGTGAAGTAAACCCCAAGGAGATGTGTAAGGAAACATAAAGTGCATGGCTGCCCTGCACGCCTTCCGTTGACAGCCATGGGCGACCCCAGTTGAAAACGGGGAATGCTTTCATCTTGGTCATTTACTCTGGAATCGCCATGCTTTGCCTATCCGCACACCCCCCTTTTTTGACTTCTGGGATGATGACGATGATGATGACGACGACGACGATGATGATGATGACGACGATGACAACGACGACGACGACAATGACGACGACGACAATAATGACGAGCTCAGAACCATTTTCTTGTAAAGACAACCTACCCAGTAGAACCATGGAAGCATCTTGAGGGGGGGGGGAATCACTAATCATCCCATGATGAAAAAAACTATTTAAAAGTTTTCGAGAGTTGGCTGCAGGTTGCTTTTCTAGATGATTGTTTCCAAACTTGGCACTAATGATTAAGGAAGAGCCTGTGAACCACGATAGGTTGGGAAGAGCTGGGTCTGGGGTTTACTGTGTGTGTGTGTGGGGGGGCTGTATTCCCTTTGTACCTTTCCAGTTCCAAGCAAGGATGCGAACTACTGTGGATGAAATTTAACTCAGTTTCAATAGCTGATAAGCCCTGCTTGGATGTTTGCAGAGCCTTCTTCCTCTGTTAGACCTTAAGACGCAATGCAGATCAGATGGACTGAAAATTTCCTTGCCCTTCCCCTCCCCTCCCCTCCCCTCCCCCCTCCTCTCCCACTTCCTTTTCTAATGCCTTGGCCAATAAAAGGATCTGTGATTTTAAAAGCTTGCACACATCCTTGTGCCTTTGAATGGCCCAACAAATGTATGAAAACTATGAACTCATTTGGGAATTTGTTTTACGGACTACATTGGAGCTTGTGCTTTAGATTGAGAGCTGGGTTTTGAAATGTTGTTCTTAGGTGCATTGGTTGGTCTGCCCTCCTATTTAATGCACTTGTTTTTGTTTTTCCACAAATTGCATGATTTACTTTTTATTAAAGTGCATAATTATCCCAATTGTTCCGATTGCTTCCTCCCCTCTTTCTCCTTCCATTAAACAAATCCCACTTCCGCAAATAGTTTTGGCTTTCTTTAGCATTTTAATTTAATTTTTAATTTGAATGAAACTATATATTAAATTGCAGGTGCAATGTGTGTGTGTGTGTGTGTGAGAGAGAGAGAGAGACAGAGAGAGAGAGAGAGAGAGAGAGAGAGAGAGAGAGAGAGAGAGAGAGAGAGAGACAGACAGACAGACAGACAGACAGACAGACAGAGAGAGGTGCCATCCAGCTGGTTTTTGGCTGATACCAAATCTAGTAGGGTTTCTGAGATGTGTGAGATATTTAAGGGCATCGTTTTACCAGTTCCGTCCCTGAGGGAGTTCCCATGGATGAGCTGAGATGGGAAGCTAGGTTTTCTTGTCTGTCAGTCCTAGTTTGTCAGTCCTAGACTGACACGGATAACTAAAGGCCTTTTTACACGACCCCTAAGATCCGCTGGCCACTTAAATTCGGACCAGAGATCTTAGGGGTTCGTCGCTCTTCCTCTGTCCCCACCCCCTCCGCACTTCCTGGTTGCTGGCTGCATGAGGGAGGGAGAAAAAAGAAAGAAAAGAATGCCCGTTTACCTCCATTTTGTTCCCGGCAGCATTCAGATCTCTTAAAGGGGCGGGGCGCAAAAAAAGAACAAACAGAAGCCAGGAGAGCCCCGCACTCACTATCCTTACACCGAATCAAATATTTGTCACCATCAAAGACCAGGTACAAGAAAACTGCTGTTTGGTCGCGCTAAGTGGGCGGGGTCGCACTTAATTGTCTGCAAAGTCCGGAGCTGGTGGGTAAACATTTTTAATCTCCGGAGCTGGGAGCCATTTGCCCCGGAGTTTAGGGGTCGTGTATAAACGCCCTAAGAAAAAAATTGGTACAGTCATACTGCAGTTATCTGTAGTTATTTATGATGGACTAATAACTCTTCTAGAGAGACAGTCCAATGCAAACCCTGTCTGGTGTAACAGCTCATTTATTTATTTCTACATAGAGTAGCAGCTGTAATCAGTTGCTTATATTAAAAAGAAGGAATTCATTCAGAAATTACGCATTCCTTATTTTACCGGTTTTTCATGAAAAAGCTTGAACGAGGCAGTAAGAATTCAAGATATGTTTTTCCAGGAGAAGGAATACTTGTTCAAGTGTCACCTAGGAACCCCATTCTATTATATGGGATGAACAATGAATGCACACAAGTAACCCATCTGTATACATTCATACAGACATTGTCCAAAAGCTGAACATGATGTGTGAATACTCCAAAAAGACTTACACTAAGAATTTGAATTTCATTTAATATTTAAGAATATTAAATAAATATTAAATGAATATTAAGAGTCTCATGGCGCAGTGGCTAAATACCTATACTGCATGTAAAACTGTGCTCACTACCTGGGCTTCAATCCCCAGTAGCTGGCTCATGTTGACTCAGCCGTCCACTGTTCTGAGGTTGGTAAATTGAGTACCCAGCTTGCTGGGGGAGGGGCAATGTGTAGCCTGCATAATTAAAAACTGTAAACTGCCCAGAGACTACTTGAAGTGGTATGGGGCGGTATATAAGCAGAACACTTTGCTTTAGGAATAGTTTGGAGGCCCCTGTAGTTGAGAAGAACATCAACAGCATTTTGACTGGAGACAAAAGAATTTGGGCAATGCCAGCAACAGTTTACGCAGAGACTCTGTGCATCACCAACACCACCATAGTCTCTCCATCCTTCATATAAGACAGTGGTTCTTGACTTTGAGTCCACAGACAAAAACTTCCAGAAGCCTTCACATTTCTGGAAGTTATAATCCAAGAATACCTGGGTTACTCAATCACTGCTCTAAGGTTTAAATAAGTATCACAAAGCCTGCTGACCACAAGTCTAGTTTTGTGTCCCTTGGGACATTTCTAGGCCTCCTTTTAATCCTATCCCTCACTTTTTTAAATGAAGAAAGAAATAGACTTATAAGCACTCCCAATTTAACTTTTTTCTTTTGGATTGATTTTTGGCATGCGGGCGGGGGGGCTGGGTTCATTCCCATGGAGTCATGGTAATGGTAGTAGCAGCAGCTACAGATGGGCATCAAGCACTTTTTCGTGCTTTGTGCTGATTTGTAAGAGCAGCAACATGAGTACCACATGTTCCCTCCATGCCCAGCCAACTGGCCCACTCACCATTCTTTGTGTGCCGCTGGGGTCCTCCTTCTCTGGTGATGCACTAGTCTGGGCAGGAGCTATGGCTCTCCTTCACTTCCTCAGGCACTCAAGCATTCCAACAAGGAGGTGGGGTAGGGATTCTCCCTGCATAGCTGGTGAGTGGCCAGCTACCTGAAGAGGCGGGGAAGGGCAGTCTAAGCTCTGGAAAAAGAGGACCCCAGCAGTGCTCAAAGAATGGTAAGTGGGCGAGCTGGCTAGGAGTGGAGGGGGATGTGTGGTACCTATGGTGAACTGGCATGAAGCACAATGAAGCACATTGTGCCCGTCTCTATTAGTCGTGGTAGCAATGTGTGCTGCTTATATACCACCCAGAGCACTACCTCACAAGATTCCTATTATTATTATTATTATTATTATTATTATTATTATTATTATTATTATTATTATTATTATTATTATTATTATTATTATTAGTAGTAGTAGTAGTAGTAGTAGTAGTAGTAGTAGTAGTAGTAGTAGTAGCAGCAGCAGCAGCATGAATTGACTTCCTAAAGGAAGTACAGGCCTGAATTTGCCAGTGCTAAGCAAGGTTGTTAAGGGCAGGGCATTTTGGAGATCTCTCATTCATAGGGTCACTCTGAGTCAGAAGTGACTTGAAAGCACACAACAAAAAAATTACTGGAAACCTGTGAACTTCCTTGGGTGAAGCAACAGTGAACTGAATCCAGATCAAGTGCCAGATTTTAATCCGGATGGCTTCAACAGTAGTCCAATTCTTTTAACAATCACATCACCCTGTAAATTTCATCTCTACTCCTAGACTCACAAATGCACCTTTTATTGACCCTTGAGAGTCCCTCCCATCACCTCACATTCTCCTGGCTAGAAGGACCTTTAAAATGTAAGTTTCAACTCTGTGCTGATGGTTTCCAATGAAAGAGAAACTGATGTGATTTTGGTTATTCAGAAGCACAGTGCGTAAGCCCTAGAAAAATCTCACCTCGCCAGCTTTGGGAAGTCCCCCTCCTTTTCTTCCGTGGTCAGAACGAGCTTGTGGTCTCTGATAGGTAGCATTTCCCCTCCCCGCCCCACGTTCCAAAAGCGAAGGGCAATGCTTGTGTTGGCAAACGTTTGATACAGCATACTGAATTTATTAAAATGGGTGAACAAGAGAGGTGGTCTTCTGCGTTACAAGAAAAACACACACACTGAACATAGGAATATTAACTATATAAGACTATTTAAAATAGCACTTAATTGACTCCTTCCCGTAGAGTTTTGGTAGCAAACACTACGGCGCTGCATGGTGATGGGAGATCTTGTCTGGACTGGCAGACGGGTGGGTTGGAGCAAGGGGGAAAGGCTATAAAAGTTATGCTTAAATTTATTACACGAACAAAGTCTTCCTTAAGCCTGTTATTTAACCCTCTTACACCTAAGTTGTCGGCTTATTTTTCTTTTAAAGGATATTTACAGGTTAGCTCCTACATATTTCACATTGTTAAATACTGGAAAGACCAAATATCCTTACATGTGAGCCATGTTGATTTTTCTCCCTATATAAAATGGGAAACGTCTTAACTTAGGGGGGCCTGGGAACACTTAAAAGGCATGTATATTTGGAGTACTATTTTTAAGCAGCTAATCCCCTGGAATTTTTTTTTTTGCCTAAGTGGTTTAAGCTGTCCATCTTGAAAAATATTTTTTTTAAAAGTAAATCCAAGTAAATAAACTGATGAAGGGTCCAGAGCATAGACTTGAGGGGTTTTCTGACAAGGCTGTGTGTGTGTGTGTGTGTGTGTGTGTGTGCCATCAGCCAACTATTATTGCATTTTTTTATTTTGAATATTTTTACCCAACCTTTCTCCTTGGAAAAGGACCCAAGGTGGCTTACAATAATGAGGGATAATTTATTTATTTATTTATTTATTTATTTATTTATTTATTTATTTATTTATTTATTTATTTATTTATTTTTTTATTTGTATACTGCATTGATTTCCCAAGAACATTTAAGAACATAAAGAGACCAGAAGAGGGGAATTTGAAGGGCATCTTAGAACATGAAAAGGTAACATTAGAGCTACAAAGAGCATGCAAAAAGAAAAGAAAAATCCATTATAAGGAGTGAAAAGCAACATGGAAAACATTAGTGTTCTTATGAAATCAGTTAATGCGATCATGTATGGTAATCCATTTAAAGTCATATAGTAGGTAGTCCCTCAACCAGGGGAAGCTTGCCTGAAGAGGAAGGTCTTTGCTTGCTTCTGCAAAGACAGCAGAGATGGAGCAGACCTGGCTTCCAATGGGAGGGAGTTCCAAAGTCAGGGAGCAGCAACAGAGAAGGCCCTTTCATGTGTTCTTCTGAGACGTACCTGTGAAGGTGGTGGGATGGAGAGAGAAGCCTCTCCTGATGACCTTGGCACCCACGCTGGTTCATACTGTGAGATTTGATCTTTGAGGTAGCTTGGACCCAGGTCATTTAGTGCTTTGTAGGTTAAGGTCACCTTGAATTGTGCCCTGTAGGTAATTGGCAGCCAGTGGAGCTGCTTTAGTAGGGGTGTAATGTGATCTCTGTAACCTGCCCCAGTCAGCAATCTGACCGCTGTGTTCTGGACCTGTTGAAATTTTCTGAGACTTTCCATTGGTAGCCCCACATAGAGCGTATTACAGTAGTCCAACCTGGAGGTCACTAGGGCATGTGTCACAGTGGCCAGAGCAGATTTCTCAAGAAATGGCTGTAACTGGTGTAGTAGTTTTAATTGTGCAAATGCACTCCTGGCCACAGCTGCAACCTGGGCATCTAAGGCTCAAGGATGAGTCCAGGAGCACCCCCAAGCTACGCACCTCTTTTTTTAATTGGGGGGTAATCCCATCCAATACAGGTTGCATCCCTATCCCTTGGTCTCCTTTTTGACTGACCAGAAGCACCTCTGTCTTGTCTGGGTTTAGTTTCAGTTTGTTCTTCCTCATCCAGTTCATTACTGAAGCTAAGCACTGATCTAAAGTCAAAATAGCTTCCTTGGAAACCGGAGGTGACGAGAGGTAGAGTTGAGTGTCATCAGCATACTGGTGACAATTCACACCAAAACTGCAAATAGTTTCCCCCAGTGGTTTCATATAAATGTTAAATAACATTGGAGACAGAGAACGAAGGACTGAAGCCACTGTAAGACAGTGCCCCCAAGTCCCATTTCAAACAGACGAGTCAAGAGGATGCTGGAATCTTGGAACTGTACTCCAGAGAGGGTGTGTGGAGCATGGGCCAAGGAGTTTCCCCAAGGTATCCTCTTCTCTTACTAACCCTCAGCTTTCCCCACTTTTTCTCCCATCTTTGGTGGACTTTTTAAGGTGGAAAAAGACAAAATGGCTGCATGGCCCTATTTAGAGCCGAGAGGACGAGGAACCCTCTGCTTGGAAGGGCATTTTTGTTGATTTCTAATCTTGACATGTTAAGCCGGACTTGAAAGGCATGGCACTTGGGTTGGTGACATTCACAGGAAAGGAGAAGAGGAATGTCATAGGGTAACGACCCCTATATTGAAAGGTTAAATTTTGGTATACCAGGGACATGATCAGACCCATTATGGGTCAAAAAAACCACAGGCCTATTCTACTGATACCTGCTTTATGGCTACCTGAGTTTGCAGTAAAATCATTCTAAACACAATCATTTGAATGTATCATTAGTACCACAATAGATTGGAGAGCCAGCATAGTCTAGTGGGGACTGTTAGGACTACAGGTAGAACTTGAGAGGCCTGGGTTCAAATCCCTGCTGGGCCATGGAAACTAATTGGAGAAGGGAGAGAATTGCCAATGGTAAATCATTTCTGGAACATCTCATATAGCTTGAGAAACTCATTAATTGCCTTTCAACTGCATGCCTTCAAGTCAATTCTGACTTATGGCTGGCAACCCTTTCCAAGATTTCCCAGGTAAAGAATCCTCAGAAATGGTTTAGTTAGTAAGCATTCCTTTCAACTGGGGGCATCCCGGGGGTCTGCAGCTTATTCATGGCTACCCAGGCTGACTCTTCTCCAGTAGAATCACACTCTTACTCTCTGGCTCCGACTTCTGGTGCTGCAGACAGACAGACACCAAAGCCACTGAATAATATAGCCAACTTGAGAACCCTATTTGGGTCACCCAATGCCATACCTAGCATTTTAAATACTTGATTTAGAGTACCATTAAGTTATATATTTCTAGACTTGTTGACATTATCATCAACGTCTTCAATGGTAAATGGCACACTGAGGCCTTTCTTATTCTATTCCATTCAATTCTATGTTACTCCCAGGTTGCAACTCCTTAGAGTGCAGCTAACACATGTACTGCAGTTTATCCGAAATTCTGAAATTTGCTGAGATCTTGCCAAAACCCATACTTTGCTCAGATGGTTCAGAATCTTCTGAAGGTTGCTAGCAAGCAAAGAAACAGACAACCTTGACCTAAGCTCAATCACCATGACCACTACCACCACCATATTACAGTACTGGAAACCTATGAACTGTGGAGGAAAACACCCAAAGGCTGATCCCAGTCCTGATCCAGGAGACCCTAAATACAAAGCAAAAGTTTTCTGCTTATATACCGCCCCATACTACTACAAGTAGTCTCTGGGCGGTTTACAGTTTTAATTACAGAGTGCAGGCTACACATTGCCCCCCCAGCAAGCTGGGTACTCATTTTACCGACCTCGGAAGGATGGAAGGCTGAGTGAACCTTGAGCCTGCTACCGGGGATTGAACCCAGGTCGTGAGCACAGTTTTACTTGCAGGACAGGCATTTTAACAGGGGTGCAGCACAGACACTGCCCCCACCACTCTGTGCCCCCCCCCCCCGGCTGCTCAGCCCTAGTCCTCCAAAGATGGGGTAGTGCTGCCTGCCGGACTCACTGCAATTTGCTACGTGTTACAAAGTGCAGAAGTGCTCTAGGGCTACAGCGGTTGTGTGAGGTGTCTTCTTCCACAGGAGCTATTTTCTAGCAGTAGGATGTCCGATCTCACATTACAGTGCATTCAAACATTAAGAGCAAAGAGATTGTCTTTAAAGTGTGACCCCTTTGAAAGGCAAAGACTCCATTCCACGTATTCTTCTGAGCTTGATATATTATCCAGCCTTATCTACATCCGCCTCATTGATTGCCAAATGAACAGCCCCCAGTGCTCAACTACAAGGCAAAATCTGAAGTGACGAACTAATGATCATGAGAATTGGCACAGAATTCTGCTTTGAAGTCAGGACATAAGACTCCATTTTGCAAATTGCTGATTTAGACCAGATGAAGGAGGAAAATCTCAGCCTTAAACATGACAAGCAAGTGTGAATGTGATTTGTGACCAGTTCATCTTTAATGAATTGTTATTCATATGACTGTTGTATGTCACGCTTTTTTGTGTTTCCATAGGAAACAATTTTTTATGGATTTGGAGCGTCAGACCCAAATCTTCCCTTAGATACAAAATTATGGGTTAATTTTCCACAGTTTTACTTGTACGGCTCTTCAGACACAACCACATTGCCAATTTCTGGAGCACTTTGGGCATGAAAAGGTGCTACAGAAAGGAACTGCACAGTTGAGATTGTTAGACATTGAGCAAATTACATCCAGGAGTTCAACTTCTAAATATTAATAAAGACTTCCATATGGCAGTGGTATGAGAGGAAATAAATTAAATTAGCTAACTGCACCGCCTCTCCTACTTCTCATTTTTTCAGTCTCTCTCTTTTTTTCCCAAGAGCGCTTTAATTATCAACAAATGGCAATTAATTTCCTGTCATGTAAGGGTTGTACAATAATAGCCCATCACCCATTAGAAACAATGTTGACAGTACAGAACTCTTTTCAAAGATGGGAACTCGCTTTGCTATATACAGTTATCACTGCAATTAACTTGGACCTTTAATTATAAGCAGATGGATGAATTGTTTTAATCGCTGCTCTGTATCTCCAGATCTCAACAGTAGTTTGTTCATTCGACAAAAAAAGTCAAGAACATCAAACAAGCATTAAATGCTAGCGCAGGAACCATGCCAGCCTCTAAGGGAAGCTGTTGATCACAACCTGTCATTTAAAAAAGGTTCTGAAAAGCCAAATAAGCACTCTGGATTAGTGTCCTGAATCTGTTTTATCAACCCAGCTTTCTCTTTCTTGATAATTCATTGGTATCATTTCTTTTTTTTTAAAAAAACACCCTCTGCTGTACATCGTCCCAGCTCTATAATTATACAGCTTCGGGGATTCCCTTCTTCCTGCCTTTGAAATCATTTGCTTTGAGCCTCTTCAGAAAAAAGAATATATGATGATGATTAGTGTGCTATTTGATGAGCAGCATAAAAAAAAGAGGGAGCCATAAAACCATCCCTCTTGAGTGCTCCACCAACTGTTCAGAATGGCCACCAAGGAGGAGGCTGCTCCCTCACCCCTGTTGCCCTCCAGCCTGTTTGGGAAGATGGATGGCGGCGGCGGGGGGGGGGGGGAAACAACCCTTTTTGGTTGCATGAAAGATGCTGTAGACTCCTCCACTATCCAATGTTTTGAGTTGACCGTTGAGAGGCCTAGGGCAGCGATGCCCACCACTGCGCTGCTGAAGCATGCCAACTCTAATGGGCACCAAGGACATTGGCAAAAGCTCCATGAGTACCCAGTCCAAGAACCAGACTAGCAGAGGGTTCTTGATCCAATTCCCAAGCTTGCACAGGATAGGACTGTTTGCTTACACTGCTGCTCACTGGACATAGTTCCCAAAATAATACCTATCTTATACCAGGTTGGGCAAAGTGGCCAAACTTAGGCCCCATGCACTCCACAGGTTGGTTTTCACAACCTTGGGACCCTAAATCGACCCAACATGACTTGTCTGGTGACTGGAAAAATTGTGCTTTTGCACAATTAAAGCTACTGTGCCTCTTACACCTGTTTCTTGAGAAACCTGTGCTGGCCGTTATGACACATGCCCTAGTAACATCGTGGCTGGACTATTGTAATACACTCTATGTGGGGATACTGATGGAAAGTCTAAGGAAACTTCAGCAGGTTCAAAACTCAGAAGTCAGATTGCTGACTGGAACTGGTTACATGGACCACATGCAGGGCCGGCGCGTCCATTAAGGCGAACTAGGCAGTTGCCTAGGGCACCAAAATGGAGAGGGTGCTGGCCAGCCTGCTGCCCCCCGCTGCCCCCTGGCACTGGCCACCGCCGTCCGGCCACCCGCTGCCGTCCACCCGTCGCCCCCGTGCCCATCGCTGCCCACCCCCGTGCCCGTTGCCGCCCCCACCATCTGCCCCCCCCTGCTGCCCCGCCCGCCCGCCGCCCCCCCGCCCGCCACCCCGCCACCCCGCTGCCCTCCGCCCCTCCGCCCTGCCACCCCTCCGCCCCGCTGCCCCGCTGCCCCGCCGCCCCCCGCCCCCTGCCCCCTGCCCCGCCACCCCACCACCCCCCCACCTCCCGCCCCTTGCCTAGGGTGCAAAAAAACCTTAGCGCTGGCCCTGATCACATGACACCCTTATTCCAGCAGCTCCAGTGGCTGCTAATCAGCTATCGAGCACAATTCAAAGTGCTGCTTTTAATCTAAAAAGCTCTAAGTGGCCTGGGTCCAAACTACCTCAAAGATGAAATCTTGCAGTATGAACCTGATTGGGTGCTAAGGTGATCAGGAGAGGCCTTTCCTTCTACCCTGCCACCTTCACAGGTGCATCCCATAAGAACACATGAAAGGGCCTTCTCTGTTGCTGCTCCCAGACTTTTGAACTCCCTCCCACTGGAGGCCAGGACTGCCCCATCTCTGCTGTCTTTCCGGAAGCAGGCAAAGACCTTTCTCTTCAGGCAAGCTTTTCTTGAATGACCTCATATTATTTATTTATTTATTTTTTATTTATTTATTTATTTATTTATTTATTTATTTATTTATTTATTTATTTATTCAACTTATGTGCCGCCCACTACCCAAAGGTCTCTGGGCGGCTTACAATAAAAGAATTAAAACAATTTAAAATAGTTATAAATTAAATATCAGTAAATCATCAAGCAGTAATAAAAACCTTATCTTAAAATCATTATTCTAAAATTGTCATCAGCGGACCCACAATCTATATTGTATGAATTAAAAACCTTCTGGAACAGGAAGGTTTTTACCTGGCACCGAAATGTAATCAGAGTTGGCGCCAGGCGGATCTCAATAGGGAGGGCATTCCATAACTTGGGAGCAGCTGCCGAGAAGGCCCTTTGTCTACAAGCCATCCCTCTCACCTCCTTGAGGGATGGCTCTTTCAAAAGCCCCCCCCCGGCTCAATCTTAATCGCCGGGTAGGTTCGTATGGAAGGAGGCGGTCCTTCAGGTATCTAGGTCCTAAGTTGTATTAGAGATGTGCACAAAACTAAAATACTGTACAGCCTTTCATTACGTTTCATTAGTACTTTCATTTCGTTTCATTTTGTTACTAATTAAGTTTTAAAGTAGTTTCATAACAAAATGAAATGATTTGTTGAACTTCGGCATGTCAGCAGACTGTGTAGATTTCTTCTGAACAAATATAATTGCACACCCAGAGAGTGGAGTGCATGCCTCCTAGAAATGTCGGAAAATTCCTATCTGAGTTGAATGATGGAACTGTTAATACCTTGCCTGTTCTTCTCTTTCTGACCACTAGGTCCTCACCTACACACCTTCTCAGGCTTCCCTATTCATTTCCTCTGAATGTAGGTGCAGGTGGGTTGTCTCAGGAACAGTGTATCTGTGGCAAGCTGTCCCTGTTGCAATGCAAAAATATTGGAAGGGTGATTTATTCTTAAACGGGCAATCAAGAGCCAATGCCTTTACCCTGCTTGCAATGTTGGACTCTTCTGGGAAGTGGACAGGGCTACCAATAGGAACTCTCGACAATGAGCACTTGCACTTCCAAACTTATGACTCCATGGCTGTATGTAAGTGGATTTTCTCCAGTTCTACCATTGGGTTTCTCATATCGCTCTTCATATTTAACTTTTCTTTTTTCTTTTTTTTTTGGCAGGATAGCGTGGCTCCTGTTTTTGGTGAAGGCTGTCCCCCCACACCTACAGTAACACTACAGTAATTTGCCTCCATCAGGGGTTGAATAAGATACAGCGACTCAACCTCAAACCTTTGCCTTAAAGGATGAGGGGGTAGGATATTTGACCTGAATAATCTTTTCTTTTCTTTTCTTTTCTTTTCTTTTCTTTTCTTTTCTTTTCTTTTCTTTTCTTTTCTTTTCTTTTCTTTTCTTAAGGGATTCTATGAAGTAGGACATTAAGTAAATAAATATGTGGAGATGAGTCACTTCAAAGGAAAAAAATGTTAATTTTGTGAACTCCATGAGTTCTGGAGATGGTTATTGACCAGTTTCCCCACCCAGCTGCTCTGCAGAGACTGTGGGACTGATTATCCACACCACGTCCTATCAGAGATGGGGACGTGAGTTGTAGAAACTTGCTGTTGAGTTGGTCTTAAGTCGCACCAGTGACTCAACTTGGACATGACTTGGATCCTTCCTCCCAAATTACTCGGACTCAATGTGTGTCTTGGAACCCACTCACCACTCCTTTTTTTTGCTGTGAGTAAAACCTTGTTTCTCATGGGGACTCGGTCTTGGGGCTTAGAACTCATAACAAGGTCCCAAGACTTGAGCTGAGACCCAAAGACTTGCCCACATGCTTACTTGGTATTAAACCTTTTTAAATTGGTAGTGGACAAACTATCTTTTGTGGGGCAGATGTGGTTCTGAGGGAATTTTTCTGATCCCCTGTAGCCTCCAAAATTCAATAGCAAATCAGGAATCTGATTTTGCTGCCAGAATTTCATGAACATACAGTATTTTAGAAAATCCTCCTTATTTTAAAACATGCCACCAGTGCTACCTAATGAGGTTTTCAAGGTAAGTGAGATGTCCTTCCATCCATCCTTCCTCCCTCCCTCCCTCCTGGCACCAAGCCATCAAACAGCAGACTGGATGGGCCTACTGCCATGAATTGTTTTTGTAGTAGCTGGGTGGAATGGATTTAATTGTATGCATTGGCACAAGTGATCACACTGCCTAAGCTGATGAGAATGCATTTGCTCCCCAAAAAAGTAGGATTTGAATTAAGGTCTCATGAGTCCTAATTAGAGATGGGCACGACTTAGCGGTATTCCCGTTTCCGTTTCCGTTACTCGTTTCCGTTACTCTACGGAAACGGTAACGGGAATCACTGCCCCAGACTTCGAGCTCGAACCGACGAACGAACAATTTGGTCTGATTTGTCGTGCTCGTTACTTGCATCGCGCAATGCCAAGCGGCACAGAAAAAAAGTTTTTAAAAGTTAAAAAAAAAACCCGATTCCCGGCCCTAAAAGTAGGCGAAAACTGTCTGAGGGCACCTACCAGGCCAGAAGGGTGTTTTATTGGGGGGGGGGGGGGTTCCCCGCCCCCCTCTCCTTGGCTATTGCTACTGCTGCGCTGCTGGTACCAGGCTGGGAGGGCGCATCCATTTGCCATGCAGTGCGGGGGATCCAAAATGGCGACCGCAATATTTTTTTTGAAATCGTTGCCCAAAACCCCACCAAAGCACCACAGAAACATGCGAAAATTAGCTATTTTAAATGCTTGAATTTTTACAGTAGCAGCAGTGGGTTTTTCTTGCAAAAAAAGTCTCCGTTGATTTTATTTTATTTTATTTTATTTTATTTTTTTACACCTGCGCATTCGCAATGATGGGCTCGCCCATGGGAGTGGACCATGCAAAGTTTTGGAGCCATTCCACCAATCGCATGGCCAGGTTTTGCTGACTGTACCAGGCTGGGAGGGCGCATCCATTTGCCATGCGGTGGGGGGGGATCCAAAATGGCGACCGCAATATTTTTTTTGAAATTGTTGCCCAAAACCCCACCAAAGCACCACAGAAACATGCGAAAATTAGCTATTTTAAATGCTTGAATTTTTACAGTAGCAGCAGTGGGTTTTTCTTGCAAAAAAAAAGTCTCCGTTGATTTTATTTTATTTTATTTTATTTTATTTTATTTTTTTTACACCTGCACATTTGCAATGATGGGCTCTCCCATGGGAGTAGACCATGCAAATTTTCCACCAATCGCATGGCCACTTGGCCAGGTTGACCACAGAGACTTCTGGGATGTGCCAATCGGGCATAAACAGCCCACTAATCGTAGCCCAAACCCGAACCCTAAGCCTAACCCATACACCAGTACACTGTCCTTCTAAGTGGGTCAGAGAGGCACCCAGATGCACCCCAATACCCACCGTAACCTCACCCGTAACTGGCCTAACCCTAGCCGTTGCGCTAAGCCGTCTTAAACCTAAGCCAGATCTACTTGCATTGCACTACATGCAAGTACGTGAGACACAGCAGGTGCAAAGAGTCTGCCAGTCCGTCACTTGTGGCTCTGGCTGACTCCTGCAGCTCCCTCCAGGAGCCCGCTACCCCCTCCCCAAACCAGTACTAACGACAACGAAAAACAAAAAAAACGAACCGACTAATTTTTGCAAATTTTCGCGAAAAACGGAAACGAGCCGAAACGGAACCGGCCCGACTAACGACAACTCGAAAAAATTTTTTTTCAAGTCGTGCCCATCTCTAGTCCTAATCCACCTTTCTATTCCTTGCACCACAGTGATCCTCACTAAAAGTACAGTGAGATATTCTCAATGGTACCTGCTGAGTGTCATGGGGGTTAGTTATCCCATGCCCTAAGGAGGAAGCACCAGGGCCTGCCTGAAGAAGTCAAAATTGTATTGGAGAGGATGGGAAAAGAAGAAAGACAATCAAGAAAGCCTTGATTACTCTGTTGTTGAGCAAGTACCTTTTTTCATGAAAGTGGTTGGCTATGTGAGCATCCAAGGTCCTATTGAAGCAGAAGCAGTTGCAGGAAGGTGTACTGTGGCCACAATTCTCTTCTTCCTGGGGCGGGGGGGAATCATCATCAGCAAGGCATAATGGCCTCTCTCCATCATTTCTGATACTGGCTAGCATCAGCAGCGTGTCACAATGGCCAGCCACTCCCTTTAAGCAGGGCACGTTGGCTGAAAGATATAGGAGCCCATCTCTTCTTCAGATAGGGAGTGTCACCATGAAGTCTGAATGTTCAGTCCCTTTCAGCATCAGAGTGAGGCCAGTCACTCTCCACCATGTCACAATAGCCAGCCTTTCTCCCTCAGGTGGACATCACCCTGTGTTTCCAGGGACAAGTTTCATTCATTTAAGTAGGTAACATCTTTGTTGTTCAAGTGAGCATCAGCTGAAATGGTTGGGCACAGCAACCACTACGGTCTGCTGCTGAGTGGCAGACAAGAGAAAAAGGTAGCTGGTAGCACTCCACCGACGATAGCTTATCGATGTACCACTGACTGAAATCCTGTTCTGTCATCAGCTATGGCAATTTTTCAGAAATGAGGTCTTTAGAAATAGTTTTCATCATTGGGAAGCCTTTGGGAACTGGGGCAGAGGGGAAGTCTGTAATTACTGAAAATTACAGCAGACCAAGGGGATGATTTTACCAGTGGCAACCATTTTAGGTAATTAAAGTATCCCCCCCCCCCCAAAAAAAAAATATCAGGCAGTCCCTGCCAGCTTTCTGGTGATGAAAGGAACCCCACAGGAGCCTTCAGAGAGGGGGATCAGAAATATTTTACTTCTTTAAAAATAAATAAGTTGCTGCATCTGATGACATCATCAGTTTTACACTGTGGATTCCATGGAACACGATTTCAGATATTCTTTTCCCAGTCATGCCCCAACACCCAAAATGAACACAGATCATGGAGGTGACCCAGGTGGATGAGTGTCCCACATGACCAATGGGAAGAGACTACAGGAACTGTCATCCATATCATCCTGGTGGTCCAGGTAGCCAAACCTGGCTGCTTGTATCTCTTACCTTTCTCCTTGTTTCTCTCTACCTCATCTATCTACTTACCTAATTATCTACATGTCTATCCTGCTATCTTTCTAATTATATACTGATATTAGATTTCCCTGAACCTCCTCTCTTCATTTGCAGTGTCCTACTGAAGCATATTCACCCACCCGGCATTACTCCACTCAGCTGACTGGCAGCATCAAAAACATTATTTTATACTGATGAGGTTGTACTGGTATCAGGAGATGGATGGATGCAAGCTGTGCCCCATGCATGCGTTAAATAGATTAAATAAATAAAAATAATCATAAAGAAGACCTCTGTTCATGGCTCTCACGATGATGAAAGACAGTGGGACGGGAAGACACAGAGCTGACAGTTGCAGCTTGCCTCCTCTCTCTTAGCCAGCAAAGCTGACAAGTAGATTGCCCGGGACAGGCACTTACGGGTTACCCTGTCAGCTGCTTGAATGGCCTGTTTCTTTTATCTGCCACCTCTATGGAGGACTTGGGGGGTTGGGGGGGGCAAAGGGAGAGAGAGAGAGAGAGAGAGAGAGAGAGAGAGAGAGAGAGAGAGAGAGAGAGAGAGAGAGAGAGAGAGAGAGAGAGAGGATCTGTGCCCATCTGATGAGCTGGCTCACATTGGCATGTCAGCAGCGTTTGCAGCACAAGAACACAGAGAAGACAAAAATTAACCGTAGGATCTTTCATGTACCTGTCGGATTTGTGCTGCTGCTAGATTACACAAGAGATCTTTGATGTCTGCAGAGGAAGGCCTAGCATGGAAGGCAGCGGCAAAAGCACCTATGGTGCCCATCGTGAAAGCAAAATGAACAATTGTAGGAAGACGTGCCCAGTTTCACGGGTGCCTTTGTAGTGCATGCCCATACACAGGAGGTCACATAACCATAAGATTATAGTTGTGTACCCCCACCCCCACTGCTGGATAAACTAGGACCAAACAGTGGACTTCTGAACAGGCTATCAAATACCCTGTTGAACGAGTACCAGAAGATGGAAGAATGCAGGCTGTGCCACATTGGTCATGTTACCACTAGGCACAGGCAAGTAATATCTTCATTTATTTTGTTCTCTCAAAGGAGAATGAAATTTTTGAAGAATCTCCCATGTTGGGTGAGATTAAGAGTTTTGTGCATTTTTCACATTTTGAGACTTCTTTTCTTTTCCAAAAAGCTTACAGCTTTGTTTTTGTTAGCAAAAAGCCCTGAAATGTTTGTAAAATGCCTTGTATTTTGCATAAAAGCATTGCATGTTGTGCATCAATTGGTATTTTCCATTAAAGCCCTATATTCTGTGCAAAACACAAGACTTGTTATATAAAATGCCAGGGTTGCCCCTGCAAAGATTCTGTCTTTGATGCTAGTACTGCTAATGCTGTGGGGGGAAAAACAGAACTCCCCCCCCCCCCACACACACACAAACCACTGGTCTTTTTGTTCTTGTGTCAGAGCAAAAAATCCCCAGTGGCTCAGACTTTTTCTAACAGGGTGACTCGATGTATTTTGATATACTATACTTTCCCCCACATCATGGTCAAGATTATTTGTGAGTATGCATTACCTCCTTGAACACCAGTAATGGAACCGGAAAGTGTTGTGATACTTCTTTTGGAAACAAATAGCAATCTAGAAATGGTTAACACTTCATATAATTAAAAAACTGACCACAAGAGACAATTCTGGAAGGGAAGACATTCAAATGAATTGTTTTGGGCTCAAGTCAGGACAGCAGCACTCAATACTTTCTGCTACAGAGGATAATTTATTAAGCTATTCCAATGAGAATTTTCTGGCTGGAAGAAGACAAAAATGTGTCAGAAATTGTATCATTCATAAACCAGGGCCCGCATTGGTTAAAGATGCAGGAAATATTGCGGGTTTGAGGCAGGCTGATTTACATCGTTTCCCGACGATCACATGATGCAAAGGGAAACTCAAATCAGCCTGGAGCCTTTGTGCTCTTGAAATTTGTAATTTTCCTCCTCCAGTTTTTGGACTCCTACTATTTAAAATGCATTTTCCACATATGTTCATACAAGTGATCACTTTAACTAATGCAGAAAAGGAAGGATGAATTCCTCCCCCAACACACACACAAAACAGTGCTCTGCTGAAGCACCCTCCCTCATGCCTCTTTTTACCTCAGGAGGGGAAAAGAGATGAGCAGGCATGCGTGCACAAAGCAGTGGCAGCACACACCCTGTCCAGCAAAGCCTTTCTCCCAAACCTTTTTTAAAATTTATTTTAATTATTTTAGAGTATTTTTACCCTGCCTTTCTCCTTGGAAAAGGATCCAAGGCGGCTTACAGTAATGAGGGATAATATACAGTCCAGTACAATTCAGACATGTTCAAGTATTTGAGAACAAGGGATTGAGGGGCATATTACATCATTAATAGACAACATCACATTAAAGTAACACAGTTATAAGTAGTCATAAACACAAAGTCTATGTGAACCCATAGTTTCAGATATAATACACATGATAGTCCATCATTCAGGGAAAGCTTGCCTGAAGAGAAAGGTCTTTGCCTGTTTCCAGAAGGACAACAGAGATGAGGCAGTCCTGGCATCTAGTGGGATGGAGTTCCAGAGTCTAGGCGCAGCAATCGAGAAGGACCTTTCATGGGTTCCCACGAGACATACCTGTGAGGGTGGCGAGATGGAGAGAAGGGCCTCTCCTGATGACCTTAACAGCTTCTCACCCACAGACAACATCCCTTCCCCCTTTTACAGCTTAAAAACAGACACCTTCTCTCCCTCAGCAGAACTTTTTAAAAAAGACAACAGTCTTTGTAATGGCACCACCCACAGGACTATAAATAGAACTGAGAGCATGCAGCAAGCAAGGCTTCCCCAGCCCACCCCAATTTTTCACCCCTGGGTGGCCACTTAAATCAAACAGACCTGAATTTTCCAGGGTAACTTCACAAGGAGTAAATGCAAGTGAGTTCACATTTCCTTCACTGTGCATCACACCCTAAGTCTCTAGATTGCTGAATGAAGGTAGAGATGTTAGTAATCTAAGTTTTCCTTCAACAAAAGCATTTTTTTAAAAAAAATCCAGCTACTATGCCTTTGATTTCTTCTTCTTTGAAACAGCATGTGCCAACTTGAAAGACTGGTTAACTTTACAAAGGTTTAATACAGATTCCATTGTTTTATTTGGTTACCTCCCAAATCTGCAATATAAGAATCAGCAGGAACCTACTCATCTGTAGCCAATAGGAAATCTAATTAGCAGTTGAGCTGGCGGGTTTTTTTAAAAGCACACAACCCCCGAGTTCAATCAAATAGACATCCATGAGTTTATTCTACTTTTTCAAAAAGTAATTTTGCCCTCCCAACTTATTTTTAACTTATGAAAAGTTCCAGAGAATTCAGGGCAGGACCAGACAGAGTTATTGTTCCAAACTGATAGATGCTTTCTGTCCTGCGTAGTTGCAGATCATAGTCTATGTGATCGGGCCGTGGGCATTACGCTAGTAGTTGGGGGGTTAGTCGGGTAAGAAGAACGCGGGCCAGGCAACTCATGCCTGTCCCCCGTTCTGACCCCCCAACTCACTGCCACGTGTCTCAGAGCCATACTGCCAGGGCCTCCGACCTGTCCTGTCTCCTGATGAATGCCAGGTCGGTCCACAACAAGATCCCCATCCTTTATGATGCCATCTGGGATGGGAGGGCTGACCTAGCCTGTATTACCAAGACCTGGGTGGGAGCAGAGGGGGGAGCTTCACTTACCCAGCTGTGTCCCCCTTGGGTTTCGGGTTGAGGGTGTGGGCAGGTCGGAGGGTAAGGCGGGAGGGGCAGCCATCGTTTATAGGGATTCTATTCATGTCAGCAGGGCCTCGACGTTGGTAAGTCCGGGGTTAGAATGTCTTCATCTATTGGTGGGACAGCGGGACAGATTTGGCATTGTGCTTGGGTAACCGTACTCCCTGCAACCCAGCACAATCCCTACCAGAGCTCATGGAGTTCATTGCGGCTGCACTGTTGAGGTCCCCCCACCTTTTGGTGGTGGGTGACTTCAATGTGCATGCTGGCAATGGGCTTTCCGGGGCGGCTCTGGAATTTATGGAGTCCATGACCTCCATGAATCTGACCAGCATGTTGTATGCCCCACCCATAGATCTGGACATACCCTGGACTTGGTGTTTACCTCCACGTCGGAGGATTCTAATCTGAAGGTTGGGAACATTGTTTCCCTACCGGTGTCATGGTCAGACCATCACCTGCTGTCTTTTTCCTTATCAATTGCTGCCCCTCCCTGTGGGGAGCCTCAGCCCCTGGTTTGGGCCTGCCCCTGAAGGCTCCTGGATCCTGCTCGTTTCAGGGAGGCCTTTGGGGAGCTTCTTGACGGCTTGGCTGACAATCTGGTTGAAGTTGCGGTGGAGCATTGGTTTGATGAAGTCTCCCGCACTGTTGACCAGATCGCCCCTAGGCGCCTTCTCTGATGCAGAGCTCGCTCTTCGCCGTGGTATACGGCGGAGCTGAGAGCGATGAAGCAAGAGCGGAGAAGGCTGGAGAGCAGATGGAGGACGGACCGGACGGCGTTAAGGCTGCAGTGATTATCCAGACTAGGTGCTACATCCGGGCTATCAGGGAGGCTAAAACATCTTTTTACTCCCTGAGAATTGGTGAGGCCTCAAACCGCCAAGCGGAGTTATTCCGTGTGGTTCACAACCTCACTAATCCTAGTCTGGCAAGGCCTCCTCCTACTGAGTTCAGTAGTGAGATGTTTGCAGCCTTTTAAAGATCAAAAATAGAGGCCATCCGGACCGCTCTTGACTCCGGTTGCACTAGTCTACCCTCGGCATCCCCTGTTGCTGCACCCCCTCGCTCTCCTCAATTGGATGAGTTTGGGCCTGTTTCCTCACTTGAGGCCTCTAGGGCTATCGCACATTGCCGGCCTGTGTCCACCCCCTTCGATCCTTGCCCATCTTAGCTCATAAAAACTGCCGGAGGGAGCATGCCTGAGTGGGCTTCTATTATTTCCACTGCCTCCTTCAGGGAAGGGATTTTTCCCTCCCGTCTGAAGGAGACAGTGGTGAAGCCCATTCTGAAAAGACCTGGCTTGGCAATGGACGAATTGGCTAACTACCGTCCAATTGCCAATGTTCCCTTCATGGGTAAGGTTATCGAGAGGGTGGCCGTGGTCCAGCTTCAGGCATTCCTGGAGGGAGAACATCTCCTTGGCCCATTCCAGTCTCGGTTCAGGCCGGGTCAGGGGACTGAGACAGTCTTGGTCGCACTGCAAAATGACCTCCTCCGGGGGGCTGACAGGGGTAGCTCTACCCTGTTGGTCCTTCTGGATTTGTCAGCGGCCTTCGATACCGTCGACCACAGTATCCTGCTGGATTGGCTCTCCGAGATCGGTATCGGAGGCACTGTTTACAGTTGGTTCCAGTCCTTCTTGGAGAGCCGTCCCCAGCGTGTGCAGCATGGGGGGGGGGGAGATGTCTGCCCCTGGGACACTCCCTTGTGGGGTGCCACAGGGGTCCTCTCTCTCCCCCATGCTGTTCAACATCTATGTGAGGCCGCTGGCAAAGGTCACAAGGAGATATGGAGTCTGCTGTCATCAGTATGCTTATGACGCACAGCTCTATATCTCCTTTTCCACCTCTGCAGTTGAGGCTGTCCAGACCCTCGACCAGTGCCTGGACGCAGTCATGGCATGGACCAAGGCTAACAGACTCAAACTCAACCCCGAGAAGACCGAGGTGATGTTCTTTGGGACTTCCCCTTCCAGGTATGGAGGCCCTCTCCCCAGCTTGGAGGATGTTTCCCTCCAGCTGGCGGACAGTGTCTGGAATCTGGGCTTAATCCTGGACCCTGCCCTTACCATGGAGGCCCAGGTGGCTGCCGTGTCAAGGACTGCTTTTTTCCATCTTCATCAAATTGCCCAGATTCGTCCATACCTGGATGGGGACTCCCTCAGAACTGTTGTGCAAGCATTGGTGATCTTGAGAATAGATTATTGCAACGCCCTCTACATGGGTTCAGGCCGGGTCGGGGGACTGAGACGGTCGCACTGAATCTCCTTCGGTGATTGAGTCTCCTTCGGCGATTGCAGCGGGTCCAAAATGCGGTGGCCAGACTGGTGGCGGGTGTGCGTCGGTTTGACCACATCACCCCAGTTTTGGCCCGCCTGCATTGGTTACCCGTTGCATCCCAAATCAGATTCAAGGTCCTGGTTTTAATTTATAAAACCCTCCATGGCCTAGGCCCTGACTACCTGGCAGAGCGGATCTCCCAGCGGTCAACCTCGAGCCGACGTACCAGGACGTCGCGGGCACACTCGCTACGGGTGGCCACGCCCAGGGAGGCTCGGAAAACATCCACTCGAGGTTGAGCCTTCTCTGTGACTGGCCCCACCTTATGTAACCATCTTCCTAGCGAAGTGCGCCTTGCAGAGTCCCTGCCAGCCTTTAGGAAAGCTCTAAAGACCATACTTTTCTGCGAGGCGTTTGGTGACTTAGGTTGATTCCCCCCCCCGCCGCCATCTGCCTGCTGCTTTTATATTGAATAGTTTCTTTGTTTAACTGTTGTTTTGTATTGTGTTTGATTTGCCTATTTGTTCCATTTGTATTGTTGTAAACCGCCCGGAGTTCCTTCGGGAAGACGCGCGGTATATAAGCTCTAAATAAATAAATACCGTTTGCATGATTCATACTTTTTTAAAAAAAGTTCAGGATATTTGTCTTCAACTGTCCACACACTGGGTGATATTAGTAACATTTCTCCTTTACTTCTACCTCCCTGTTGTATCCTTCTCTGCCCTTATAGCCGCCTTCTTATCTTCCCTTTATAATCCCATTTGCACCTTGTTTTGTCCACCCTGGCATATAAGTGGACACACTACAGTTCTGGGAAACATGGAATTACCAGAAAGCTTTGTTACACAGTACGTGTATTTCATGCTTCCTTTGCACACATCTGCTGCTGATTTAATGTCTTTTAAAAGAAGTGGTGGGATGAACACCCGATACTGTACTGAGGTGTTTTAACAACATATCAGTAGAGCAAAAAGTTTTAGAACTATGAGCCACAGCAATTGTTTCATTTAAAGTTACATTTTTAGATACAGAAAAAAAAATTCCTGTTTTTATTTGTTGATTTAGATTTTCTCGTTCAACAAGACAAGTGTGAAATCCATTTTATGGGATACAAAATGAAGCTGTTTTCCCACTGGCTGGCAGGGTCTTTAAAAATCACTGTCTTCTAAAACCTATTGATTTGTAGTAGGCAGCTTCATGGATGTGGGTGCTGCTGTTGTTTTAATGTGGCCTATATGGATTTTGGATGGCAGAAGCACTGCTGTTTTTCCTTTCAAATATTTTAAAATTAATTCTTAAAATGTTTATCGCTGCATCACTTCATCAATATGTTAGCATTACAACCCCTTACCCTGTTATCCTGGTTCAGCTGATGAAGGAGCTGGAAGAGCAGTGGAACACCAGTGGGGTACAGAGCAAGTGGAACTTGAATGGAGGGCGAATCAAATTTAACCAATTTTAGATATTTTAAAAAGCCCCTGTGAAAACTGGTTTAAATCCCCAGAAATAAATTGATTCCCATTCAGTGCAGGTGCACATGGCCACGGGTTTAAATGCCACGTGACTTGAATCTTATTTTTAAAAAGTTTGAACAGAAATAGATTCAAATAGCGAGTGTCACTACGGCCTTAAAAGGTCTTTAATAACCAATATAATAACACTGAAACAGTTTATTAGTACATCAGTATATCACAAAACTTGCTTTGTTAGTCTGCCAACTAGAATGGTTGAAGATGCTTTAATAAATAACAGCTGTTATTTTAATCTCAGTCCAAACAAGTAGGAGGGAAGAAGCAAATTCACTCCCCGTACTTCACCTCATTGCACGTCCCGATCTACATTCTCAAGACACACCCTGCTATACTCTGGGAGGACCCAAAAATCACTCACACAATACAATTTTGAGCTCCATAAAGAAGGTGGAAAGAATTAGAATACTGTCACAACAAAAAAGGAGCACTTGAAGGCTGGTCAAAAGGTGCCAGCTGCCTCACACACAAAGAATGGATCTCCTCTGGAATACCGATAACGTGGTGTGATCCTGAGAGAAAATGTCAGAAAGATCAGTAAAGAACCCAGCATAAATGGCAGGAGAAATGTTTCCAGTATCTTTAGAAATGTCAGTTTGGCTGAACAGAATATGTGGCCTCATCATTTCGGTCTTGATTTCAACCAGTTGCACAGCGCGTAACCTTAGAAAACTGCTCTACCTAAATGTTGCTGCAAATGTGTAGTTTCGGAGGAAAATTCCTCCCTAAGGACAGGGTACACAATGTTTATACATTATGTCAGCAAAAGATGTGCAAGATACAAGGCTTTGCAGATTAATTAGTTAATGGCTGTAATGCACTTTGAAGTTAGAAAGTGCTATGTAAACTTTAAGTATGATTATAGTGGTGATGTATTTGTGGTCCATAATCTACTTTTAGGATTGCTGTAATTACTGGCAAGTTCTTTAAAGCCTCAATAGCTGCTTTATAATTAGCCGCCCTGAACCAACTTATCTACCACACAATCAGATAATTTTCTCAGGAATGGTTTACACAAGTACTCAACCTTTGCCATTACAAATAATTTTCCATGATAGTGGTATATTTAATACCCTGTCTTAATTTTAATTGACTTGGATAGGACTTCAGTTGACTTCAGCTTTCAGTTATGCGGTGCGGCATGGAACGATGGCACCTAGAACACTTGTTTAAAAATTCGCTGATGTCTTTAGTATGGTGGCAGTGGCATGGCTTATCTTTCCTCTCTTCAGAGAGGCGATCTTTGGACGGATATCTGGTGATAACCTTTAGGTGTGGAGGCCTGTGATATTTCAAATGAATGTGCACACACACACACTGTTGAACTGGCACGGTATCTCCCCATATCAGCCTTCCTGACACTTAACATGGTCAGTGGATGCCACCCCCTCTGTCCTATTGACAGCAGAGGGACAGTTAATGGGGACAGGAGAGAGGACCTTCTCTGTGGTAGCTCCTAGTATGGGATGCTCTCCCTCTGGGGCTCAGGTTGGGCCCTCTCCCTTTGATGCTTCCACCAACAGCTGAAGACTTACCTCTTTAGGCAGACTTTCAACAACCCTGACTGTGTCCTTGGATGCTATTTTTTAGTTAAGATGGTTTAAATGGTTTTACATGTTTTTAATCAGCGTACTTAGTTTTACAGTTTAATTGCTTTTTAATGTATAACTTATTAACTGTTCTTTTTTACACCATGAGCTGCCTTGAATCCCCTTATCAGGAGAAAGGCAGCATATAAAGAGGCCAAAGAAAATAAATAAAAATCAATTAGCAAGGTACAGTGATTCATGCAACAATCTCAAACTGATTTCCCCCCATCAATGAACTAAATGTATGCCACTTTAGACATATATCATTAAGAATTATTTGGGATACTGCAGCATAGGTGCACATAAAGTGGCACTTAACATACATATGTGTGACCAGTTGAGTATGGTACAGCATCACACATTTAATACTGACATGCTGCCTAGGGAATTCTGATTTATGGTGATCATTTCTGGGGTTTTCTTGCTCTCTCTCTGCTGATCTAAAGAACGAATGGTCGCCCAAACACATGCCTCTGTATTCCCTCATTTTGTTTCAGTCTCCTCAAGGCTAGTGTGAAGATAATCCCTTTCAACCAGAAGGTAGAATATAAAACTTCAGTATATGTGAAATTTATTTACAAGCTTTATGCCAATTGACTCAAAGTTGATTCACAGTTCAAAGTAATAGTTTATATTTTAAGAGATACAGTGTAAAAGTAGAAAGGAACTACAGATGGCCGAAAATGTTCTTTTGTCAGAATTTACCACAAAATAGCAAAATCCAGGTGTAAGAAGAAGCAAAAGCAATCAATATGCTCTGTTCTTAAGGCTGGGTTAGACATTTTGTTGTGGTCCTTTTTTAAAGCCAACCATTAGTAACACTGACTAAATGTGAATGTCAGAGGAAGTTATGTGCCCCTCTCTAAAAGAGATAAGGAAAAGTATGTATGGAAAGGTACGGCATTGGTTATGGTCTAGCAATGGGCAGGCCACATTACTTCACAGCCTAGTCTTAATGGCAATACAGCAGTGGAGGAGGAGGTGGAGTATTTAAATACCCCCAGTCGGGTTAAACAGGGATGTATCTTGGCACCCTATCTATTTAACCTTTTCATTAATGATTTGAGTGATTCTCTAAAACAAGTCCAAGGCCATCCCCCCAAGCTTGGCCCTCAGCAAATCCCAGTACTCCTGTATGCAGATGACGCTGCAGTTCTATCTCTAACCCAATTGGGTCTAAAGAGGCTTATAACTGCCTTTGCAACTTACTGTAACAATAACTGTCTGTCCATCAATGCCGAAAAATCAAAGATCCTAGTGTTCTCAAAGAGGTGGAAAAGAATGCGTTGGTCCCTACAAAATGACATTCTGGAGCAGGTTAAAGAATATAAGTATCTCGGGATTTCCTTTAGATATAATATGAGCTGGGTAGCCCATCGAAATTATGCCCTTAACCTTGCAAAATGTAGCTCGCTAGCAGTGGCCCAGTTTTTCTATAGGAGTGGAGGACGCTATGTTCCTTCAGCCATACAGGTCTTTCATGCAAAAACAAGGGCACAATTATTATATGGCATCCCCATCTGGATCAATGCATATAACCCCGACATTGAAAGAATTCAATCCATGTTTTTGCATCGAATCTTAGGGGTCCCTAACTGTGTAGCCTATGCAGTCCTGTGCCTTGAAGTAGGAGTAAGTCACCTGGAAACTTCTGCTTGGATTCAGACTTTAAAGTTTTGGCTCAGATTACATTTCTGTGCAGATCAACTGGGGTATGTGTATAACATGCTGCTTGATTCTTATCAAAGCCAGTGGCAATTCTCCATTAAACAAAAAATTAGGTCCATAGGTATCCCTCTTGAACATATCCTGATGCTAGGGCAGAAACAGGCCCTAAGAATTCTCACTCAGATGTTATGTGACATAGAAAGGCAGGAACTCCTTTCGCAGGCACACAGAATCTGCTCCCCTTTGTCACAAGGTGTTTCCCCATCATATAGGACTCCTGCAGCTTACCTAACCTCACTCTGTTCACCACAGGCCTGCAGGGCCTTTATGCTGGCCAGGATGAATGTGCTGCCTTCAGCACTGCTCCAGGGTAGGTTCCAGGGAATACCACGCCAAGAGAAATTTTGCCAATGTGGAAACGAGGCCCCTGAGTTTCTTCAGCATGTGCTTTTATTTTGTCCACTTTATGAACAAATTAGGAATACCCTAATTTGTCCATTGTTGAATAAATTCCAAGGCCACCCTTCCAAGTGGTTAGTTCAATACTGTCTAATAGACGAGAACTCACAGGTTGCAAAGTTCTTTCTAGCTGCCATTCGAAAGAGAGCAGAGATCATTTCGGCCACCCATTCCCCTGATGCTCCTATTTATTAGTATTTCTCTTTGTTTTTCTACTTGCTTTTACTGTATATTTGCATATATGGGTCATATGACCACAATAAACTTGACTTGACTAAATACCCCCAGTCAACAGGTAAGAAAAATCATAGGGGTAGGTTAACTCCTCAGAATTTCTCCCTGTGAGAGAGGCACTAACTGGTAATTGGTCATAGCTTGGCCAGTAGAGGAGAACCTGTTAACTCATCTCTCTCTCTCACACACATGCCAAGTGAGGATTGGAGGTGTTGCTGTTAGAGAGGAAGACCACCCAGCAGAAGTGGAAAGGAACTGAGAAGCCAAGCAGTTGTTGGAGGGAAGGCGCCAAATAAGAGTTGATCTAGTTAAGCCAATTGAGAGGCCTTAGGTCATTCTACCATTCCCCCCCTCCCGCCCTCCATCAAGAAAATAAATAAATAAATAAATAAATAAATAAATATAAATAAATAAATAAATAAATAAAATATCACCAGTGGGGCTCATTTCCCACCTTTGAAGATATTCTCTCTGGATTCCACTGTAAATATGTATACACCCAATCCAGTGGTGTGAATGGAGGCTACCTCTAGCGGCCTTGCCTGCTCGACTGAACCACATCTTGTTGCCATTTGAGAAGAAATGAAACATGGAAGCCTTGCCTCCCTGGATTTATGGGGGAAGCCTGTTTGTTTTTCATACACTGGAGAAAACTGTCTAAAAATAGTTCATCTTTGTGAAAACATTACTCCTGGCATGTTACCAAGGGCAACAAGAGTCTGAATTATCAGCCTTGTTAACCTTCACATAAATTCAAGATGTCAAGCATTAACTTGTTCAGCTGAGATTTTATAAAAGCCCTTCCTTTTCCTGTGCTTTAGGAAATTCCCGTTCTCCTGTCTGTTACATTTCAGAGGCATGGCTGCTGTTCCACTCTTTAAAAAGCAGCCAGTGGACGTAATTCCAGATCCACAGACTATTGAATAAGAGGAGCACACGACCTTTTTTTCCTGCATCACAAGCAGAACCAAGTTGAGACCTTGATATAAAGGATTTTAGAGCCTCAGTTCAGCTCTCAAAAATCTATTTTTTTAAAAAAAAAGGCTTATATAGAACAACTGTGTGGAACTATTGATAATTTGCAACTCTTCTCCAAACCAGAAACTAAACTAGCTATTGCCTCAGGTTCATCCCCTTTTCTTTTTAAACGAATGAATCTAGAATTTAATCAGTTCTAGCACCTGCCATATTTCACTCATTATTGTGGATTGAAATCATCAGCCCAGACAAAGATACTTTTAAAAGAGTGGGTGTTCATGCTCCACCCACCAGCTCCTTTTAAAAACGCTGTAAATCTCCCAAGAATAAAAACTGGTTAAATGTTTCAAGGATTAGACAACATATGAAACACACATTTCAGAACCTTGTCCCTTAAAATATTTTTGTTAGGGATTTTCATCATCACATATCTCAACTCTTGCTATTAGACATGGGCATGACCAGAAAAAATGACGTTTCGAGTTTTTGTTTGTCGGAATGGGTCCATTTCGGGTTGTTTCCGTTTGTCGTGAATTTTTTCAAAAATTTGTTGTTTCATTTGTCGTTTGTCGTTTCCACCGCGATTTAGTGCGATTTGACTTCCCAGAGCATAGGGGCGTCCCGCAATCAGGGCCGGCGCTAGGTGTTTTTGCGCCCTAGGCGGTAGGCACGGCAGGGGTGGCGGGTGGCGGGGGGAGGTGCGGGCGGGCAGCAGTGGCGGGGGGCCATGGGCGGCCGGCGGCCGCGGGCGGGCGAGTGGGTGGGTGGTGGCACGGCCACAGGCGGATGGCGGCGCGGGCGGACGGGCGAGTGGGCAGTTAGGATATCACTTAGGAATGGATAGAGGTTCTGTTCTTGGCTTGCACCCCAAATGTGTGTGTGTGCAAGCAAATTGAAGTTGGGAAAATAGAAAATAAATGGTAGTATATAATATATTTTTAAAATAAATCCACACCTCCCACTCCCAGTCGAACCTCCCCCTTTATCCAATATCAGAAAAAAATCCTCAAACTGCCAGAGAAGAAATAAAGAATAAACTGCTATTCCCTTCAGCAGACAAAGCTGCAGGGAATCAAAGAAATTATTTTCTAAATTCAATTCCCTCCCTGCCTGCCTAACTTAAATCCTAAAGCCTCCAGCCTCCCTCCTCAATCTCGATTGGATCACACAAGCACCAGCAGCCAGCCCTCCTCCCTCAACCACATCCATACACCCGACTGTGATTTCTGGAAGGTGCCTCGGCTTTTTATGCCCTCCGAGACATCCAGAAGTGTCAGTCAAAAACCTGGCATGGTCCCATCCCATGCCCAGCCCAAATGGGCAGGTCTAAAATAAAATAAAATAAAATCAATACAACGTTTTATTGCTATAAAAAAACCCACTGCTGCTACTATTAAAATTCAGGCATTTAAAATAAATAAATTTCACATGTTTCTGTGGTGATTTGGTGTGTTTTTTGACCACGATTTCAAAAGAAAAATTGCGGTTGCCATTTTGGATCCCCCCCCAACCGCATGGCATGGCGAGACGACAAGGATGACCCCCCCCCAGCTTGGTGCAAGCAGCCCAGGAGAGGAGAAGAGGGGGGGGAAAGGCCGGGGACCCCCCAGAAACCACCCCTCTGGTAGGTGGCAAAGCCTCAGGCAGGCATATTTTCGCCTGCTTTTTTGGCTGGGAGTCGGGGTTTTTTTAAAAAAAACTTTTAAAAACTTTTTCTGTGCTTTGCATTGCGCGATCGCTGCGATGCCACAAACAAAAACGAAAAACCCGACCAAATTTTTCTTTTTTTGGTTCGAGTTTGAGTTCTGACGGCTTAATTATCGTCACCGTTTCCGTTACGTAATGGAAACAATAACCGAAAACGGAAACGACAATTTCGCCGAGTCATGCCCATGTCTACATGCTATACCTCATATATGCAGACAGGGCAGATGTAGAGACAAATAAACATTGCTGACACTTATGTGCTCTGGGTGCTCAAGACAACATCAGTTAAAAATTAATTACCATCATTTACAGTTCTTCCCTCTTGAGAATAGAAAGGTCACATGCTTAGCTCCCCCCAAAATAATGATATTAAATCATTCCTGAGATTTATTTTTATCCTATTGGAAAAGAACTACCCCCCCCACTGTCATCCACGCTCTCAATTCCCAACCTCTGGCTCTACAGCCAGATGCCTAAACCACTGAGTCATCCATCAGTTCTCCAACTTGCCATATCAAGATCTTCAAGATGGTCCAGAGGAAGAGAGGAGTGCCCCAAATTTCATAAACTGGTTGACTTTTTCAGCATTTCCTGAAGCATTGTCCTGTAGCCCAGTGGTCCCTAACCCTGGGTAACCCAAATGTTCTTTGACTGCTGTTCCCAGAAACCCTGCCCAGCAAAACTAGTAGTGAAGACTTCTGGGAAATGCAGTCCAAAAACACTTGGGTTACTCAACGTTGGGAACCCCTGTTGTAGCCTATCATCAGGCTTGTTTGTGCATGTGTGCGGCGGGTATATATAGTACATAGTTGAAACAGATTGACTAGACCTCCTTGGGCAACAAACACATGGGTGAGGGTGAATACAGAGAACCTTGAAACAGCTAGTTCTAAAAGAACTTTTTGTCTTATTGGTGTATTTTACCCAGTGTTTGCCAACCGGGTTGCATTGATTGCCAAAGGGGTCACTGTGTTTTCTGGGGGTTCACTAGTCACTTTAAATGTGTTGTAGCCCTTGTTAAATAATTTCTCCCTTGACCTTTTGGAGCCAGATATTCAAGTTAATGTGTATGTGTATGCACTATATGAGAAACAAGCCCTTGGAGGCATATTTTTATGCAAATATGGTGTGTGTGTGTGTGTGTGTGTGTGTGTGTGTGTGTGTGTGTGTGTGTGTGTGTGTGTGTGTGTGTGTGTGTTGCAGGTTACTTGGGTCTTATAAAAGGGTGCAGTGATTTGAAAAAGGTTGGGGACCACTAACCTAGAGAAATACAGGGCTTTTGGAAAACACTCACCCATGCAATTGTTTAGACCTTACACTATATTTATTCCTTTAGTCCATATAAAATAGTTCCATATCTGTTCTGCTATTCTTGGCCTTCTCACTCACTCAACAAAGTAGAGAGAGTAGCTATGTGCTGGTAGCTCTTTGAAGAAGTTACAGCCCCTATCTTGCACAGGCTTGTGCTGCCCAAGAAGACACTGTTGACATTTCACAGGATGAAGTTAAGAGATAACTGACCTTGTGTATCAAGTGTCCCTTTTCAAGTCCCTAAGTGTGTCAGATAGCATTGGCAGTCAACCAAATCTTGGCCAAGACTTAATACATTTAACCGCATTCAGCCACAGTATAGTACCAGTGGGAAAGAAAAGTGCCAGAGACATGACAAGGGACAGTTACTGCTCATTGGATTGAAATGGCAAGCATGGATGGGTTTTTGCTTTCAGCTAACCACGTCTGTAGCTGCCTAGATGCCCTAAGCACATCTGATCTTGCCTGATTTTGGAAGCTAAGCAGGGTCGGTCCTGGTTAGTACTTGGATGGGAGACCACCAGGGAATACCAGGTGCTGTAGGCGCCTGGAGTAGGAACTGGCAAGCCACTCCAGTATTCCTGCCAAGAAAACTCCAGGGACGTGGAGTCATTAAGAGTCAGTCATGACTGTAACAACACAACGCCCCACCCCCCCCCCCCCCCACCCACCCACCCACCCACACACACACACACACACCCATGTCTATATGGCAGGGAGCACCAAGGAATTGCAATTCTACCACCCTCAACATACCCAATTTGGTCTGGTTTCTGAAGCTAAGGAGGGCTGGGCCTGGTTAGGACTTGAATGGGAAACCACCAGGGAGTACCAGGTATCTCCAGGTCAGGAGAGAAAAGAATTCCGCTTGGAAATTGCAATGTTAGACAAACCAGTGGTTTGTTCTCTATCTTCCTAAGAGCAATATTTTTAAATCAGGGAACAACTAGGAGTTGAAAAGCACTGAATCATTTCAGAGCCATCCCAGATCTGACCAATTGTTCACTGGCCAATTCAAAAGAAATTCCTCCAATAGGAATTGTGGACAGTCTGATCCTAGGTATATCAAGGCAGACGGAATACCCGTCACATCCAATATGGAGGTGTCTCAAAATAAAGGCACACCAAGGTTGTTGTCTGAACTTCTTTACTTGTTGCATCAATACACCCTTTCACAAGGCTAGACTGTCCTCTTTCACTGTCTGTTGCATTGAGGTCAAAGTATGGGGAGCCAACATAAAAACACTGCTGCTCAGCAGTTCCCAGTGGTTTGCACGGAACAACAGACCGGAGCTGATGGGTGACATCTTTGGCTGACTTCCAAATGGGCTTATCAGCAAAGGAATGTAGTTACACTATCGCCAGCCGGGGCTTTTTACTGAAAGCAAGGCAGGAGGAAGGTGGTTGAATACTCTCCAAGAGCTGGATGCTAAGCAATAATTGTTGCCGTTGCCGTTTGCCTTTGCCATGGGAACGTTCACTGTTTGCAATCTCCCCATTTTGCCTGTAGCAGTTGTGGGATGTGCAGGAAATTGGCTGGTGGACTGTCTTTGCCTTTTTGTGAATGGATTTCTGCTTGGAGTGCTTGGGCATCTCAAATATCAGTGTGCAAACTGACTGTTGGGATGCCGGTGTCTTTAGACAGATTCTTTTATTGTTTTAAGTCCAGTGGTTAGAGAAGCTTAACTCTAACATGAAGCAGAGGGTGGGAGGACACTTCTTTCTACAAGTCTGAAATCTCCAAAGGCTTATAAGCTAGCATGACATATTGACTTAATGGAGCGGTATATTTTTTTTATTTGAGAAAGAATCCCCCCAATCCTCTGATTAGACTGATACATAGATTTTCCAGAGATTAGCAAAATCTGAAATGCATTAAAATAATCCACTGTGACAAAACAGTTTTGGCAGCATAGACCAAATCTAAGGCTTGAGTAAAACATAATTATTGAAACGAATTGAGTGGCCCTTCACCACTCATTGCCTTTGCCCACTATCTTTGGAAAGCAAGCTATTCTCATCATCTCTTGTGTTGATGCAGGCTTGGAACAGGGTATTTCCCTTGCCTTATTTTCCCCTCCTTTTTTAAACCTCTTGGAACTCTTTTTTGGACCTTTACATATACTCTGAATATATATTTTCCTATCGTGTAAGTAAAGGAAGAAGTCTTGGAGAAGGAGCTTATCTCCCCCTTTCTTTCTTTCTGGAATATATGTGAATCTAGATATTGGCCAGCATCTAAAGATCCATGGAACTGCACATGAAAACTATTTTATACAGAATCAGATCTTTGGCCCGACTTGCCCAGTCTTGCTGTCTACTCTAACTGGTGGCAGTGCCCCGAGGTCTAAGACAGAAGCATTTGCCAACATTGCTCTCTGACATCCTTTAGTTGGAGAGGCAGGAGGGTGGGTGTGGGATCTCTGGCACGCCGAACGTGTGCTGTGCTATGATATGATGGTAGGGGGAGGGAGGGAAAAGTAGTTTTCTCTTGATCAAAAACCCCAAGATGGAAAACTCCTTTTGAAACAACCTGAAGGGACTTTATTATTTCTTTTTAAAAAGGTGCATGCCATCACACATTGTTTGAAATGTCAACAGTTAAGTGAGGCTAGCAGGGACTGGATTCCATCTTCTATTTCTGTTGTTTTGCCAAAGACAGGGACACTTAGTATAAATTCTATTGTGATTGTACCCCATTCACTCATCTTTAAGATAATCATTCATATTATCTTGTCTGTATGCCTAGATAAGGATGAAAAAAACACTCCTCAATTCTGTCCATTCATTTAAACAGTTGGACTGTCAAGGAGAAGGGCCAGGGCTTTTTTCTGATGGTGGCCCTTCAATTCATTTCCTGTTGCACTGCTCCTCATGCCGTCAGAAGAGGCCTTTAAAGAGCTTTTTAAACTTAGGCGGTTACTTCACATCCTACTTCGTTCCGCGATTATGTTTGGTCCATGACAGCATTGTTTGCGGTCACATGGTTTTGTCCCTGTACAATCCCTGCTTTCATTTACCCATGGGCGTGATTACTTGTCTCGTGGCAACTATTATTTCACGTCCTTGTTTCATGATAACTACTGGATTTCCCGGGCTTCATTTAGCCTTTTTTAATTGTCAGGCTTCCATTTTTTAATTGTCAGGCTTCCGTTTTTTGATATTTCGAATCTTCCCTGCGGGCACGCGGGCTGTCTTGGGAAGCCTGGCAGGAGGAGCTGGGTGAGCCCTCACCACTTGCTGTGGGTGAGCGGGGTCGGTGTGGGTGGTGGGTGAGACAAGCTCGCCCTGAACTCAGCATTCTGCGGGCTGGCAGGTGAGCAGGCAAGGAGAGCTCAGCCCCACCTCCGGGACCCAAGGAGGACCTATGCCTGACAGTGTCTCTCCACCTGTCCCTTCAAGAGCCGCCCTCTCTTGCAGGGACAGGCGGGGAGCCGAGTCTGGCCTGGCGCAGGAGTTCTAGTCAGCTTTTTGGGTTGTCGGAGTATTCCTAGAGCAAAAGGGGGAAACAGCCATTGCCGTTACTTCACGTTCCTTGTCTCGGAACAGGAACCGGGAACAAAGCGTGACAAGAGAATTCCCCAGCCCAGGGGCAGGTACGGCTCATCACGCTCTGTTCCCAGTTCAGGGGGCGTGGTCGGGATGAGATTCTGCTGTCACGCTATGGACGTGAAGTAACCTTTTTTCGTACCGGTCCCAAGCGGGACAGCAAAGAGGGATGAGAGAGACGTGAAGTAACAGCCTTACTATCAAATGGGCAAGTGCTGTCCTTTCAAGTCTCAGTTACTGGCTTCTGTTTTGATGATGGTACTTTTGTATATTTTTATTTTCTTGAGCTACTCTCCTTTATTATTTGTAAGTTGTTTTGTAGAGCATATTACTGAACAATTTTATAAATGGATAATTGGATATACAGGGATATAAGTGAATGAATGGATGAATTAATGAAAATCACTTAGTTTATCAGTTTATATGTTGCTTTTCTTCATGGTACTGTATCCCCTTTTCATTCCCCCCCCCCCCGACAATGTCAGGAGGCAGATTATAAAATATTATAACTGGTCTTGTTGCGTCTAAATTCAATTGCTACTCTCAGCTAAAGAAGACCCATTGATTTAACAGGAGTTACTTACACATTGAAATGTTCCAGGCATGGCTTCACTGGGTCTATTCTAGCTGGAATTAGGTCCAGGTCTTCAAGCCAGAGACCTTTCCAGCCTCATTTGGAGAGAGCAGGAATCAAAACTGGATCAGGCCCCCGTCCATGCAAAGCCAGCCACAGCTGAGCCGCCACTCTCACTGTGAGACATTATAACATCCAAATGATGTACAAGTCAAATGTCTCACTCTCCATCTTCTCTTTACCAGATGGAAGATTGCACCAAGATCTCTTCACATGAAAATTGCCACTACAGTATGGTTAAATGCAATTCTATAAGGAGCTTTCATCAGCTAGAGCAGCAGCATTCAAGATGCATGTTAGACCCTGTCTGGTGCCCAAACAGTTAACTCTGCTTTTGTTTACAAATGTGTGGATACCCAGTTTGGTTGTTAAGCAACAGGGCTGTGTTTGTACTGCCTCAGGCTGGAACATCGTTTAGCAACATAAGCGAAGCTACCCTATTTGGTTGCATCAACGTCCTTGATATAACTTGTCATTTAAATTTCATCACCAACATTGGCCGCCTAGTGGGTCTCTTTCCTCCAGTTAAAGAATGTATATGCCCAGAAAAGATAGAAAAAGTTCTGGCTTCAGACTGGGAATTTATATTTCTATTAGATGAAGGACCAAAACTTTCAAACTTATCAGGTATTAGTAAGTCTATGGGTTTACATTGTGTAAAATCTAACATCACTGCCTTTGTACGATCCTTCCTCCATTATATCTTTTAGACAACATAGAGGCAACAAGGTGGCTTAGATTTTTTCCTTTCTTGTTCTTTCTTTCCTACTTGCTCTTTGTCCTGAGAAAGGAAGAGATCTCGTCCTCAAATGTCTGCATCCTTTCTTGTGCCATTTTTGGTTGGTCCAATACAGCAGTTACAGATACTGTAACTGACAGCCGTTGTGTCTCTAAGTACGTAGGTAGAGTGACTTTCTAGATCTTGAGAAACCCAGGTTCAAATCCCTGCTCGTGTAACACTTCTAAGACATGGAAACTCACTCGGGGAGGGCAAGTGGCACTGATGAAAAAGCTCCTTAAATATCTCACATATTTTGTAAGCCCTATTGGGGTCGGCGTAAGTTTGAGGAGACTTGGAGGCACATAATATGTGGATTCTGGAATTCTTATAGACAATTAATTTGGGATTAAGTCAGTGGAGCTAGCTCCCTTGAACATATCATCCTAACAACCAGATTTCAGTTCCTTGCACTATGTCTCTGGTCTTGATCAAAGTGCTGTCTGTGACCTTTAAAGTCCTAAACTGTTTGGGCTGTACTAGCCTCTTCCATAAGTATTGGACAGACAAGGCTTGACATGGCAAGTCACCCAGTTTATTTCATGGCTGCCTCAAAGGCAGAAGTTCATCTACTGGTCTCTCTCTCTCTCTCTCTCTCTCTCTCTCTCTCTCTCTCTCTCTCTCTCTCTCTCTCTCTCTCTCTCTCTCTCTCTCTCTCTCTCTCTCTCTCTCTTTTCCTCTGACATTGGAAAAGAATAAATTCCACATGTCAGTGGTGACCCTGCCCCAACATGTAACCCATTTTTTTTTAAAAGGAGCAGGAGCCTTATGGTAAGAAAATGGATAAATAACCATAGCATCAACACACATAAATCTGTGTGGTGGGTTGTGCCAATGAAAATACAGTATGTTTGCACAGGGAATTAGTGAAACTTCTTTTCAGTTTTCTGAGAGATAGGAAAGGGCTTCTAAGAGGATCAGAGCTCAAACGCAAATGCCAACAGTAACCACTTCCCTGCCTCTCCTTTTCCTTTTCCTCCATCAACACACACACACACACACAGACACAGACACAGACACAGACACACACACACACACACACACACACACACACACACACACACACACACACACACACACGTCAAATTATTTTACAGCCTTGGCATATAATGAATTTTAGATTTGATAATCTCTGGAAAATCGGTATGTCAGTTTAATTAGGGGATTTGAGCTTCTTTAGTAAATTCAAAGTACACTGCTCAATTAAGCCTGTGCTTCACACCAGCTTACAGGCCTTTGGAGATATGTAACCTCTAAAAAGGGATGGGAGCTGGGGTTGGATTTACACTTTTAGATATAAGAAGAGTGACTCAAAAGCAAGGCAAGGGAAAGGGGAAAATAATTGAATCAACAGATAAAACATATTCTTTCCTACCTCACACCAAATATGCTGCCTCAATTGTTTAAGTGTGGATAACAAAACAATTGTATTCATTACCAAACCAAAGGACAACATCTCATTAATATTTTTTTAAATAAAAGGTAATATGAAAACCAAGTGAATGCTCCTGAAAAAATGATGACTTTGGAAGTGGAGAAGATTTTTGGATCTTTTTGGAACTTTTAAATTGCACTTAGAAACTACAGTAGGACGCCAGTATCCACTGGGGATCGGTTCCAGACCTTCCTGTGGATAATGAAAACCATGGATAAGAGAGAACACCACCACCACCAGACTGCTGTTTTGTGACAGTAGCTTGCTTTGTGGTTGCTGAATTATTTAATCTTTTCCTCTGCCAACCGTGGATAACTGAACCAGTCGTTAATGAATCAGTGGATATGGGGTCCTACTGTATTTGGAACTAGAGATGAGTACAAAATGGAAGTATTCTGTTTTGTTTTGTTTTGTTGGGGGGTCATTTCGTACAAAACAATTTTTAAAAAATTTATTTTGCTTTTTCGTTTTTTGTTGACCTAATGTGCTCGATTGGGGGAAAAGGCTCCAAGACATTTAAAAAATCCTGCACCTTTCCCTCCATTGGGGTGCATGGGGGGGAGTACAGGCTTTTAAAACTTATTTTTCAGCACCGAAGCAAGTGCCGATGGCCACCATTGGCGCTTGTTTCATTGCCAAAAAAAGTTTTAAAACCCCAGGGTTCCCCCTGCAATGCACCCGATTGGGCAGGGAAACCACGGGGTTTTAAAACTTTTTTTTGCCCCCAAAGCTCCACATGCCAGCTGATTGGCACTTGCTTTGGGAGGCAAAAAAAAAGTTTTAAAAGCCTCTGGTTTCCCCCACCTGATTGGGTGCATTGGGGAGGAAACCCGTGGGCTTTTAAAAGCAGTTTCCCATTGGAATACATGCTTTCAATGCATTCCTATAGGAAAATGAAAAACGGAAAGGAACGAAATGAAAATTTCCATTTCATTTCATTCCATTTTTCTTTGATGGGGCAGTTCATTTTTGTTTCAGTAGGGAACAAAGAAAAAACAAACAAACAAAAGAAACAAAAAATCATTTTGTGCCCATCTCTATTTGGAACCTTTAAACTGTACTTTTATTATTTTATTTGGAACATTGTCTGAAACCTGGTTACTTAGCACAGTCAGCCATAACTGGAGTCGGCCTGCTGAATCAAGGGAACTTATGGAGGAGCTGACTCACCAAATTCCACTGATTCCGTAGGCTTACTCTAGTTGTGACTTATAACACTGAGCAACAGGGTCAATGATTGTCTCCCCAATTTTGCATTTTCTTGTGGGTTTTTATTTTGACATTTCATTTGTTCTATCTTGAAATGACTGCTGAGGAAGATGAAAGTACAAAAGCAGGACTTTAGCTGAACATTAAGAAAATGAAAATCATGATTAGAGTGGAACTATAGATAGCGTAGTTGCTGACCTGGAGCCAGACATCCTGGAAAGTGAAGTCAAGTAGGCCTTAGAAAGCATTGCAAACAACAAGGCCAGTGGAGGTGACGGCATTCCAACTGAACTCTTTAAAATCTTAAAAGAGGATGCTGTAAAGGTGCTGCATACGATATGCCAGCAAATTTGAAAAACTCAGCAGTGGCCAGAGGACTGGAAAAGATCGGTCTACATCCCAATCCCAAAGAAAGGAAATGCCAAAGAATGCTCCAACTATTGCACAATTGCACTCATTTCACATGCTAGCAAGGTTATGCTCAAAATTCTACAATGCAGGCTTCAGCAGTATGTGGACAGAGAACTTCCAGAAGTGCAAGCTGGATTTCGAAGGGGCAGAGGAACTAGAGATCAAATCGCCAACATGCGCTGGATTATGGAGAAAGCCAGAGAGTTCCAGGAAAACATCTACTTCTGCTTCATCGACTATGCCAAAGCTTTTGACTGTGTGGACCACAACAAACTATGGTAAGTCCTTAAAGGAATGGGAGTGCCTGACCACCTTATCTGTCTCCTAAGAAATCTATATGTGGGACAAGCAGCAACCGTCAGAACTGGATATGGAACAACTGACTGGTTTAAAATTGGGAAAGGAGTACGACAAGGCTCTATACTGTCACCTTGGCTATTTAACTTATATGCAGAGTACATCATGTGAAAGGCAGGTCTGGATGAATCACAAGCTGGAATTAAGATTGCCGGAGGACGCAGATGATACTACTCTGATAGCAGAGAGTGAGGCGGAATTAAAGAACCTCTTAATGAGGGTGAAAGAGAAGGGTGAAAAATGGGCTGAAGCTCAACATAAAAAAAAACTAAGATCATGGCCACCGGTCCCATCACCTCCTGGCAAATAGAAGGGGAAGAAATGGAGGCAATGACAGAGTTTATTTTCATGGGCTCCTTGATCACTGCAGATGGCGACTGCAGCAACAAAGGAAAAAGACGCCTGCTTCTTGGGAGGAAAGCAAAGGCAAACCTAGATAGCATCCTAAAGCGCAGAGACATCACTTTGCCAACTAAGGTCAGGATGGTCAAAGCTATGGTTTTCCCAGTAGTGATGTATGGAAGTGAAAGCTGGACTATAAAGAAGGCTGATCACCACAGAATTGATGCTTTTGAGCTGTGGTGCTGGAGGAGAGTCTTGAGAGTCCCCTGGACTGCAAGGAGATCAAACCTATCCATTCTGAAAGAAATCAACCCTGAATGTTCACTGGAAGGACAGATTGTGAAGCTGAGGCTCCAGTACTTTGGCCACCTCATGAGAAGAGAGGACTCCTTGGAAAAGTCCCTGATGTTGGGAAAGATTGAAGGCAAAAGGAAAAGAGGACAGCAGAGAATGAGATAGTTGGACGGTGTCATCAATGCAACCAATATGAATTTGACAAAACTCTGGGAGGCAGTGGAGGACAGGAAGGCCTGGCGAGCTCTGATCCATGGGGTCACGAAGAGTCGGACACGAATGAACGACTGAACAACAACAATAGGACGTAAATGCCAATAATAAAGAAACTGGAATTGCTAAAGATTTTGTCAAGTTTGGTTTAGTGATCCAATACCTGCGTTGATTTGATATGTACTTTCTCAAAAAGTGGTCATGTGATATTTGACGCGTACTTCCCATCCCCATGGTTGTTGATGCTCTATTCACATATCCCCATGGACCGAAAGCGCATCAAATTGCTGTTTTGAAATATTAATCGAGCAGAATAACAAAGAATGTGCACTAACTATGCCCCCACTTACTTTTGTTGTGCACTTCTGTTCTTCTAAAATGCAGGTTGAAAAATTACAACTGGAGGGGCAAGGACCAGGAAAATGCAGTGGGCCATGCTTCAGGAGGCGTGATAGAGACATCTTTTTTTTTTGAAGCGCAGCACAGTGGGGACCAGCACTCCAGATGCGGATTTAAAATAAAAAATGCTCTTTTTAAGTGCAGTGTGATAGAGGCCTTGGTCAATCTAAACGGAGACAGTAACTAAGAAATAGAAAGAAGACTGATATTTGGAATGGCAAAGGAAGACACAAACAAAAACCCTCAAGTGTAAGGGTGTGTTGAAGGTGGCAGAAAATAAAATAAAAGATTAATCAACTCAATAAAAGGAAGCCAGAACCATACATTTGCAAGATCTGAGCAGGGCTGTTGATGACCGGACTTTCTGGAAGTCACTAAACTGTAGGCTCACATAAATCAGAAATGGCATGACAGCACAAAACAGTAAGGAGGATATGTTATTAATGATCAAGACCCAGAGTGCAGTCAGAGAAAGGTAGGCATCTGATTGCACCAGAAAGAGTCATTTTTCCTGGGGGAGGGGGAGCAATTGCCTTTCTGTCTTTTGGCAGATTGCTCAAACTGAGCACCAACAGCCAGTAGCCCTTCTGCCGGACTAAAAAAGTCCAGGTGAACCATGGATTGGGGTTGGTCTGGAATACTATTGCTTATACATCATGTGGTCACTAGGAAATAGCTTGGACCAGACTGTGCCACAAGTGGTCCAAAATGTAAGCTATAGGTACATGGGATCACAACCCAAACTCATTTGTATTAGGTGGTTACTTTACGTCCGTTTTGTCTCTGTAATTGTTGGACTTCAGACCAGTGCAAAAAAAAAAACTTCATGTCCATCATGCTAGAGCTGAAATTTGTCTCGACCATGTCCCCAGAGCGGGATCAGAGCATCACAATACTGTACCTGGTGTTGGGTTGGGGTATTCTCTTGTCACGATTTGTTCCCAGTTCCAGGCTGAAGCGGCATTCGACATTAGTTTCCCTATGGGAAACACCATGCAGCGCAAATGTTTATTAAAGAAAGTACTGAAAATTCTGTAGCATTGACATGTAAATCCTGGAAGACCAGTAAATTGAAATATTGAAAAAGTTTTATTTACGATATTTTAAAAAAGGGTTAAGAAAGCAAGACAAATTCAGTATTTGTCACGGAACAAGACCGTGAAGTAACAGTTGTCACGAGACAAGTTATCATGACCATGAGAAAATGGAAACAGGGACTAAACAGGGACAAAACCATGTGATTGCAACCAATGCTGTCACAGTACAAAACTAGTCTCAGAACAAGGAAGGACGTGAAGTAACCTTCTTATTATATTTCCAGTTACTACACATGGATGTGAAACCTGTGCAGGGAAAAATGATTTATTTAAAATACGGTGTTGGAGGAGAGCTTTCTGAGGTATGTGAAGAATGTGACTGTGAGGGATGTGTTTCATGACGTGCACTGCAGATGGCATTTAATTTTGTTGTACGAAAGTACAATGACAATAAAGTTTATCTTATCTTTATGGATACAGTAAACCAACAGGACAACCAAGAAGTGTGACCTGGATCAAATTTCATATGAATTTGCTCTCAAAGCGAAAAAGAAGAGGCTGAAGCTGTCATAATTTTGGGCACATTATGAAGACAAGACTTAATGGAAAAGATAATGATGATGGAAAAAGTGGAAGACTGTCAGAGGAGAGGAAGATTAAATAAGAGATGGAACAACCCAACAAGGAAAACTGCAGCCTTGCATTTGCAAGACTGGAGCAAAAACGAGGGACTGAACCTTTGCACAAAGCACATGTATTCCACCCCACCCCCTAATTCCTCTTTATTTGTTTAGTCCCTTCTTTCCTCCTGAATGCTTAGAAAAATCTGTAAGATGTTACGTTTTCAGCATAGACTTGATTTCCCCTCTGGGATCTCATTAAAATAAACTGCACTTCATAAGGGAGTGGATTGGGGTTGCTATTTCATGTAAATAGCACAGATAATACCTCCCTTTCCCCACCTCCATGATATCACCCCACCATTTTTGGAGTGGAATCTCTGAACTCATGCAAGTACCAGACCCCAACAGAATCAAACTGGTTTGCTGTTTGACCCTTGAGGATGAAAGAAGCAGAGTTAAGAGAGATATGGAATCTGAGGTTGTGGTTACAGCAGCTTTGTTTCAGAGCACTCAGATATTCTGCAGTGTGTAGCAACCGCAACTGCTGGAAAATGTTAGAAGTAGAAGCCACAAGAGCAGAGGGCTAAGGCACCACTGGGAAGCAAGATCCCTTCTCACCGCACTAATATGACCTTTCTGAAAACCTACTTCCAAGGTAGGGAGAACAGGTATGAACAGAACTCAAGAGCATTGTATTTTAAAAGGCACACACTGTGATAGGCACACTGTCACTTACTGCCTCTGTGTCTGGTTCACCAGTTGCACAGTGGCAGATAGAAGGGCACTCCAGAGGGTTATAAACACTGCTGAGAGGATAGTGGGCTAATTTCACAACTCCAGATGCGTAAGGAAGACATCTAGAATTCTGAGAGACCCTTCGCATCCTGGCCACCAATTTTTTGAACTGCTGCCGTCTGGCAGGAGATATAGGACTCTTAGGTCAAGTACAAGTAAACTAAAGAACAGTTTTTATCACAGAGCGGTATAGCACCATCCTAATCAGTTTTTAAGTAGTGTTTTAAATTTTGTAAGTGATTTTAAGAGTTTTTAATATCTTGTATGGTGTTTTATGTGTTTTGTATGGTTCCTTGTTTAGAGTGTGTAGTGGAACAGCACTCTAATTTCGTTGTGCATATATTGCATATGCATAATGACAATAAAAACTCTATTCTATTCTATTCTATTGCTCATTACTAGAGATGGGCACGAAACAAAAAAATGGCGTTTTGGTTTTTCGTTTGTTGTTGAGAGGTCTGTTTCGGTTCGTTTCTGTTTGTCGTGAATTTTGGGAAAATTTTTGTTTTCGTTTTTCATTTTTTGTTTGTCATTTCTACCCGCTTTTTGCACGCTTTTTAAAGCATTTCGGTGCACAGGCATCCCCCAACGCCCCAGACCAGAGGGAAAACACTAAAAAAATGGATGCTGGCAGAGACACAGTATAGACTAGGTATGCAGGGAGGCTGCAAAGGCAGCGGCGGGCGTTGCCCAGGGTGCAAGGCAGCCGCAGAGTGACTGCACTGCAGGGCAGGGGAGGGTACTCACTGAGAGGTACGCAGCACACACACACACAGGGAGGCTGCAGGACTGAAGCTAGAGTCGCAGACACAGCAATCCCACCCTAACTCCCACCAGAGACCGCAAGGAGGATGGGGGCTACCAGAGCTTTTTATGCCCTCTGTGGCTGCCAGACCTGCCCGCCCAGTCTTCCACCTGGGCATGCTATTGGTTTATTTATTTATTTATTTATTTAGGTACTTATATCCCGCTCCATCTTCCCAGTGGGAACTCTGGGCGGCTAACAACATAAAAAACATAAAAGGCTAAAAGCTAAAAATAGCCGACCCACCAGACAAGGGCAGCGGGGGGCAAGATGGTGGCAAACAATAGGGCTGGGAAATAGAAATAGGAACTAAATAATAAGGTCACCGTATGCGTCCTTAAAGAGGAAGGTCTTTAGAGCCCTCTTAAAGGCAGGCAGGGACTCCAGCAGGCACAGCTCAGGAGGCAGATGGTTCCAGAGCGAGGGCCCCACCACAGAGAAGGCGCGGTTCCACGTACGCGTTTTCCGCGCCTCCCTGGGTGTGGCCACTCTCAATGAGCGCGCCTGCGACGATCTCCTGGGTCTGGATCCAGATGCCCTCAGGGAGATGCGCTCCGCCAGGTATCCTGGTCCCAAGCCATGGAGGGCCTTGAAAACCAAGACCAAAATCTTGAACCTGATCCGGAAGGCAACGGGGAGCCAATGCAGGCGGACCAGGACTGGAGTGATGTGCTCGTATCTGCGAGCACCCACCACCAGCCTGGCCGCCGCATTTTGCACCCGCTGCAACCTCCGGACCAGGGCCAAGGGCAACCCCACGTAGAGGGCATTGCAATAGTCGATCCTTGAGACCACCAGGGCCTGCACGGCTGTCCTCAGGGAGGACTCATCAAGGTACTGACGGATCTGGGTGATCCTGTGGAGATGGAAAAAAGCGGCCCTGGAGACGGCCATCACCTGGGCTTCCAGGGAGAGGGCCGAATCCAGGACCACGCCCAGATTCCTGGCCCTGTCTGTAGGCTGGAGGGAAATACCCCCCAGACTAGGGAGGGGGCCATTGTACCGAGACGAGGGCGCCCCGAAGAACAGAACCTCCGTCTTCTCCGGATTAAGCTTGAGCCAGTTATCTCTGGTCCATTCCAGTACGGCCTCCAGGCACAGATCAAGGGAGCGAACCGCCTCCTCTGCAGACGTAGAAAAGGAGATATAGAGCTGCGTGTCATCAGCGTACTGATGACAGCGAACTCCATATATCCTGATGACCTCCCCCAGCAGCCTCATATAAACATTGAACAGCACGGGGGAGATTGCCGACCCCTGGGGCACCCCACAAGGGAGAGTCCAAGGAGCCGACAAAACATCCCCCAGCTGAACCCGCTGAGTCCGGCCGCGGAGGAAGGAACGGAGCCAGGCCAGGGCCTGACCACCAATTCCCGCCTCAGCGAGCCGGGCCAGAAGGTTACCGTGGTCGACGGTATCAAAGGCTGCTGAGAGATCAAGGAGGACGAGCAGGGAGGAACTCCCCCTGTCGGCCTCCCTGAGGAGGTCATCCTGCCGAGCGACCAGGGCGGTCTCGGTCCCGCGAAGAGGCCTGAATCCAGACTGGAAGGGATCCAGGATATGGTTTATCTCCAGGTATGACTGGAGCCGGACAGCAGCCACTCCCTCGACAACCTTGCCCAGGAAGGGAACAATGGCGATCAGACGAAAGTTGGAAAGATCGTCCGACACCAAGCCAGGTTTCTTAAGTGTGGGTTTTACCACGGTCTCCTTCAAGCGGGAAGGGAAACAACCCTCCCAAAAGGAGGCCGTGGCGATGGAGGAAATCCACTCTGGCATGTTCCCTTCAGCAGATTTGATAAGCCAAGCTGGGCAAGGGTCAAAGGGAGTGGCCGCCGGCCGGCACCGAGCCATAACTCTGGAGGCCTCCGCGGAAGAAACCGGCCCGAACTCATCCAGGAGGGGAGAATGGAGGGGTGAGGCACCAGAGGACCCAGAGGATGGACTAGAGCAACTGGGGGGGCAAGTCGGAACGGATGGCCTCAATTTTTGATCTAAAATGGGCTGCAAATTGCTCACTAGTGAAATCACTAGGAGGAGACCGCAGCTGACTGGGATTGGAGAGGTCCTGAACCACCCGGAATAACTCCGCCTGGCGGTTCGAGGCCTCGCCAATTCTCAGGGAGGCATAACATCTTCTAGCGTCCCTGATCGCATGAAGATAACGGCCAGTCAGCTGTTTAAGAGCAGCCCTATTTACTTCCGTCCGGTTTGCCCTCCATATGACCTCCAGTCTCCTACGTTCTTGCTTCATCGACCGCAGCTCCTCCGTGAACCACGGGGAGGAGCGGCCTCGACATCGTAGGAGACGCTTAGGGGCGATCCGGTCTATCGCCCCGGCGGAACCCACATACCACCGTTCCACCAGGGCATCAACCGGATTGTCTGCCAGGCCGCCAGAAAGCTCCCCGAAGGCCTCCATAAACCTTGCAGGGTCCAAGAGCCTACGGGGGCGAGCCCAGATGTAAGAAGGGCGCTCCCCGCGGGGTGGGGGGGCGATCGACAGGGAAAATTTTAGCAGGTAGTGGTCTGACCATGACACGGGCAGGGGCAAAATGCCCCCAACCCCCAGACACGAATCCGGCGACATGGAGGAAAAGACCTGGTCTAGGGTGTGGCCAGCTCTATGGGTGGGGCATAAAACATGCTGAGATAAGTTCATGGAAGTCATGGATTCCATGAATTCCAGAGCCGCACCGGAGAGTTCCCCCTCGGCGTGCAAGTTGAGGTCCCCAGCCACCAAAAGGCGGGGGGATCTCAGCAAAGCAGCCGAGATGAACTCAGCGATCTCTGGTAGGGATTGCGCTGGGTTGCGGGGAGCACGGTACACCAGCACAATGCCAAACTTATCTCGCTGACCCACAGATAGATGGAGGCATTCCACCCCAGGACACACCATCGTCGCGGACCTGCTAACACAAAGGGATTCCCGGAAAACGATGGCCACATGATCCCATCACATGGCTTGCCTCCATTTTGTGGCTGGTGCGACATCCATTTTAAAGGGAAAAGAAAAATACATCGCGATGGGAGAAGACAAAAACAAATGTTTTAAGGACCCCAACCCCCCCTGGTAGGTATTATCAGACAATATAAATAATTATCACTGCATTTTTATGGATGTCCAGGGCATTTTTTTAACATTTAAAACAGCTCATTTCATTGCACGTCACCATTAACAGAAATGAAATGTAACGACCACAATTTTCGTGGTTCTGTTCGTTTCGTTGCATTTTCATCACAATTTTCGTTTGTCGTTTCGTTACGTAACGGAAACGACAAACGGTAACGGAAACGAAAAAATGTTCGTTCCGTGCCCATCTCTACTCATTACTTCTCTGTAGCCTGGTTGTTGTGCATGACTAGGATGGTCCAGCTTAATTTAAAAAACAAAACAAAACTGAGATGGAGTTGTGGGGTGCAGTGTGTCCAGATTCAACAGGGGGCACAGCTGTTGCACCTTAAATTGTTTGAACAGAAGGAAGAATTTCAGCAGAGGTGGCTTAAAGACATAGAAAGGATGACACTACGTGTTTCTCATGGAAAGAAGGACAAAAATTCCCAAGTGTTCACCTCTTTAGATTAAAAGCAATGCAAAGCAATAAAAAGTACCACATGAATCCCACCTAAGATTTCCTGCCCGGTGTGTGTCCTCAAGACTATTGTTCACTGGACTGTGATCTTCCATTGTTGGCTGCCCAAACTTATCCATGTTTTATTTCCTGGCCCTTTTGAAGCAGTTCCTCTCCTGGCCAGTCACCTACGCACAACCTCACAGCCACATATTGTATGTCACTGGAATATGATACATCCAAGTTAGAAGAACATACCTCCACCACTTAGGACCTACTCTGTAAATATCTCTGCAAGACAATATCTGTGATAATGATGGTCCTTATAATATAGCATTGTTTTATCCAATTTACAAATCTTGACAGAGAGCAAGGCATGACTTGGGCATGAATCTGTATGTGTAGAGGGCTTGGCAATTATTGCGCCCCCCCACCCTGGTGCTAAGGAGACAAAAGCCCTATTCAGCCATTACTTATCTGGTTGTGATGAACATGCTCTGTGAAGATTGACTACTTCCTGCCCAGACTCTTGTAGCTTTTTCCTCATGGAGAGCAACATCTCTGAAGAGAGGAAGACTCACAGCAGGGAACTCAGTCAGGAAAAATAAAGCAAGATTGCTTGGCTGCTGCTTCAGCTTGTCAGTCAATCTACTGTGTGTCCAGCTACAGGACCACAGTGAACATAAAATCGTTCAGAGGGCAGATTTCAGGAACATCAGAAAGAGGGTTGTGGTACCTTAAAAGAACAATAGGTTTCATTTGGTAGAAGCTGTTTTGGACTAGAGCCTGTTGGTTCGTCTTTAAGGTGCCATGAGGGTTTAGGATGCTTTTGCTGGAACAAAGAATGAGAGGCCAAACAGTGCAACCCTAACTCAAAGACAGACTGACTGTGGTTTGGAATAGCCAAAAAAACCCTTCTCCTGATGGCAGGAATCCCCTCCAGCCCAAAAAAGATGTTCTTGCGCTGAAAGACCCCAGTTCTGCTGGCAGATCTCAGAGGACCTGCTTGCAGAAGAACTGGAAGCAGGACTGAGAAGGAGCAGGACAAAGAAAGAATTCATTTATAGTAGATCTGTTCCCCTCTACTGGGGGGGGGGGGGTAGCCTAGCCTTGATGCCAGAACAAATGTGGGCCAAGGCAAGGGTAGTGGCCAATCCCATTTGTTTCCAAGTTTCTGGAACGTTTTTGGATTCAATGGATCTACAGTTGGCCTACTGTCAGCTCAGCTGGCCCTCAGCCATTTTGGCTAGTTACAATTGCATTCATAGCATAGACAACCTGTAGATTTCAGGGTTACCTTATCACTACTTAGAACTGATATAGTCCAAAACTGTGAGGGGAGAAAAGTGATCTCATTGGGGTACTTATAGCTGATATGACAAATCCAAAAGGCAAAGCACAACAACATATCTATCAAGGCCCCAATCGTGATCTCGGAAATGAATGCTCTTGATCCAGGACTATTATAGGAGCCTTGCCTTCCATTCTGCAGCAAGTATTCCCCCGTCAAAAAAACACCTTGTTTGCAAGGAGGTTCCTCCACAGAGCCTCTGCCCTCCCCTTTTGCAGCCAGAGAGTGCTTGAAGTGCTATGGGGAGGTATATAAGCAGAACAATCATTAAAAAAACCCATCAACCCAATCCTTCTCGCATGTTTGTGTATATTCTCAGTCACCCAGGTGAGCTTATTTGGACATTGAGTCATGGCAACTGGACTTCTTTTCTTGAGAGACTGAAATGTTTCACTACTCATCCAAGCAGCAAAAACAACAGAATACACTGGGCAGGTTAGCTCCACTTGAAATTCCTTGGCTAATTTATGATTGGGCAGTAACAAGCTTCTAAGCCCAAAGGTAGCTGTACTTCTCAGGGGAGGATATGCCATAATCAGGGCATTGCTATAACTCTGTGAAAAATGGTTGTCTTCCCATTTCATATACTGTATATGACAGTAAACAGACCCTCATCTTATTCTTCACTTGCAAGGGTGAAATGTACGCATTGGGTCCAATCCCCTGGGAAGTTCTCCTGCTCACAACCCACTGGAGTGAGCAGGAGTGAGACCTTTAGTAAATCATAGGCTGCCAAGCTTGTGAAGGAGCACTTCCCAATACGTTGGCTTTTTTGTTGGTTCCCCCCCAAACGGAAAACCTCATTCCCCTTATGTCTCTTAGCCCGCTCTGCCCGCTCTACACAAAGAGCTTGGCTACATTCTCTTGGATTTGAGAGGTGGAGGGCATAATCATCTCCTGTGGGTTTGTGCTCATTACGGGGCCGTCAGTGCCTTGATACTGATAGCATGTAGCAGTTCACAAGACGGTATCAAATGTTTTCTTTCAGACCTTCAACAAGCTTTGCAGATAATATGACAGCCTAATATAGAGCTTGATGTATGTGTCTGGAGGAAAAGAAATGCCAGAGCAACGTCTTTAATGGATTCCCGAGATTAAAAGCAATCCCTATGGGAATCCACTATGACAACAATTCTTATACAGATTTTCCAGTCACCGCTTCTGTGCCACAACCGGTCTTTGAAAAGGTTTACTGTAATGGAAGGCCAAAATCTTACTTTAAAAAGAGAAGAAAAGCTTGTGTGCTATTGCTTTATTATGAGGCCAAGAATGTTCTCCCTTACTTTGATAATGTCTCTTTGAACCTATTCAGAGACAGCTACCTCTCTTCTTTACAGGTCACTTTAGCACTGATATTTAAACCCAGCACGGGAGGCATTAAGATAATGTGGTATGGACACTTGCTTTTGGAGCAAAAGGTGACATTTTGGGGGGCGATGCTCTCCCCAAAAGAGCATCGCACAGCGTGGTGTGTCGGGAAATGCCATATTTTACTGTAGAATAGTGAACTAGTCTCCTCTTCTCACACATCGCACTGGAGACTGGCCCCTTCCAAAGGGACGGTTCAGCAGCGATAAAGGAGGGGAACACTTTCAGGATTTGTGTTCCTATTGCGGGGCAGGGGTCGGGTTGGGGAAGTCTTAAAACTTACTAGAAGAAGCTCCTTCTCCCCATTTGAAGTCAGCCTCAACCTGTACCATAGAGCTTTGCCTGGAAGACATGGGGAAACCAACATGAAAAATGGCATATCTCTGGTAAAGGCATATCCAGTAATAAAGGCTGACCAAAATTCAACTCAGGAAATGGCAGGAAAAGAAAGGTTGAGTTCCTTGTCTGAAACCTTTGGCCGATCCCATCACATTTCTTCTGGAACTACATTCCTACATAATTGAAATGGAGTCTGAGTTCCATCTTGGCAAACCATTAAAAAAGTCTAACTAAAAATAGAATGGCTTTTTGGTTGCTGGCAAAAGAAATATTGTTGCGGCCTCGTTTGTGCTACTCAGGAGTTTTGTTTTAGTTGCTGACTTGACCTATTCCACCTTTAGGGATTTGTCCACACATGGCAATCAAAGCAGGCCAGAGAAGTCAGCACTCAGCATAGGAAGGCCAGGAAGGCCAGTGTGCCATTTGATGTGATCCCACTGTTCATTGCCTATGGACCTCAAGAAGCAATTCTATTTGGTCCACAACACCTGGCTATCAATTTGCCAGCATTGTGAAACAGGTTAAGAAGAGAGCCACTTCATAATATTGGCAAATTAAGCAATTCCTTCGTTCCATGGATGGGCTGTGTAAAACATTATTATATATGTATATTACAAGTTAGGTATGTGCATTAGGTGTGCAATAACTATTTTTTTCAGTCATTTAGTCGTGTCCAACTTTTTGTGACCCCATGGACCAGAGCACACCAGGCCCTCCTATCTTCCATGGCCTCCCGGAGATTGGTCAAATCCATGTTGGTTGAGTAATAATAACTAATACACAATAACTATTAGGTATGTGCATTGCAATGTGGGTAACAAACTAATACACATACCCAGATTGTAATGCACATACCTAATGTTGTTTCTTTACGTGATACAGTGCATATTTGTTGCTCTAATACACATTTAATTTTTTTGTTTTGTTTCATTTCTTCAGTCCCTCCATGGAACTAAGGAAGTCTTCAGTTTTCCAGCATCTGGGAGTGGCTCTCTTATTTTCACAATAAAGACATATTAAAAGAGGAAGGCTTACTTGAGTTCATCTCTAGTGGTCACACTCACACAGAGGACGCAGAACAAAACAGCATGATCTTACCCACCCCTGAAAGTTTGAAGCCCCCCCCCCCACAACAGGGGCTCAGGAAGATGTGGGTAGAAATGCTCTGGGGGCCATCTGGTTTTGCTCCGGAGGTTACATCATGTAATCCCTCTTTGGACCACCATGGTCCAAGCAATGGCCTGAAAGCATGTCTGACTTGGTTCTGCAAGCAATTATATGGTCAGCTAGTATACAGAAAGTATACAGAAAGTATATAGAAAGGAGCACATGACTCAAACGCATTTTTAATGAAATCTAGGTGAGGGTACCGGGAGGAAGGAGTGTTGCATGCCATTCACACTGTCCTGAATCATGAGAGTAATCATCTCCCCAAAAATATAGAGAAGGGGTAGTAGCAACAAGAAATAAATACAAGACTAGACTAGGTGATACCTTTAGGCGACAAGTAAAATAACAAAAAGATCTTGCTAATAGACATGGGCACAACTCGGCGAAATCCTCGTTTCCGTTTCCGTTCGTCGTTTCCGTTACGTAATGAGGAACGGTAACGAGAATTACTCTGATCCAGCTCGAACCCGACCCGATAAAGATAAATTGGGTCTGATTTTTCGTTGTCGTTCATGGCATCGTGGCGATTGCGCGATGCCAAGCAGCACAGAAAAAAAGTTTTAAAAAGTAAAAAAAAAACACCCCGATTCCCGCCGGCCATAAAAGCAGGCAAAAATATGCCTGCCTCAGTGAGGGCACCTACCAGAGAGGGGTGGTTTCTGGGGGGGGGGTCCCCGGCCTCCCCCCTCTCCTGTCCTGGGCTGCTTGAACCAGGCTGGGGGGGGTCATCCTCGTCGTCTCCATTTGCCATGCGGTATGTGGGGGGGAATCCAAAATGGCGACCGCAATTTTTCTTTTGAAATCGTGGTCCAAAAACCCACCAAAGCACCACAGTAACATGTGAAAATTAGGTATTTTAAATGCCTGAATTTTTATAGTAGCAGCAGTGGGTTTTTTTTATAGCAATAAAACGTCATATTGATTTTATTTTATTTTATTTTATTTTATTTTATTTTTATTTTTTTACACCTGTGCATGCGCAATGATGGGCTGGCCATGGGATGGGACCATGCAATTTTTTTGACCCATTCCACCAATCGCATGGCCAGGTTTTGACTGAGACTTCTGGATGTGCCATAAAAAGCCCACTAACCCGAACCCAAATCCGAACCCGAACCCTAACCCTAACCCATACGCCAGTACACTGTCCTTCTTAGTGGGTCAGAGGCACCCAGAGGTGCAGCCCACTAACCCACCCTAACCTGAACCGTAACCCTAAGCCTAGCCCTTACCCTAACCCCAACCCTAACCCAGATTCGTACGCAAGTACACTTCCCTTCTTAGTGGGTCAGAGTGATGCACCCAGAGAGGTGCCTTCAACTCCAGAGACCCACTCCCTCCCTCCCTAAGCGTAACCTGTACGGCAGTACGCCAGTATGCTTTCCTTCTTAGTGAGTCACAGAAGCGCTGACGAGGTTCCTCGGACACACTAACCCCCCACCCTAACATAATGTTCTTAGTGAGACAGAGAAGTGCCGACGAGGTTTCCTATCACACTAACAACCCAACATAATGTATAACGGCGGCTACACGTTACGCTCCCTAAACCACTGTACAAACGACAAACGGAAACAACACATTTTTGAAAATTTCCTCGACAAACAGAAACGACCCGAAACGGGCCCGTCCCGACAAACGACAACTCGAAATGTAATTTTTTCTGGTCGTGCCCATCTCTACTTGCTAATATTTCGAGGGCAATACCCTCATTTTTCAAAGCTGTACCAGAAGTTCAAGCATGGCAAAAGATGGGTTTGCCAGGAGTTTTTGCCAGCGAAAAGAATGCTTGTGCTTCTAGAGAAAGAGAAGCCATGTCACCAAGTCTGTCCTCCACCCTACTAGACAATAGGGACCACTGTAATGGTGGTGTGCAGACCTGTGCTCTGGGCCCAAGTGGGAAGAGAAAGCTGTGGCAGCATGGGGGGCAGCCCCATCCTGTTCAAGAGAAAAAAGGGGGAAACCTGGAAGTGAAGGAGGAGCCTTGCTGACCTCAATGCCTCAATTTCCAAAACTGCCTGACTCTGCGGATCCTCAAAGCCATCCCTCTACAAAGGAAACCATGTGTACAGGCCTTGGCCCATGTTCATACCTTGGTAATGTTGATAAAAATTGGTAAATCTGAGTGCTTGCCTTCTTAAGGCATCATTTCAAAATGTCTGGAAAAATACTTGGTTCAGAATGCACCCAGCTAAGTTGTCCTTTGCTGTAGAATGCTCAGAAAACATTACTCAGTTCAAACAAAAACACTTTCAGGACTACCTCCATCCATGTGAACTTAACTCACTAGCCCACCATTCACAGAAGCTTCCTCAGCTGTGGGATCAGGTTGGGAGGTCTGCTTGTGACACTCCTCTGAATATGGTTTCCCCCTTCACATGGGTTTACACCACCATTCTTGTAGCAAACCTTATCTGATAAGATGTCCATTCTGCTAATCTCAGCATGGACAAGAAGCATGCCTTGTCAATAGCCACAGTGGAGTAATCAAGGCATGAGTGGCATTCCCATTCTTATAAGTGTAGGTGTCTTCCCCCCGAAAAAAACATAGGGGGCAACGTAATCAACAAAACTGCCCAAGCTTAAGGTTAGGGACTGGCTAGATGCCCTTGCGAGTATCAACAGCCTGGTACTTTACATGGAAAAGATGTGTAGGCAGCCAGTCAACTTATTTGCCTGGTGTTGGCTCAGCTTGGTGTTGGTATCAGTCACCAATTCCAGGGCTCAGCATGTACTCAGAGTTACCGTTTTATTTACACTGGGGCATATGCCCAACTGCTTTAGCCACTGCTTTGCACCTGTTTCAAGTTGATGGGTCTCAGGATTCTAATTAAAACAAAACCACCCTTGTTATGTCAATCTCCCAGCATATTAGAAGGTGTATATTAGAGATGGGCACGACCAGAAAAAATGACGTTTCGAGTTGTCGTTTGTCGGGGCGGGTCCGTTTCGGGTCGTTTCCGTTTGTCGCGATAATTTTCAAGAATTTGTTGTTTCCGTTTGTCGTTTGTCGTTTGGGTTGGGGTTGGGGTTGGGGTTGGGGTTGGGGTAAGTGGGCTCTGGGAGGCACCTCTCTGGGTGCCTCTGACGTCTGACCCAGTAGGAAGGGAAGGGAAGGGAAGCATAACGCGAAGCCGCTGCGTACCATACATTATTTACATTATGTTAGGGTGGGGGGTAAGTGGCAGAGACACCTCTCTCTCTGGGTGCCTCTGACTCACTAAGAAGGGGAGCATACTAGCGTACTGACATACAGGTTAGGGAATGGGATAGGGGTAGGGGATAGTGGGCTGTGGGAGGCACCTCTCTGGGTGCCTGTGACCCACTAAGAAGGAAAGTGTACTTGCGTACGGATCTGGGTTAGGGTTGGGGTTAGGGTAAGGGCTAGGCTTAGGGTTACGGTTAAGGTTAGGGTGGGTTAGTGGGCTGCACCTCTGGGTGCCTCTGACCCACTAAGAAGGACAGTGTACTGGCGTATGGGTTAGGGTTAGGGTTTGGGTTCGGATTTGGGTTCGGGTTAGTGGGCTTTTTATGGCACATCCAGAAGTCTCTGTCAAAACCTGGCCATGCGATTGGTGGAATGGGTCAAAAAATTGCATGGTCCCATCCCATGGCCAGCCCATCATTGCGCAGGTGTAAAAAACTAAAACTAAAAATAAAATAAAATAAAATCAATGGAGACGTTTTATTGCAAGAAAAACCCACTGCTGCTACTATTAAAATCAGGCATTTAAAATACCTAATTTTCAAATGTTTCTGTGGTGCTTTGGTGGGTTTTTGGACCACGATTTAAAAATAAATATTGTGGTCGCCATTTTGGATCCCCCCCACCGCATGGCAAATGGAGACGACGAGGATCCCCCCCCCAGCCTGGTATCAGCAGCCCAGGACAGGAGAGGGGGGGAAGGCCAGGGACCCCCCCCCCCCAGAAACCACCCCTCTCTGGTAGGTGCCCTCACTGAGACAGGCATATTTTCGCCTGCTTTTATGGCCGGCGGGAATCGGGGTTTTTTAAAAAACTTTTTTTCTGTGCTGCTTGGCATCGCGCAATCGCCATGATGCCATGAACGACAACGAAAAATCAGAACCAATTTTTCTTTTTCGGTTCGGGTTCGAGCTGGAGCGGAGTAATTCTCATTACCGTTACCCGTTACGTAACGATAACGAGAACTGAAAACAGAAATGAGAATTTCGCCGCTCCGTGCCCATGTCTAGTGTATATAGACTCCAGTTTCTAGAGCAAGGGTGGACCAAAGTGTCATCCTCCAGATAGCAGAGTGCAGCTTCCAACATTTCTCATCATCGGCTTTGCTGGCTAAGGTTAATGGGAGTTGCATTCTGGGAACCTTTGGGGAGACGTGGTTGCTCACCCTTGATTTATACTTGATCTCTGAATTGACATGGATACTCTAGTAGTGGTCGGGAACAGGGATGGGCACAAAATGGAAAAATTGAGTTTCTTTAGATTTTGTTGACTCCTGTGATTCGTTTTGTTTTGTTAACTAATGAAAATTTTGTACAAAATGAATCAGAAATGAATTGATTCATTTATCAATAAAATGGGCCCCTGGGCCCCTAAAGCCACCAGATTCAGTGGGTACCTTCCTTGGACTGTCCCCTTTAAGGCCTACACATTTGGAGAGATTTGGGGTTTGGGGGGCCAAGTTATTCAACTTCAAAGGGAGTGCCTCTGGAAAAAAAATCTAAGTGCAATTTTCTGTGCTAATGGTGTACAAAATAGTGATCCCAGACAGCTAGAAAATTGCAGTGAAGCTTCCTCAAACTCTCCCCTTTAAGCACCCCATATCTGGAGAGTAAAGATGGGCACGACTAGGGAAAATGACGTTTTCGAGTTGTCGTGTGTCGGAGGCAGTCCGTTTCGGCTCGTTTCCATTTTTCGCGAAATTTTGCAAAAATTAGTCGGTTCGTTTTTTCATTTTTTTCGTTGTCGTTAGTACTGGTTTGCGGGGGGGTAGCGGGCTCCTGGAGGGAGCTGCAGGAGTCAGCCAGAGCCACAAGTGACGGACTGGCAGACTCTTTGCACCTGCTGTGTCTCACGTACTTGCATGTAGTGCAATGCAAGTAGATCTGGCTTAGGGTTAAGACGGGTTAGCGCAAGGGCTAGGGTTAGGCTAGTTACGGGTGAGGTTAGGGTGAGTATTGGGGTGCACCTCTGGGCGCCTCTCTGACCCACTTAGAAGGACAGTGTACTGGCGTATGGGTTAGGCTTAGGCTTAGGGTTCGGGTTTGGGCTATGATTAGTGGGCTGTTTATGCCCGATTGGCACATCCCAGAAGTCTCTGTGGTCAACCTGGCCAAGTGGCCATGCGATTGGTGGAAAATTTGCATGGTCCACTCCCATGGGCGAGCCCATCATTGCAAATGTGCAGGTGTAAAAAAATAAAATAAAATAAAATAAAATAAAATCAACGGAGACTTTTTTTTGCAAGAAAAACCCACTGCTGCTACTGTAAAAATTCAAGCATTTAAAATGGCTAATTTTCGCATGTTTCTGTGGTGCTTTGGTGGGGTTTTGGGCAACGATTTCAAAAAAAATATTGCGGTCGCCATTTTGGATCCCCCGCACTGCATGGCAAATGGATGCGCCCTCCCAGCCTGGTACCAGCAGCGCAGCAGTAGCAATAGCCAAGGAGAGGGGGCGGGGAAACCCCCTCCCAAATAAAACACCCTTCTGGCCTGGTAGGTGCCCTCAGACAGTTTTTGCCTATTTTAAGGGCCGGGAATCGTTGTTTTTTTTAACTTTTAAAAACTTTTTTTCTGTGCCGCTTGGCATTGCGCGATCGCCGCGATGCAAGTAACGAGCATGACAAATCAGACCAAATTGTTCGTTCGTCAGTTCGAGCTCGAATTCTGGCGGAGTAATTCCCGTTACCGTTTCCGTAGAGTAACGGATACGAGTAACAGAAACGGAAACGGGAAAACCGCTAAGTCGTGCCCATCTCTACTGGAGAGATTTGAGGTACAGGGGACCAAGTTACTCAACTCCAAACATGGTGCTCCCAGGAAAAAAAATGTAATTTAAAAATATTAAAAATACTGATCTCAGGCAGGAAGCATATGGAAATTGCTTAGTGCTTCCTCCTCCTTCAGCTGCTGCTGCTGATGATCTGGTTCTTTAGAACTTGGTCCACAAAGAGAATGCTGCTGCCTGACTTCCCTGGCCTCAGGCTCAGTGGCCTGGTTTTCAGCAGCTCTGCCTGATGGCCCTTCACCTGCCTCTTCATTGTCGGCTCTTCTGCTGCTGCCTCCAGCAGAGAATAAACTTCTCCTAATTTTGGTAGGAGTGCTCTTCATTTTTTTACTGTTTGAAGATTGAGGGAACTGGGGTTTGAAGACTGGGGAAACTGGACCTAGCTGGTGGTGGGAATAACAATGTGTGCGTGTGTGTGTGTGGGGGAGAAGGAATGTTGTACTTTCAATTTGGTAGGAAGGGGAAAAAGATATATACAGTATAATACAATAATTAAAGCCTGCCCAAATTGTACTTTTAGAATGAAACCCTGCCTAATTTCCCTCCCCTGATAAAACCCTCCCAAACAGAACAGAACAGATTCAAGAAGGAACAAAAGCTGCCTGTGTGTGCTTCTCTCAGTACAGAGAAACACATAGTTACACAAATGTGGGGGGGGGGGGCTGGAAAAGAATGGGTGAACTGGTATAGGTGGGTGGTGGACTGGGAATAATGTGTGTGGATGGGAAGCTGGGAAACTACAGGCCAGTTTGCCTTAAGTTTGTCCCAGGGAAGATGATGGAAAGCTTCATCCAAGAGAAAATCTTAAAACAAATAGAAGAACAAGCCTTGCTGAGGGAAAATCAGTGTGGCTTCTGTAAGGCTGTCTTGCCTCACAAACCTTTTAGAATTCTTTGAAAAGGTCAAGAGGCATGTGGATGGGCCAACTGGTGGATATAGTCTATCTTGATTTTCAGTAGACTTTTGACACAGTCCCTCACCAAAGGCTGCTGAGAAAATTGCACAGTCAGGGGATAAGAGGCAGGTCCTCTTATGGATTGAGAATTGGTTGAGATCCAGGAAACAGGGAGTAGGTGTCAATGGGCAGTTTTCACAATGGAGAGAGGTGAAAAGTGGTGTGCCCCAGGGATCTGTCCTGGGACTGGTGCTTTTCAATCTGTTCATAAATGACCTGGAGACAGGGATAAGCAGTGAGGTGGCCAGGTTTGTGGATGACATGAAACTTTTCAGGGTGGTGATGACCAGAGAAGATTGTGAAGAGCCCCAGAAGGATCTCTCCAAACTGAGAGAATGGGCTGCAAAATGGCAAATGCATTAGAATGTAGGAAAATGTAAAGTAGTGCTTAATGGGGCAAAAAAATCAAAACTTTATCAACTCATGGATTCTGAGCTATCCGTGATGGATCAGGAAAGAGATCTTGGTGTGCTGGTGGACAGATCAATGAAAGTGTCTACCCAGTGCATGGTGGTGATGACATTATAATGCCATTGTATAAAATGATAGTAAGGCACCTGGAGTAATGTGTACATTTCTCATCCCCGCATCTCAAAAAAGATATAGTGGAACTAGAAAAGGTGCAGAAAAGAGTGACTAAAATGGTTACTGGGCTGGGGCACCTCCCTTATGAGGAAAGGCTACAGCATTTGGGGTTCTTTAGTCTCGAAAAAAGGCACCTGGGGGGGGGGTCTACCGCCAGGCTGCCCAGCCAGCCAGGGCCTTCAGTGGTCATGGGGCAGTTTACTGCCAGGCCGCTGAACTTCCCCAGCCTGCCAGTGCCTTCATTGTCCATGGGGCAGTCTACTGCTGGGCCGCTCAGCCTTTGAGGCCAGCTGGGATATGCGGCGGCAGCAGCAGAGGAGGAGGAGGGGCAATGAAGCAGGAAGAGGAGGGACCATGCAGCAGTGGTGATGAAGAGGGGGAGACAGAGGCCTAGGCTGACCTGCTGGACCCGCTCTCGCCCTCTCTGGCCTGGCTGGGCGGTCTCAGCAGTGGCGGTGGCGGGACACCAGTAGCAGATAAGGCACTGGTTTACAGATGGAACAAAATGCTTCGTTTCAATGAAAAAAAAACAACCCATGATTTTGTTTCTTCTGTAACAAAATGCTGCTTCCTCGTTTCGTTTCATTTCATTTTGTTACATAATGACACAATGAAACAGCATTTTGTTTTTCGTTTTGTGCCCATTCCTACTCACGATACATGCAGAATACAGAAATGAAACTGTTATGCTAACCCCAGGCTGTTTTTATTAGCAAATGTAACACATCAATTCATACAAGCTCTTCAAGAACCATGGATGACACCAGGCCTTTCCAGGATGGAAGGGGGGAGGGGGGAGTTATAGCCAACTGCAGTCATTATTTTTAACTTGAACAATTCCCAACCTACTCTGTTTGGTTTGCTGGCTTGCTTTTGTTTTGTTTTGCCTTGTCCAAACAGGGACATGGATTGGGAAGCGTTACTCTCTTGGCCATTTTGTCCATGAGGTTATGAGGAGACCTGTTAGATGTTCCAGCTAATGAGTGGCCACTTTTTGCCCTGGTCAAAGGTTCCTGACTTCAGTGTGTGGGAAAGAGGAAAGACAAATGAGAAGCCAAAACTCCAGCCGTGAGACTTGTGGAGAAGGATGACAACTTGCTCTGTGCGAGAGAGAAAAGAAGTACAGATGTTGATGTTTCAAAGTCCTGAAAACAAATTGAGTGTTTGCTTCTGCTATAGAAGGGCTGCACGGAGTTTTTACACTTCGACCTATGAAAACAGAACATCGAAATACTATAGCAATATAGACGCACTCTAACCAAGATACACTGTTTTGATGGGAGGAGGGGCTTGAATAGCGAGGCACTGCATGCCAAAACATCTTTGACAGGTATTTTGATTAAAAGCTATTTTGCTAGCTTTGACTATGTTTCTCTTAATCACAAATCAGCTTAATCCTTTGCTGCTGGCTGTACTTCACACGCTTATCTTTGCCAGCATGCAGGATTCTTGTGAATGAGTCAGCAAAGACAAATCCTAATTAAGTTTGACAGAAAGCAGATACTGAATGATGTAAGAGCCCATTCCCACATTAAGTCGACCACTTGATTTCTCTTCTGTCCATTCCCACATACACAAGTACACACACATGGTGCGGGGGGGGGGAGAGGTGGTCACAAAATGGGAACCGAATGACACATCAAGAAATGAGAGCCATTATATAACAATTGCTTGCTTGAGAGGATTTCAGTCTTATGTTCCTATAACACAAATGCAAATCCTGTAACACAAATGTTCCTATTACACAGTTTCAGTGCTTCTGTCATCTCCAGCTATAGTAGTTGACACTCTAGGACTGCTAACTGTGAACAACTGAGCAGGAGGAGAATGCTTGCCCTCACCCACAATCACTGGGAATGTAGGCAGCTGCCTTGTAGCAGGCTGTTTTGGCTGTTCTCAAAGGATGGGCAGACTTCAAGATTAAAGGGCTTCCACCCCACCCCCAGAGGGTAGCTATTTTGTCTGTTCATCTGTTGCTTGCAACCAAAAGGATAGGAATCCTGTGGCACCTCGAACACGAGCATCTGTTCTGGATATTTTTGTACACTGCAACCCACTTCATCAAGATCCATGTGGCTCATCAGAATGCAGGTATCTGTCATCTGGCCTGGATGCCTTCAAAAGGGGATTGGACAGATTCCTGGAGGAAAAGTCCATCACAGGTTACAAACCATGATGGAGATGTGTAATCTCCAGGCTTAAAACCAGGGTGCTTCAAGAGCCAGATGCAGAGGAGTGGTATCAGGAGACAGATATCTAGTCTTGTGCGCTCCCAAACGCATCTGGTGGGGCCACTGTGAGATACAGGAAGCTGGACTAGATGGGCCTTTGGCCTGATCCAGCATGGCTCTTATGTTCTTATGTAGAATAGAACTGAAATGCCAAAGGTGCAAGAACAGTGATGATCTAAACTGTTCGTTTGAAGCCTGTAGTTTCCCAGGTCCTCCCCTCCTTCCTTTTAAAAAAATTGGTGTGACATCTGCTATTCTGCAGTACTATGGCACTGTGGCCATTTTAAGAGACATGTTGTGTATTACTGTTAAGAGGTCCGCAATTTCATTTCTCAGTTCCTTAATAATGCTTGGGTGGATGCCATCTGCTCCCAGTGACTTGGTGATCTTCAATTTATCAATTAAACCTAAAGCATCCTCTCTTTTAACCTGTATTTGATTTAATTCATAAATCAAAAGGAGCTGTTTGGGCAGCGGAATCTGCCCAAGGTCTTCTGTCATGATGAGAGATGCAAATAAGTCGTTTAATATCTTTGCAGTTTCCAAGTCCCTCTTTACCTCCCTCACCATCCAGAGGGCCAACTGGTTCTCTGGCACATTTTCTACATCTAACGTATTTAAAGAAGCTTTTATTATTTCCCTTTATAATGCTAGCCATATGTTCCTCAAAATCTTTCTTTGGCTCTCTTATCTTCTTACATTTCTTTTCCGAGAGTTTGTGTTCCTTCTTATTTTCCTCATTTGGGGAGGATTTCCATTTATGGAAAGACCTCTCCTTGCGCTTTAGAGCCTCTCTAACTCCACTCGTTAACCATGCCGGCGCCCTCTTGGACTTAGAGGAGCTCTTCTTTCTTTGTGGTATGAACCTCTGCTGGGCCTCTACTACCATTGTTTTAAACAGGCTCCTTGCACTCTGAAGAGATTGGATTCTTTTGGTCTTCCCTTTCAATTTCTTTCTAACTAGTTTCCTCATCTGAGGGAAGTCCACCCTTCAGAAATCAAGGGTTAAATGCTGCCAAGTCAACATCCACTCCTAGTCCCCTTCCCAGTTTCTACCTCCACTCCAGTAATAGCAGGTTTCCACAATAGTATGGGAGTTATCTCTAATCGCTAGCAATACAGCTGGCATTTTGTCTTCCATCCTTGACTCCAGGCCCACCCAGGAACAAACTATACACCTTAAATATCAAAAGCACCAAGGAGACAATGTGGTGATATAGAATCCATTTTGTTAAGCTCTGCGAAAAAGGGGCTGTCCACAAGGGGCTACCCATTGTGGACAGATATTAGGAAAGACATGTTCTCTTGTTCAGAATGTCTTTCTTCAGAACATGTGTTTAAACATTCATCTCTTGTTAACAGTTTACCAGCATAATATCATTTGGTACACATTAGCTGTTGTGGAACCTTCTTGTAATCATTGAGGCTTCCACACAGCAATGCATTCATTTAATTGAACAATATATTTAGGATTTGGAGGAATGTTAGCTGACCAAAGTGGATCCCAAGGTTATCTGCTGTTTTTCTTGCCATCCAATGGTCTTGGGGGGAGGGGAGGGGGAGCCTTTTGGCAAATTTTGGGGATGAGACGCCCCAAAAATATTTGGAGATGCTTGTCTGCCTTACTTGGAAAATGAGAAGATCAAAAGAAATGGGAATGGAAAGGACAGCTGGCATGCCAAAGGCAAATATGATAAATTATCTGAATTTCCCAGAGCATTGTAGTATACATGCTAAATGATTACTGTAACTCCAGGTGAGGTACACTCAGCACCAATTAATTTTTTTCAAACTGTGAAAAATACATTAAAATGTTAAATTGAACCCTTTATGACCCTCCAGTGATTATGTGAATGATTGTTGATGATCTGTGCCGTCCAACTGCATTGAGCTTCCAACCACCCTTGGGCCTGCCCCCGGAGGCTCCTGGACCCCACAAGGTTCATGGAAGCCTTCGGGGAGCTTTCTGGCAGCCTGGCAGATGATCCGGTCGATGCCCTGGTGGATAGGTGGTATGAGGGGACCACCGGGGCGGTTGACCGGATCGCCCCCAAGCGCCTCCTGCGTTGTGGAGACCGCTCCTCCCCATGGTATACGCCTGAGCTGCGGTCCATGAAGCAAGAACGCAGGAGGCTAGAGGTCATATGGAGAGCCAGTCGGATGGCAGAGAATAGGGCTGCACTTAAGCAGCTGACTGGCTGCTATTTTTGTGCGATTAGGGACGCTAGAACATCTTTTGTCTCCCTGAGAATTGGCGAGGCCTCGAACCGCCAGGCAGATTTCTTCTGTGTGGTTCGAGACCTCTCCAATCCCAGTCAGCTGGGGCCTCCTCCTAGTGATTTCACTAGTGAGCAATTTGCAGCCCGCTTTAGATTTAAATAGAGGCCATCCATTCTGACTTGTCCCCAGCTGCCCTAGTCCACCCCCTGATGTCCCTGGGCCCTCACGCCTCTGTTCTTCTTCCTTGGATGAGTTTGGGCCGGTATCTTCAGCGGAGGCCTCCAGAGTTATGGCTTGTTGCCGGCAGGTGGCCACCCCCCTTTGATCCTTTCCCGGCTTGGCTAATTAAATCTGCTGAAGGGAACATGCCCGAGTGGGTTTGTGCCATTGCCATGGCCTCTTTCGGGGAGGGTTGTTTTCCCGCCTGTTTGAAGGAGACCGTGGTAAAACCCACTTTCAAAAAACCTGGCTTGGCGTCGGACGATTTATCTAACTATAATCTGATTGCCATTGTTCCCTTCCTGAGCAAGGTTGTCGAGAGGGTGGCCGCTGTTAGGCTCCAGTCGTACCTGGAGGAAAATCATATCCTGGTTCCCTTCCAGTCTGGTTTCAGACCCCTTCGCGGGACCGAGACTGCCCTGGTTGCTCTGCAGGATGACCTCCTCAGGGAGGCCGACAGGGGTGTTCCTCCCTGCTGGTTCTCCTTGATCTGTCAGCTGCCTTTGATACCGTCAACCATGGTAACCTGGTGGTCCAGCTGGCCGAGGTGGGAATTGGGGGCCAGGCTTTGGCCTGGCTTCGTTCCTTCTTTGGTGGCCGGACTCAGCGGGTTCAGCTGGGTGATGACTTGTCGGCTCCTTGGATCCTCCCTTGTGGGGTGCCCCAGGGGTCGGCAATCTCACCCATGCTGTTCAATGTTTACATTGAACGCTGGCAGAGGTCATCAGGAGATATGGAGTTTGCTGTCATCAGTACGCTGATGACATGCAGCTCTATATCTCCTTTTCGTCATCTGCAGAGGAGGCAATTCGCTCCCTCGATCTGTGCCTGGAGGCCATCTTGGAATGGGCCAGAAATAACCGGCTCAAGCTGAATCCGGAGAAGACGGAGGTTCTGTTCTTCGGGGCGCCCTCGTCTGGGTACAATGGCCCCCTCCCTAAGCTGGGGGATGTTTCCCTCCAGCCTACGGACAAGGCTAGGAATCTGGGCGTGGTCCTGGACTCAGTCCTCTCCCTGGAAGCCCAGGTGATGGCTGTTTCCAGGGCCGCTTTTATCCATCTCCGCAGGATCGCCGAGATCCGCCAGTACCTTGATGAGTCCTCCCTGAGGACAGTTGTGCAGGCTCTGGTGATATCGAGGATCGACTACTGCAATGCCCTCTACGTGGGGTTGCCCTTGACCCTGGTCCGGAGGCTACAGGGGGTGCAGAATGCGGCGGCCAGGCTGGTGGTGGGTGCTCGTAGATACAAGCACATCACCCCAGTCCTGGCCCGCTTGCACTGGCTGCCCATTGTCCTCCGGATTAGGTTCAAGGTCCTTTTTGGCTTTCAAAGCCCTCCACGGCCTGGGACCTGAGTATCTGGCGGAGCGTATCTCTCAGAGATCAACTGGGGCCAGACCCACGAGACTGGTGCAGGCGCGCTCACTGAGGGTGGACACACCCAGAGAGGCGCGGAAATCGCGTACGCGTGACCGCGCCTTCTCTGTGGTGGGCCCCATGCTTTGGAACCATCTCCCCAGTGAGCTGTGCCTAACAGAGTCCCTGCCCGCATTTAAAAAGGCCCTAAAGACCTATCTGTTTAGGGAGGCGTTTGGCGACCTTTCTTTTTAATTTTTAATTTTTTTTAATTTTTTTTAATTTTTATTTTTTGCCCGCCGCCATCTTCGCCTTTTCTAGCCACCTTCTGTGTTTTACTATTGTTTTGCCTGTTGTACTGTTTTTTTATTGTTTTACTGTTAGCCGCCTAGAGTTCGCTCCCAGGAAGATGGGCGGGATATAAGCTCCACAAATAAAAAAATAAAAAATAAAAGATTTGGGAGACATTTTAGAGAGTGGTTTCCACCTCCAAGTGAATTTCCATGGCTGAGTAGAGACACTGCATTCCTTGTGTCACATTGACCCCTAGGATCAATGCATTCCTTGTGTCACATTGACCCCTAGGATGAAGATAGTAATCCTTTTTGTCATCACCATTATGCGATACACCAGTTGTGACCCCTGCCTGGATGGAAATAGCCTGGCTTCAGCTCTCCATCTCCCAGGATTTCAATCAGCTCAGAAGAGGGCTGCTTGCTTGATCCGTGAAAGTAGGTGATATATAAGTTGGTCAGCTCACTATCATCTGCATTAGCTTCCAACCCATTGTCAGCTGTCGTTCAAACATCTGGATCTAATGGTCTAAACAGCTGGGGAACAAGTTTACTTGAAGGATTACTTTATCTCGGTCCAGCGAAGTTGAGCAGATTTCTTTGAAGCACTGGGAGGGTTGAGATGGAGGAGGGTGCTTGTAGGCTGTGAGTCACATTTTGCCTGCCCCATCCAACTTTACACTCAGAGGATCTTCTTCAACTGCCTCCCTACAACCCCGAGTGAGATACAGGGGATGGCTACAGCGGAGACATTTTTGGTTATGTTACTCCTGTGGTGGAGCCTTCTTCCCAGGGAAAAATGCCTGCTGCATATTGGATGTCTTTTATAGTGCCAGGAGAGATATTTTTATTTCCCCAAACTTGCCATACTCTTAAATTTTAAGATCTAAAAAATCTGTTGAATTTATTTCTGGAATTTATTGTTATAGGGCATTAAAATTGTATTGCTTTTAGCTGCTCTGTTCTTCTGGTAAAATATCCGGAGAATTTTGTCATCAGGCAGCATGTGAGGATTGTTAATTAACAAATCAAACAGTATAAACGTTTGGGTTAAGCATCGTGGAAATCACTGGGGAATACACATAAGGACCAAAAAGGGTAATGTACTTCCCTCACTGCTACTCCCACACATTTTATGAGGAGGAGCAAAGAAACAGAATATTCCTTTTACGAAAAGCTGTGCATGTAAGATGTATAAGTGAATGAGTCTTTTAAAATTGCGAGTAATGATAGCTTATGTCTCTAAAACCATAGCAAAGCTGTTACAGGGATTTTTTTCAGAATGCTGTTTCTTATTATCAGCAATTAAGATAACACAGATTCTTTGGTTTTACTGAAAACAGTGTCTTGACAGCAGACTTCTTCAAGGAGAGGATTATCTTTCTAGATACAGGACAATAATTGTTATTTACACTACTTGGGGTACCTTTGAACATTCCATGTCAAATGTTTGCTATACAGTATATCTGAAGGGATAACCATTTATACACGAAGAAAAAAGAGAATCCGGAACAGATTGATAGATATTTGAAAAAGAATGGATTGAAAAAAATCTCAACAAACCAAGTGTCAATATTGAGTGAGAAAATTACCCCACATGAAGTACAAAGTGCAATAGAGAGGGCGAAAACTGGAAAATCACCGGGCCCAGACGGTCTGACTGCAAAATATTATAAAAAATTGTCAGAAGAAATGTTACCAATAATGGTGGAGGTTATGAATGAAGTTCTAGAAAAAGGAGTCATACCCAACACCTGGAAGGAGGCGTATATAACACTGATTCCAAAGGAGAACGCGGATACAACAGATGTTAAAAATTATAGGCCCATTTCCCTTTTGAATGGAGACTACAAATTATTTGCCGATGTTTTGCTAATAGATTAAAAAGGGTTTTAAATGAGTTATTACACAAAGATCAAGCGGGGTTTCTTCCTGGCAGACAGATGAAAGATAACATGAGAAATATAATTGATATAATAGAGTATCTAGAAGTCAGGAAAGAGAAACAAGCTGCCTTGATATTTATTGATGCTGAAAAAGCCTTTGATAATGTCTCTTGGCAATTTATGAAGAAGAATTTGGAATATATGGGAGTGGGAATAAAGTTTTGGAACGGTGTTAATGCAATATATAAGGAACAGAAAGCAAGTTTATTGATTAATAATGTGATAACAGAAAGTTTTCCGATTGGGCAAGGTACAAGACAAGGGTGTCCATTGTCTCCATTGTTATTTATTACTGTATTGGAAGTATTGCTAGTCAAACTGAGGGACATGGGGACAATTAAAGGTATATGTGTGGGGGATAAGGAATATAAATTAAAAGCGTTTGCCGATGATTTAGTTCTGACGTTAGAGAATCCAAAAGAAAGTATTACTGAGATGATGAAAATAATTGAGGAATTTGGTAATCTAGCCGGTTTTAAACTAAATAAGAATAAAACGAAGGTTTTATTGATTGAAAAATGTAACAAAGAAAGATTGCGAAGAATTCGAAAAATTGTCCGCCCTCTCAGTGGTGAAAAAAGTTAAATATTTGGGATCAACTTATCTCTTACGAATTTAAATCTCTTTGAGGATAACTATAATACGGTATGGAACTTGATTAAGAGAGATCTGGAAACATGGAATAGATTGAATTTGTCGTTGATGGGAAGAATTTCGGTGATAAAGATGAACGTGCTACCAAGGTTGTTATTTCTATTCCAAATGATCCCAATACTTAGAGGAATAGGCCACTTTAAGGAATGGCAGAAGACATTGTCCAAATTCGTCTGGCAAGGTAAAAGACCCAGAATAAGATTTAAATTACTAACAGATGCCAAGGAAAGGGGAGGATTTGCCATGCCAGACCTGAGATTGTATTACGAAGTGGCCTGCCTAGGTTGGATAAAAGATTGGATTACTTTAGCTGATGAGGATCTATTGGATCTAGAAGGTCATGATAACAGATTTGGTTGGCATGCTTATCTTTGGTATGACAAAGTGAAAGTACACAAAAGCTTTATGAATCATGTAATTAGAAAGTCATTACTTCAGGTCTGGGAACGGTTGAAACCTCTTTTAGAGAGATATACACCGAGATGGTTATCCCCGATTGAGGCATTGGTGATCAAGAGGAAAGATAAAGAAGGGGTGGGGATCACCTATGGTGATGTGTTATTTTTTTCAGAAAAAGGTCCTAGACTGAAGTCTTATGATATGTTGAAAGAGAAGTTAACAGGTTGGTTTCAGTACCATCAACTAAATGACATTTTTCAGAAAGATAGAAAGATGTTTGGGTTTGGAGAGAAGGAATCTAAGTTCCAGACCATAATTATGGGCCCAAAAAAGAAATTGTTGACCAGATTATATAATTTTTTGTTGGAGTTGAATTTTAAAAGATGAACAAGTTAAGAATGTATGGTAAAATGGGCTATGGATCTGGGTCATAATATTGGGTTAGATGTGTGGGAAAGATTGTGGAAGAAGAATATGAAGTTTACCGCATGTACTTTGATAAAAGAAAACCTGTTGAAAATGATGTATAGGTGGTATATTACTCCAACGAAGTTAGCAAAGATGTATAGGATGAAAGATGACCACTGCTGGAAGTGTAAAGAGAAACAAGGTGATTTTTATCATATGTGGTGGACGTGTGAGAAAGTGAAAGAGTATTGGGCAATGATATATGATGAACTCAAAAAGATGTTAAAGTGTACATTCCCAAAACGACCTGAATTTTTTCTGTTAGGGTTGGTGGATAATGAAATTAAAGGAGCAGATAGGACTCTATTTTTATATGCAACAGCAGCGGCAAGAATGCTCCTGGCACAGAATTGGAAGACAACGTATATACCATCTTTGGATGAATGGAGGGCGAAAATATTGGACTTTGCAGAGATGGCCAGACTGACGTGCAGACTGAGGGATCAGGACAACCAGAAGTTCCAGAAAGATTGCAAAAAATTTAAGAACTACATGGAGATTTATTGCAAGGAATTAAAGACTCTTACCGGATTAGGATAGAGCTCGAAGGATTACTACTTATTTTTCAAATCTTTTTTATAAACATATAAAGGGGTTTGTCTGAAAGGAAGGCTAGGAGATGAATAACGCTAAAACCACGGGATGAACAGAGGGAAGCCAAATTTTAGTAGAATGATTTTGTATTACTAATGTTTTGAATTTGACTTTTTTTTTTTGTATACTAAAATTCTTTAATAAAAACGTTTAAAAAAAAAAAAAAATGAAGGGATAACCGACATGTTCATTCTGAGAAGAAAAGAATAGTTTTAATTTCAGGAAATAATATGTCTTGGCTCCCTATACTCCATCTCTAGCTAATAAACAAAACGAAATCCATTAATTGGACCTAATTTGTCAGTTTCTTTTCTTTTTCTTAACGCTGTGAGACACCATCCAATATATTCATATTATCATGCAGGTGAAATGCAGAAGCTAGTTGGATGGGGGAGGGGGGGAGGAAACATTTGATTTTATTCATTTGTTCTTTACTCATAACAAATCAGACATAGCGCTACAGTTGTTTCTCTCTCTCTCCCCCCCTCTGTGTGTGTGTGTGTGTGTGTGTGTGTGTGTGTGTGTGTGTGTGTGTGTGTGTGTGTGTGTGTGTGTGTGAGAGAGAGAGAGAGAGAGAGAGAGAGAGAGAGAGAGAGAGAGAGAGAGAGAGAGAGAAAGACAGAGACTGACTGACTGACTGAGTGTTTGCGTGTTTAAAGCTAACAGCAGATATGGGGGCTGATTTATGTTAGGATTATGAGACACAAACTCCAGTAATGGCTCAGTAAAGTTAGAACCCATGGCCTGGGTCTGGGAGTTGATCCCTACTAGGGCCAGCCAAAATCTACCCAGAGAGTTTTTGACTGATGGAGGTTATGTGCCCTGCCACCTGTGTGGCCTTGGGAAAACTGCACGGTCCCAGGGTACCACCAGCAGGAGGGATTGGTGAACCAGATTTTGCATCCTCAGGATCTAGAAAACCTTGGGAGGGTTGCCCTGCATTGGAAAGGAATTGACAGCACATAAATGTTATTTACTATGACACACAAAGAGAAAGACAAGCACTTCCAGTCTCACTGCAGTCCCACTTAAAATTTTGTGCCTCTACAACAGTGGTTCTCAACCTGTGGGTCCCCAGATGTTCCTGAACTACAACTCCCAGAAGCCTCCACCACACGCTTTGCTGGAAGGGATTTGTGGGAGTTGCTGTCCAGGAATATTTGGGGACCCACAGGTTGAGAACCACTTCTCTAAAAGGTGTTATTAACTGGGGCAGGGAAAGTGCGGTTGGTGCCTCCCTCTTCTCCCATTTGCTAGCTCCTCATGGCTGGTGCTTCAGTGAAATACTCATGAAGGACTGGATGAGGTTTCTTCGTTTGTTTTCAAGTTCCTCACTCCCCAGACTCACTGATCAATATGCCACGCTGAATTTGCAGGCAACTGACCAATGTTTCACTTTTCAAACCACTCACAGATACATAGTACCCGATTTACCAAGTAGCCCTGTACCCTTCACTCTACCCTACTTTATTTAAATTTATATACCACCAGCTTGTATAAAATAACTCATGGTGGTGAACACAGGCAAATTAAGATAAACAAAGAGCATAATAAAATAAGTAGCAAATAAAACAAAACAGAAATAATAAGCAATACAACAAACATAGGTGATAATACAGTACTGGTATTTATGGGAGGATACTAGCCCCCCCCCTCTCTCTCTCTCTCTCTCTGTGTGTGTGTGTGTGTGTGTGTCTTTGTCACGCTATTTGGGTTATGTAAAGTGTCATGCATTTAACACTTCTGGCTAAAATTAATAGAAGATAAGAGCACAAGCCCCTATGGCTGGTAATCAATGTCATTGTGGGCCACACATAGTGAGGTTATGGGCCCAGCTGAGCATTTAATTAACAAGAAAGAAAGAAAGGTTTCCTTTAAATTGGCTTAGATTTAACTCCAAGTGCTCAAGTGCTAAGCTAATCACTCAGCACAGACCAGGAGAGGGGGAGCATCTCCATTTGTGATCAAAGACTCTTGTCTGATTCTCTGAAAAACAAGCAGCCAACCAGAAGCCACTTCCCTCATAAGCCTGTAGGAAATAATATGCTATACCGGGAGAACCCTTGATCACGTTTTGCTTGGAAATCTTGGAAATTGGAGCAGAAGCCAAAAAGCATTTTAGCCACACACACTCCTTGTTCCCCTAGTCAAGGAAGTGAATCTATAGCAGCATCCTGGTAACTTCTCAAGAGATCTGCTACAGTTTTGGGTTACAGTAGGCCGAATCTCTTTCTGTTGTACCGCACAAACCTTGATCTCCCCCAGTACTTCGTACCACAAGTTTGGTTCTGCTTCCATAGCATTTCAGTACATCCCAGTTTAAATGCCGTTGCACTCACATTTTTTGTCCTCACCCAACCATCCCCAGAACCATGTGTATCCTATTATTCACAGGAGAAAGAAATGTGCTGGCAGGTAATATATACATGTAGTATTAAACATACATTTAAGGCTACACAATGCCTTCTGGCTCTGGCTGTGTGTGTGTGTGAATGCAGTTTTTATTGTTGTGGAAAGGAATTAATGAGAAAGAACAAAATATTTAATAAAATGGATCAAGTGCCTTTGGGGGAAATTAGCACACAATGCCTTCTTGTGAAGCCAGTTGAAACAGCAGATTGACGCTGTGATCGACCTTACAGGAAGTATTTAAAGAGCACAGATGGCTCAGGTTTACATGTTTACAAAAAAGCTCGAAAGGCAGTTAAAATCTTCAAGTGTGGTATAATTTACTAGAAGGTCATATAGTCCCTGGTTGAAAAATCAACCCAAATACTGTTATAAACATACTTATTAAGGTTTCTGAATGTTCAATCCCAGTATATTTAATTCTTCTGTACAATATTAGAGGCAACTGTGTTCATTTCACAGTGAGAAGAAATCCCTCAAGCATGGAATTTTTTTTTGCAATTTTTCATTTAATGGTTTTGGAAGAATCAAGTTGTTGCCATATACTGGAGAGTGGATTACACAATGGCTACTGTAACTATATAATTAGAATACTTTTGACACTAATTTAACAAAATAGTTCATGATGTGACCAAAAACAAAACAAAACAAACAAAGAAGAACCTGAGGGAGAAGCAGTAATTACAAAGAAGGTAATAGCAAACAGCAGGAAGAGAGACATGCAGTGACTACTTCTGCTCTGTGATTCTCTAGAGCAGCAGTCCCTCCCTAACCCTGAGTAGACATGGGCACGACTCGGCGAAATTGTCGTTTCCGTTTTCGGTTATCGTTTCCGTTACGTAACAGAAACGGTAATGATAATTAAGCCGTCAGAACTCGAACTCGAACCGAAAAAAGAAAAATTTGGTTGGATTTTTTGTTTCCGTTTGTGGCATTGCGGCGATCGCGCGATGCGAAGCACAGAAAAAGTTTTAATTTTTTTTTTAAAAAAAACTCAACTCCCGGCAAAAAAGCAGACGAAAATATGCCTGCCTGATGCTTTGCCACTTATCAGAGGGGTGGTTTCTGGGGGGTCCCCAGCCTTCCCCCCCCCCTCTTCTCCTGTCCTGGGCTGCTTGCACCAGGCTGGGGGGGGGTCATCCTCGTCATCTGTCTCGCTGCATGCCATGCGGTGGGGAGGGATCCAAAATGGCGACCGCAATTTTTCTTTTGAAATAGTGGTCAAAAACACACCAAATCACCACAGAAACATGTGAAATTTATTTTAAATGCCTGAATTTTTATAGTAGCAGCAGTGGGTTTTTTATAGCAATAAAACGTTGTATTGATTTTATTTTTTTTATTTTTTTTTCTTAATTTTTTTTAGACCTGCCCATTTGGGCTGGGCATGGGATGGGACCATGCAATTTTTTTGAACCATTCCACCAATGGCATCGCCAGGTTTTTGACAGACACTTCTAGATGTCTCGGAGGACATGAAAAGCCGAGGCACCTTCCAGAAATCGCAGTCGGGTGAATGGATGTGGTTGAGGGAGGAGGGCTGGCTGCTGGTGCTGGTGTGATCCGATCGAGATTGAGGAGGGAGGCTGGAGGCTTTAGGATTTAAGTTAGGCAGGCAGGGAGGAAATTGAATTTAGAAAATAATTTCTTTGATTCCCTGCAGCTTTGTCTGCTGAAGGGAATAGCAGTTTATTCTTTATTTCTTCTCTGGCAGTTTGAGGATTTTTTTCTGATATTGGATAAAGGGGGAGGTTCGACTGGGAGTGGGAGGTGTGGATTTATTTTAAAAATATATTATATACTACCATTTATTTTCTATTTTCCCAACTTCAATTTGCTTGCACACACACACATTTGGGGTGCAAGCCAAGAACAGAACCTCTATCCATTCCTAAATGATATCCTAACTGCCCACTCGACCGACCGCGGCTGCCGCCTGCCCATGGCCCCCCGCCACCACCGCCCGCCCGCACCTCCCCCTGCCGCCCGCCGCCCGCCCCGCCCGCTGCCTAGGGCGCAAAAACACCTAGCGCCGGCCCTGATTGCGAGACGCCCCTATGCTCTGGGAAGTCAAATCGTGCTAAATCGCGGTGGAAACGACAAACGACAAACGGAAACAACAAATTTTTGAAAAATTTCACGACAAACAGAAACAACCCGAAACGGACCTGTTCCGACAAACGAAAACTCGAAATGTCATTTTTTTCTGGTCGTGCCCATGTCTAACCCTCAGTCCCTAGATCAGTGGTTCTCAACCTGTGGGTCCCCAGATGTTCCTGGACTGCAACTCCCAGAAATCCTGACCGGCTCAGCTAGTGATAAAGACTTCTGGGAGTTGCAGTCCAGGAACATCTGGGGACCCACAGGTTGAGAACCTAGATGTTCTTACAGTGCAGCTCTCAGAAATCTTGGCCAGCACAGCTGGTGGTGAAGGGTTCTGGGAGTCTTAGTCCAAGAAAATCTGATGGGCCAATGTTGGGAACCATTGCGGGCAACCAGCAGGCCTCAAAAGAGGATCAGAAACAGGGGCTTCTAACTAGTTTCTTGCTGCAATCAAAATCAAATCTCATTGAGGCTTAGTTCTCCTACTTTCGTGTGTTAAGGAAAACATGGCCTGCCCTACCGAGGGTGTGCCTAGATGTAGGCTTCCATGAAGGACTGCAATACTTTTAAACACGACTCTCATACTGGCCCTTTTGTGATGGACAGTTGGACACCATATGTACAGATCAGGTGTCAGTGTGCCTCATCTCTGTCCCGATCACAATGAAAACAGAAGTGCCAACATGAGTATCAATTATATCACTCAAAGACTTCAGCAACACTACTCCCAAATTCTCTGGCTAACATACAGTATTATGTTTTGTGTGTCTGTATCTGTGTGCAAGGGCACGTGCGAGAGAGATTATCTCTTTTGCTTTTTATTGTGATTGGTGGTATCCGTTTCTGCAGAAGCCTGAAGGCTGGATCCACATAACACTCCCTATATTTTGGTCCAGTGGTGTGCCACGTCCTGTCCACAGGTTTCATGCAGCTGAATATAAAAAATCTCCGTGTATGTGGTTTCATCCCCACAGTCTCCCAAAGCATGTTGAGTTGTTGATTTTGGAGTTTTAGGAGGTTCTAAGAGAACTGGCTCCTAAACTCACTGAATCTAGTACAACCATTAGAATCCTCTCAAAATCAATTAGATTTAATTTAGTTGTGACATATCTAGAGAGCTGTTATGGTATCATGGCTAGGATGTTGGATTACCTTGTGGGAAATCACATCTTTAGTCTCCAATGAGTCATCAAATTCCCTGGGCAATTTGGGGCCAATCACATATGTCTTTCTTTCTTTCTTTCTTTCTTTCTTTCTTTCTTTCTTTCTTTCTTTCTTTCTTTTTCTTTCTTTCTTTCTTTCTTTCTTTCTTTCTTTCTTTCTTTCTTTCAGTATGACCTACCTCACAGGGTTTATTGTGAGAATAAAGAGGGGACAAGAATAGTAATGTTCATACTACCTTGAGCTTCCTGGGGGAAAGGCGGGATGAGGATGTAACAAATAATTAATTAATAAATGTTGCCTTATTTATTTCAACAGGGTAAAACAATGTTTCCCACAGTCTAAGGCAGGGAACTGAAGCTGTGTTTCAGTGGGATAGGAGCAGTATTTTCCAGAATGGCTGGGTGCCCTTCTGAAATGTTTGATTACAATACCTGTCCTCTTCTGGCAGAATGGGAGAAATCATGGGAACTGTAGTCCCACTCATCTGGAGAGCACCCCCCCCAACTTGGAAAGGAAGCTCAGTTGGGCCCAATCCTTTAATTGGAGGGGTCCTTATGCCCCCAGAAGTTAGGGCAGTGGAGGCATAGTGGCTTGACCTCCTTAGTCCTTGTTATTGGCAAATTTGGCAAGCACTGGTGAGCATTTATTAAACATGACTCACCACTGAAGAAAATCCTAAGAAAATGAAGATGAGCTTGTTTAATCAAAACTACAAGCAAATTCAGCCAACGTAGCAACTAAAAGACAACACACCAACAACTCCTGACAAGTCTGGGAACATCTGGGAGAGCATATCCTCCCTCCTTGCAGGTTTATAATCTCTGGGTCATGGAGTCCTGATAAGAAGCAGCGAGGCGGAGGTGGGGGTGGGCCAAATGCTTGAAATCTCTTTAATTTGCCAGCAATGTCAAATGCAACAAACCTTAAACCTGATCCCTCCAAGCTGAGGTGAAGTTGGCTGCCCCGAGGCTTAACATTTCATCTTGGCATTATGGTTAGCAGGGCACTCTGTTTCCTGTCTCATGCAGCATCAAGGAGTTTTATGGCAATGGCAGTGTTCTACCTCTCAGGCCACAGGAACAGTGACATCTGTTCAGAAGGAAGGAGAAAACTTGTGAAATTGGAGCACACCGTGGGACCAAAGGACAGCTGTCCAGGAAGGGTGTCAGAAATCCTAGAGGGGCAAGAACTGAGCCACCATTTTGGGACCTTGACAAAAACAACAGGTTAAATGCTGCTCCTAATGTTCACGGCCAGGGGTAGCCATCACTTTTGAGATGTTTTCCAGCAAAGCAGGCTTTCCCACCCTGTGAGGCTTTCACGTTTTCTGGACGGACGTGGGGTAAGTGGTTCAAGTGGTGGTGCAGAACTTGAGAAACCTGGTTCCAATCCCCACTGGACCATGAAGTTCACTGGGTGATCCTGGGACCAGTCACATTGTCACTGTTGTACCTCCAGAATGGTTGGAAGATAAAATAAGAAGGAGGCGGGCAGCATAAGCAAAATAGTTCAGCAGGGGAGCATTTTTAAAGAATGATACAGCAAATGATACTGATATAACTCCTGATGCATGGCGTGGCAGTTCTGCACAAGCATTGGATTGGAGGATGGTCTCAGGAGTGGATCTTCTGAAAGCTCTGTTTGGAATATTCCTCTGAAATAATGGATGGTTGCCTAGCTATTATTTCAACAAAACAACAACTGTGGTCTCTGCTTGTTTTAATTCTGTATATATACATTTTCATTGAGCTGTGGAAAATACAAGACATGTGGCATTTCAAAGAGTTATTAAACACTATGCCTTATTTATTTTTTTGATTCAGTGCTGTGCTGCAAGGTGGTTAGCAAGTCACAAACATCTGCCTTATGGTAAGTAGTAAGCTATTTCCACTTAAGTGATAGTAATAACATCAAATTGCAATATATCCATATAGTTGTTTAAGTTACCGTATCCAAATATAATACAAACAGGCCCTCCTTTTTTGTGAAGAATGCCCTCTTGTTTCATGTTTCTTGTCTTCCTTTTGGGTTTCAGAGCAGTGGTCACCCTACGGACACGAGTGCAACACCTATGTGTGTTTGTGCCTGATTTTTAACAAACATAACAAGAAGTAGCACACTGTAATGGATGCAAGAACATCACCAGAAAAGAAAAAAAAGGAGAGGGCCTGAAGTGGAGGCACGGGATACCAATGGGGTGGACACACCCTGGGGTATCCTGTAACCGCTGGAAACAGCAAAGGGATGGATGCTCCTTTGATGCGTTGGATCTGACCCAGTTGCCTAGCCAGAGTACTGTTCGCTGTATTAAATAAAGTTGTGGCCTAGCTATACCCAAAACTGTGATGGTCATGCGTCTTCATTTTACACACATGCAGTGATGGGAAGCTCAGCTTGAGGCAACAACTTTGGGAACATTGGTGAAAAATTAAGATGGCATGATATAACACTTCCTTAAAAGAGCAACACTGATTGTAAGACATATTGGCTAAAGCCTCAATATTTTTTAATTTTTTTAAAAAAGTTTGAAATTTGTCCCAGATTTTTATCTCAGAAATACCTAGTTCCATGTAGGGCTGGGCTATTACAACTGCTTTCTTTAATATCAACAGACAACAGTTAGTCATTTATATTTCCCATCTCTGTTCTCCTCCTTGCTAGCAGGAACATTATTTGGCTTCCTCCTCATACCAAGGAAGCTTTTATGATGGTTATTAAGTGATTTTTCGCCTTTGAAATGTCTTGAACTAGAGCACATCTGACAAACCCGGCTTCAAGTCATCAGATACGACCTCATCCGTTACTCAACTGTCAAATCATGATACAAGAGACCTTGATGAATCAAAGCATTTAACTATGTGAGTGCTCTGTTTTCATTTCAAGAGTCCCCCCAAGGAAATGACTTCTGCCTTGTTACTGCCAGTGCCAAATCCATCACGGCGAAGTTATTATTTTTTTTTTTTTAAAAAAAGCTTATTAAGCTGAAGCGTCATTAAATGGTTCTAAAAGGGGGCTCTCCGCTCCTCTCAGTGACTCCTATGTATAAATGTGGGTGGTACGGAATGACAAATAGCAGGAAAATATAGGAGTTTCAATTTTTTTTAAAAAAATAGGCTTCATGCAGCACCCTCCCATTTTGAAACCTCACAAGAAGTCCTTGTGGAGTAACTTCTTTCAGGGCCTGGGCTGTGACTGGGCTCGTTGCTTTATATCTCCATGTGTTTCTTTTAGTTCAGGTAAAAGAGAGGCCGAAGAATGGTGATAAAAGAGTGGCTCTCATCTAGACTGGGTTAAAGTCATAGGAGAAACTGAACACAGAGAGGAGGACAGGGCACAAGGCAACACGGCACAGCCATTGGCAGTATTTTTCTATGTATAAGACTATAATTTTGTCTAAAATTGTTAGACTAAAAATTGAGGGTTGTCTTATGCACAGAAGTAAGCCAAGGAGACACTGTTTTACCTTCCCGCTTTTCACAGTGGTAAAACAGTGTTTCCTTGCAGGCTTGCTGGCCCCATGGCCACTGACTTGCACAACACTGGCACTTTAACTTGAATACAGAGATGAGCACCGCCCCTAGAGTTGGACACGACTAGCACACATGTGCAGGGGGAACCTTTACTTTTCTCTCCTTTAAGCCAAGGAGAGAATCGGATGGTTGCAAAACTGTAATTTGCGGTTGGAAAAGTGAGGGGTCATCTTATACATGGGGGCGTCTTATAGATGGGAAAAATACAGTGCACCACATTCTTTAGGTGCAATAATTGTCTCTTACTACCCGGGGCATGGTGGCTCAGTGGACTAAGGCACCAAAACTGTAGACTGCAAAGTCAGCAGCTCGGCGGTTCGAATCCTGGGTGACACACAGCGGAGCGAGCTCCTGCTGATAACCCTAGCTCCTGCCAACCTAGCAGTTCGAAAGCATGTAAATACAAGTAGATAAATAGGTACCACCGTAAAAAGCGGGAAGGTAAAACAGTGTTTCCTTGCAGCCATGCTGGCCACATGGCCATGGACTTGCACAGCACTGGCTCTTCCAGCTTGAATACAGAGATGAACACCGCCCCAAGCATGCATATGCGGGGGGAACCTTTACCTTTACCTTACCCGGGAAAGGGAGGCTCACGGGAAATGTTTCTCTGTCAAAGAGAAGGGAACCCTCAAACGTCCCTGCTGCACTGCTGTTCATATAAGAGGACATAGGAAGCTAGCCCTCCTGATCAATGTCGCCTGGCAACTGTCTCCTCCAAGGGTGGGATGCAGGGCTCTTCCCTTTTTCTGAAGAACAAATTCGATTTCAGATCAATTCCTGGGAGCCATCAAAGTGCTGGACAGGACAACAGAAAAGCAGATAGGCGAAAACAGATGGGCCAATGATCTGCAAAAGCTAGGCAACCACTGAACAAGGGTGCGATGGCAAAGAAGGCATGGTCATCCAGTGACGCCCCCCCCCTCCCCAGGGCCCGACTGGATCGCCCAAAGGGACAAATTTAGCTCCAAAGCTTGGAGTTGCCGCTCTGATCTACTTTGACAGAACTCACCCTTTCAGGTGAGTTATTTTCAAGCCTTACATGGCTGCACAACATAAACAAACCAGCTAATAGGGACAGGTTCAAAATGTCTATACCAGGCATGTCCAAAGTCCATCCCGGGGGCCAAATGCAGCCTGTTTTCAAATTTCGAGTGGCCTGCAGCCTCTTCTCCCTACCAGCTCAGCCTGTCACACATCCCAGCCAGGTGGCCATTCCCCATGCTGGAGAGAGATGTCGGCTTGCAGTTTTACAGTTTGCCTGCCCTCCCTTGCATCTGTCTGTCCCCCAGCCAGCTGCCCAGCCTACCTGCCCCTGGCTCCGATGCTGCATCATCCTGCCCGCCTCCTTACATGTCGTAGAGGCTTGTCCAAAATCTGGCCTGGGGGCCAAATGCAGCCGAATGGTCGGCCTCTGCACATTTCCACCTCATCAAATCTGGCCCTCCTTGCAAAACGTTTGGATACTCCTGGTCTACACAAATAACTCATCATCTGCAGTGTTTCTTCTCCATCAGGCATCTGCTGCCAGAGGCAGGTCCCTTACTCTAAGATAGTGATGTCCAAACTTCAGCCCTCCAGATGTTTTGGACCACAACTCCCACAGTCCTTTATCATTGGCAATACAAGCTTGGAATTCTGGGAGTTGTGGTCCAAAACATCTGTAGGGCTAAAGTTTGGACACCCCTGCTCTAAGAGTAAGGAAGACCCTGTTTTTTCACATGCCCTCCTGCCTCCACTGCTCTTTGGCGCATGGCACTTGTTGACAAACCTTTGGGTTCTTGTCAAAAACAGAAAGAAAACCCAAAGTATATGTTCAAAGCCTGAGGTCTGTCCAGCTCTTCTCTAACATCTCTTGAAGAGTTACACACATTCTGAAAAAACAAACAAATTTTGAAAAAAAAATATTTCACAAGGAGAGCATTGCCATGGTTGTAACTCATTGCCCACATCTTCTCTCCTGCCCTGCATGGACCCTGCCTTTATTCATGTTGGCTACAGGAAGAATTTGATTAGCTACACACTTTTAAGTACCTGTGTTCCTTCCTGTCCACAACATCCGTGTCCCAGGGGCTTGAATTCTAAATGAATCAGGCAAGGCCCTATAAATCATGATCAAATACATCGTCACCACAGTGTGCAATTCATTTTGAGCTGAGGGAAAAGGAGGGAGGGAAGGCAAGAAACCTGAGGAAAGACAGGATAAAAGCACCTTCCTGAAAGACGGAGTGTAGATCAGAGATTAGATGACAACTTGAGCTGCTGGCACGTTATCTTATACACACAAGCAATAACTAGCAGGCCTGTGAACCTGCTTTATTCCTAATGCTTAGATGTCTCCTCTAAGGAGCAACTTTGTTTTTTTAAGCCTTGTTTCTGTTTATCTGAGCAGGGGAGGAAGGTAACACACAATGAAGCCTAAGGGGTATTATGTCTATTTCCATAAAGTTCTTACTGAACACTTGCCTTGAATTAAAATGTTTCTCGGATAAAAGCAACCAAGTGATTTGAAGAGAGAGAGAGAGAGAGAGAGAGGTGTCTGTGCTTTAGGTCTTTGGAAACCCTATACTCTAAATTTGCAAATGTGTGTCAGGAGGAACAACTTGAGGGCTCTGAATGTGTCAAAGGAGGTGGGGAGTGGGGGGGGGGAGCCATGACATAAGAGCGGAAGCCTGCCTTTAAGATTTGGCCATCTGCAAAACGTTCTAAAAACGTGCTTATGTCAGTCCTACTTGAGGATATGAGAGAATTCACAGTTCAAAGAGAACAATTTATGCAACATACATCAAAGACTCCCTGTCCCAAGTATTAGACCATAAGCTTATTACGCATAATTGGGAGCTGCTTATATTGGAGTAGACAGGCGTTAATATCTTACATGGCACAGACGGCTTTATAAATCTTATCATGCTTATGTTGACTACTCTGTAAAACAGATTGTTATTTCCATTCTACAGATAAGAAGCTGAAGTCAAAGGCAGGTATCTTTGCGGCGCAGTGGGGATCCGAACCCCAGCCTAAATCTGGCTTCCCATCTGTCCCACTACATAGTTCCTTGGACTGCTTCCCAAACCTTTGGTATCCAAGCACTAAAAGATATGGTGGTTGAATCAATTAAACTTACATAGTTTACATGAGTCCACTCTCACTACAACTTATCAGTGGATTACAGCCATTGTGTGCAATGGACATCATTAACTATTATCATTATATAACTGATCTATCACTCCTCTAAATTTCTCACCAACCCCCTGATTCTTTATAACAAATCTTATAACAATCTAGCCATGTAGCTTGCTCAACTCTTCTAGTTACAGAGCAGGTCTACAAACCACACAAGTGGATATGGCGCTAGAGAATTCTGGGTGAAACGCTCTTCAGGGTGTTTTATCACCCCCTGAGTACAGACTTGGGGGGGGGGAAGGACCCCTAAAACTACTTTAGCCTGCTTTGTTTGTGACTTTTTCCCAACCCTTTCCCTACTCTGCTCTTGCAGCACATATTTATTTTCCTTTGGTTAGATATAGTCTAGAGATCAAGTTTAGCATAGCGGCTTTGTATCTGACAAACTCTCTGCTTCATACCACCGGTGTCATTAGGCGCCTTTAGACAAACTATTTGCTGGCTATCTTCCTGCCCCCTATACTGTATGTCAAATTCTCAACAGTGCTGTATAAATCCTAAATATTATTATTGACATGTTCATTGTTAGCTCAATCAGGTGGTCACAGACTACATGTGTTGCCAAAATACTGTAGATATGGTATTGTTATATGTCAGATGGCAACCAAAAGCAACTGAAGCCTGTTTCGAGGGAGGGCAGTGGATGGGTCATGTGCAGTGGTACCGCTACCTACGAGCAGCTCTACTTACAAGCAATTCGACTTAAGAGCAGAAAGCCTTGGTGCCTTATAAATTTTAGATGCAGTCTGCTGCTCTTTTTTTTTTTACAATTGACTGATTGATTGATTGATTGATTTTTTTTAGATACGGCTGCTCTACTTATGAGTTGCTCAACTTATGAGCATGCATTTAGAATGGATTATATTGGTAAGTAGAGGTACCACGGTATTTGAGTTTCCAAGGGGATATTTATTTAATGTATCCCAAAGACTATGTGATAGATGCAATCATTTTCATCACCTACTTCTTATGGAGCACTTCAGTGGGCAGGTTTTCCTTCATCAAAGACTCAGGCAGGCTTCAGGAGAAGCCAAGATAGTTGAGTTCCCAATTGTGAGGAAAGAGGCACTACCACCCGGTTGATCTCATGGCATAAGGATAGTTTTCTTTTTCCCTACGTGCAGTTAATGGTTTAGGGGTGAACACCCAGGTACTTAATGCTGTCCACAATCTCAATGTCTAAGCCCTGGATGTTCACTGGTGTAAAAGGTAGTGTCTTTCTCTGGAACTCAATCACCATTTCCTTTGTCTTAGTGGTGTTTAAGCACAAAACCATAAACAGGCAATAACAACACATCAATCAATGATCAATAGCTCACTTGGTACACAAATTAAAAGCAAAGGGCCTGTCAAGAGGCACACACACATGCATACACGTATGCACACACACACACACACACACACACACACACACATTTTGTTAAGGTCTACCTGTCACTGAGTTAGTCAACTTCCATACTGTACTAGTTAGATTGTAGGCAGCAGCTCATGTGTTTGAGGATTTCTTCAGACAAAATGTATTTTTAAAAATATTCTATAAAAGTTTATGTAAAGGAGGACATTGCAATTCATTTTCTGTGCACGAGGATTATTTTTGAAGGAGTGGGTTGGCATAAATATGGGAAAAGATCTTGTCACCTGTATTCCTTTCTGAATAGCTTGATTCACCAGCATCTAGGCTAGAGAATTACTCCTCAAGGTCAAATACTGCTGCTAAGATGGAGGTTTTGTGTGTCTTGTTTGTTTTGCTCTCTCTCTCTCTCTCTCTCTCTCTCTCTCTCTCTCTCTCTCTCTCACACACACACACACACACACACACACACACACACACACACACACACACACACACACACACACACACACACACACACGATTGCTGGTCTAAAACAGAGACACCTTCCAAATGTCTTAAGATGAATTCCCAACACATAAGAGGTTCATGAAATATGAACTTAAAAACATTTTACATGTGCAATACAAATTAAAAAGGCTTCAATACAGCCCTGTTCTGTGAAGGAACGTATTCCAGAAGTTTTGAGGAAGATGAGGGTAGGGGAGAGGAGGATATTGGAATAACTTCAACATGATTAACCCACATAAAGCGCAATCAATATTGCCCCTTAAAAAAGAATGTTAAAAATGGCAATGTTGATGTTGGCATCTCCCAGAAAGACAGACATCAAAGGCATTTTGGCTGCTCGGCTGAAAATGTTTCTTATTAGTTTATTTGCTGAGCCTTAATGAGAGATTGCATTGACCAGCTTACTACTGAAGCAGTATTATTGCTTTGGTCAGTAGGCCTTTTATAGTCAGTGTAGGTATGTTCTCATTTATTTAGGTGCTGCTTTGGAACATTTGAGGCCATAATTTCCTGGAGAAATGAGGAAGCTCTGCCCTCTCTTAAGGAGCTGATATTTTAAGGAATAAAAGGGAGCAAAGGTTACTTATTGATTTTTAAACTTTCCAGTTCAGGATGACTGGAAGAGGCCGTGTCGCTGGAGAATGTGCAGAAAGGATATGACCAGGAAATTTATTTTACAGCAAAGCAAACACTGTATCAAACAGGAAGCCACTTGATCTTTTAAAGGCACACGGATGTCATACTCATGACACAGTGTTGTTGACCATCCTGAGGTAAACGTGCTGTTTGCATTAGATTATCACATTGTGGGGATGTTTTGGAGTAGTGCCTGGAGAAACAAGAATTTGGACAAATCACAAGCCTTACACTTCTGCCTACAAAGTTCTGTCATGCCGTTAATTGCTAGTGTATTTAGTGATCAGAAAGCCAAAGGCCTAGCAAAATAAAAATAAAAAAACCTTTTAGGCTGAAGCCCTTACTACTGCCAATCAGTAAGCAAATGACACTAATCTCAGTGAGGTTGAGTTCTAGGTAAATATACTCGGGCGCCTGCACTGCAAATCTGTTCTCTGGGATCTTGATGCATTAATCTGATTTTTCAAACCTGTGTGCAACAATGCTTAGCACTTGCACTGTGCTCTCGAGAAGCCAAAATATTTCACAAACTGTTGTTGCATATTTTGTAGCAACCCTCCAGGTTGTTGTCCTTATGTGCCGTTAAGCCGAATCTGACGTATATCAACCCTGAACAGGGCTTGCAAGGTAGGTATGGTTTTTAAGGAGTGGTTTAGCAGGTCCACTCCCCCTGGCGTGTGTGTGTGTGTGTGTGTGTGTGTGTGTGTGTGTGTGTGTGTGTGTGTGTGTGTGTGTGTGTGTGTGTGAGAGAGAGAGAGAGAGAGAGAGAGAGAGAGAGCATAATGCCAGGTGGGCAGCTAATGATAGAGATGATACTCAAGTTGGTAGCTAATGGATTCAACCGGCAATCATGGCTGAAGCTTCCTTGATAGGAAGGCACTAACACTGCAGGATTATTTAGCCCTTGGATATTTAGACAGGCTTATCTGTGAAAAGAAAACATGTAATTTGAAGAAGGAGGAACAGGCATGTTAGTTTCGTTTGTTACATTCCACCTTTGGAGGATGACCTTCTGAAGGGAAGAGCTCCTTTTTGTTGATGACAGCACTCCCCATGAACCAGGAACCTGGTTTTAGAGGATTCCCGATCATCTAGGTGTCAGAGACATTTGCTATGATCTTGAAACAAGACATGCCCAGTTGCAGTACCGTTTTGCCACATTTTTGGCTCTGTTCTCTGTACGCTGACTACGCTGGTGCACACATCTATTTTTTATGAGTTTGCCAAACTTGTCATTTCTAGACAGATGCCTGAATTTTAATCAAAAGGAAGAAATCCGGTTAAAAGAGTATGCGACAAAACAAAAATTGCTCTGCCTAAGGGTGGGATTGGCTCTACACTACTCACTAGAAGGACTCCATGGAATGATGGACATGGGAAAAATATTGTGAAATGGACCATCCACGGCTCCCTTCGGCTCCCTTTGCCCTGGGAAATGGTGGGATTTCCCCTGCTGTTTCTGGAAATGGATTGAGGACAGTTGTACACAGCATTCTTCCTGCTTCTCAACAAATTCTGTAGCCAAGCCAGTGCACCCTGATCATCATCATGGGCCATCAAGTTAGTTATGGACAGCCTGTTCAGGGCTTTTGAGGCATATTCAGAAGTGAGTCACCATCCCCCTCATCCTGGGGCACTCTGGGACAGTGCAGCTTGTTCCAGGCTACACAGGCTGGCTCTACAACAATGGGCGAATCAAACTCCAAGGCTCCTTTGGCCAATGGTAAAAGTGTTTGTCAGGAAAAGTGTTGTCTCTGTTGGTGCCCAGAGAAAGAATTTAAACTTGCCACGATCAGTTTGAAACTCTTTTATAGTTGGTGTGCAAAGGATCGGCTCTGTTCATTCCAGCCTCACGAGGCTCCATTTTACAGTTAGCCAATCTGACCAAAAGAGGAAAGATGATTCATTTGAAATTATTAACAAGACTGTTTGCATGTCACTGCTTCACGCCAGGTGTGGGCGACTGTGCTGCTCCACCTATTTGTAGATTGTGACACCCCCACTCCTGTCAATCCCTTCCATTGGCTATTCAAAGGTCCAGAGGGGCACCGTCGCGCACCCCTGCTTTAAGCAGTCCCGTAAGCCTCAGAGTAATATGGGCAGTAGAGATGGGCACGAAACGAGCGATTTTTCGTTTTCATTTTTGTTTTTTTCATTTCATTACGCAACGAAAATGAAACGAAATTTTTTTAAAAAACAAAATGAAAACAAAAACGAAACGACCAAATTTTCCGTGTTTTTTGTTTTCGTTGCAGCAGATGCACTGAACTAAAAAGAATGCTAACGAAACAGCAATTTTTCGTTTTGTTTTCATTTTTTCATTTCGTTACCTAACGAAACAAAAATGAATTTTTTTGCAAAAAACATCACAAAAACGAAAACGAACCGAAACGGACCCCTAAACGACCAAACAACAAACGAAACACCATTATTTTGAGTCATGCCCATCTCTAATGGGGAGTGTTTCATCAAGAATAACAAATCTAGTATTTGCTCCATTATGAACAGAACTGGCGTCTATTAGGTCACAGGATAACATATTGCGGTTTCATACAGCCCAACACTGTCATATTCCTTCCCTTCCTTTTAATGAAATGAACAGAAGTGGCAACATTCTGGAGAGTAAAATGACAGAGGAAGGCTTGGAGTAAGTTGCCTAACAAGGAAGATCCGAAGGAGGTCTCCTTTTAAGGCTCCCAGGGCAACTTGCTCTGGTCCTCAACTCTGGCTATTGCAGTCCTTTGCCCATGATGAATATCAAACTCTTCCACCCCACCCTTATGCTCTAGCTACCTTCCTCCTGTGTATGTAGCTCAAATCTTACATCCTTGAACAAAATGTCCCTGGAACGGTTCAGTATTTTGCAGCCTAAGAGCCTTGGAAAAAGGCTAATCCCAATGAGGGGGAGAGCAGAGCACGCGCTCATTGCCCAGCCACCCTAACATGGTCTCATTGCCCTGCCAGACTGCCAGTGTGGCCGCTTAGAAAAAGAAGAAATCCATCACACACAAAAAGGTCCAAAGAAGACAGTGGTTTGCATGAATCTACATATGTTGGTTTGTATGTGTACACACACACACACACACACACACACACACACACACACACACACACACACACACACACACACACACACACACACACACACACACACACACACACACACACACACAGTAAATCTAGTGGCTGGGTAGCTCAGTGGTTTAGGTGTGGTTTAGCCAGAGGTCAGGAGTTCAATTCCCTACTGTGCCTCCTAGGAGAAGAGCCAGCCGGTGCGGCCTTGGGCAAGCTGTACCATCTCAGGGCCCCCCCACCCTCAGAGTAAGGGAATGGGAAACCACTTGTGAGGATTCCCTATCTGGGAAACAGAGAAAAGGCTCACCATAAGTCGGGATCCCCCCACAAAGTACTCTGAACACCATTAGGACATGTCTGTTCTGAGAAGCCAGTTGACTTATTTTCATGCTGAAGCTGGTGTGTCTTCTAGGTGCTCAATTTTGGAAATACCACTTGAAGTTCTCCATGCTCCTTTCTTGAATTTCTTGATCTTTAAGTCATGCTTGGACTGGGTAGTCCTGGAAATATAAAGCACCTTCAAAAGCATGGTTGTCTGGCAACCCTTGAGGTGGAGGACTTTCTTCCCTTTGAGCCATTATGTGGCCACCCAAGCAGAAAAGAGTCCCGTGGTCCAGTGGTTAAACTACTCTACTGCAGCCAAAAGTATGCTCACAACCCAGGGTTCTATCCCCGGTACCCAGCTCAATGCTCACTCGGCCTTTCATTCTTCCAAGATCAGATACACCCCCTACAAATATCAATGTCTGTCTGCCTCTCTGTCCACCCATATATCTTTCTGTCCGTACTACACTCTGTCAATTTTTCCATCTATATATCGGTCTGTCCATCCATCTGTATATCTGTTTGTCTGCCCACCCACCCATCTGTCTGTCTGTCTCTCTGTCTTTCTGTCTGTACATCAATCTACATGTCAATCAGTCTGTCCAGCCAGCTGCCCAGCTGCTCATCTATCAGTCTTTCTGTCTATCTGTCAATAAGTCTGTCCCTCTGTCCCTCCATCTGTCCCTGTCTGTCCCTCTTTCTGTTCTTCTATCCATCTGTCCATGTCTCTGCCCTTCTGTATGTCCATCTGCCTGTTCATCCATCTGTCCATCTCCATCCATCTATTTGTCCATCCATTCATTAATCTCTCAATTCAGCCATCCCTCTGTCTATATATCCATCCCTGTGTCTGTCTGTCTGTCTATCTGTCCCTCCATTTGTCTTTTTATCATCCACCTTTTCATCCCTCTGTCTGTCTGTCTGTCTGTCTGTCTGTCTGTCTGTCTGTCTGTCTGTCTGTCTGTGAAGATGGAATTTGTTTATATAGCAGAGCCAGGGTTGAAACCCAGTTCTCATAAGTTCCTACGCCACCACTCTATCTACTACACTCCACTGAGTATTTATGGAACCTTTCTATGATTTGTATTTCTCCATGCCCTAAGCACATCTGATCTTGCCTGATTTCAGAAGCTAAGCAGGGTTGGTCCTGGTTAGTACTTGGATGGGAGACCACCAGGGAATACCAGATGCTGTAAGTGCCTGGAGTAGGAACTGGCAAACCACTCCAGTATTCTTGCCAAGAAAACTCCATGGACATGGAGTCACAAAGAGTTGGTCGCTACTGTAACAACACAACACACACACATCAAGCTCAGGGTTGGACTTAATGTCCTTACGGGCCCCTTCCGACTTCACTATTCTATGATTTTATGATTTTATGACTGCCTTTCTGTCAACTGGATTTGCAAATATACCTGGGGTTCCAGCGCTGGTGTGGAAAATTATTCTCCCAATAAATGATGTATTGAGGGAGCCAATAAGACCACAAGAGTATATCAGTTACCAGAACTGACCCTGTCATGGCCCTGTGATTAGGTGAAGTGGGAGTGGGGGACCCCTAGCCTTTCCTGCGGAGTCCACTGCCAGTCCCCTCTGTCGGGTGAGAACAGTATGGATTCATCTGCCAACAGCGTTTCCTTCTGTATGCCATCTTTCTCTCTGCCTCAGGCAGCAACATGTCTTGGGCCAGCCCTATCAACCCCTGCAAGCATTTGCATTTGTCAGGCTTAGTTTTGGAAAGAATTGTTCCACCAGTCCATTGTGTTTGAAAGGTGTGATGTTATTACGGTGCCCAGCATGAAGTCCCTAATTCTAAAATACACTGGATTAATAGGACCTCAAATTAAAACCATGTTGGCTCAGAGGTAATAAAATATATCTGAAGCAAATGCTTCATTTAAAATGAAAGTGATGTTTATACCACAAACTATAATAGAGTGCAGCCTTATTCTTAAGTTTGTTTTGCCTTCCTAGAAAGCCGAGGTGCTCATTTAAAAAGAAAGAATTCTTAAAGTCACCGTGCTATTGTTAATCAATGAATGTGGTTCAGCAATAAGAAAACCATGGGCGGATTTTAATGGCATGAATGTCCCAAACCAGGCTTGAGATCTTCGGTCCAACACATACCTGCCAAGATGCTTGAAGTCAGCATGGTAGACCTCACTGTGTTTTCAAAAGCCATTTCCCATCCAGCTCAAGGACTCCATCCAGTTTACTTAATATTTATTATGGGGAAAAAAAACAGAATAAAACAGGTTGGGGGGGGTCTATGCAGTCAGTCTTTTTTGGCCCCCACATGCAGAAGCCATTGGTGCAAAGTGGAATATCTCCAGAAAGTGTAACAGTCTCTTTCCTTCAAGGAGCAGGGTCTGCAGTGGAGTCACAATGGCCAGCATTTCCATTTCAGGAGCTTCAGCACTACCTCATAATGGCCACTGGGTTTTTTTTTTCCCTTTTAGCAGGAAGCATCAGCAGGCTGTCACAATGGCCAGTTTGCCCTCCGTCTTTTGGGCAGGTAAGCATCACAAAGTCCAGCCTCTGTTCTTTAGCTCATTGGTGACCTCAGATGTTCTTATATTTATTTATGTTTATTTATTATTTATTTTTGCATTTCTATACCACACCAATTTTCCCATAGGAACTCTAGGTGGTTTACATAGAGCAGCAAATCAACAATAATTAAGATAAGATAACATAAGATAAGATAAATCTTTATTAATCCCACATCAAGGAAATTTACTTGTTAAACAGCTCCCAATATAAAGAACAAGCAAGAAGGGTAGGTGCACAAAAAGTGTTGAGTGAAAAAGAAAGAAAGAAAGAAAAGATACTAGAGATTAGATAAAATAAAAAAATCCAATATACAAATATACACTGTAGACATGGACACGACCAGAAAAAATGATGTTTTGAGTTTTCGTTTGTCGGAACGGGTCCGTTTCGGGTCATTTCCATTTGTTGCGAAAGTTTTCAAAAATTTGTCGTTTCCGTTTGTCGTTTGTCATTTGTCGTTTCCACCGCAATTTAGCGCAATTTGACTTCCCAGAGCATAGGGGCGTCCTGCAATCAGGGCCGGCGCTAGGTGTTTTTGTGCCCTAGGTGGTGGGCGGTGCGGGGGGGATGGACGGTGGGGGGGTGCAGGCGGGCAGCGGGGGCGGGGGGCCATGGGCGGGCGGTGGCCGTGGGTGGGCGAGTGGGCGGGCGGCGGTGCAGGTGGACGGGCAAGTGGGCAGTTAGGATATCACTTAGTATAGAGGTTCTGTTCTTGGCTTGCACCCCAAATGTGTGTGTGTGCAAGCAAATTGAAGTTGGGAAAATAGAAAATAAATGGTAGTATATAATATATTTTTAAAATAAATCCACACCTCCCACTCCCAGTCGAACCTCCCCCTTTATCCAATATCAGAAAAAAATCCTCAAACTGCCAGAGAAGAAATAAAGAATAAACTGCTATTCCCTTCAGCAGACAAAGCTGCAGGGAATCAAAGAAATTATTTTCTAAATTCAATTCCCTCCCTGCCTGCCTAACTTAAATCCTAAAGCCTCCAGCCTCCCTCCTCAATCTCGATCGGATCACACCAGCACCAGCAGCCAGCCCTCCTCCCTCAACCACATCCATTCACCCGACTGCGATTTCTGGAAGGTGCCTCGGCTTTTCATGTCCTCCGAGACATCCAGAAGTGTCTGTCAAAAACCTGGCGATGCCATTGGTGGAATGGTTCAAAAAATTTGCATGGTCCCATCCCATGCCCAGCCCAAATGGGCAGGTCCAAAAAAAAATAAAAAAAAAAAAAAATAAAATAAAATCAAAATGATATTTTATTGCTATAAAACCCACTGATGCTACTATAAAATTCAGGCATTTAAAATAAATAAATTTCACATGTTTCTGTGGTGATTTGGTGTGTTTTTTGACCATGATTTCAAAAGAAAAATTGTGGTCGCCATTTTGGATCCCCACCACCACATGGCATGCAGTGAGACAGATGACGAGGATGACCCCCCCAGCCTGGTGCAAGCAGCCCAGGACAGGAGAAGAGGGGGGGAAAGGCCGGGGACCCCCCAGAAACCACCCTTCTGGTAGGTGGCAAAGCCTCAGGCAGGCATATTTTCACCTGCTTTTTTGGCCGGGAGTTGGGTTTTTTTAAAAAAAAAATTAAAACTTTTTCTGTGCTTTGCATCGCGCGATCGCCGCAATGCCACAAACGGAAACAAAAAATCCAACCAATTTTTTCTTTTTTGGGTTCGAGTTCGAGTTCTGACGGCTTAATTATCGTTACCGTTTCCATTAACGGAAACGATAACCGAAAATGGAAACGACAATTTCGCCGAGTCGTGCCCATGTCTAATACACTGTATAATTTGGATATTAAAAAAAATTAAATATGAAAAAAAGAAGAAACTACAATATACCTCCATGTGAATAGCAGGGCAGGGTTATAGAGTCTAACAGCAGCGGGAACAAAAGACCAGCAGTAGCGCTCCTTTCCACACTGGGGAGTCTGAATTTGCCACTGAAGGAGCTACGCAAAAGCCTTCACTGTCTGGTGCAGTGGGTGAGAGGTATTGTTCATAATGGATGTCAGCCTGGCTAACATCCTCCTCTTACTCATCTCTTCCACAGAATCCAGAGGGCAGCCCAAGACAGAGCTAGCTCTCCTGACTACCTTGTAAAGTCTGTTCCTGTCCCATTCAGTACTACCTGAACCCCATCAGGCTACAGCTTAGTAGAAAGCTGAGGCTACCACAGAGTCATAAACAAATCCTTAGCATAGGCCTGCTCACTCCAAAGGACCTCAGTCTCCTCAGGAGATGGAGGTGGCTTTGACACTTCTTGTATAGGGCATCAGTATTATGAGTCTAGTCCAGTTTATGGTTTAGGGGTGATCACCCAGGTACTTAATGCTGTCCACAATCTCAATGTCTAAGCCCTGGATGTTCACTGGTGTAAAAGGTAGTGTCTTTCTCTGGAACTCAATCACCACCATCTTTGTCTCACTGGTGTTTAAGCACAAAACCATAAGCAGGCAATAACAACTCATCAATCAATGATCAATATTTCACTCGGTACACAAATTAAAAGCAAAGGGCCTGTCAAAAGGCATGCACGCATGCGTGCGCGCGCACACACGTGCATGCACACACACACACAAAGACAGGGAATGCTAACAAAACACAGGGGTGAACAACAGACACATTAGCATTCGACATATGCACTTTTCTTGTACCTGCTCGAGGAGGGTGAAAATCGCCAGGTCCGGATTTAATCTGGTCAGTGCGGGGCTCTCCTAGCTTCTGTTTTTTTTTTTTTGCCTCCTGCCCCTTTAAGAGAAGGGGTGGGAGGGAAAAAAAGCAAACAAAGAGAAGGAATCAGCACAACGGAGCTCCGGCAGCTTCTCTGAGGTGATTCTGCATTTCCCCCCCACTTTCTTCCTCCCTCCCCTCAGCAGACAGGTGCGGAGTGGTGGGGAGGAAGGAAGAGCAACGAACTCCTAAGATCTCTGGTCCGAATTTAAGTGGCCAGCGGATATTAGGGGTCGTGTGAAAAGGCCCATAGCTTTGTCTGTACCATTACTGTTGGCAACTTGCAAAGATAACAGCAACACCCCCCCCCCCAATTACATGAATTGCCATTGAGCCAAGTCCCAATTTGGTTACATGGAGCAATACAGATAATTTGCTGTCAGGCAAGAACAAAGTCCACACTAGGCAGATTGCCATATACATTAATCTATTCGTGCAGCGACGCAGGTTAGAATTCCCTACAGGGTCTTTTGTTTTGCACTCTTAGGACGAGGATGACTATCCCCAGGTGGGCCAGAGTTTCATGGTTGATGGCCAAACACCCTTTAATCGGACATATCATGTTATTTTGTGTTTTGTCATACCATGTCTTGTTCTGTATTTTAGCACCCGTGTAATTTTAATTTGGGCACATACTCCATGTCTGTGTGTGTATTATTGCCTCTTGTATTGCCTGCTTTGTTTGATGCCAATAAAGGTCTTGATTGACTGACTGACTGACTGACTGAATAATGCAGAACCATCAGAAGCCAACTTCTGCAAAGCACTTGAGAGCGAACAACATGGCAGAAAACTGCTGACATGCCAGAGACCCGTGAAGAAAACAGCCATGTCCTTTACTAATCAGACACTCTGTAAGACATCCTTGCAGAGATGATATCGGCTAATGGCACCGGCAGGGCACTTTGAACATAACGTTACACTTGAGAGATGAAAGAAAATGTACAAGGTATGAAGTACCAGCAGGAAGGGCAGGCCTGGAGCTCACCAAGAGACACTTGGTCAACTGGAGACAACAGCTTTGCCCAGTGAAGGAGAAGAGCTCAACAAAAAGAGAATAAAGGATGCCCCTGATGAATGGCCTTCTCATCTACAATGCTCCTGTGGCAGAAAAAACAACAGTCATTTCCTCCACATTTCAAAACGAACCTGCTCCAAGTTCCTGGCTAGAACTGTGAAACATTTTTGCTGAGCAGCAGGCATGGCAATCAGACAAACATTGAGGGTCACGGGACCAGAGGGTTAAAATGGTTGGTAAGACATTGAAGGAAATGCTGTTATTGGGAGGCAGAGGGAAGTGCAGTCAAATCAGAACTAAGGGCCTTTTTACATGACCCCTAAGATCCGCTGGCCACTTAAATTCGGACCAGAGATCTTAAGGGTTCCTCGCTCTTCCTCTGTCCCCACCCCCCTCCGCACTTCCTGGTTGCTGGCTGCCTGCGGGAAGGAGAAAAAAGAAAGAAAAGACTGCCGATTTACCTCCGTTTTGTTCCGGGCAGCATTCAGATCTCTTAAAGGGGCGGGCGCAAAAAAAGAACAAACGGAAGCCAGGAGAGCCCCGCACTCACTATCCTTACACCGGATCAAATATTTGTCACCTCCAAAAAGCAGGTACAAGAAAACTGCTGTTTGGTCTTGCTAAAGTGGGCGGGGGTCGCACTTAATTGTCTGCAAAGTCCGGAGCTGGTGGGTAAACATTTTTAAGGTCCGGACCTTGCAGCCATTTGCAGCGGAGCTTAGGGGTTGTGTATAAATGCTCTAACTCACAGCAATCCTAATAAGGCAAGGTCAGTTGAGATATTTAATGAGTGGTTTACCAGTGCAACCTTGACTGCTCCCATGTACTTCTATGGCTGGACATAGACTCAGACCCAGGTCTGCTGACTTCTCCTATCCGGTATACCACATTGGGTCAACATGATGTGAAGCTGAGGCCCAACTGAGCTTTAGGCAAGGGTGAGGAGGGAATGGCAGATGTTTTTAAAATAGCTTGTTACTGTTATCCTGTTTGATTCCAAACACAACCTTCATAACCCCCAAAGCAGCCCTTGTAAATCTATGCTGTTAGAAACAAAACACAGACACCCTAATGACGTGGCAAATGAAAACTCAGATCCCAGGCATCTCACTGGCCTTTTCCTTTGGCCAGAGCATCCGTGATCACGGACCCACTTATGGTTGCCTAGGGAAATATAAGATCAATTGCAAGAAAAACAAAAGGTTGTTATCCAGTATGACAACCTTCCCTCTGTCATCCTCTCTCTCCTCAGTTTGAAGACCTCACTTCTGCCTCAGTCCTGCATTAAAGCTTTTCTCCAGGATGGCAGACTTGCTGAAATACTTCTCCATGTTGCCAGAATGAAAGCAACAGTGCCAGAGATCTAATCAGGTGGTGACACAAAAGACTCTTAGTAGATGTGATGTTCATGGAAAAGGCTAATTCTTTGGCATTTTGTGCCAACTGGCTCCTTCGATAGGGAACGGGAACCTGGGCCTCGGCTAATCCTTAAAGGGACCTGGTGACCATTTGCCTTTCCAGCCGCGATCCTATGCTCATTTCCTTACGCGGGCATCCCATTCAATTCAGGCTGCTCTGCAACTGTTGCTGTTTTTGGAGCAACACCAAAAGCACTAGATGGGCAATGTTTACCAAAAGAGAAGGAGGGGAAGCTGGTGGGTGTAGAGCAGTGGTTCTCAACCAGTGGGTCACCAGATGTTCCTGTACTGCAACTCCCAGAAACCCTGGCCAGCTCAGCTAGTGATGAAGACTTCTGGAAGTTGCAGTTCAGGAACATCTGGGGACCCACAGGTTGAGAACCACTAGTGTAGAGCAAAGGTGGTTTACAGCAGCCGTTCTCAACCTCTGTTTTGAACAAAGCCCTAAACACAACATGAGAGAAATCTAAGCTGAATCGGGATTGGATACAGTCACATAATGAACCTTATAAGGTGGTGTGTGAGTAATTGTTCAAATGACCCAGGGCTCTCCAGGGATCTCTCTATATGGTCCCTGTTGAGAGTGACTGGTTTACAGAATAAACTGGATTTTTTTAAAAAAAAAACAGCTTTGGTATTTATTCAAGCTGAGGAACAATCAGGAAAAGGCAAGTGTTATAAGTTCACAAAGCCCATTTTGGGATTTAAGGCTGATCCACTTAGGAAATGCCTTAAGAGATACAGAGTCTACCCACTAGTCCTTCTGCTCTGGTAAATCCATCCTTGACTGGCAGTGGCTTTGCAAGGCAGAGTTCTTTCCTAGCCCTACTGGGAAAATAAGTGCAAGACTGAAGCAGTAATGGCATTAAATCATAGGATCATCTTCAATTGGAAGCAGGTTGACATAAAGTACCAAATACAAGAGTTGGAAACCCCCAGTAGGCTCCCATCTGGGTATTAACTAGGACCAGCCCGGCTGAGCATTCACAATTACACATCATTGTGTTTGTTGTGATATTACACTTGCAAGCTAACCAGTACTTCTATCCCATATTCTTGGCAAGGCTGCCCAGCTGTGTGCAATAGAAGGCCTTTGGAAACACATCACTTAGCCAGCCCTGCATCTGTGCTGGCCCTTGATTTCCTTGTTATTGCACTGAGTTATTAGGCACTGGCTTGTATACTCTGATCTCTTCCACCTGGCTCCCAAATTCTAGCACACGAGGCTCCACATTACAGACGAGTGGAGATGGGCACCAAATGCTAAAATAGCATTTTGTTTTGTTTATTTTGTTTCATTCAGTTCAGTTTCATTTTGTTTCATTTGAAACTTCATTTTTTCATTTTTTCATTTTTTCATTTTGTTTCTTTACATTTTTAGTGTACTGTGTGTGTGAGTGGTGGTGGTGTAACTTGATCGGGCACAGGAAAAGGTGGGATGTTTAAACGTGTTTTTTTTTGCCGCCACAAGTGCCGATCAGCTGTAGCGCAGGCTTGGGGCAAAAAAAAAAAAAGTTTTAAAATCTCTCCTTCCCCCCCTTTTTTTGCTGCCCCAAGCTCGAGCTACAACTGATCGGCACTTGAGGCGGCAAAAAAACAAATAAAAGGAAAGGAAAAGGAAAAGGAAAAGGAAAAGGAAAAAAAGAGAATTTTAAAAAACAAATTGTTTACAAAAACCATCGAGTGGGGGGGGAAGGAGGGGATTTTAAACTTTTTTTTTGCCACCTCAAGCCCATGCTACAGCTGATTGGCACTTGGGGCAGCAAAAAAAAATGTTTAAAAATCCTCTGGTTTCCCATGCTCAGCGCATGGGGGGGGGAAACTGTGGGCTTCCCCCCATAGGAACGCATTGCTTCGATGCATTCCTTTGGGAAAATGAAAAACGAAATGGAACAGAATGAAAATTTCCATTTTGTTTTGTTTTTTTTTCTTTGCGGGGCAGTTCGTTATTCGTTTCGTTACATAATAAAATGAATAGCAAATAACAAAACGAATAAAAAATTCATTTTGTGCCCATCTCCACATACGAGTGTTCTGGCAACCTTGTTGTGGGCCTTGTTTAGGCCAGCAAATTCCTTTCATGTCACACAGTTTCTGGGGATTCTTCAATATCAAGTTTGAACCACCCGATGGGCACCTTGTCATCTCAGCTATCTTCTTGTCCAACACGCCCCTGTCTTGAGCTTTGCAGTGTTTGTCATAAAAAAATGAATGGGCACCTGGTTTCTTCAAAACAAAGTCGATTTGAATGTGTAATTAGCAGCCTTCCTTTGGAAAAAGCAGGTTGCTGCACATTCCTGCAGAGAGTCACTTCCCTGCTAACAGGCAGGGCTAATCTGTGGTAGGAAAAATAATAGTGGAACTATGCAGAATCTATTTCCAAAGCAACCTCCTACTGAAACATAATGCCTATGACAACACTAGGAAGGAAAATAAGTCATAGGTGAGACCTTAAAACTTGGAACATAAGTTCCTAGGTTACACTGATGTAATATTCTCTGTGAATACACTCAAGTCTTTTGTTCCTCTGTAGTGATTTAGATTAGACTGCCTAGATGCCCTAAGCATATCTGATCTCGCCTGATTTCGGAAGCTAAGCAGGGTCGGCCCTGGTTAGTACTTGGATGGGAGACCGCCAGGGAATACCAGGTGCTGTAGGCACCTGCAGGAGGAACTGGTAAACCACTCCAGTATTCCTGCCAAGAAAACTCCATGGACATGGAGTCACAAAGAGTCGGTCACGACTGTAACGACACAACACACACACACAGTGGTTTAGATCACATATTAAAATGATGCATAACTTACTATCTTTAAATACTGCATTATCTGAGCACAGTATCAGTATCTCTCATTGTTGATTGAAATAGGACACTGTCTTGATGTCAGTTTTATTTCTGTGTGTTTGTTTCACAGAATCATTTGCAGCCAAGAGGCAAGGGGGATGGGCAAACTATTAGAATCACACCACTAGCTGTTGTGGTGTTGTTACCCCACTCCCACTGCTCCATTTTCTGAATTGGAAGACACTCCGAGTGTCCATTTTTCTCAAGGTAGAAAACATCTTGAGAAGCGCCTTGCTTGATAAGCAGGGCTGAAAAGGACACAGCCAGCCACACTGTGACACTGTGTAAACCTGTAGCACTGCAGTAATTCTGCAAAGGAGTGTTAGCTGTTGGAATCTCCACAAGGAGGACAAAAATGCTCATCGCTGAGTAGCAGTCCTTACCCACCTGAGTAGTCCGAAGCCCACTGGAATTTATAGTATACTCACTGGAAATATGGCAAAGAGCCTCAAATTTGAGATTGGATCGAGGGGGAAAGTACCCTACAAATATTGTGGCTTGGCTTACAAACCTCTTAGTAACACACCATTACCCAGTGCTCAGAAAGTTACTTAAATAAAATAAAATAAAATAAAATGAGCCCGGTGGTGCAGTGGTTACATTCCTGTACTGTAGGTAAAACTGTGCTCACAACCTGGGGTTCAATCCCAGGTAGCAGGCTCAAGGTTCACTCAGCCTTCCATCCTTCTGAGGTCGGTAAAATGAGTACCCAGCTTGTGGGGGGGGGGGCAATGTGTAGCCTGCATACTGTAATTAAACCTGTAAACCACCCAGAGATTACTTGAAGTGTTATGGGGCAATATGTAAACAGAACACTTTGCTTTAAAATGACATCCCAAAGTTATCCATAAATAAGAATGGGTAGGATGTTTCCCCGGGTCCCAGATATGGATGGCTCCCCCTTGCTGTGCACATTGTTCCCTTTCCTGATGTTCTTATGGGGATAGATTAGAAGTCTTCCTTCTGGTCTTGCAAAAGCCTCTTTTTCCAAGCAACCCATAGCTTGGGTGGTGCATTGTTAGTCGACACTAACAGACATAAGAGTGGGTGGCCCTGGTGGCCATTTCCACGCTAGCTGTGAGGTTCTAGGAGGCACTGCCTCAAAATAGGTAAAGTTTCTTACCACACATGTTTATAATCCACCCCACATGTTTTTTTGGCTCCTTTCTCCACTAGCTTGCCCAGCACAAGAGCATCAGGCACAAATAGGCCTTTCTCTGCATCTTTATCATACTGGCTATCTGAAGGACAGGTATGTTTCACCAAAGCAAAACAATACCCTATTCTTTCTTGTGTTGAAACCTCTTGAGCCGTTGAAGTCTGCATTTCACAAACAAACCTTATTGGACCAAGTCCTCAAAATGGGTCAGAGGACTTTAGTAGTAGTAGTAGTAGTAGTAGTAGTAGTAGTAGTAGTAGTAGTAGTTGTTGTTGTTGTTGTTGTTGTTTTAAAATAATTAATGATACTTGTGGGTGGGTAGAAGACTAGGGGAAGGGGAGGTTGAAGCTGGTTGAATCTGAAGTGGTCATTCCTTTGGTTAGACAGTAAATAAAGATTCATTCCTCAGAGAGTTGTGTGGGGCAAGCCCACCCAATTCCACAACATTCCTGGCCAAGGGAGGAATGTAAGGATGAGACTGATGAAGGATAGCTGCAAGACGGGGTGGTGCATACCATGTGCAGTTAGTACTGAAGATGGTCCAGACAAACTACCAGGTATCTGATGCCATAATAACAGCGGTTCTTTGCTTTACACAGACCTTTGGGCTCAGGTATAATCAAGGAGAATAAGCCTCCATTGTTACAGCTTTGCTCAGCACTCCACTTTGTTCATTCCTTCTCCTTCCCTCACTGCTTCTGCACTGACTACAGTAATAACATCTTGTCAACCCTGAGACATGCTGGCCTGCCTCACAACCATTGATGGATATTCAGGCTCTGAATGTACCAGAATGGTTTGCTTCTGTTGATATGTGTCTTTGTCGAAACCTACAAGAATAAAAGGAAACTTTCAGTGAGGGGGAATGATTTTGAGAGGAAAAATATTTTAACTCCTAGAAGTCTGCCCTGAAATGTGAAATAACATTACTTGGATCATTTTCATACATCCAACTCAAAGGAAAGGACCTGTGTTCCACAAATTTGGGAACTGATACTGAGTTTTGAGGAGGGGTTAAAAATGATGGAAGTGATGGTTCAAAATACTTGATTTTGTAAATATTCACGATCGAAAGGGGCTTATGTAGAAAAGCAGTGAGCTTTAGCAGCATTTGCTCTTCTGTCAAAAAATCCTGAGGAATGTTACCAGAACAAGTACATGTGAGTAGAGATGGGCACGAAATGAACAATTTTTTGTTTTGTTTTCGGTTTTTCATTTCATTACACAATGAATTTTTTTTGTTATGCAACGAAATGACAAACAAATTTTGTCTCTAAAATGAAACGAAATGAACAGAAACACCGGAAATTTTGTCGTGTGTTTCGTTTTCGTTTCTGCAATATAGTGAACTGCTTTAAATGCTAAAAAAAATCACAAAAATTGAAATAAATGGTAACGAAACAGTAACGAAATGAATGAAAACGAAAATGATTTTTTTTTGCAAAAATTCACAAAAAACAGAAACGGACCGAAACGGACCCTCCAAATGACAAACGACAAACGAAACGTCATTTTTTTTATCCGTGCCCATCTCTACATGTGAGTATAAATACAGCTCTATGGGGGAGGATTCCTCCTAGATGCGGCCTCAACAACAATTCTCCCTTCATTCTGAGATAGTATAGGCCTGATGTACTACATCTGTTTGAATGGATAGATGTTCACTGATTTGTCTGGATTTGTTCATGGCCTTATAGAGACATTTTGTATGCTAGGTAGTGATTTCTTGCTAGGCTGATACAATAGTAGCAGGCCACTTGGGTTTGTGTAGAGAAAGCTCACCGTTAATTCTCTTCGATTTCCCATGGAAAGTCTGAGACAATGGGCTAATATACCTCAGTATGTTGAAGCACCACAGAACCACAGGCCAGGTTTCCTACTGAATTACTATTTGAATGGAACAATGTATTTTAACCAGCGCGTGAACACATACATACACACACACACACACACACACACACACACACACACACAGAGAGAGAGAGAGAGAGAGAGAGAGAGAGAGAGAGAGAGAGAGAGAGAGAGAGAGAGAGAGAGAGAGAGAGAGAGAACACCTTACTGATTTCCCCCATCCTCCCAGCTCATAATTTTGAATATTCAGTTCTGAAAGGTTTAGAAAGGGACAACAATATATTTTTTTAAAAGTGGACTACTTCAAAATGGGACTCACAAACAAACAAACGATCTATGAAACATAAAATGTAAGCTGAAAAGTTCTTCACACTGATGTGCTAGTTTTTATGTGCAGAGAAACTACCCACCTCCATCAAGGAAGTGCATCCATTTATTTAAGTGGTCTGCTATAAATTGAAGAAGTACTAATGAGGAGAAGGTTTATCATCACATCTGCTAGTGTTGTCAGAACTAGGCTCTAGTCCAGGGCTGGGGGACACGTGGCAGTTCCCATCATGCCTTATCATTAGCTATGATGATTGGCTGTGATGAGAGCTACAGTCCAACTACATCTGGACTGCCCTATCCCTGACTTTAAATCACCCCTTCTTCTACTCTTTTCCAGAGTCCAGTTTTGAACAACAGCATCCCTATATCTGAAGGCTCTAACTCAGATAATAGATGATTATGCATTCTCAGTTTAGTGAACTAAACATAAAGACGATGGTCCTCAAAGGTCCGGTTAGTCAAAGCTATGGTTTTTCGTTACAGCTGAACCACACAGACTGAACAAATGCAAACACAGACCTGAAAAACTAATGCCAAATGGTTGAAATAAGACAGAAAAGGATTTTAGCTCTCTTAGGATCTTGGAACCTTCATTAAAAACCATCAGAAGCGGGAGGCTGACTTGAGAGAGGTCACCCACACAAGGGTTCAGAGTGACTCTACAGCCTCCCGCCACCTCTACATTCAATTTGGAACATAAAGAATTCTGAACTTGAGCCAAGGTGACCATAGCACATGTCTTACACTTCTTATTTGTGTATCATGCTCGAGACATCTAGCATTGACAGATGGTGTTCTGAATCTGTTTTTATGATTATTACAGTAGCCTCTGAGATAAAGGGCTCTTGTACGCTATACTGTACAAACAGTGCCTGCCCCAAAGACTTTGCCGTCTAGGCACCCCATCCAGACAATGGTCCCATTGTCATCTTTATATTTATAGATGGGGAGCTGAAGCCTCAGAGCAATGAGGTGAAGAATTCCAAGATGATCCCGCTCGGCCCCCACCCAGGTTATGAAGTGCATGGCTTGAATCAACAGAGCCCACCGAGCTGTTGAAGGACAAAGTGGTCTCCCTGTCAAGCCTGGCTGATCAGAAAACAGGCGAGCTCCAAAGAGTGGCCCATTGGTGCTGATAAACATAAATTAATAGGAAGGTGCATAGCTGCACTACTAGACAGAAAGACATTTGATGAGGACCTGAGCAGTAGAACTAGTCTGCACGTGTATGTTGAACTGTGGCTTAGGTTTTTCTGGCTACTGAGCCAGAGGTTGGGAGTTCAGTTCCACACTGTGCCTCCTTCAGAGGGACTGGACTCCATGGTCCATCCATAGGGTCCCTTCCAGCTCTGCAGTGCCAAAGTTGTTGCTGTTGTAATTCATAATGATCATTATTGTTATAATTGTCAATTATAATAATAATAACAATAATTCTTATCAACATCATCTAGTAGTCTAAAACACGTATGGTTTTCCAAAATGGGGTCCTTCTGAACTACTCGAGTATAGAGGGATGTGTAGAGTACAGTAGGACCCCCATATTCACTGATTCATTTACCACTGATTCAGTTATTCACGGTTGGCAGAGGAAAAAATTAAAAAAATAATCCAGACACTGCAAAGCAAGTTACTATCACAAACAGCAGCTGAAAAGCAAGCTACTGTTGTAAAACAGCAGCCATAAAGCAAGCTACTGTCACAAATAGCTGCCATAAAGCAAGCTACTGTCCCAAAACAGCAGTTTTGGGTTTTTTTGGGTTTCCTCTTACCTACGGTTTTCATTATCCATGGGAAGGCCTGGAACCAATCCCCAGGAGATACTGGAGCCCAACTGTATACAAATACATCCGCTCTGCAGTTTGAGGTCTATTTGAGATGGGCTGTATGTCTTGGAATGCAAGCTTGGGCAATTTATGGAAGCAGGCTATCTCTTACAGGTGTCATAGTAGTAATAAGTGTGTGGTACTGAATCAGTTCTAACTTTGGTGAGCCTTTTCAGGGCTTTCTAAGTAGAGAGTACTCAGAAGTGGTTTCCCTCTCTTCTGGTGGCGACCTGGGGCTGTGCAGCTTGTCCAAGGCCACACAGACTGGCTCTTCTCCTAGGAGCAATATAGCTAAACCACTGATCTATCCAGCCAATTCAGATGCCACACAGGGATTCACAAGCTAAGATGACATGGTTTCCAGGTGAGTCAGTGCATTTGGATTGTTACAGAAAAAGAAGAAAAAGAGTCTTGCAGTCACCTAAAGTAGGGAAATCCCTAAAACCTGACTAAAGTTTTTAAAAAGCTGCATTGGTTTAACGCAATGCTACACCATTGAACTTTCTGCATTTCACTTCCCCCTGTCCTCACAGAATAAAGCCCCTTACCAACCAGCCCATCCTCATATATCATAAGTTGTCGGCTGTGATAGGTCTTCATGTATTTGATGAAGTACTGTTATGTTATAATCTCCCAGAACCTTAGGCCACAATACAACATTCTGCTTTTTGAATCAGGAGTCACACAACTGTTGTTCTTCGGATGAAATTAGCATCCCTCACCTTAGAAGAACTGAACAATCAGCAGTTCTTTTCAAGCTAATTGAACAGGGCATGTGAGTACTGGTCTGGTTAAAACGAGCTGCGAGTCTTTGCACGCACTAGCTGGATTTGCTGAGCATTTTTAGGGAGACCAATGAGGAGACCTTGGTTTTGACAGTTAAAAATAAGTCTGTCTGTATGGCCCATTCTGGAAAGGTTTAATTCTGGTAAACATGTAAGGAACAAAAAAAATAATAATGGGACGGACAAACACATCTGTCTTCATCGGGGCTAAGTTTCACAACTTGTCTTGATATCGTTGAGTGATCCTGTTAATTGCATGCTTCCCAGTTCTGTGAGGAGCTCACAGACTTTCTATGGCTTTCCCAAGGGTCACAAAGATTGGGGTCTAGTCATGAAACCATCTGTGTGGCAGTGGCAGTGACAGAAGAGAGAGTCATCCTTCTAGAAGCTTGAGGAGCAGCCAAGAGCAGGGCCGGCGCTTCCATTAAGGTGAACTAGGCAGTTGCCTAGGGTGCCAAAATGGAGAGATGGCACTGGACAGCCTGCTGCCCCCCCCCGCCGCTGGCCACTGCAGTCCGTCCCCCCACCGCCGTCCCCCCATCGCTTCCCCCCGCCACCCACCCCCCGCACCCCGCACCCATCGCCACCCACCCACCCCGTGCCCGTCGCTGTCCCTCTTCTGCCCCACATTCGTAGAGGACTGTGTGGAAAAGCCATTTTGTTAAGTTCACCAAAGTCCATTCGTTTTAAGAGGCAGGTGGTTCTTTATTTCCACCTTATCTTCTCGGCATTCTCTGCTGCTGCTTCAAGATTCAGGCATGCTCTGAAAGAGCTTCCCTTTTGTCTCCGAAGAGTGGACACACGTTTAATGTAGGTGCTTTTAGCCTTTCATTATTAGCTGTTATTTCTCTCTAAATATGTGCCATGTCGCTCACCATAAGAGTGCAGTGCCTCCAAGATAATGGGTTTTATCAATAGGGGTTGGCTACAAGCATTCAGTTATGATTCTAGCACTTCTGTTCAGTCCTACTTATTTTGCATGAGCTGAAGTATACCACACCTGACTGGCGTATTTGCCTCCAAAGGAGCATAGGTAGCCATATTTGGTTCTGTGCCCCAACTGGTTCTTGATGGCTTTCGAAGTATATTGTTCCTTGTGGAGATCTTTTGCTTTACATTTTGGCATTGTTTCTTATAGGTCAGGCATAAAATCTAAACTAATACCTAGCTATCTTGGTGGTGGTGGTGGGGGGCAATGATCCCAGTTAGATGCCTTTCCAGTTAACCTCAAGTTTCTGTCTGTTGATTTTTCAAATGAAAAGCACATATTTGAGTCCTAGTAGGGTTGAGTTTAATTTCTTTCATAATCTGTGCCACGTTCTTCTGATGCATCTGTTAAAAGCTGTTGCACCCTATGAAAGCTATCTGACAGAGCAACAAGGATGAGATTTATCATCATGAATAAGTGCCTTGTGGAAGTGGCTGAGTGTTGGCACAGATATTGGGCAAAGTATCAGCCAGTATGCTGCCCTGGGGTAGATGATTCTTTTGAGTTCTCTATTGCATTTGTTGTTCTTGAAAATTAATTTAAAAAATCAGTGATTCTGCAAAGAAAGGGGGGAAGTTGCCATTAATTAGCTTATCTGATTAGACTTTTTGTTGTAATACTTGATAATGAATAGTAGAGATGGGCACGACTTGGAAAAAATTTTTTCGAGTTGTCGTTAGTCGGGCCAGTCCCATTTCGGGTTGTTTCCGGTTTTCGCGAAAATTCGCAAAAATTAGTCGGTTCGTTTTTTCATTTTTTCGTTGTCGTTAGTACTGGTTTTTTGGGGGGGAGCGGGCTCCTGGAGGCACCCATGGGTGCCTCCTGCCACTAGGAAGGGGAAGCAGGCTCCAAGAGAGACCCCTCTACATGGGGGTCTCCCTTCCTCACCTGCTGCTGCTGCAAAATGCTATGCAATAGCCATATGGATATTGCATAACATAATGTGCAGACGTGAGACCAGTGTGAGAGTGATAGGGTCATGCCCGCCCTTCACAAGGCTCTGGCACCACCATGTCTCACACAGAAGGGAATTGTACTTGCTGCGTGTAGTGCAATGCAAGCAAGTAGATCTGGCTTTAAGGTGGCTTAGTGCAAGAGCTAGGGTTAGGCTAGTGACGGGTAAGGTTACGGTGGGCTAGTGGGTTGCACCTCTGGGTGCCTCTCTGACCCACTAAGAAGACAGTCTGTGACGTATGGGTACGGAGTCAAGGGTTAGGGTTAGGGCTAGGGCAGGTTTTAGGGGGCTTTTTGGCACATCCCAGAAGTCTCCATGGCCAAGTGGCCATGCGACTGGTGGGATGGCTCCAAAAATTTGCATGGTTGTCCACTCCCACATGGCTGGCCACTCGGCCAGCCCATCATTGCGCAGGTGTAAATAAAATAAAATAAAATAAAATCAATGGAGGACAGAGGAGGAGAGGAGAGACATTTTGTTGCAAGAAAAAACCCACTGCTACTGTGAAAACTCTGGCAGTTTATAAATTTTCGTGTGTTTCTGTTGTGCTTGTGTGTTTTTGGACCACGATTTCAAAAACAATATTGCGTTTGCCGCCCCATTTTGGATCCCCCGCCCGCACCGCATGGCATGGCGATGGCGACTCACGAGTCCGGCTGCCCAGGACGGGGGGGGGGAGGCGGGACCCCCCCTCCAGAAACCACCCCTCCGGTAGGTGCCCTGCGCCCTTAGTCAAGCAGGCATTTTTCCACCTGCTTTTTTGGCCCGGGAATGGGTGGGGGGAGAGTTTAAAAGTTTTTTCCTGTGCCGTCCGTGCCGCTTGCTTGCGCTTTAATTGCGGGTGGCCGGCGGCGAGACTGGGCTTTTTGCTGGCTGCGAGCCTGCGGCGAGTCCCACCAGAGCAGCCCAGGACGGGGGATGAGGGGGGAGGCCGGGGACCTCCAGAAACAACCCCTCTGGTAGGTGCCCTGAGGCACGGCAGGCATTTTCCCGCCTGCTTTTTGGCCGGGAACCGGGTTTTTTTAACTTTTAAAAACTTTTTTTCTGTGCCGCGTGTGGCATCGCGCTATCTCGCGATGCAAGGAACGAGCACGACAAATCAGACCAAAATTGTTCGTTCGTCGGTTCGAGCTCGAAGTCTGGGGGAGTAATTCCCGTTACCGTTTCCGTAGAGTAACGGAACCGAGTAACGGAAACGGAAACGGAAATACCGCTAAGTCATGCCCATCTCTAATGAATAGTACTGTAGGTGCCTGAAAGGTTGACAAAGGTTACCCCATCCCCATATCATCATAGTTTCAAAGCTACCATTAATATGTGATGTTAAAGGCAAGATTCGTGATGTACAATTTTCTCGAGGTTTAAAGCCAGTCCTTTGGGGGATGAGCAATGGTTCCACTACTTTCTTCTGATGGTTAAGTAAGAATCATTCTTTCCAGAACAAGGTGACAAGATAGTGAAATGAGCCAGTGAGGTCTTTACCAGATTTCAAAATAGCCATCACTTGTGACTTCTTCCAAATATTGGAGAATTTGGATAAATGTGATGCATCTGATGCTATCCAATACCTTTACCTGAGGAGTTAGCAATGAGTTTTCCAATGGAGAACAAACAGTCTTGTGGCACGTAAAGAGTAACATGTTTGTTATACAATGATGTTTGAGGACAATAGCCCACTTCATCAGATACATCTTTTGGGTGACATGGGACTCTTTGGGTTGTTTGTTTGTTTGTTTGTTGTTTGCTTCAAAAGACTAAGATGGCTATTCCTTTTGAAATGATTTTCCATGGTTTGCAACAGATCTCTCTCTCTCTCTCTCTCTCTCTCTCTCTCTCTCTCTCTCTCTCTCTCTCTCTCTCTCTCTCTCTCTCTCTCTCTCTCTTTGTAGGTGTAATCTATGAGACACTCATAACAAAAATAGTAAAAAAGTATAACTCAAAGAATAAACTAACTCAAACTGAAAATATCTCAGAAAAAATTAGATGCCCCCCCAAGGAGATTTGGAAAGGACGAACGGTTTATAGATAAGCTTTAGGAGCAGCTGGATGACTCTTCTTCAGATATAAATTCACGAGAAGTTGATGTTTGCAAGTCATACGCTGAAACATTGAAAGGGTTATGAGGTCCTTAACCTACTAAGCTATAGAGTATTTGTCCTTCCAGGGGTGAAATATACATGTTTTAGCCACTGAAACAGCATGGAAAATCACTTGCTGACCAAAAATTAGCTTCCAAGCGAACAGTAGATAATTCAGAATCACATCTAAGTCTAAAACATTTGAAGTGTTCTCAAAACCAAAGCTGATTCACCAAATAACTTTGTCCCTAAAAGGAACTATAGTAGGACGTAACCTGTGCATATGTATAACAACAACAATGGCAGCAGCAGCAACAACAACTTTTGAACTGCAGAGCTGGAACGGACCCTCTGGACCATCAAGTCCAGCCTCTGTCAAGACACAGAGACACAGTGGGGAATCGAACTCCCAACCTCTGCAGCCAGAGACCTAAGCCACTGAGCTACCCAGCAGGAGGTACAATGGAGAAGTTGCAGTGCAGCAGTAAGCTGATGCAGCCAAATCATTGTTAAATACAGTAACTGTGATGAAGTCCAAATATATGGAACATCCATTTTTGCTGTAGGAGGATAAAGAAGTTATGGAAGCCAAAATAGTTGTCCATTAATCTACTACCGATCTCTTTATTTTTGTATTGGAATCATCTTGCTTGTGGCCTTTTTAAAAAAGTGGTGAGCAATGGGTCCTATCCAGGTTAGGGCAGTTATCATTTCCCCAACAGTTCTAGCAGCTAAAGCATCTTGGTTGAGAATGACATGGCTGTTAGATTTCTCACCTCTTTTCCTATGCCAAATCCACTCATGTGGGGAAACTGGTTTGAAAATTGGGAAGCCTTTGACCAATAGGGCACCTTTCACTTTGCCCCACCTCTTCCGGGTACCGCCTCTGAGTGGGCATCCACTGGAGGAGGTGTGGCTGCTGGGAAGCTCTGAATACCTCTTTGACCAATAAGTGAACTGGCATGAACCACCAAGCCAGCGGTTCATCCCTGTATCAATTAACTGAGCCCCTTGAGTTCCCCTCCTCAGTCAATTTTTAGATTGAATGTTAGGCATTATGTATCAGCCTCTCTACAAATGCAACATCTTCAGATGCAGTACATCCTGCCATCCAGGTTTTGGTCCTGCTAACGTGAATGTTTCTGAGACTCCTCCATTTCAGGAAGTACTATTGGTCATTATTAATGGTCACAAATAAGATGAACAGTGGCCAAAATCCTGCAGCATAAATAAATCACAGTAAAGTAGGACAATTGAGCCTCGTGGTGCAGTGGTTAAATGCCTGTACTGCAGGTAAAACTGTGCTCACGACCTGGGGGTTCAATCCCAGGGAGACGGCTCAAGGTTCACTCAGCTTTCCATCCTTCTGAAGTCAGTAAAACGAGTACCCAGCTTGCTGGGGAGGCAATGTGTAGCCTGCATACTGTAATTAAACTGTAACCCCCCCACCCCCCGAGACTACTTGAAGTGGTATGGGGCAGTATATAAGCAGAACACAATTCAATTAATGGGAATTAGAAAGTCAACCTCTCCATAATTTCCATTCAAATGGGCCTATTCTAAGAGACTTACTTTAGCACAATGACTTGTAGTTAGCGTAGGCCCATTTAAATGAACTAGAATTATGGAGGAGTTGATACACTAAATCTCCACTGATTCAATGTCGTACTCTAGTCTGATTTACTACACTAAACAGATTAGAGATTGGCAGGTACATCTTGAGCAAAATGAATGAGGAATTAGGTAGTTCTCTTCCATTTTGATCCACATTTACAAGACGGAAGCTGTGTTCTACTCAGGGATGCTTGTTGTATTGAAAAATCCTATATCAATTTCCAAAACAAAATATTTAGTTGCAGAAAATATTTGCAGGTTATGTACCAAGGAATTCTCCTTAAAACACATTTTATCTGGAGAACAACGCCTTGAGATTCTAATGTAATGGTGCCATTTTCTTCAAGTTTATTTATTTATTTATTTATTTATTATTGCATTTATATATGGCACCATTTTCCACTGGAGCTCTAGGCGTTTTACAGAGTAGAAAAGATAAAAACAAGATAAAAATAACAATATCAACAGGAAGGAGGGGGCATACCCTCGGCAAGAGGCAGCAGGACATGCAACAATCTTGTTTTTCTTAAAATAATTTAAAAAAAAAACACTTTTAGTCACCAAGCCCCTCCTGGAAGAGGAGAGTTTTGAATGTCTTCCGAAAGGCTGGCAGGGACTCTGCTAGGCGCACTTCTGTGGGAAGATGGTTCCACATAGTGGGGCCAGCCACAGAGAAGGCTCGGGCACGGGTGGATGTTCTCTGAGCCTCCCTGGGCATGGCCACCCACAGCATGTGCGCCCGCGACAACCTAGTCGGTCGGGCCGATGTTGATCGCTGGTCGATCCGCTCTGCCACGTAGTCAGGTCCTGTTCAAGAAAAGATTGGACAGCCATTTGTCCAGGATGGTATGAGGTTTCCTGCCTTGGGCAGGGGATTGGACTAGAAGACCTCCAAGGTCCCTTCCAACCCTACAATGATTCTGATTGATTCTATGATTCTATGTCAGTGATCAGTCTATTGAAAATAAATGCAGTCCAAGAAATGTTATTGGCAATTAGTATTGCTACATAAATGATCTGTGAGTCTCTGGACATCACTGAAATTGCCAGTCTTGCATAGATATTGATCGAGCATTCAAGAAGATCCTGGAGGTTTTTTGGTCACCCTTCTTCAATTCTGTGGCAGAAGATATAATTCAGACTCAAAACAGCAAAATTACAGGATGAAATGTCACGTGAAACTCTCATAAATCTTGTATAAAGCCAAGTGTTTTATGATCTGATGGCCAATTGGCCATGTCAAGAGTTACAAACTGAAATCAGATACTGAAGAGAGAGTGGGCATCCCTGTTTAATCACTCTTCTGTGAAAAAGTAATGGGGTAAAATAGGATTGGCAAATGCTTTAGAACATGGAGAGGAGCAAAGAATCCAGGGAGTGAATTCTTGAGGGCATGGAATTTAGCCAATATAACAAAGGTAAATTGCCAATATGTTTTGCCAAATGCCTTTCCAGTATCAACTGAAAAAGATACCACCCTCACTGTTTCTCCTAAAGTTGGTGGAGCCTCTGTAACCCAACCCAGAATATCTGCTCCCTGACCATGCTTAATAAACCCCATCTAGTCTGCGTGCACTAAAAAGCAACAACCTCTTGAAGCCTGCCAGTAAGAATAAGGTAGTAGATAGCAACAACATTTATAAATGAGATGAGTCAATAATTTTCACACTGAATACAAATTTTGCCAGGTCTAGGGATTATGAGGATACATACTTGATACATGGATAGCAAAGATTTGGACTAAAAAAGAACCCTTACACAAATGATATAGTCATACATACAGGTAGAGCCTGCAAAAACTTTGCATTATTCAACAGGAAACCCATCTGGTTCTGTGGATTTCCCAGTTTTCCTATTCGTAATTAGACTTTTAATCAACTCCATACACAAAGGTGTAGCCAAAAACTGCTGTTGTGAATTATCCATGCAACTAAGGAAGCTCAAGATGTATGAAAAATCCATTCAAATCTTGATGTGGAAACTCTTTTCCTCGCTCTGTATTTCAGACTAAAGTGTACAGGACTGTGAATTAATACCAGTCAGAGCAGTATATGTGACATTGTCTTTACCATTAAAATCAAAGGAATATAATAGATGTGGATTTGTTAAGGCAATGGGCTAAGCCTTTCCCACCAGTTTCTTAATATTTTTATGGAAACAGGTTGGGTGAATTCTGCATTGGAAGAAAGTATATTATTTCCTTTACATTTAGCATTTTGGCAATCTCAGTACATCCTTGGAGTACAGCATGGGACTGGATAGGTCCTTGGAAGTTTCATCTTGACCTTCAGAATGCCTTCTTGCACTTACCTGTACAAAACTTTTCCCCATGGCAGGCCCAGGCAATTATTCTCCCCTTTATAACTGCCTTAAACATGTCTCATTCAACGGCATAGGTGAAACCTATTAAACCATTAAAATTAAAATATTCCAATGCTTCAACCTCTGTGTTTCTAAAACATTATTAAGAAGAGAAATGTTAAAGTACCAATAGCTAGATGGTCCAACTAAGTGAGAAAAATGAAGAATGAACAAAAATGGCAGTTGGTCTGAAACTGAATTGAGACAAATATGAGTTTCTGGTAGAAAAATCCCATTTGTTTTGATATCTTTCCATTTTTAAAGAACTTTTCCTCTAAATGTTGGAGTTTTGGAAAATTGAATGCATAGCAACAAAGGCAATAGATAAAAACTCTGGTGGGGAGGTATGCATCTCAGTAACATGGGCATAATATTTTATCCAACCCATCCCAGAAAAGGTATTACATAGGAAAAAATGGAACAAAGGTCAAGAGATACTCAACAAGAGAAACAGAAGAGAAGGGCAGGTTTGCCTCCCTCCAAAATGTCACTGTAGGATAGGGTACAGAACTGAACTAAAAGGATGATGACATTTCAAAATATACAAGGGGTTGTTGTTGTTACATGCTGTCAACTCGTAACGGACTAAAATGCAGTTAATAGGGCTTTCAAGGTAAGTCAGATATTTAAGGAGTGGTGTTACCAGTTCTACATTCCCATTGAGCTTCCATGGCTCAGCAGGATTTTGTACTCAGGTCTTCTGAGTCCTAGTCCAGAAGTGTAGTCTATCCACTACACTACACTGTGTATGAAAGCAGAGGAACCAAGAAAGGAGGGGGAAAGCTGGAGAGAAAAGAAACAGAAAAGAAAGAGAAAGATTGTTTCTCCAGTGCATAAGGCTAGTTGAAGACCTACATTTGGCTACTTATTAAGACAGTTTAAAAACAAGAAGCAAAGTGTGCTGCTTATATACCACCCCATAAAGCTTAAAGCACTCTCTGTGAAGTTTACATAATGAGATGCAAGCTGGGAACTCATTTACTGACCCTAGAAGGATGGAAGGTGGAGTGAACTTTGAGATTGCTATCTGGAATTGAACCCCAGGTGATGAGCACAGTTATAGCTGCAGCAGAGCAGTTTAAAAGTTATTTGTACATCTCAAATAAGAGACATAATATTTGACACAAAAGATAGGTAGATATTTGATATACTGTAGTAACTGAGATGTTAATCTCTTACAGGATAGTATTTTTTGGCGATTGCCGAAGTCCAATGCTGGTTTCACATAATTTGAGAAGAGCACAGCTCTGTTATTATTTAGCACCCAGATAAAACTATGGCATAAATGGTGGCAAGTCATGCTTGATGGAACCATGCAAGCACTGAAAAATCATTAAGATGAGCCAGAAGTTCTGTGAGAAGAGAACAGTGAACCCTCTGAATATTTAGCTCATAATCATCTGACAACAACAGTGGTTCCCAAAATAATGGATTACAAAAAGTCAACCTAGTGCATTGGTTGACTCTGCTCAGGCAGCCAAAAGTGCAGAAATGAGTCCAGTGAGAAAGAACATAGGACATAGCCAGAAAGGACATTGTAGGACATAGCCAGAAAAAAAAACACTGAAAGAGGTGGATGTCACAATTTCAAAAGCTTGAGCCGGATCCTTGAGAGAGGGAGAGAGGAGCTAACTCGAAGTACTAACCAGTTCCTTGGATTCCTGAAGGTGATAAATGAAGTCCTTAATTGGCTTAATAGTTGCTACGGGTTTTCCGATTGACATTGGAATTGTTGATTAAGCACCGTAGAAAAAGTTCTCAGCAGCACCATGCATGGCCTCCTCTTCTGGCAGTGACACTGACCCATCCAAAGGAGAAACCAGGCACCTCCTTATACACTTTCATTATGATGAGATGGCAAGCCACCTCAGAAGATGTGCAGATAAAATGGAAATCTAAGTAAAAGATCTGCAATGATATTCCATTAAGTTCCAAAGTATTTTGCTATATAAGTCTGTTATCAAGATTTACTAGACAAAGGGCTGGAGATGACAGTGTAGGATGACTGCTCATGTCACCATCCCACCACTGGAACTGGTTCTCAATAGCATTACGTATCAGAGAAAGTTGCTTTAAGGTGATAAACCAAACGTGCTTCACAAATGGATACTGTAGAACATATATAATGTGAATATGAATATAGAAAGTATTGATATTGTACAGGTGTTAAGGATTTTCCCCTTTGTCAGGTGAAATAGACACTAAAGGAAACATCTTTCATAAAATGGATTGGAATTACTGAAATATTCAGGGCTCCATTTCCACTAACTGCCTTGTTTCCTGAATTGAATTAAAATGCCACCAGTTGTTAAATATTCTACATAGTAGTTGGAAATATAATATCACTGAAGATGAGAATACCTCCTGATAAATATGGCTAGTTTACAAAGGGGTGGGAGATGTCAGATCACCACACTACATACCTCATTTATTAAGGATGCACTTTGGCTTAGAATATGTGTGTATGTTTAGTGATATGGTTTTGTGGTTTTGTAATGGCATTGTTTTCATGTAGCTTGTTTTTAATGAATGAACATGTGCTTTGAAAAAGACCCACACTGAATGATTCAAGAGACTGCCCTGTAGCCATAAATCATTTTCATAGGAATGCATACTTTAATTTGTTACTGGTGCTGCTGATTCTTTCTCCCCAGGCTTAGACAATTTAGATGTGTACTACCCAATAATATGGCAAGACAGAAATACTGTATGTGGTGGGAGAAAATTAGGACAAATATTGTTGCGAGTGGAATATGTTGTGTAGAAGACCGAAGATGCAACCAGGGAAAGCACCTACTTTCCCCAGAAGTTGCCACAATCTTGTTACACTTTTCATGCATGCTTATTAGGGTGATCCCCCTGGCACTCAAAGATGCTTTCCTCAACCATGTTTCAACACTTTCAATCAATTTGCAGAGCTTGAAGTGTTGCTTAGAAGATGAATGAATATAATGACTTGTGGAAGCCATCTGTAACTCAACCGTGTTAGGATAGTGCTGTGGGATCTACAGCATCATCCACCAACTACTCCGTGATGGACAACTTTGCCACGTTGCTGTATTCATTCTCATTACCTTGATAATAAAATCGAGGATGCCACTGACTAGATCTTAACAATACATTTGGCAATTTGAACGTTCAGTAGATTTAAACTGGCGCTTTGGGGCTGTCTATGGTCAGACTAAGCCACCTCCACAATTAGAAGCAGTGCTTTGTTAAGACAGACGGTGTGTTGGAAGTCTACTGATTTTTGTTTAGACATTAGAAGGGGACTCTAGGCTTCATTTGGAAGGCAATTGCCCACACTAGCACCACTGAAGGAAGGCATATCTGGAATGATAATGTTTTATTATCTTCTAATTGCAATGTGGGTGGCGCTGGGGGTTAAGCCGCTGAGCCGCTGGGCTTGCTGATTGAAAAGTTGGCTGTTCCATTTTGCACAATGGAGGCAGCTTGTCCCAGCTCCTGCCAACCTATAAGTGTGACAGCATGTAAAAATGCAAGTCGATAAATAAGAAAAAGTAGTGGCATTCTATGCACTTGGTCATGTAGTCATGCCGGCCAGATGACCATGGAAATATGTCTATGGACAAATTCCAGCTCCTTGACTTACAAACAGATATGAGCACTGGACACTAGGGTCAAAGGACTGGACTTAACTGTCAGGGGAAACCTAGACCTTGACCTTTAATTGCCAAGCTAGTATCTTGTATGTCTGGGCCCTTGAAATGGCAACATTGGAACCAGAAAGTCTTCCGTTAGTATCATTTTGAATCTCTACACCTTTTATAGAAGTGGAAGCACATCTCGGTTGAACATGAAGGAAAGTAACTTCTTCAGATCTGCCTTGAAATGCTCAGTGTGACCTTGAGGGGGTTGCGTTTCTAGTTGTGTGCCGTCTTGAGGCAGTGCACTATCTGAGGCACCACCACACAGGGTTAATAGCATCTTCTTGAGGACATCACAATTCAGTCAGCCTATTAATCACACTCTGAGAACCCTGAAATCTCACCATTCAATTACCCTTCTAGCTAAGTAGCATGATTCAGCCGGTCCTCTTTCTCCTGAAGATACAGCATATCTTGAGATTAGCTAAGATCCGCAGGAAGCACTGATTTAGCACAAGAGGCTAAGAATAGTTTTGGCTGCCTGGAAGGGAACTGACACAGCCTTAGAAGCATTTTATCGCAACAAAATGCAGGCACAGGAGGGAATCTTGTCATCAGCCACCTGGTTTCTTTTAGCTCACTGCATCAGGTTGAGACTCTCTGACAAGCGGCCATTTCTGGAGGGGAGGGTTCAACAGTCCACTAGGGAAGGGATGCTGTTGACAGACAGTAGCTAGTATCCCCAAGAGCTTGCCTTTGGAAGGAACCGTATTGTGACTGGACAGTCCAAATAGTTGCGGGAGCCATAGTAGAAAGGGATTGATTAACACCTTTGCTGTTTTCTCACCATTGCTCACTCAGCAAGGACCCACTTGCGGTCCACTTGACACACTGTCATGGCATGTGGGAAGGAATGCTAGCAAGATGGATTCCTGTGTCCTTCATGCTGGAACTGTCCTGTCCTGTTTGTTCAAGCCTGGATCATCAGGCGGTCTCTTATTGAGAAATTGGGGAGGGGGGGCTGGCTTTAGAAATATCAGGAGCTTCAAGTGGCCTTTTGAGGTGGACTCATCTCATCTACTGCAATGGCTTCTGATAGTGGAGGGGGAGTTCATGCATTTTGCTCCCTCCCTCATAAGGATAAAAACTCAGACGCAGGATTCTTTCCTCAAGCACTTAGAAACCCAGCAAGGAGCAAACAGAAGTCAAACAGAAATGCCCACCAGCACAAGAATCCAGAAGCTGACTTCAATCATGATATTTCAACAATGGCAATCAGAAAGCATCTGCCAGCAGCTGGAAAGAGAGCCAACAGGTTTGGAAGTCTGGGGTAACAATGTAACATCTGCACAGCAATGCCCTCGAACAGAGAACAGCTGGAGCATTTTTGAGGAACAGTAGGGAAGCTGCCCTCCAACATCTGTTGCCCAAAGCTGTCATTTCAGTTCTTCCTAGGGGTAGTGCCAGCCCAGGTTTAGGAAGACCCTTTCATCCTACACGTGCTTCTCATTTACTTTTGCAGTTTCTCCTGTCTTCTGCCTGAGAAGTCATGTAATGATTGTAACATGTGCCAACTTAGAAACAATGCCCTTTAAAAGTGTCACTGTAGCTTGATACACATCCCTTATAGTTAGTCAGAGGAGCTAGAATTCCATTGCACCTTGACGCTCTCCACCTCAATAACAAGAGCAATTTGTTCCCCTCACTGAGATGCAACTTAACACTGAAAGGACTTAAACCGTTGGATCTCCCAAAAGGGATAGAATAGAATACATTTAGGGGGCCTGTGGCTCTTCTGTTTCATACACATCAAGGATGGTCAACAGTGACCCTTCAGCTGTTATTGGATTTGCAGGACAAGAGTTACATCCAAAGAATTATTCTTCTAAGAATAAGCCTCATCACAAGAGGTGGGAAAATGTAAAAACAAAAAACTAAAAAACTAGAGAGATAGAACAGGGCATACAATTCAGATAGTTTTGTTAAAGTTGAAATTGTTTTTCTGAATAGAGAGCTGGAGGTTGGCCAGGGCTGACCCTAGGCAATGAAGCAACCACCTAAGGTGGCAAATTCTGGCTCATGACTGCTATTCTTCTTGAGTCTCCTGGCCATTCAAGTTTCTTGAGGTATAGAACCATAGCCTGCTCTACAGAGAGCAAAGTCATATATAAGAAAGTCACAGGTGATCACCAGTTTCACTCTAGATTGTATTTTCAGCTTTATAGAAGCTATTCAAGGTTCTGAACGTTATTTGCCATAATAGGTTTGGCACCTTGGACAGCTCCTACAGTGTTCAGACTAAAATTTGTGAGTGGGTTTATCATCCCTGCAAACCTGAAGTCACCAGCCCCTAACAACCTACTTCAGAGACTGTACATACACCTCTTATGTATGTATCTCAATATTCTAAGAAAAAAGCCTTAGTTTTCTATGTGTGTACATACTGTAATTCTACATATTAAGCTGTCCCCTGCTTTGCACTGCTGGATGAATTTTGAGAGGACATGCAGAAGAACCAGGATCTTTTCAGCAATGGCACCGGTTTTATAGAATACCTTCTCCTGTCCTCAGCCCCTATACCATATTCTTTCCAGGTGCAAAGTCATGGCTCTTGCTTAAAGTAAATGTGCATTCTTGGGTAGATCTCTGATTGTGATACTGCTCTGCCTGCCATTCACTCTTCTGCCTTACTATCATGTGAGAATTCCCCACCCCCACCTCCATGCCACCTCCTGTGGAAACTGAGCAACTACTGCAAATACTTCTGCATTTTGAAATAAGTTGAATTTTGGATTTCAGTGGTTCATGCTGAGCTATTGCTATACTTGACTTTATGGGAAACAATATGTGGCTGAGGATCTATGTTTGAGGGAGAAAATAAGTGATCATAATGACTTGGAGTCCTTTTGTCTAAAGGTCTTTCTTAGAGTTTAACTTCCTGAGAAGTTATGTTCTAGTGTACAGAGTTCATAGTTGTGCCACCACAATTTTATTACAACCTTCCAGGGAAAGCATACTAAGTTGATTCTCTTATTCCTTTAAAATTCTATAAAGACAATATTTTCATTTTGTTTTGTTTTTGAAGAGTGTGAAAGTGAGCTTGGTTGACATCCGCTTGGTTGACATCCACTTGTTTTGTCTTTTGCCTTGCTGAATTGTTTTAAGTGTGCTTCTTTAAAATCTTCCAGTGTCTGCATAATATTTGAAGTTTGTCTGAAATGCACTTAATATGCCTAGATGATAATTAACAAGAAAACGTTTAAACATTTAAAAATCTTAGCTGAGAATGATAGCCAAAGTCCACTTTGTGGTCCCAGGTTAAGGAGACCTGTTGTGTTGACTACTGAACTGAGAGCTTAAAACCATTGGCCAAAAACTTCTTGTGTAGCTATGTTGGTGGAAGAGCAGTGGCCTTAGCTTTATACATGCAACTGGGAACCACACAGAAAGATTGCCATCACTCATTGCTAAATCGTTGCTTCTGAAGAAAACGAATGGATTTGCCCAAAATATGTTGGGCAGCTTTTCATTATGTTTTATTAACCCGCCTCTCTCTCCCTCTCCCTCTCCCTCTCCCTCTCCCTCTCCCTCTCCCTCTCCCTCTCCCTCTCCCTCTCCCTCTCCCCTCCCTCCCTCCCTTCTTCTCTCTCTTCTCTCTCTCAAACCCACTTCATGAAATATAGCATATCAGACAGCAAGGATTCTACACTTTGTTCGGTCTTGTGCAACTTTCTTGTAATACGTAGTGTCTCCGGGTCTTCTTTTAATTTTCTTTCCCATGTTATTCAAGGGCATCCTCATTGTCATTTGGCACCAGGGGGATCCAACTCATTGCTACCTTAGAAATTCAATTCTTTTCCAGAAGAAAAATGTGGCCAGGCAGTTGGATTCTTCTGTGTGTGACAATATTATGAGGTTTACATGATCCACTCTTTTTTGGAACACCTCCTCCTCATTGGTGATGTGGTTAAAATATTGGATCTTTAGAATTTATCAATTTCTGTTGGAAGATGCCTAGCCTCTTGATACTTGCGGATGCCTTCCAAGTCACATTGGCATAAAAAGCTGTCAGGATCATAATAGAGGTAGACAAGTAGAACATAATCTTCAGTGACATGGATGGCCAAGTCCAGAACTTGTTCATCTTCTGAGAAACTGGTATTGCCTTCCCAATGAGGCACTTATCACCCACCTCTTCATCTCCATTCTGGCCGATCACACTGCTAAGATAAGTGAACATCTTCATGTCTTCTAACTGCAACTGTCCAAGTAAAATTATTTGTTATAATATTATGTTGGGTTGCTTGATGCAGGACGATGAATCCAAGTGGGGCCTCTTTATTTGTTGGATTATACCACTGCCCTTCCACTAATAGAGAGGTGTCCAAATTTTGGCCCTCCAGATGTTTTGGATGACAACTCCCATAATTCCAAGCCTGTAGTGCCAATGGCAAAGGACTGTGAGAGTTGAAGCTGTTTGGATGAACAGCGAAACATTTCTATCTCTCAAAAAAGAAGTCCAGTAGCCATGACTCAACTCCCAGTTGACTGTGAGAGTTGTGGTCCAAAACATCTGGAGTGCCAAAGTTTGGACACCACTGCACTAACATAAATATGTCACAGGATTTTGGTCTTTTATTCAATTGGTCTATTGTACTGAGATTACTGCTTAGATTCAGGCCAGAAAATGCAATTTGGACAAATTACATTTACATCTGGCATTCCATTTCATAATCTTAGAACAGCAATGCTGTTAGAACAAAAGAATTAATAGCAAATCTTATGACAGCTGCAAGACTAATTATAGCAAGAAATTGGAAATCTAAAATCGATCTCAGGATGGAAGATTGGTATAATGAACTTTGGGATATAGCTATAAATGACAAATTGTCCTGTAGCAAGTGAAACGAGGAGAAATGAAGAAGGACATTTTTATGATATTTGGGGAAAATTTATAGACTTTGTATTAGTAGAAGGGAAAGGGAAAGATCCGAGGAATATTGCAACACAGTTCTGGAGAAGAGGACTCTAAGAAGAATATCAAAACAGAAGATTGAGAAGAAAAGGAAGAATTCAGGAAGAACTGGATGGTCCCGGGGTGTGTGGTTGCACTATTATTGTTGTTTCTTTGTTTGTTTTACAGAAATTTTTAATAAAAAAAAATAAAGAACAGCAATGCTGGAAGGGACCCAATAGCTCATCCACGTTCAGTCCCTACCAAGGAAACAGAGAAATTGAACTCCCATCCTTTGACTCTACAACTGGTTATCAAAACCATTGAGCTACTCCAGCAGTTGCTTCTAGGTCAAGGTACAGATTAATTAGTTCTTCCCACCTGTTACTCTCCCACCCCCGAGCCATCTTGTGACACAAGGTGGTTCATGAGGCAGTGACTGGTCCAACTGATCAACCATGAAGAGTTCCTCAGCTAGGGAGGAAGGTGAAGCTGGGGCTCCCTAGTTCTAGCAACTGGCTAATCATTACACAATGCTGACGTTGTCAGTAGTCCAACATACCTTGTGATTCAGAGCCAGGCATGTATCTTTTCATGCTTGCCAGAGAGAAGAAAGATGGTGCACGTGGTAAGTGAGATGTTGTGAGTCCTGCTGGGCCAAAAAGAAATCTATATTTGCAGGAAAAGGCTTTCAGTTAATGTGACCTACTGAGATCTGGCTTCAAAGTCAACCAAAGGCTGTTTGATTTCATTTCAGATGGAAAAAGATATATGGATCTGATCCCAGTTGGAAGCCAGGAAAGAGCAGATATACAGGGGTGCTCCTGAATTTGAACAAAATAACGATCAAAGACCTAGTTGTGAATAGTTTGCCATAAATATTCTAGAGACACAATTTTTTCAGTCTTAAAAGTTAACCTTTTTCTATAGCAGAAAATAATATCTGTACTTCAATTAAGAAAGATACCAAAGTGATCACATGGAACACACTATATAATTAATTAACTAGCCACCTTATTAAAAGCTTAACCAAACATGTATCTGTTCATTTTCTTGGTGTGTCAAAAAGCAAAAAGCAAAAAGTGTTCTGCTTATATACCGCCCCATACCACTACAAGTGGTCTCTGGGCGGTTTACAATTTTTAATTACAGTGTGCAGGCTACACATTGCCCCCCCAGCAAGCTGGGTACTCATTCTACCTACCACGGAAGGATGGAAGGCTGAGTGAACCTTGAGCCTGCTACCGGGGATTGAACCCAGGTCGTGAGCACAGTTTTACCTGCAGTACAGGCATTTAACCACTGCACCACGAGGCTCCTGTCTATGATACTATTTCAGACCAGGGTGACAAGAGGTCAAAGCTGACTATAAGATGGAGGACTCACGACTAGCTTTCTTCAGACTGATGAAGCTGTTTAGATGAGCAGTGAAACATTTCTCTCTCACAAGAAAAAGAAGTCCAGTTGCCATGATTCAAGTTCCAGAGGATAGCACTGAAATATGTAAAATGTTAACATAACACACACATCATATTTCAGATCCTGTGATTTGCTCTATTTTGGTTTGCTAGATCGCTGTCATTCCAGGCCATTTGAAATGCATGAACTTTGTTACTGCTAGGTCAGGCATGTCCAAACTTCGGCCCTCCGGATGTTTTGGACCACGTGTTCCAAAACATCTGGAGGGCTGAAGTTTGGCCATGCCTGTGCTAGGTAATACTTATGTTACTGATCATGGTGGGACCTTGCTTATGACTCGAAATTATTGTTTGATTTTGTTCTGGAGATAGCCCTAAATGTGACGCAGGCTTCTGATTATTCCCTAGCACTCTAAAAAGTTCAGTAGGGCCCTTAGGGAGATTTTTTTTGCGCATCAGACTCTCTGACCTGCCACAGAACAGCATCTGCACTCGTGGTGTAACACTTGGTGAGTGGGGAACATGCAGCCCAGGTAGCACACAGGTGGCTGCAGATAGTGAAGCAAACTGCTCTACTAGTGGTGATGCACACAACAATATCCAATGATGGATGGCCAGGATTAGGCATTAAATTTCCCACAATGTTTACCAAAGATGGACATGGAACATAGCCTGATTCATTTCCAACAATGTAGCTACTTGAGTGAAGCACTTGGCCTGCTAATAAAAGACTGCATTTCTGATTATTTAAGGGCCGAGGGTGTATCTAACTTATTGTTTAGGGAAGCCCAGTTGAGGTAGGAATTATGCAACCATTTCCAAACTCCAAAGGAATACAAATTTTGCCCAAGGTAGGATTGAGAAATCAATGTGTGCAATAGTTATCATCTTGAGAAACCATTCTTTCCTGATGGAAAGCACCATTATCCTCCACACCCATCTCACAGAAGTAAGGCTAATTCCAGTTAGCTTCCAGGTAAGGGTATTGCTTAGAATGGCTTGAAGGCAAGTCATGTGGGGACTGGTAACACCAGGGTTTCATCCTAACAAGGAAAACCAGAAGAGAGAGAATAAAAAAAATAAGAAACCTGTTGGATTAGTCCTAAGGCCTACCAAGTCTGTTCTTGCAGTGGTCAACAAGATGTGCATCTAAATCTTACAAGTAGGGCATCAGTGCAACAGTGCTTTGCCATTTATGTTTCTTAACAACTAGTACAGAGACTAGATGCTGGTAGTTAAAGAATACACTGATCGGCCACAACATTAAAGCTACTTGCCTAATACTGTTTAGGTCCTCCTCATGTTGCCATCTGATGCACTGAGACATGGACTCCACAAGACATCTGAAAATGCCATGGCATCTGGCACCAAGACATTAGTGGTAGATCCTTTAAGCCCTGCGAGTTGCAAGGCAGGGCCTCCAGGGATCAGATTTGGTGTTCCAGTGCATCCCATAAATGCTCAATCAGACTGAGATTGGGGGAATTTGGAGGTTGAGGCAACACCTTGAACTTTGTCATGTTCCTCAAACCATTCCTGAGCAATCTTTGCTAGATGGCATTGCAGGTAGCATTTTCCTGCTAAAAGAGGCCACTGCTGGAAGGGAACACCATAATCATGATGGGATGTATATGATATGTAACACGCTCTAGACAGGTGGCATGTGTCACAGTAACACACACAGGAATGGTAAGACCAAGCTTTCCCAGCAGAAAAATTGCTCAGACCATAACACTGCCTCTGTTAATCTGCCTTCCTCCCTCAGTTCATCCTGCTGCCGTCTGTTCCCCAGGCAAACAACATGCACACGCGAGCGAGCGCACACACACACACACACATCCACCTGATCTAAAAGAAAATCTGATTCATCATACTTGGTAACTGCCTTCCTTTGGTCCATGGTCCACTTTTGATGCTTATGTCCCCACTGTAGGAATTTTTGGTGGTGGACAGGGCGTTCTCATCGGCACTCTTACTGGAGTGCTCTATAGGCTGGATAATTCAGGAAAAGTGATTATCTGATACAATCCAGGCAAAGCTTTTGAATCACGTCAGTTTCACTGCAAAACACCTAAGTGGGTTTCTAGCTCTCTCCTGTTTAAATCTGTGGATTTGAAAAAAATACCTAAATGCCTGGATTGTGCCTGAGGGACTTCTTGTAAATTCATCATCATATAAATTCACTTAGCAGTGAATTTACATAACATTTAGATTTAGCCTATTAATCAAATAAATCAGTAGCTTCATCCTGTTTTGTTTTATCCCAAAACAAAGCCAACCAAGAAAAAGTTCATACAGATGATTTCCCATGAGACAAATAGCTAAACCACATCAAATGAGGTGTTAAATGAAGGAAAAAAGAAGTTTGGGAAGAGCTGGGCTGCAATCCCAAAACATGCTTATTAGGAAATGTTAGATTAAACTCAGCACAAGCTTACTTCCAAGTAAGCATGTTCACGACTGGGCTGCCGAGTCACTGATTCACCATGGTGAGTTGCCAACCCACACTCTATATGGTATGCACCACATCAGCCGTAGTATTTTTAAATGAATTCATCCAATGAACGTGACATGAGACTCACAGAGGAGGCAAAATAAAGCACTGCATATTAACACAGGAAGAAATAAATGTGTCCGTTCTTATAAAAAGCAGATGTGATGATTGACCTGAAGAGCAGAACATCGGGGGGGTGACTTAAATGCTACTTCATTTAAAAGGGGGGAAAAGGGAAAAAAAGAAACCCCTTGCATGAAGAAAGATAAACACCAGGCACACAGAAAGCGGATAGTTTTCATATTAAACACATTTGCCAAATACACTTGTACACAATTTTCTTTTTCTTATGGGGGAATAACATTCATCTGAGGGAACCTCTTTCCCCATTTGTCCCTCACTCCTGAGTGACAAAGTTGGACATTCAAGAAACAAATTTACTATCTTAGGTAATATAGATTGTGGGTCCCTTGATGGCAATTTTAGTGTAACCTTTTAATTATTGTTTTAATTATTTAGTGATACTTTCTGTTTCAACTGTTTTAATTCTTTTGATTTTAAGCCGCCCAGAGACCTTTGGGTGTTGGGCGGCATATAAGTTGTAGAAATAAATAAATAAATAAATAAATAAATAAATAAATAAATAAATAAATAAATAAATAGTTTCTGGGAACTGGACTGTTGGGGGGGCAAAGTGTGTTGTGGCTTTTAATTTAAGTTACGTGTATAATGTTTTCATTGATTTGGGGTGTGTTGCACAATTTGGTGCTGTTGTTTATTGTTTTGTCCTTTTGTAAACTTCTCTGAGTGGCCTTGGTAGCCACATGGGTGGTATATAAATCAAACAAAATGAATGGATGGATGGATGGGTCGATGGATTTCACTTGCTCCACCCCAGGAACTTCAGAGGAGTAGTCTTCAGTCTTTATCCTTCTTGTTCCTGACCTCTTACCAGTATACATCCCTTAATAATCTTTGCAGCACCCCCATTGGTTTTCAAATTTGTATGATGACCTCAGTGGGCTTTGGGCTTCAAGGAATCAAGGGTGGGGGTGTAAGTCACCACTGTATGAGGTTACAGAATCTGAGGAGCACATACACCATCAGTGGTTACAGGAAATGTCAAAGAGGCTAATAGTGGCTTCCAGAGCATCTGAAGAAATTCTGCTGACTTTCAGTGACTCAGTGAACCAGGCACTGGTTAACTGCTGACAGACTTATAGAGCACTACTCCAGGCAACTGTTGGTGGCAGGTGGGGGGAGGAATAATCTTCTATATGTAATTCTGTCTTGGTGTTCCATTTTCTGATGAGCACTGCAGGCCATAAAAGGTTTGTTAGAACAAATGCCAGCTCCTTAATAAAGGGTCTGTGAGGATATTAAACCCATCTTCACTGGGTGATCTATTTGTGAGTAGGAACTCTATGCCTTCCATGATTAAGAAATCCCTTTTCCTGTCTAGCATGCAGAAGCTGTGACCTCACCTCACCTCATCTTCTCCTCAGGTGTTACTCTGTTTGCATAAGTGCATCACTGGTTCAGACAAGCATTAGTGCTTCTCTACTGCCAAGGAAGAAGAGTGCCAGCTAGTTTGGTCCTGCAGACAGTGAGCACGCACTGGGATGGGTTTCCCCCAAGCTCACATTCTCCACCAATTTGCTACAGCAACATAAAGGAAAGCCACTACACCTGTGTCAGAGTTCTGGTCCATATTTTTTCTCGCCGTCAGAAACAAAGAGGTCCTGAAAAGTTTGGTGTAGGTCCATTATCTTCTAGTTTTGCCTCTACCCTAAGTTCTGAGGAACTTCAAGGCTTCCCACATTTAGGTTATTTTTGTGATCTTTTAATAGGATTATCCAGCTTTCAATTTTGCTTTTTTTCACATGGATTCCATAGGTACATCTTGCTTTTTTATAAAAATGTGCCTTTTCAAAATTGTACAGGACCTCCCATGTTGTATGAGTGGAAGATCTGTATGCATGTTGGCTGCAGAGGCTAACTCTGTTCTTTGTTAAATCCCAAACACGTTCTCTCAGATATATTGCCCTCTCTTAATCACTAAATGAAGTTTTTTTTTTTTAAATTTATCATTGGCTGGGTAGGTTTGGAAGTATGTCTGCTAAACAAAAGCTAATCAAGGACCAAAGGCATCCTATTAGCCCACTGTAAGCAACCTGTGTCTATATATATATATATAAATTATCCTGATAGAGTGATACACTGGGGAGAACAAGCAAGGAGGGGAGCGAATGAAGCAGGATTGTGAAAATCAAGACCAATGCTAAGTTTTTATTTATCAGAAAGTGTCAGATCAACTTGTTAAAGTAATAATGATGAAAAGGCAAAATAAATAATAACAAAGAGGAGCAAAACATCATAGTATCTTAAAGACTAGCTGCAATATTTTAGTGTGAGCTTTTGTGGACAAGTCCATTTCTTATCTCTTGTCCATGAAAGCACACACTGAAATTCTGCAGTTAGTCTTATAGGTGTGTTTCGTTTGTCGTTTGTCGTTTAGGGGGACCGTTTCAGTTCGTTTCCGTTTTTTGTGATTTTTTTTTCAAAAAAATCATTTTCGTTTTTGTTTGTTTCATTACCATTTTGTTACCATTTATTTCAATTTTTTGTGATTTTTTTAGCTTTTAAAGCAGTTCAATGTATTGCCGTAACAAAAACGAAACGGACGACAAAATTTCTGGTGTTTCTGTTCGTTTCGTTTCATTTTGGAGATAAAATTCGTTTGTCATTTCATTGCATAACAAAACAAAAAAACGAAAATGGAAACAAAAAATTGTTCATTTCGTGCCCATCTCTAGTGCCAAGTTTTTGACTTCATTATTTAGTCTTCTGTCTTTTTAAAAAGTTTTGCTTTGTTTTTGCCTGATAATGCTTGCACAGAGTAACGTGGTTACCTATTCTACAACTTCATTAAATTGTTTGATTGTTTAGGATGCATGGATGAAAATACATAATTTATTTGTTATAAAACATTTCTATCCCGCCTTTCCCCCCAAAAGGACTTAAGGTGAGTTACAGAATCTAAAACAGCCATTAAAAGATAAAAACGATAAGTGTACAACATTAAAAAATAATTAAATAAGTATATTAAAATGGTAACTAAGATCCTTATTAGAATACATTCAAAACAAACAAAAAAGCACACCAATCCATTAAAAAACCCTCTCAATCCACCAGTCATTAAAGAAAAGCCTTCCTGAAGAGAAAGGTGTTTGCCTGGTTAGGGAAGGACAGCCAGTCTAGCTTCTCATGGGAAGGGAGTTCCAGAATCTGAGAGTAGCATCAACAAAATCCCTCTCCCATGTCCCCACCTAGCTCACCTGTGAGGGTGGTGGGACCGAGAGGAAGGTCTCCCCGATGGTCTTAATGCCAGGCAGGCTCATGTGGGGATATGAGGTTGTTTAGATAGCTTGGACCCAAACTGTATAGGGCTTTGTAGGTTAAACCCAGCAGTGGAGCTGCTGTAACAGGGGAGGAGGTTACATGAGACAGAAGTATAATTTTTCCATATCCGTGAAAAATAAACAGTTTATTTATTGCACCATGTTTGGGGAAGGTTTCCTTCCAAGAGTTAGATTGACTTTTATTTCCTTAGAGACTTGTGCACAATGCCTTTCCAACAACTACCATTTGTTCTAATTGGCACAAAACAAGGGAGCCTTTCAAAAAGAATGAACCACTTATCACAGTAAATTTTAGAGGTGAAAATTGGACTCTTATCGGTCCTTCTCATACCCCTTACAGGAAAATGAAAGACTGGAATGTGACTATCACTTTATTTGCTTCAGTGACTTACTCTTCCATCTGTTAGTGTCACATGTCTCGCCTTAGCAACAAATGGCCAGAGGCCTGGTATTCATTCTTCCTTTCACTTCAGGAAAGTTAGATCTAGGAAGATTACACTGCTCATATCACATAGCTGACTTGTCTAAATAACAGGGTGCAGGATGCAAAAAGAAATCCAAAGCAGTGGGCGGGATCGTTACTTTGTATTTGAGCTCCATCTGTCAAATGACCATTAATTTTCTAGCAACAGGAACAGGTAAGGGTAGAGATAACTTAAAAGCCAGGATTAAAAGTTCTGTGGGACTACTGTTAGTGATTTTCCAGAATTAAAGGCTGTCCTGGTCCGAAGGCTCTTAAAGGCTTTCGAAGAGCAATAGGGATCCCTAGGGAGCCTTAGAACCTGGGGGGAGGGGGGCAGGGAATGGGGAATAGGATAGGAAGCTTTCAATTCAAATCAAATTAATTCAAGGTCTCCTTTGCCAGATGATGTGTGATTTATGCCAAATGAATGAATGAACTAACTAACAAGCTAACAAATGAATGAATTAACTAACTAGCTAACGAACTAACGAACTAACTAACTAATGAACTAACTAACCCAGCAATCACTTTTCTAGACTATAACTCCAAGATCCCCAACTAACTTAGTGATTATATGGCCAGCTGGGGTATGTAGGGAATTGTAGTACAAGTCCCCCCCCTCAATTCTTCCCATCTCTGATACATCAGAGGGATACAGAGCTGTTGGTACAAAGTGCAATAAAAGTGAATGTATGGGTTTGTTGGCATGGATTTCCTTGAAGTCATACAAATGAAGAGCAATGGCAATAGAATATTTAAGAAATACGAAGATGAGTCCCAAACATGGGGCACAAAGGTTTGTCTTCACCCAAACAGATAACATTTATGCTGGTTTTCAGAGTTCAGGGCTTCCACTTCATTCATAATGTACCTACTCCTATAAAACTGTGATCTCATAAGCTACATGCTTATAGGTCTAAAATTGCATGAATCCAAGCCAAAATACTCATATGATTGTAAGATCTCATAGGAAGGCGCTGTGTACCACATGAGACAATTGGTCCACCTGTCTCAGTATTGTCTACATCAGTGCTGTTCAAACTTCAACCCTCCAGATGTTTTGGACCACAACTCCCACAGTCCTTTGTCATTGGTAGTACAGGTTTGGAATTCTTGGAGTTGTGGTCCAAAACATTTGGAGGGCCAAAGTTTGGACACCCCTGGTCTACATGGACTGGAACCAGATTTACTGTATTCCAGAGAGGGCTATTCTCTTCTTCCTGGAGATGCCAGAGATTTAACCTGGGATCCTTGGCATGTGAAATGTATGATCTACCACTCAGGGACAAGTGGTAGATCATCCAAAAAAGTGCTACCCTCTCAGCCCCCTGCTGTGGGATTTAAAGGCTCCAACCTGGAGCCTTTTAAAAATGTCCTGCCGCAAGAGTGAGAGAGTGGTATTTTTCCATTTTGGTAAATGGTATGTTTCCGTTTTGTGCCCATCCCTAGTTGTGCACAATCTGCCAAGGACAGAGCAACAACAATAAAGCAACTTGCAATGTTGCTGTAAAGATGTTTAAATGATCCTTGACTTAAACATTTTGCAACAGAACACTAAGGAAAAACTTGCAGTTTGGGAGCTAAATTTGGCCAGTTTGTCCTCCTCACCCAGCCCATGAAAGTACCCCATCTCATTCAAGTCCCTCCATTATGCCATTACTACCTGGAAGAAAATGGAAAATGCAAGATAATATCTCCTAACTGAATCATCCCCTCAAGGAATGCTTCCTGTAGCAACAATGATCATTCCCAGGTGAACGTTTCTGGTAATGGCAGTTCAATAATACTTTTCCAAGGTTGAGAACTTACTATATCAGAAAGTCAGTAATAGAGATGGGCACAAAATGGAAAGATAGCATTTTGTTTCATTGCTCATTGTGTTTCATTTCATTTCATAATTAATGAATTTTAATAGAATTTTTGTAAGGAACCAAACAAACAAACAAAACAAAACAAACACACAAACAGAAGCTGCCACCACCCAGCTGGGTGTTTTTTTAACAGGTTGGGCTGTGGGGTGTGAGGGTGGCAACGGAAGAGCGAAGCAAGCAGCACCAAATTTAAAAGTCTGCTTCTCTCTTGTTCTGGCTACCACCACCCATCTGGTTTTGACAGCTTGAGTTGTCAAAACCAGGTTGGTGGTGGTGGTCAGAACAAGAGAGTGGAGCAGGGAAATTCATGAATTGTTTCATTTGCACGGTAAAAATGGTGTTTCGTTTTGTTTCGTAACATAATGCTGTCTCCATTTTGTTACATTATGAAATTTTTCATAACCACACAACACGACGAAACAGTGTGTCATTTTTCATTTGTGTCCCTCTCTAAGTAATACTGAAATATAACTTTTGACAGCCATTTGAGGATCCATTAAAACATATGTTGCTTATTAAAATTAGCCAGTCGTTAAATCCTTAGTTATAGTAGTGGAAAATGAACATTTTGGGGGTCTCCCTGTTCTGTTTTCAAAAATAAAAGCATCGTTGAAGCAATTGCTTTAAGTCATTGCCCTAAAAAAGGTAGCAGGAAAAATAGCTATCTGCTTCGAAGTATCCTCCTATGGTATAATATGATCTTCCTGTTTCTATCAAATTCTCTATTCTTCCACTGTTTGTGCAACATAAGTAAGTGCCCAAATGAACTGTCATTGGTAGAACTGAAAGCTGATACTTTATTAAACCGAGACTTCCTAATACCTACCCAGAAAGAAAAACCATTGGAATTGAACAAAAGATAATGCGCATAGTGTTTCACAAACAATAAGCAGCTTACATAATCTTATTATAAACTGCAGTGTGCATTTCACAGTCTATCCGGCATATCGTCAACATCCTCTGCTATGCATTTGAATGCACTGTATTTCCAGCAACAAAAATTCGACTCTATGTGGCATTGGGTCAAGCCAAGGTCATGGGACATGTTTCTATATTTAAGACACATCTTTCACGCCGTTTTTCCCTTTTGGAGAGGCAGCAAGGATCCTTTATTTTCTTTTCTTTGAATGATCCTTTGTGACTCTTTTAAAGAACTGGCCAATCGAGTCTGCATTATGTCATTACAAAGAATCCAAGAAGTTCAGATTTCTAAGAGGAAGAAATGCTTCCATGTTTTACAGTACATCAAGACCTGGCCTTAATAAGTGTTACGATGAGAAGTATGGTACTTCCTTGTTCTGCTTGCCAGTCCTCTTCCTGACACATATTCACACCTCTTCCTTTTAAGTATTAGTAAATATGTCCATGTTCCAAGGGATGAGGTTTCCTTTTCAGAAGCAGGACCACATTTTAAGGCAACTAATTTTTGCATTAATCTTGCAATATTACTTGCTGGTTGTTTTTGAGCATCCTGAATAACCTAAGACAACACTGGCTTTCCTGCATATTTCAGCTACAGTAGTTGCTCTGGAAGTTTTGCTGCAGAAATAATGACATTGTTAAAGAGCTTAATAACTACAGTAAACAATTAGGCTCCACATTATAGATTTGTACCTTATAGCTTGTATGCATTTTAACCTACAAAGCCCTAAATGGCCTGGGTCCAAAGTACCTCAAAGACCATATCTCTCATACTGAGAGCCAGTTCAGGTGCTGAGGTCTTCAGGAAAGGTTTTTCTGCCTTGTCTCCCCCACTTTCACAGATACATCTGACAAGTTCTCTACTTGTCTCCAGTGTTGTATATTGTCCTTCTATGATGTAAGCCACCTTGGGTCCTTCCCAAGGAGAAAGGTGAGGTAAAATATTTTAAATAAATGAGTCCCCCCCCCCCCATTATGTTGCAAACAACTGTGTCAGAGAGGTGATATGCCCCTCCAAGATTCAATTAAGGGAAAATATGCCCCTCCCTAATCCTCACATGTTAAAATAAAAACATGCCTTGGTAAACATCTGACACTCTTATTTCCAACATACTGAGAAAAAACTTCCTGAGCTGAAATTTCAGTGGCAGTGGGAAATGTAGTAGGGTCACCAGAACATGACCATTTGTACTAGGGTGTTGCGGGAATTGTCACAGACAAAAGCAACTTTTCACCTCGAGGTTTGTTAAAGATAAGAAAGAGGGTTTTTATATACAGAGAACTGAATTGGATAAACTACTCTTGGGAACAGAGGGAAAGTTGATTCAGAAAATTTATAAATACATGTTAGAGTTGAAAATGCAGGATGAAATTGTGAAAGATTGTAAGATACTATGGGCACAAAATCTAGGACATAATATTGAATTAGCACAATGGATCCAGTTATGGGAGTGTAATGCAAAATTTACTAAGGCAATAAATTTAAAAGAAAAATATATATAAGATGTTTTATAGATGGTACATGACACCACAAAAATAGCAAAAATATATGGAAATACCTCAGATAAATGTTGGAAATGTAACAACAAAGAAGGGTCTTTTTATCATATGTGGCGGACTTGTGATGTAGGAAAGAGATATTGGAAAATGGTATATGAGATCTTACAAAAATGCTGTGCTATACAGTTCCATTTAAACCGGAAATATTTCTATTGAATATCATGACAGAAATTAAGGATGTTAAGATAAAGCATTTTTTACTGTATACTGTCACAATAGCAAGAATTTTATACGCCAAATATTGGAAAGTTGTAGAAACACCAACCAGACAAGAACTTTTGGGAAAAAAATCGAAGCAGTTGAAATGGACATAACATCAGAACTGACAAAGGACACAGAGTTACAGAAGGCAAGAGACTGCTGGAAATCACTATATACCTTTTATGAAAAAGAACTAAATAGCTAAAAAAAGAGACTTCAACACTATTGGGAAATTAAAATATAGTCTGTGTATTAATATATAGAAAAATATTGGAAATATACCACTTGAACTTTCCTGCTTTTATCCTTAGAATTCCCACCCCACCCATCCCCCATCCTATGTAGGGACCCTGATGATATGAAATAAATAAATTAATTAAAAAAAGCAACTTTTCTAAGCACTGAGCTTTGCAGCGGCGGGGCATGGGGGTGTCCCCCAATATAGAGCTAAACAGTTGCATACATACAGCAGCAAACATGAATACTGTATCATTGTGCTCCCACAGAACAGTAAGCTACACTTGTTCAAATATATAGTGTGCCTGCAGAAAGCATGCTAAACCAAGTACAGTATGTACCATATATTTAATATACCATAAAGTTTTGCTCTGAGCAGAAGGTTGCCCTGTCATGAGACAGGGAGAGAGGGAAATGATTTTGAAATCTCTTCTCAGCTCTGGTCAAAATATTAGGGAAGAATTCTAGGAAAGTGCTTCCTGACCTTGGGTTCCCAGATGTTCATGGACTAATTTCTGGGAGTTTTAGTTCAAGGATATTTTGGGATCCAAAGTTGCGAACCAGCATTGTGGAAGAACCAGAAGCAGAAACTGCCTGAACCCTTATAAGTTATTCAATGGACATGAAATATCCAAGCTATTTTGCCACTCTAGAATTTCTCCTGATAGCTATAATATATAAGACCCTGTGTGTGTGTGTGTGTGTGTGTGTGTGTGTGTGTGTGTGTGTGTGTGTGTGTGTGTGTGTGTGTGTGTGTGTGTGTGGTTTTAAAACCATCCTCCTGACTGAACCAGGAGCCTATCATGGGGTCATATGTTGGAACTGCACAGACAATGCTAATATTTGGGGGGGGGGGAGGAATCCACTTTGCATATCCATTGGCCGCCATTGTTAAAAATTGAGTCCTTCCCTAAGTACAAACAGTTGTCTCCACCCTGAAGAAAGACATATTGAAAGGCCTACAAGAAGAAAAAGAATGTACTTTCTACTGGTTTTACTAGCAAGGTTCACAACGCCACGCCCCACGTGCTACTTACCAGGAGACAGAATTCCAGAGCTGCGGCTTGGATGAACCTGTTTGAATATTAGGCCCTGGGCATCGTTAATTATCTGACATAAACAGGATCTCTTTGATGCCTTGTACAAGAGATGTTTCCAGTGGTTAGGACTAGACTGTGGTTTGGCCCCAACTCCATATAGCTTGTGGCACCAGAAGATCAGGACAGCACCCCAAAGGTCACAAGACGTTGAGTGCAGAGTCAAAATCTTTTTTAAAAAAAAAATCCACTCACAATACCTGCTTGGCAAACGTCTCCCTGTATAGCAAGTTTGTTGTGAAAGGATACACCTCGGTGACTTTTTGAGATCTTCTTCCCAGGAAGAAGTCTTTCAAAACACCCCGTCTTGGGGGGGAAACGTCCCAAGAGTGAAGGGAGGATTCGTCGAAAGCAAGACTCTAAAGCAGCCTGCACACAATTGCAAACTAATTAAAAAGGGCTCCGTGACTACGCAACAAGGTGCTTTCTGCAATATTTCCCAAGCTCTAATTATAACAAAGAGCAACAGCTGACTCGGTAAGGTTGCTCCTTGAAGGTGCACTTGTGGTGATAAGGTATGTGAAGGCAGATAATTATGGTAACAGCTCTAGCACATCACAGTGGGTGGATTACTTGAGCAGAATGTTAATGAAATACGGAGCCTTGCCTCTCTCGGTGACTAACCCAAGCACAGATGAGAACTATTCCTCTCTGATGGCTTCCCTACTTATAGCAGATGGTGGCTGTAAGCCATGCCTCAGAGTTGTCTCTGCGAGCACAACATCTTGGTCAGCTTGATGGAGCCTTGTTTTTTTTTTTTTTTCATACATTTTTCCATTGACAATGTTGTCTCTTGAGAAGGAATTTAAGGTAAAACTTACCAGGGATGGGTGGGGAAGATTTATATTGGAAATGGCCTTGGTCACGTACTATGTCATGAAATTTGCTGAACTAAGAATGGGTTTTACACTTCAAAGCCAGATGTTTGTTCATGAGAACTCTAGATTTTAGCAGTGTTCAAACATACTACAGCAGTGGTTCCAGTGTGAGGTAAGGATTCCCATGTTCCACTCAGCCATGGAGCTTTGAATGACATTGGGTCAGTCAATATTGGTTAGCATAAGTGTAACCAAACTGTCTTCCAAAAGCTGGATGGCAACTCCCACACCTATCCTGTGTAAGCAATGGTCATGGATGATTGGAAATGCAATGCAAAACACATATCAAGGGGACCTTGATATGATTCATATCATGCATTGCCTACTTGAATATTAGGCCCTGGGCAATTCAGTCAAGCCAATTGTTAAGGGGAATGCTCATTCCCCATGATTAGTTTGATTCCATCCCCACAACGCGATTTCCTTAGGCACATATCTTGGTGATCAAACCTACAAATGAAGCCCATTTTTACCTTCCAGTGACCAATCACAAAACAAATCATATTAAATGCAAGATACCTAGATGAGGAAAACAATTGCAATGAGAAAGAAGCATCTGTCACTTGTGCGAGCATCTCTGCAAAAAAGGTGTGAGAAAATTAAATGTTCTTTAAAGCATTATAAATGGGATTTCCTAGGCTCCTGAAAGTTGCTGGATTTGAGCATAAAGATACTGTCAGATTTCATTTGGTTTACACTGAGAAGCACAACTGGACCAATCTGTTACGCCGATTTTATCTAATCAGCATGAATAGTTATCTTTCAGAGTTCACAGTTCTCTGATTGTTTTCATATAAAAGATATGTCTTTTAGAATAAAATATACAGTAGTACCTCTGAAAATAAATGCCTCGTAAGACAAAAAACTTACAGGAAGAAAAAAATTTCTAGGAATAGGCATGCTTTGCATGACAAACAAATTCCCTATGAGATGCTTCGCAAGACGAAAAACCATTCCGCATGTACCCGGGGGGACGGAACACTTATTGTTTTCTTTATTTTACGCTCTGGAATGGATTAATCTGTTCTCAATGCATTCCTATGGGAACTCGCTTTTCATAAGACAAAATTTTCATAAAATGAAGCGACCCATAGCCTTCAGAACAGATTAATCCATTTTCAGTGCATATCTATGGGAAACCATGTTTCACAAGACAAAATTTTCTTAAAACAAATTGACCTGTAGAACGAATGTGAAATGGTGGAACAACCCGGAGACAGACCAGAGGGTGTGTCGTCTGTACCTCCCAAGAGCAATCGCGAAGAAGACAAGGAATTAGAGAGACACATTAAAAGACTTCATGTCATTGAGTTAGTGGATGACATAAAGGAAGATTGGGAAGCAGAGATAAGTGAGGGAGCAAAGGATGCCTATTGGGTGGTAGAGGAAAATTCCAACCAATGGGGTGAACGCGCGCGAGGGGAGAAAAAGCAGTGTGATGTGAGGGGAGGAAAGAATGACAGTTGGGACCAACGGTCAAGGGAGACAGGGACCAAAACTGACAAGGGTCTGGATTGTGGGTGTGTCGGATGGACAAAGGTCCATAAAGGTGACAAATGGGTGTGGGCTGTCCATGTAAGACCCATACAGTGGCCGGGAAACTCTAGGAGGTTTCAAGAATGGAAAAGCACGAGACCTGCCATTCCTGTGGCGCAGTTGGCAAAGCACCCACAATGTTGGGGGCGAGGATCGGCTATTCCCCCTCATCCGTAAGAGACCCAAACTTATGTTTAACGTCTGTTGATGTTGTTCTTGAAGACCCTCATGTTGAGGGAAACGTTAGTCCTGTTATGCCTGAATTGACTCCTGAAGTTACTGAATATGCCCATAGAAGCTTTGATTTAAAACACAATAAAAATCCTTTCGATATTTTATTAAAAACTGACTCGTCTCCGGTTTGTGACTCGGATCCGCCGAGGGAGAGATTCGAACCCTCACAACGAATTAAATTTGTTTTACAATTGTTTTTAAATTTGTTATACCGAATTTGTTGTACCACTGTATAAATATAAAATATATGTCTTTTAGAATAAAGCGATTTTAAGATATGCAGGTTGAGACAAAATAGATTTCAACTTTTAAAGAATATTTTGGGAGCATCTGGAAGTTGAGTCGTCATGGCAACTGGACTTCTTTTCTTCTGAGATCAAAATGTTTCGCTGCTCATTCAAACAGCTTCGTCAATCTAAGGAGTTAGTGGCAAGACCTCCAATGTATAGTTCAACTTGATTTCACCTCCCCCTGCTCTGAATAGGCTCATTAGATGGACAATGGACTGAATAGTGAAACAAGTAGCAAAACGTTTCGATCTCACAAGAAAAGACGTCCAGTGGCATGATTCACCTTCCAGACAACCTCACCTGGATGACTACGAATCTTCACAGACATTTTGGGAGCAATGTTTTAAAAACGCAATTGAAGATTAGTGCAGAAGTAGGAGAAAAGGGACTCAATCACTGAATCGTATGCGATGTGAGTGGACACTTGCGTCCACAACAGGAACTCTTCTTGTTTTCCTCCCCACCACAGACCCCTTGAACCTGAGAGGGTGACTACACTGGCCATTTGGCCCACATTTTACATCAGACGGGGCACAAATGTATTCATATTGAAACCTGACAACTACATAACATGAAGCTCAGTGTGAGGAAGCCTGTTGTGGAATTGTCTCTTTTGAGTGGAGGGTTGTTGTTGTTGTTGTTGTTGTTGTTGTTGTTGTTGTTGTTGTTGAGCTGGCAGGAGTGGTCTAATTTAGCTCCTGTGGGGCTGACATCACTTTTATCTGCTTTCTACACAGTGTAGTTGCTTCGGGCACTTACTGAGGTGTCAGCACCCCTCAACTGTGTGGCTCTTGTTTATTAACAACAACAACCTCACAGCTTTCAAGTCCACATTGGAACAGAGCATCTCTAGGATACTTTGGAAAATGAACTTTAAAAATATAGAGGTGAAACCAGATATTCCTTGGTCTTATTCAGGCAATTAGACATGAATTGGCATACCACAATAAAAGGTGGGAGGGGGAGAGGTGCAGGATGCATGACCAACATGAAGGTCTGAAAGAAATACAGTCCAGATGTTCAACTCAATAAGCTGACCATGCTCACTTGCTTAGGGGCCTTATCATTGGTGGCCGACTCAGCCAAATTCACACTGGGGATATTACTTTGGACGGCTGCATTGCTCATGTAAAGGCATCAATGGCTTCCTGTTAAGAAGGGTTTCCCAGGGCAAGGGGTATGTTCTGCACCTCTGTCCCCACCATTCTGTTAACATTGTATACAGTCTCAAGTGTAAGGCCAAATAGAGCTCATCATGAATCCAACAATGGGGACTTTAAGTCACGGGATTTACTGTAAAGTTGGATTAGTATCTTGTCTTGGATTTGTTTTTTTTCTTTTTTTTTTTCTTCCAATGACTCATACTCAACTCATGACTCAGAATGCACCCACCCCTCCCTTTTTAGGAGGAAAAATGTTGTTTTTGGGGCTTGGCACTTGGTACTAAAGACTTGGACTCCAACATCCCTGCATTAATCCATTCAGGTACCACTAGGGCATAAGTGAGCACAGACGACCCTGTCAGCAAATCCCCTACCTGGCTTTTCATACATACTCCTTCATTTGCAGGACGAAGGCAGCTTTTCCTCAAGAGTACAATATCCTACTTAAAAATATGGACATTTTAAGCCAGCCCTGCATTGTTTCTCTCTGCTTCTCTGGCTTAAAGGTCACATATGTAGGGCTGGTTGAAATGTTACTTATGTGGTAATATTAATGACATAAACAAATTCCAATACATTGCATCACAATCTGTAGGAGGTGACTCACTTCTATATAAACTATAAGGATAGGAATAGAAGAGTCTCTAAGGTCAATAAAACTGGAGTAGAATTCTTTCTCTTGTGGCCTTTTCTAAACTTAGGTTCTTGATCTTGCTGTCTCCATTTCTTTGCTGGATTATCATCTTATGTTCAAATAACAATATCCTCCCTAGATTAAAATACAATTAATTTAAAGGGAACAGGAATAGGCATGAGTTTCAGTAAGGTACCAAGAGGGTATAAAACCTTGATGAGTATGCCACACTGGAGATTGTTATTCAATAGACCACTCATATATAGTTTATACTCCTGCATTGTGCTTAGCAGCTGAGATCTTACAAAGAAGATAATGACAAGAAGAAGGAAGAATCAATCATCTGTTACAGATGGATAACCTAAAACTAGAGGCAAAAAGTTCCACCAAGATAGAATCACTGTTAAGCACAGTGCAAATATTTAGTGAAGATGTTCAAATGAAATTTAGAATTGACAAATGTGCACCCCTGTCTATACAATGTGACATCAAAAATTAGGTGAAACAGAATTACAAAATGGTGATGTTATAAAATTACTACCAAGTGATGAAAATTATAAATACCTTAGAATACTAGAAGTAGATAACAACATGCATACAAAATTGTAAGAACTGATAGAAACAGAATGCATCAAAAGCCTGTGGAAAATCTTAAAATCAAAAATATAATCAATGCCATAAATATAAGGGCACTCTCAGTAATTAGATACTCAGCTCGATTAACAGATTGGACCCAAAATTAATTAGAAGAACTGGATCAAAAAACAAGGAAACCAATGAACATGTACCATACACGGCATGGACAGATTATATTTACCACAAAATACTTGTGTGTGTGTGTGGATTATTGCAAATACAACAGGTAATAGAGCAGGGAAAAAGAAGTCTAAATGATTATATTAATACAAGTACAGAAAAACTGCTTTAAAACAGAGAATATTTTGAAAACAACAGAGACAATGGCTCAATATAAGGAACAAAAAACCACAGTTGGAATAAAAACCACTATGTGGACAACAACATGCCAATAATTCAACATGGTCATGGCTAAAATTGCATACCATCAAGAAACAGAAGACATGATTTACTTTTTTTTATTTTTTTGCCCAAGAACAAGCAATCCAAACCAATGTGATGAAAGCGAAGATTCAAGGAATTAGTGGCACAGCAAATTTTGACTCTGCCAAGAAAAAAAAAAGAAATTGTGTCACACCTCATCTGTGAATGCCCAAAGATTGCACAACAGATCACAAAATTAGACATGATACAGTGGCAAAACTAGTGCACCGGTCATGATGCAAAAATATATCTTACCAGCATCCAAAACCCCATGAGAAGGTGTTAGAAAATAACAAAGATCTTGTGGAATTTCTGGATCGAAACTGATAAACACCTTGAACATAACACACCAGAATTAGTAGTAATAGAATGGGGGGAAAGTCTGAATCATTGTCACTGCAATTCCAGTGGATGTCAGAGTTGAAAATAAAGAATTGGAACAAGTAATGAAGTATAGAGATCTGGCAATTGAAACATCTCACTTGTGGATGAAACACATTACAGCGTTTCCTATTAGTAATTGGGGCTGTAAGAACAATAATCACACAGTATATAAGCAGTTGAACATCTGAAAAATAATACCATCAGGGCTACCAAAAAAGCATTATTAGGAACAGCAGAAGGTTAAAACTTATGTCTGTTATATAATGCCAGTTAGTGTTTTCATCATCATCATCATCATCATCATCACCATCACCATCATCACCATCATCATCATCATCATCACCATCCAATAAAACCTCGGTGTAAGAGTAATTTGGTTTAAGAGTGTTTTACAAATCAAGCAAACATTTCTCATAAATTTTGCTTTGATCAACAAGCAATGTTTTGATATACAAGCACTGGAGCAAGTCACATGATCACAATTCACAAGTGAGCCAATGATGGCTCTATCTCCCTCCCCCTGCTGGATTGTGAGTGATTGTCTGAAACGTTCCATCTCAGGCAGCCGCCAAAGCAGAGGGAGGAGAGAGAAACAGAGGTCTCCCTTGCACCATCCAGGAGTGTTTTAAAAGGGGAGTGCAGATTAGGGTTTTATTTTTATTTTTGTTTAATTTGTTTTCAACATCCTTTCTTATTATTTCAAACCATTTTCAATCATGTGGCAGCTAGTTAAGTGTGCATAGGGCTATAAACTTTACTTTATTATTGTCACATTAAAAACACAGAGTAAAATTGAGTTGTTAGACCCAAGCAGAGCAGATTCCGAAGTGAGGTACCTAAGCCATGGTATGGATGTGGACTTCTAGCCAACTTCTTTGATGAGTTTTGTCATTTTGCATGTATAGTATGTGGTCAATGCCCCCCCCCCCGAAAGAATCATCTGAGTTTCTATTATTTCTTATGGGGGATTTGCTTTGATCTAAGAGTATTTTGGTTTACAAGCATGTTTCTGGAACTAATTATGATCACAAACCAAAGTTTTACTGTAATAATAATAATAATAATAATAATAATAATAATAATAATAATAATAATAATAATAATAATAATAATAATAATAATAATAATAATGAAGATAAAAGAAGAAGAAGAAGAAGAAGAAGAAGAAGAAGAAGAAGAAGAGGAGGAGGAGGAGGAGGAGGAGGAGGAGGAGGAGGAGGAGGAGGAGGAGGAGGAGGAGGAGGAGGAGGAGGAACTGCAGAGCTGTAAGGGACCCTGAGGATTGTAGAGTCCATCCCCTGTCAAAGAGGCACATGAGGAAGTGAACTCCCAACCTCTGGTTCTACAGACCAATATTCAAATCACTGAGCTATCCAGCAGCTCGGGAAAATACATATATAGTATATTTCAATGCCTTCCAGCTGGCATTTAACAAGTCCCCACTGGGACTCCTGGTTGTGTGCCAAGCCAGTGGGTGCAAGCTCCACTCACTAAATGGCAGTAGGAGCTGTCTGAATGCTACACCATTTGCCTTTTCGTTCATAAAAAAGCCACAGGTTTTTAAACTAGTCTCATATTTGGACAGTAGAAGGAGTGTCATACACACTCTCACAAAACAATGACTAAATTGAGTTTATCTCGCCCAATAACATGCAAAGGAATAATAATAATAATAATAATAATAATAATAATAATAATAATAATAATAATAATAATAATAATAATAATAATAATAATAATAATAATAATAATAAAGGGGTGGAATTCATAATAATAGCTGACAACTATTTCTACTTTTCTTTGGCATACTAAAGTGAACGTAATGATTCTTTTAATTCATTGAATTTACTACATGTAAAATCATTTAATTTTTAATGTCCTACTTCTGTTAACATCTTATGATTTGTGGCAATAATAAAAAATAAAAAATGAAACACCATTTTGATGATCACACATCTGCTGTAGCCTATTCAAGACTAGCTGAAGGGAAGAGTTTAATATTTCTTCAAAATGAGATTCAGGGTTGTACTTTGATGGACATTTAAGGAAAATGAACTCTACAATCGAGATGCAGCCTATTGGGACACCTTTCTACATGATTTTAGTAATCAAATTTAGTCCAGAGCTGCTGCAGTTAAGGGGGCAGTCTCCATCCATATTGCAGCCATGGTAGTACAAAGCAGAAAAGGCAGTCTCTGAAATACACAAGAACAACCCATTAGAGTAGTGGTTCCCAACTTTGGGTCCCCAGATTATTCTTGGATTACAACTCCCAGAAGCCTTCACCACCAGCTGGGTGGGGAAGGATTTCTGAGAGTTTTCACCTGAGAACATTTGGAGACCCCATGTTGGGAACCCCTGCATTAGAGGCTTTTTATAGCAGCAGTGGAGAAACAGCAGTCTTCCAGGTAAAAATTGGACTTAAGGTCCAATCAGCATTCCTTGGCAGAAAATATGGTGAAGTCCAGCAACATCTGGATGACCACATGTTGAAAAAGCCCTGACTAATGACTAGCAGTTGCTTAGCTGTGAAGAAAAATCTGCAGCCCAGCAAATGGCTAGCTAGTACTAGTCAGTGGGTGAAATTCAGCATGAACACCCTGAGTGCTTGGAGTTCTTTTTTTGGATTAAAAGTTCTAGAACCCCCCTGGCCACCATGGCTACTTGCCAAGGGAAATTCTGACAGTCAGAGTCCACAAAATTAACCCTTCAAAACTCTGTCTCTCTTCCTCCCTCACATCTACCCCATCCTCTTAAGATAGCCACTAGAGATGGGCACAAAACGAGCAATTTTTCGTTTTAGTTTTCATTTTTTCATTTCGTTATGTAACGAAACAAAAAATGAATTTTGTCTCCAAAATGAAATGAAACAAACCAAAACAACAGAAATTTTGTCGTGCGTTTCGTTTTCGTTGCGGCAAATACATTGAACTGTAATGAATGCTAACGAAACAGCAATTTTTCATTTTTGTTTTTTTGTTTTTTCGTTTCGTTACGTAACGAAATGAAAAATGAATTTTGTCTCCAAAATGAAATGAAACGAACCAAAACAACAGAAATTTTGTCGTGCATTTCATTTTCGTTGCGGCAAATACATTGAACTGTAATGAATGCTAACGAAACAGCAATTTTTCATTTTCGTTTTTGTTTTTTCGTTTCGTTACATAACAAAATGAAAACGATTTGTTTTGCAAAAAATTCACGAAAAACGAAAACGAACCGAAACGGACCCCCTAAACGACAAACGACAAACGACAAACGAAACACCATTTTTTTGAGTCGTGCCCATCTCTAATAGCCACTCAAAATGATATACAAATGGCAGAAGCTACTGCTTATAGGATTCTAGAGGATTTTCCTAGGAACCGAATCTTTCTGATCTGGGATTCTTATTCTATTATTATGATTTATTCTTCTACTGTAAAACTCGGATTGCCCTGTTTCTGAGATGTCTTTTTTAAACAGTTTTCCTGCCATTTTCTGGGGCACCTTGTTATTTCCTGATCTAATGCAGCTGCCTCCCTTTTCACTAGATGGCACTCTAAAGTAGCATTAAGGACTGTCCACTCAGTGAAAAGCCAATGGTGATTGCTATATCACTTGGAGAGAGGAGACTATTTCTTGACCTCATTCTGCTGCTTTCTGCACAGCACATGAGTAGCCACCACGCAGTTCAGCTAAACATTTCTAGGAAAACTGGCAATAGGTCTGCAGCATGCAAGGTTGTTATGATTTTAGCTACAACTACACATGCTTTCACAAACGGAATTTAGTTCATTAGACCCATTGGACCTGGTATTAATCACCTAAGTTCGTTGTTGTTGTTGTTCAGTTGTTAAGTCATGTCGGACTCTCCACGACTCCATGGGCCAGAGAACGCCAGGCCCTCCTGTCTTCCACTGCCTCCCGGAGATTGGTCAAGTCCATGTTGGTTGCATTGATGATGCTGTCCAATCATCTCATTCTCTGCCATCCTTTTGCCTTTCATCTTTCCCAACATCAGGGACTTTTCCAAGGAGTCCTCTCTCCTCATGAGGTGGCCAAAGTATTGGAGCCTCAGTTTCAAAAGCTGCCCTTCCAGTGAACATCCAGGGTTGATTTCTTTCAGGAGGGATAGGTTTGATCTCCTTGCAGTCCAGGGGACTCTCAAGAGTCTCCTCCAGCACCATGGTATCTCTGCCAATAAAACTCCATGGACAGTAACAGAAGGCTAAAAGATATGATGCTAGAAGATGAGTCCCACCTAACATTAGTAAAATACAAATGCAAGAGTAGGCGAGGCCTTCATAGACCATTAAAATCATCATACAGAATGCGAGCGTTTGTGGATCAAACACCATTTCATTGGGCTTGCCTCAATGTGAAGAACTTAAAAGTCCAAAACTGCATAGCAATTTCATGGACTGGTGGTGACTTCTTTGTTAGACAACTGTAATGTGGTGTACATGGGGCTGTCCTTGAAGACAGCACAGAGAATGTAGCCTATGTGACATGGCAGCAGGTGGATAGAAGGCAGGAACACCTTAAAAAAACCATGTGATATTGACGATAAAGGATTGTTTATTCTGGCCGAGAATGTGCATCTATTATGAATTCAATGCACTGATACTTAACATTTAAAGCCAAGACTGCCTGGAAGCGTGATACCTGAAGGAGTACAGTATGTATCTCTGCATGTACCTGCCTATGCACTGAGATTTGCCAGAGAGATGCCCTCCTCAGCCTTTCACAAGTGGTAGCAATATATGATGTAGTGGCACATGTGACACCACAATGACATCTCATTCTAGAATGCTCTGCCTTTGAGGTCTGATAGGTGTCAACATTGACTTGGCACCAAGGTGGGTTGTCAGGTAAGTCTTTTAGGGTTAAAAATCTGATCTTGAATATATTGCGGAGGGCAGATTATGGATTGGAGTCCACCCTTTACCTCAAAATTTTAGAGAGTACATTTCCTACCCTAGCTATGAGCTCTCTGTGCTATGTAGAACGTGCAAGTGGCTGTACCTGCAAGAAACACTCACACAATCACCCAATACATCACTTTAGTAAATTAATACTTGCTTTAAACATGTGTGCATACAAACAGGCAAGTTTCTCTTCTTTAGTGCCCCACATTAAGCTCACTCTGTACTCAGAGCCAAGACTTGGATAGGGGAATCAAAAAGCCAGCCCTGTGCTTCTGAATCAATGCCTGAAAGGTTTGCCTGCAAAGACAAAGGAGGGTGGGGCAATCCAGTGACCGTACACTTGCTTCTCACAGCCGTCTCTCAGGTTGCCAGTGTTTTACTGGCTCCTTTCCCGGATTTTGAACAGTTGTCTGCTTCCTCCATGCCCTCCACCGCCAGGTAGAGTGAGCTCCACCTGTTGCCTTTCTGGATGTCACTCCACCTTTAAAAAGCATTGAAGCAGGGCCAGTAAAAACAAACGAGAAACCCTACACCTCCTCTGCCATACACGTGGTGCCCATGTTGTCAGGGCTTTTGCTATTCAGTTTTTTTTTAAATACTCCTGCTGTTACTACTGACAATGCAGTCATTCCATCTTGCCTGACAACCTTTGTGGGCAATTTTTAGATGGTGTGTGCTCAATGGTGTTAAGATTATTTATGCTGAACAGTGGTGCCTTTCCCCCATGTTGGCAGTGCCCTGTTAGAAAATCAGGCACTGCCAAAATGGAGAGTTCAATATATCTGTCACACATCTGTTCCATCATGTTTGTAACATCTCTGGTGAAAAGTTTTCCTTACCTAATGTGACATCAAATGCTATTCTTTATTTATTTATTTATTTATTTCCCACTTTTCTCCCCGAAAGGACCCAAGGCAGCTTCTTATTAAAGTCAGGTTATGATCCGGCTGCTCATCTATGGCTGAACAAGCCGATGGAAAATTTGCATACATGAATATCCCACAGACTGTTTCAGCATCAAGCTATACATTACAGATAATCCATCATTAGAGATGAAATCACACCAGTGTTCAAGTGCTGCAATTTAAGCTGCCTTTTGTGACTGAAAAATTGGAATTACAAAGAAAGAATCAGCTCCAGTGCTGGGGATCAACCACAAAGCAAAGGAAGTTAATTTGAAAACGTTGGGAGGTAAGGGAAACTCTACTGTGATCATCACACATAATCAGCCCTGAACAAATACCTACTTCTAATGACAGATGAACTGGAATCTACAATTTAGCCATCACTAGAGATGGGCACGAAACGCCAAAATGGCATTTCTTGCTCGTTATTCAGGCCCTGGGGCCCGCTTCGGCTCATTACTGTTTTTCGGGCCCCAAGGGCCCGTTCTGTTTTTCGGGCGTCGTTTTTTGGGGCCCGGGCCAGGCGCCGCCGGATTTGGCAGCAAGCCTCCTCGAAGAGCCGTCCCACAGCCGCGGGGAGCCCTCCCGGAGCTGGGCGCCACCGGAGCTGGTGGCAAGCCTGCCGGAAGAATGATCCCGCAGCCAAGGGAGCGCTCTCATGCCCGGAAGGGCTGGGGGGGGATTTAAAAAGCCGCTCGTCCCCCACCCCATCAGGTGGGAGGAGAGAGCGGGCTTTTTAAATCTTCTCCCCTCCTGAAGCTAGCACTGAGCAGCTACTGTGTGCTGGCTCTGGGAGGGGGAAAGTGGGGAGACGGGGGTAGTCACAGGGATCTTCCCCATGTGAGTCATGGCAGCGCCGGGCGCTGTCATGACCCGAGCGGGGAAGATCCCTTTCAGACCCCCCTTCTCCCCTCTGTGTGCACGCAGAGGGGAGAAGGGGGGAGTCAGCTTTCCCATGAGACTCAGGCTATCTCCTCCGCCTAGGGTGACAGCTGCCCGGCCACCACCTGGGGCGGTGGAGATTGAGCTGCAGTCTTGCCTCCGTGCGCAGAAACGAGACCATGGCTGATCCTATCTCCTCCGCCCCGTGTGACAGCTGTGGTGGCTGTCTTGCACCTGCGGTGGAGATCGCTGGAGAGGGAGCCCCTGTCCCGCCGCTGCTTGCGAGGCAAGAACGGGGTTCTCTCTGACAGTCCTCCCCGCTGGCAATGACAGCCGGGCTGTCCCAGAAGTGAACCCAAACTTCTGGGGTAGGCTTTTTCCCCTCTTCCTGGTCGCTGTCTTGCCACCATCCCACCATCCCTGAAGGACTTCCAGCACCAGGTTTTTCTTGGTTCTGTTTGATTCGAGCCTGGCCCGTCCAAATTGTCGTTCTTCATTCCGTTACGTAACGGAATGACTAACGACTAACGGCAACGGTAATTTCGTCGTTTCATGCCCATCTCTAGCCATCACCATTAATATATTTTAGATGAGGCACTAAGACACAGTAAGCTGTTCACATAAACTGTAATGTTTGAGGGAAAGGCAGCATTTAACTAGACACATAACTTGATCACTAGTGGGTTCAACCCTTCCAGTGTTACTAACCTGGAAGAACCCTTTAATTGGGTGGGAATGATAATGGGTGATAATGGGAAGGGAACATGAACATTTGCAGCAAGGTGAAACCACACAGCTTTTTAAAAAAACTCATATCTGTACTGTATTGATGCTGTTTGTCATAGTCCCTCTCTGTCACAGAACTCCAAGAACACACGGATTTACTAGAAAATGGGAACCTAACAGGTTATATGTTCAAGTCAGCATGAAAATCATGAATGCTGAAGAGTACTTCCCACCAGGACAAGACTTTTAGCTAGACCATCTAGTTGCTAGTTGCTTAATAGACTTCAAAGTGAATTAGGAAGATCAAAGAATAATTAATTAAAATGGGACTAAATGAATACACAACAATTTTTTTGGGACTGTGGAGAAATTCAATCAACACAATATTTATGTGCATTCAATTTATGCTGTGCTACGTGTACAAAAGAAGATTTATACAAGTGGCCAAGACAACACTATTGAAATAACCGGCTTCTGGGGGGGGGGATAAGAGTCTGTTTGTCTTAAAATTTTAATTTGCTTTCCATTTTATCTATATTTCCTATGCATCCATAATTATGAACTGTGCAATGCTCTGATAAGAGGAAAGAAAGAAAACAATGTGAAAATCAGCCTTGGTACTTTATAAGAGCTGTTGAGATTAGAGATGGGCACGACTTAGCGGTATTCCTGTTTCCGTTTCCGTTACTCGGTTCCGTTACTCTACGGAAACGGTAACGGGAATTACTCCGCCAGACTTCAAGCTCGATTCGACGAATGTATTTATTTTGGTCTGCTTTGTTGTGCTCGTTCCTTGCATCGCGCGATTGCGCGATGCACGCGGCACAGAAAAAAGTTTTTAAAAGTTAAAAAAACCTGGTTCCCGGCTGAAAAGCAGGCCTGAAAACCCCTGCCGTGCCTCAGGGCACCTACCAGAGGCTCCGTTTCTGGAAAAGGAAGGCCTCCCCCCTCATCCCCCGTATTTGCTCTGGAGGGACTCGCCGCAGGCTCGCAGCCAGCAAAAAGCCCTGTCTCGCCGCCGCCCGCCCACAATTAAAGCGCAAGCAAGCGGCACGGACGGCACAGGAAAAAGATTTTCAAACTCTCCCCCCACCCATTATAGGCCAAAAAAGCAGGCGGAAAAAATGCCTGCTTGACTAAGGGCGCAGGGCACCTACCGGAGGGGTGGTTTCTGGACTTATTTGCTCCCGCCTCCCCCCCGTTTTCCTCTAAGAGCAGCGGACTCGAGTTGCCATTTCGCCATGCCATGCGGTGCGGGCAAGATCCAATCCAAAATGGGGCGGAAAACGCAATATTGTTTTTGAAATCGTGGTCCAAAAACACACAAGCACAACAGAAACACGCGAAAATTTATAAACTGCCAGATTTTTCACAGTAGCAGTGATTTTTTTCTTGCAACAAAATGTCTCTCCTCTCCTCCTCTGTCCTCCATTGATTTTATTTTAATATTATTTTTTACACCTGCGCAATGATGGGCTGGCCGAGTGGCCATCCATGCGGGAGTGGACAACATGCAAATTTTTGGATGCCATCCCACCAGTCGCATGGCCACTTGGCCATGGAGACTTCTGGGATGTGCCCCCCCCCCTAAAACCTGCCCTAGCCCTAACCCTAACCCTTGACTCCGTACCCATACGTGAGGAGGGGAGACCCCCATGTAGAGGGGTCTCTTGGAGCCTGCTTCCCCTTCCTAGTGGGTGAGGATTAGGAGGCACCCAATCATTGGTGCCTCCAGGAGCCCACTTTCCCTTTATAGTTGGCCAGAGGAGGCACCCACCCCACAGTGGTGCCTCCAGGAGCCCGCTCCCCCCCAAAAACCAGTACTAACGACAACGAAAAAACGAACCGACTAATTTTTGCAAATTTTCACGAAAACCGGAAACGAGCCGAAACGGGACCGGCCCGACTAACGACAACTCGAAATTTTTTTTTCAAGTCGTGCCCATTTCTAGTTGAGATTTCTTCTCATAGTTTCCTAACTCCTTGTCATTTAAATCAGCCACTAAGATTTCCTAAACAAGATGTAGTGTTCACTGATTCCAAGAATGTATTTATTTCTGCAGTGCTGTGCTATGATCAGAGGTCACAGATGTTATTGATAAGGGTGCCCCACATCCTATGCCTGTCTCAGATTTGTTAATTTCTCCAGATCTATAAACCTGAGAACCCCTTTCATAATCCAGTAATAACTGGCTCTGGAAAAAAAAGAAGACGAATGCCTAGGACATATTTGAATAGAGTGAGTTTAGAAATTGACAAGTTATTAAACTGGCAATTCCTTATCATTTTAATTTGTTTCAGATAGTGTCAGCAAGAGATTATCATCAAGGAAGATTATCACGTTCTGTGGAGATGATATAGTCCATCAGAACATTCTTGTTAATGCCATAAAACCTAAGACCTGTAACAATACTGAAGTTGGTTGCAGCAACTTATTTGCTGCTCTCTACCTCCTTTTCCTCTAAGAGCAGCATAAAAGCAAGGCTTTGTAAGTAGAAAAGAAGAAAAACAGACCAGGACAAGATCCATTAAGGTGAATGACAGGACAGGAGGTGAAGATGAAATTATTGTATGGTGAGAACACCGAGATTTCATTTCCCCAACCCAACCCAAACTGCCTCCCCCACAACTTCTTCTTTACATTTTGATGATTACTGTCATGCCACATTGTAATAGTCCATGTCCCGGACCTACAGGAAATAATTGTCCAATATCATTCAATGACCTAGCATAGAAAGCATGCCTATAGACAAGTGAGTGTGCAACAATGATATTAAGGATGTGATCACTCCACTGTGCTTCAAGTATGTTGTGTTTATCCAGCCCCCCCTTCTGTTACTGCATTACAAGATCTTATTTACCGATTTTTTTTTCATAATGTACACAGTTGTTTCTCACTGACTGTCAAGCATTATTGGCAGTAATAGTGTTGCTTAATGGGGCACATTGCATTAGGACAGGTCATAGAATCATTGGGGATTTGGTGAGTCAACTCATCAGTCCTGTTGTTTCAAAAGGGCCTACTCTACTTCTGGCTTATACTTTAGCATTGGGCTTGGCCAACACAGGCATGTGGAGTGGGCCAGTGTGGGCCAAATAGGCTTGTTTGGGTTTTGTAGAAGTCTGGTATGCCAGTTTGTGTAATCCTTGCATCCAAATGGCAGGTGCACCTCAACAACCCTATTTGGTCTGGCTCCTTTCAGAAGGTTTGGGGGGAAAAAATTCCGTTTCTCTGTCCTTAACGACTCCTGTCTTAAACCACTTCCAGGAGGAAGATTTCAATTTTTTTAAAAATTATAATGTAAGCGATGCAGTGCATCAGCAATGTCCCAGTTGGTTAAAAACCATTTTTGATTCCTCTCCCTGCTCCATGCAAGAACACAGGAAATACGTTTTTAATTTCCCATTTAATATGTGCCAATTCTGTATGTTACTGTATAAAGAGCGTGATCTATAGGCCTTTGTTTCATAACATGTCTGGCTCTAATGTTGTTATGTCTTTCTTTCTTATCGCCTTCCACCAACTATGTTCATAGAAAAGTGTTATTGCAATGTTTACTAAAGTTTTTTTTTAACCATGCATGCCCCCTCCTGTCTCTTCCCAGTTTGGGAGAGGAAGTTTTCAATTTTCAATTCCCCCCCCAAAGAGATATAGCACACCAGCACTATCCTAATATGCCAACTACTATGCTAAGCTACTCCTTTCAGATAGGTCCCCTCAGATCACAAATTGTGTTGCCAGGTTTTGCTACGCTGCTATGATCAAACGTAGGAGAGGTTTGAGCTCTCCTAATTATATATAGTGCTTTACCCATAAATGGTCTTTTTTACAAGCTCTGTATTTTCCAGTAATATATTTTATACTGTTTTATTATATTATATTTTATTGTATTACAATTTTTGTATGATGTGTGATTTGGTTAATAACCGTAAATAAATATTCATTCATTCATATCCTAATTAGACATGGGCACGACCAGAAAAAATGATTTTTCGAGTTTTCGTTTGTCAGAATGGGTCCGTTTCGGGTCGTTTCCGTTTGTCGCGAAATTTTTCAAAAATTTGTAATTTCCGTTTGTTGTTTGTTGTTTGTTGTTTCCACCGCGATTTAGCGCAATTTGACTTCCCAGAGCATAGGGGCATCCCGCAATCAGGGCCGGCGCTAGGTGTTTTTGCACCCTAGGCGGCGGGCGGGGCGGGGGGTGGCGGGGGGGAGGTTGGCGATGGGTTCGGGGCCATGGGTGGGCGATGGCCAAGGGCGGGCGAGTGGGTGGCCGGTGGCGCGGGCCACAGGCGGGTGGCGGCGCAGGCAGACGGGCGAGTGGGCAGTTAGGATATCACTTAGGAATGGATAGAGGTTCTGTTCTTGGCTTGCACCCCAAATGTGTGTGTGTGCAAGCAAATTAAAGTTGGGAAAATAGAAAATAAATGGTAGTATATAATATATTTTTAAAATAAATCCACACCTCCCACTCCCAGTCGAACCTCCCCCTTTATCCAATATCAGAAAAAAATCCTCAAACTGCCAGAGAAGAAATAAAGAATAAACTGCTATTCCCTTCAGCAGACAAAGCTGCAGGGAATCAAAGAAATTATTTTCTAAATTCAATTCCGTCCCTGCCTGCCTAACTTAAATCCTAAAGCCTCCAGCCTCCCTCCTCAATCTCGATCGGATCACACCAGCACCAGCAGCCAGCCCTCCTCCCTCAATCACATCCATACACCCGACTGCAATTTCTGGAAGGTGCCTCAGCTTTTTATGCCCTCCGAGACATCCAGTAGTGTCAGTCAAAAACCTGGCAATGCCATTGGTGGAATGGTTCAAAGAATTTGTATGGTCCCATCCCATGCCCAGCCCAAATGGGCAGGTCTAAAAAAATAAAAAATAAAATAAAATAAAATAAAATCAATACGACGTTTTATTGCTATTAAAAAAAACCACTGCTGCTACTATTAAAATTCAGGCATTTAAAATAAATAAATTTCACATGTTTCTGTGGTGATTTGGTGTGTTTTTTGACCACGATTTCAAAAGAAAAATTGCGGTCGCCATTTTGGATCCCCCCCACTGCATGGCATGCAGTGAGACAGACGATGAGGAAGACCCCCCCCCCGCCTGGTGCAAGCAGCCCAGGACAGGAGAAGAGGGGGGGGGGAATGGTCGGGGACCCCCCAGAAACCACCCCTCTGGTAGGTGGCAAAGCCTCAGGCAGGCATACTTTCACCTGCTTTTTTGGCCGGGAGTCGGGTTTTTAAAAAAAACTTTTAAAAACTTTTTCTGTGTTTCGCATTGCGTGATCGCCGCAATGCCACAAACAGAAACAAAAAACCCAACCAAATTTTTCTTTTTTCAGTTCGAGTTCGAGTTCTGACAACTTAATTATCGTTACCGTTTCCGTTATGTAACGGAAACGATAACCGAAAACGGAAATGACAATTCCGCCGAGTTGTGCCCATGTCTAATCCTAATATTCAGTGTTTAAAGAAAAATGTTTGCTTCCTCTGCCCTTCCATGGATCAGAGGACGTATTTAATTTTCAAATATCATGAAATGGCTAAGCTGTTTTCTTAAGCCACTTAACAGTAATGGGAAATTGAAAGCGAAGGGGAAATTGATAGCTGCCACCTCCATTTTGGTTTGCTTCCAGTGATTGCATGCCTGGAACCCCCTGACAAGCCCCTAGAAAGATAAAGGTAGAAATGCTCTGGGAATGAGCTGGTTCCATCTAGCAATTGCATTGTGCTACCACTAGAAAAAAAAGGAGAAAACCAGTCATGGGCCAAACAGCAGGAGAAACGCCTGTCTGAATGTACTCCTTGGAGTTAGTGTATGCCTATTTGAATCAATGGGACTGATGTGGGAGTTGACTCAGTGAATCCTCACTGATTCAATGCCCTACTCCAGTGCAGTTTGCTACACTATGACAACAGGATTTGGAACATTTCTTTCCCAAACTGTGCACCTCAGCTGTTAATGGCACGCTTTTTCTCCCCAGGTGCGTTCTGTTTATCCTCAACACATGTAAATTTCAGCCATCCACAATTTTTCAAAATCAGCAGGGTTTTTTTTTCTTGCAACACATCTCAGGAGGCCAGAAAAGGAAACATTTGTGGACATGATTTGATCCTAATTACATTCTTTACTGTCCAAGGCTCTTGACTAGAGATGGGCATGAAACAAAAAATATGGTGTTTTGGTTTTTCGTTTGTCGTTAAGAGGTCTGTTTCGGTTCGTTTCCATTTGTCGCAAATTTTTTGAAAAATTTTGTTACCGTTTTTTGTTTTTTTGTTTGTCGTTTCTACCCGCTTTTTGCACGATTTTTAGAGCATTTCCGTGCGCAGGCATCCCCCAACGCCCCAGACCAGAGGGAAAACACTAAAAAAATGGATGCTGGCAGAGACATAGTATAGACTAGGTACGCAGGGAGGCTGCAAAGGCAGCGGTGGGTGTTGCCCAGGGTGCAAGGCAGCCACAGAGTGACTGCACTGCGGGGCAAGGGGAGTGTACTCACCGAGAGGTACGCAGCACGCACGCACACAGGGAGGCTGCAGGACTGAAGCTAGAGTCGCAGAGACAGCAATCCCACCCTAACTCCCACCGCAGACTGCAAGGAGGACGGGGGCTGCCAGAGCTTTTTATGCCCTCTGTGGCTGCCAGACCTGCCCGCCCAGTCTGCAACCTGGGCATGCTATTGGTTGAACATGATCCCACATCACATGGCTTGCCTCCATTTTGTGGCTGGTGCGACATCCATTTTAAAGGGAAAAGAAAAATACATTGCGATGGGAGAAGACAAAAACAAACATTTTAAGGACCCCAACCCCCCTGGTAGGTATTATCAGACAATATAAATAATTATTGCTGCATTTTTATGTACGTCCAGGGCGTTTTTTAACATTTAAAACAGCTCATTTCATTGCGTGTCGCCATTAACGGAAACGAAACTTAACAACCACAATTTTCGCGGTTATGTTCGTTTTGTTGCATTTTCATCACAATTTTCATTTGACGTTTTGTTACATAACGGAAACGACAAACGGTAACGGAAACGAAAAAATGTTCGTTCCGTGCCCATCTCTACTCTTGACTATCATTTGGGGTGGGGGTGGGGGTGACTTGAAACTGACTATAAAATGCAATCTCAGCTGCTTATTGTTTACTACTTCTTTCTGCTCTTGTTTGCACCGGCTATGTGAATCCACAAACCCAGAATATTTATTTCTATGCTGCCGTTACAAAACCCTCTTTTGTTCACTGCTAATGTTTTCGCCCACATTCTTTTTCTTTTCTTTTCTTTAAGATTTTATTAGTTTCTTTAGAAATAGGATAAAAGGGAAAGAATAGGAAAAAGAAAAAGGAGGGAGAGGGGGAGAGGAAAAGGGAAATTAGGGGACAATGGGTACATTGAATACAATTCGAAAAACAAAGACCAAACACTATTAAGTACAAGACTAGTGCTATATATCGTTGGATGTATACGACTTAATGGTTATCAAGCTCAGCTGCCACACCTTGCCATCTTCTTGTAAAAAGTTCTTTGAGATCTCCTTTCAAATAGCTAGCAAGCTTATCGATTTCCATACAGTCTCTTATCTTGCCATACAGCTCTTCCTCTGCTGGAATTTCAGCTTGTTTCCAAAACTGTGCATACAGAATCCTAGCAGTTACAATTATGTATTGTATTACAGAGTTTTGATCCTGTAGAATGCACCTCTCTGCTATATTAAGTAAAAATAGCTCTGGCTTAAAATCTAGTTTAGTTTTTAGAGCTCTCTCTATAAAACTCTTAATCATAGACCAATAAGTGACTGCCTCTTTACATGTCCACCACATATGATAAAATGTACACGGATTAGTTTTGCACTTCCAGCACCTTGAATCACAGTTAAACATTTTGGACAGACGATGCGGAGAAAGGTGCCACCTGTAAAACATCTTATAACAGTTTTCTTTATAGGATACAGTTTTAAACTGTTTAACTGTTTTCCATAGAGAATCCCATTTATCCAAATGTATTGGATAACCAATTTTTTCTGCCCATCTAATCATTATTTCATTAGTTTTCAGGTCTAACAAAGAATTATAAAATTTACTAAGAGCTTTATTTATTTATTTATTTATTTATTTATTTATTTATTTATTATTACATTTATACCCCGCCCATCTTCCCGTGGGAACTCTGGGCGGCTTACAATAATAAATAGAAACAACACAATGACATCAGACAACAAAATAAAGCAAAAACTATTCTAACCGGTAGAGATGGGCACGACTTGAAAAAAAATTTTTTCGAGTTGTCGTTAGTCGGGCCGGTTCCGTTTCGGCTCGTTTCCGTTTTTCGCGAAATTTTGCAAAAATTAGTCGGTTCGTTTTTTCGTTTTTTCATTGTCGTTAGTACTGGTTTGGGGAGGGGGTAGCGGGCTCCTGGAGGGAGCTGCAGGAGTCAGCCAGAGCCACAAGTGACGGACTGGCAGACTCTTTGCACCCGCTGTGTCTCACGTACTTGCATGTAGTGCAATGCAAGTAGATCTGGCTTAGGGTTAAGACGGCTTAGCGCAACGGCTAGGGTTAGGCTAGTTACGGGTGAGGTTACGGTGAGTATTGGGGTGCATCTGGGTGCCTCTCTGACCCACTTAGAAGGACAGTGTACTGGCGTATGGGTTAGGCTTAGGGTTCGGGTTTGGGCTACGATTAGTGGGCTGTTTATGCCCGATTGGCACATCCCAGAAGTCTCTGTGGTCAACCTGGCCAAGTGGCCATGCGATTGGTGGAAAATTTGCATGGTCTACTCCCATGGGAGAGCCCATCATTGCAAATGTGCAGGTGTAAAAAATAAAATAAAATAAAATAAAATAAAATAAAATCAACAGAGACTTTTTTTTTGCGGTCGCCATTGCTGCTACTGTAAAAATTCAAGCATTTAAAATAGCTAATTTTCGCATGTTTCTGTGGTGCTTTGGTGGGGTTTTGGGCAACAATTTCAAAAAAAATATTGTGGTCGCCATTTTGGATCCCCCCCCCCACCGCATGGCAAATGGATGCGCCCTCCCAGCCAGCCTGGTACAGTCAGCAAAACCTGGCCATGCGATTGGTGGAATGGCTCCAAAACTTTGCATGGTCCACTCCCATGGGCGAGCCTATCATTGCGAATGCGCAGGTGTAAAAAAATAAAATAAAATAAAATAAAATAAAATCAACGGAGACTTTTTTTGCAAGAAAAACCCACTGCTGCTACTGTAAAAATTCAAGCATTTAAAATAGCTAATTTTCGCATGTTTCTGTGGTGCTTTGGTGGGGTTTTGGGCAACAATTTCAAAAAAAAATATTGCGGTCGCCATTTTGGATCCCCCCCCCACTGCATGGCAAATGGATGCGCCCTCCCAGCCTGGTACAGTCAGCAAAACCTGGCCATGCGATTGGTGGAATGGCTCCAAAACTTTGCATGGTCCACTCCCATGGGCGAGCCCATCATTGCGAATGCGCAGGTGTAAAAAAATAAAATAAAATAAAATAAAATAAAATCAACGGAGACTTTTTTTGCAAGAAAAACCCACTGCTGCTACTGTAAAAATTCAAGCATTTAAAATAGCTAATTTTCGCATGTTTCTGTGGTGCTTTGGTGGGGTTTTGGGCAACGATTTCAAAAAAAATATTGCGGTCGCCATTTTGGATCCCCCGCACTGCATGGCAAATGGATGCGCCCTCCCAGCCTGGTACCAGCAGCGCAGCAGTAGCAATAGCCAAGGAGAGGGGGGCGGGGAACCCCCCCCCCAAATAAAACACCCTTCTGGCCTGGTAGGTGCCCTCAGACAGTTTTTGCCTACTTTTAGGGCCGGGAATCGGGTTTTTTTTTAACTTTTAAAAACTTTTTTTCTGTGCCGCTTGGCATTGCGCGATGCAAGTAACGAGCACGACAAATCAGACCAAATTGTTCGTTCGTCGGTTCGAGCTCGAAGTCTGGGGCAGTGATTCCCGTTACCGTTTCCGTAGAGTAACGGAAACGAGTAACGGAAACGGAAACGGGAATACCGCTAAGTCGTGCCCATCTCTACTAACCGGCATTAGCGCCCTGACAATATGTACAGTTCCCAGGGGGAAACTTTCCTAAAATACAAGATATGAACGGCGGGGGGGGGAACCTACAACAAGTCGCCAAAGGCCTCCCGGAAGAGCAGAGTCTTTAACGCTTTGCGGAAGGCCTGCAGGGACTCTGCAGAGCGCACTTCGCTTGGGAGGGTGTTCCAGAGGGAGGGGGCCGCCACTGAAAAAAGCCCGGTTACGTGTAGATGTCCTACGGGCTTCTCGAGGAGTGGCGATCCGAAGCGAGTGCGCTCGCAACTGCCGAACTGGTCGGGCCGAGCTTTCTTCCCATCAGAGAAGAATATACTGTATATTTTTATAATGAGAATATATCTGTTGATAGCTCCACCAATTTATTTTACAGCCTTCTGATGTCAGTTGATTTAAGGACTTCAGAGTTTGATCTTTTTTTAATAATTGTTTGTAGGTTAAAGATTTAGTTATCATATCCGACATAGGGCCGGATCCCATTCTTTTTCTTTTTACATTTATCTAGCAGTGTGTTGGTTCCTCTTTATACCAATGGATGACTTGTGTTTGGTTTTCTGTCAAGGGTGTAGTGGAAAGAGTGGGAAGACAGTGAAAGGCCAATCCATTAAATCACGAAAGGATCCTCACGATTTCATAGGATGTTTATCTGAGAGTCTTGCAAAACCACCAACAAACGATTAACCCCATTGATGCCCACAGACTACACTAGAGAAACCAGGGATGGCAGAGGAGAGAACGGTGCAGCATGAAAAACAGACCCACGGCCCCACCAGCCCTACATCTTGATGGGGAATGCAGTGGCTGGCCAGTTCCTCCTCACTGATGGCAACGTATCAGGAGAGAAGGCACCGGCAGCTAAAAATCTTTTTGGACTGCATTGACATTTCATTGACAACCCATGTTTCCATGTTATATTTTTAAGGAGGGGGTGACATTTGTGGCACCAGTATGTTGCACAATAGGTGTATGACCAGAGCATGGCGGCAGATCAGTTCCTGGTCCACAATTCAAGACTGACCTTAGAGGTCCAAACTCTTGCCATGCAGAATCTTGTGACTTACTGGAAAAGGGAAAATGTGAGAATGTGGAGAGACATTTCTTGTATGTGGCAACAGCCATAATCAGTTCTAATGAGTTACCCTTTGCAGATAAGAGGGTTTCATTAAAAATGCATTTCAAAAGTCAAGTAACCAGCAGAAAGTCCCCATTACTTTTTAGGTTTTCAAGAGCATTCTTAGACAATATAAGAGGTATTTTAATAGGATTCCATCCTCCTCCAAAACACTGTGCAGTTGTCTTCAGAGTACTTGTAAAGCAATGGGAAAATAATGTTAATCTACATTTTAATCAACAGCACCAGAAACCACTCCATAGCACTTGTAATGAGTGTCATAGAATTATAGAGTTGGAAGAGACCACAGGGGCCATTCAGTCCAGCCCCCTGCCATGGAGGAACCACCATCAAGTTACTCTCAACAGGTGGCCATCCAGCCTCTGCTTAAAAGCCTCCAAAGAAGGAGACTCCACCACCCTCCGTGGCAGCATATTCCACTGATGAACAGCTCTAACTGTCAGGAAGTTCTTCCTAATGTGATAATGGAATCTCTTTTCCTGTAGTTTGAAACCACTGCTCCGAGTCCTAGTCTCTGAAGGTAGTAGGAATGAATTGTCCACCAAAAATTAACATCTAGTTCTTGGCCTCCTTTAGAAAGCAATCTGTTAGAGCAACAATTAAAAACAACAACAAGCAGGTATAACAAATTTAAAAAACACAGCCAGACATATGTCAAATACTTATGCAACCTCCTCCCACCAAATCTTGCAACCCTTGATAAAAGAAAATGTATGTGCATTTTTAGGATGCTCAAAATACTACCAGCACAACCACAGGAATGAAACTGTGTACATTTCTGTTGGCTGTTTTTCTTTATTTGTTTTCTTTTTTTTTAAGAATAAGCATTGTTTCTCTCTCTCAAAAGAGTGATATATTTTAAAGTCCCATAAAATGTATATCTAGCCAGGTACACATAATCATGGCTGCCAGGTCAGCCTCACCGTATTCCTTAAGGTTTCATGGCCAAAACGTCATACCAGAAAGAGGCACTTGAGAGAGAATCTCTCTCTCTCTCTCTCTCTCTCTCTCTCTCTCTGTGTGTGTGTGTGTGTGTGTGTGTGCGTGTGTGTGAAATAATTGTGGCATTTCCTGTGTTATTTGCTAAATAAATAAATATCACTTGTGTGAAGATCACACTTTGTATTGAGCCCAGGAGCCCTGGCATCAGCTGGAAATGGGTGGAGAGGAGAGAACAGGTTATTTCAGCCACCTGACACACAAAACTCAAACCCTCCAGAGATGCCCATCTTGACATCTGTCTGTTTGCCCAGAGACACAGTAAACCACAGCCATTTCCTGACACACGGCTAGTACCCTAAAACTGCCTTAACTGCACCTCACAGTATTTTGCTTGTTTTCAGAGCAGAGGTACAAGCAGTCACCTCCCTTGGTAAGGAAACTGAAATATTAAACCCCCTTCTGCCTAAGAATCCATTTAACTGCTCTCTCCAGCGCATCAGATTATGTCTTTCAAGGTGCCAATTGTAAAACAACAACAACAACAAAAAACCCCTAAAGTGTTCCACCACAAGGAAGTTCTTGATGTTATCTGGGGGCCTTTTTACACGACCCCTAAACTCCGCCGCAAATGGCTCCCAGCTCAGGAGCTTAAAATTGTTTACCAACCAGCTCCGGAGTTTACTGAAAATTAAGTGCGGCCACGCCCACCTAAGCAGGTCCCAGCGCACTTTTCTTGTACCTGCTCTCCAAGAGTGAAAAATCTTGATGTGGATGTGCCGGGCTCTCATCGCTTCTTTTTGTTGTTGTTTTTTGCCTCCCACCCCTTTAAGAGAAGGAACCAGGAAGTGACAGGGCCCCGGGAGGTAAGCCTTTATTCTTTTGTCCCTTTTTTTCTCCCTCCCCTCACGGAGCCAGCAGCCAGGAAGTGCGGAGGGGTGGGGACCCACGAAGAGCGACAAACCCCTAAGATCTCTGGTCCGAATTTAAGTGGCCAGTGGATCTTAGGGGTCGTGTAAAAGCGCCCTGGGTTGTAATGGATATGAAAACTAGGTACATTTATAAATGAGGACTGAGTTCACAAGAATGTGTGGAATCCTCAGTGTCAGGATCACACAGGCAGAAAGTTTAACAGCTGCTTCTCTCATAACAGTATAGTTGGGTCCAGTTGAGAAGTAGAATCCATGTGCTATATAATAGAAATGTAAAATAAAAATATCCAGGAGCTTACTACTGAGGGCTGGATCATCATCCCTACATGTCAAACCCACGACCTGATCCCTGCTGCGCAAGAGGAACTCAGGGCCCCTCATCTCCTGTCTGAAGGCCCAAGGATCACGCCATTTCACCAGTGAGCTCTTTTTGCTTCCGCTTTGGGCACACTTTCGCCTAGCCTTGGTGAGAGTGAGCTTGCATCACCACTTGTCATAAGGCCGAGGCTTTAACTGCGCCTGATCACGTCCAGGTTCCCTACCGAGGCTATTCCCCATGAGTCATATCAGGGTGCGAAATGCCAAGAAGAGCGGGTGGAGTCAGGAGCTATAAATGAAGGATTCATAAATGTTTACTCCAATTTGCTGCTTAGTTATACTTGACCTCTGTGGGTTGGCACGCCCATTGATTTATTGCCTTCTTAAGAAGAGCTCTCTCAAGGAGGCTTTTTCCTTCTCCCTTGCAGAACCGAAATAAAACAGAAAAAACCTACGGCTCCCCTGGCTCCGCCTGCACCAACTGTTTAGGCTCTTAGGCATGAGAAAAATTGTTCGCTTCTCTGAAAAAACATCTGATTTTTCCACCTTGTGCTACATTGGCACCTGTGGTGTTATGATTCCTAACACCCATCTCCTCTCCCCTACACAGTTCTCTGCCTTCTCTTGTGTAACATTGTTCCTGACCTGGAGTATGTGTGTGTGTGTTGTGTCATTACTAGAGATGGGCATGACCAGGAAAAATGACGTTTTGAGTTGTCGTGTGTCGGAGTCGGCCCGTTTCGGCTCGTTTCGGTTTGTCATGAAATTTTTCAAAAAATTTGTCATTTCGTTTGTCTTCTGTCGTTAGTACTGGTTTAGGGGGGTAGGGTAGCGGGCTCCTGGAGGCACCTCTCTGGGGTGGGTGCCTCCTCTGGCCCGCTACGAAGGGAAGGCATTTAGCAGGCTCCTGGAGGCACCTCTCTGGGGTGGATGCCTCCTCTGGCCCCCTACAAAGGGAAAAGGAAGGGTACATGACCGTGTAGCCATTGCGTACCAAGTGGCACTGGCAGAGGCACCTCTTTTTTGGGTGCCTCTAGCTCACTAAGAAGGACAGCATACTGGCGTACAGAGTTTTTTGGAACTTTGGACTTGTGAGCGAGGTGAGAGAAGAATGCCTCTGCTGGGCGCCCTCTGGCTCACTAAGAAGGGAAGTGTACTTGCATGTAGTGCAATGCGAGTACAGATCTGGCTTAGGGTTGGGGTTAGGGCAAGGGTTAGGCTTAGGGTTATTACGGGTAAGGTTAGGGTGAGTTAGTGGGCTGCACCTCTGGGGGCCTCTGACCCACTAAGAAGGACAGTGTACTGGCGTATGGGTTAGGGTTAGGGTTAGGGTTAGGGTTAGGGCTAGGGTTATAGTGGGCTTTTTATGCCCGACTGGCACATCCCAGAAGTCTCAGTCAAAACCTGGCCAAGTGGCCATGCGATTGGTGGAATGGCTCCAAAAATTTGCATGGTCCCATCCCATGGCCAGCCCATCATTGCGCAGGTGTAAAAAAATAAAAATAAAAATAAAATAAAATAAAATAAATGGGATTGGAGACAGACGTTTATTGCAAGAAAAACCCACTGCTGCTACTGTAAAAATTCAGGCAATTAAAATACCTAATTTTCGCATGTTTCTGTGTGGTGATTTGGTGGGTTTTTGGACCACGATTTCAGACAAAATATTGTGGTCGCCATTTTGGATCCCCCCGCACCGCATGGCACGGCGAGACGACAAGGATGCCCCCCACCAGAGCAGCCCAGGACAGGAGAGGGGGGGAGGCCGGGGACCCCCCCCGAAACCACCCCTCTGGTAGGTGCCCTCACTCAGGCAGGCATATTTTCGCCTGCTTTTTTGGCCAGGAATCGGGTTTTTTTTAAAACTTTTTTTCTGTGCCGCTTGGCATCGCGCGATCGCCGCGATGCCATGAACGACAACGACAAATCAGACCCAATTTTTCTTTTATCGGTTCGAGTTCGAGTTCTGACGGCTTAATTGTCGTTACTGTTTCCGTTGTGTAACGGAAACGAGGAACGGAAACGGAAACGAGAATTTCGCCAATTTGTGTCCATGTCTAGTCATTACAGTCATGTCCAACCCTTCGTGACTCCACGTCCATGGAGTTTTCTTGGCAGGAGTATGGAGTGGTTTGCCAGTTCCTACTCCAGGTGCCTACAGCACCTGGTATTCCCTGGTGGTCTCCCATCGAAGTACTAACCAGGGCTGACCCTGCTTAGCTTCCAAAATCAGGCGAGATTGGATGTGCTTAGGGCATCTAGGCAGCTCTGACCTGGAGTAGGATGTGACAAAAGACTTTGAGAAAACCTCTGCTCTACTTTGGCACTTCTTAGACCAGGTGGGTCCTTTTGAACAAATTAAACATCTACCTCAGTAGTGGAAACATTGAAAAAGTGCTAAAATATTATAAGAGGATGTTGGTCTCTTACATTCATCAGGAAGTGTTTGATTACTTGAGGATGGCAATCTTATCATGAGTCATTCATTTTGATCAGTTACGTTGCAATAGGAGGCAAGCTGGGAAGTCATATCGGATGCCTATCATCTAAAGACGCCATCAATGCTTTGTCCCTCAAATTTCATTACAGGCAGTCCTCACTTAATGACAAAGTCCCATTCCTACAATAGGTCATTAAGTGAGTAGGTTGTTAAGTGAGGAGTGGCTATATGCCGCAGCATTCAGCATTTGACCAACTGGCTATTAGTTGCAAAGGGGGAAATAGTTCATATATTGATCTAAAAGGATTACAAATTCTAAAAGAGTCTCTTCCTAACTTGAGAAAGAGAAAATGGTACAATTCCAAGCCAGATGGGTACCAGTTTTTAACATCCAGGCAGAGGTCAGTTTTAGTTGGGACAAAGTTGGTTTAAATCCATAAAACCAAAATGGTGGGGCCAGAGCAATCAAAGCTTTTGTTGTTCTTGCTGCCACAGGCCCAAGAGGGATCCCAAGTCTGGAAAGAAGGGAGGAGAAAACGCATATTTTCAACAGCATCTGATCAAATAAAGAGGAGACCCATTTTTGAGGCTGATTCTCCACCCCTCCCTTGGTCAAATTAGTGAAATATTTGCTTTTTCTCACTGCAGATATACAAACTTTCCTTATGAAACCCCAAAGAGAATAGTGGAGATGTTCTTGTAAAATTCCTGATTCATGGAGCTACCTAGTTAAAGTGGTGGTGGTGGGGGGGTGGAGAGAGAGAGAGAGAGAGAGAGAGAGAGAGAGAGAGAGAGAGAGAGAGAGAGAGAGATATGCTTGTGAGACTGGTATCTGTGATTTCTAAAATGACATTGCAGTAAGAATGGTAACTGTCTAATTAAAACATTGTGGGATTTAATAACTCACTTGTACTTCACCTTTAGCTAGTATGCATCTATACTTAATATGAAACCTGCTATGTTTGTTTATGTTGCTTCATACTAAAGGTGGGATTGACAAAGGGTTTATTGTGCCTAAACAGTGTTCAAGGATAGAAATCTCACACAATCTTTGTAACTGCTATCACAGGTGTTGTATGTTAAAATGTAGTAGTAGTAGTAGTAGTAGTAGTAGTAGTAGTAGTAGTAGTAGTAGTAGTAGTAATAATAATAATAATAATAATAATAATAATAATAATAATAATAATAATAATAATAATAATAATAATAATAATAATAATAATAATAATAATAATAATAATGTTTCACTGGAATTTGTGTCACAAACTATTATCTGTTCGTAGCAAAGAACTGGTGGTATCATAAGCCTGAAAAAGTGATTGAAAATGAGCATGCAAAATTACTTTGGGCATCCCAATACAGACAGACAGGGGTTTGGAGCATTAAACCCCAGATATTACAATTGTGGAGAAGAAAAAAGTGTGGTTGCATGCCAGGTGATAGTAGAGTCACTAAGAAACAACTTGAAGAGATTACCCAATATCAGGATCTGAAAATTGAACTTCAGAGACTGTGACATAAACTGGTACAGGTGGTCCCAGTGGTAATCGGGACGCTGGGTGCGGTGCCTAAAGAGCTCAGCAAGCATTTAGAATGAATTGTAGTTGACAAAGTCACCATCAGTCAGCTGCAGAAGGCCACCTTACTGGGATCTGCTCGCACAATTTGCCGATACATCACGTAGTCCTAAATGCTTCGGAAGCGTTCGATTAGTGATTTGTAATACAAAAGCCAGTGTAGTTATCTTGTTTGCTGTGTGATAATAATAATAATACACACATACTCTTTACCTTTAAAACAATGGTGTCATTTCCTACCTCTTCTGCTCATTGTGGACAAAGCTGGGGTGGTGGCGGAATTACAGCTCCAGAAGTTCACCTGCATGTTCCACATTCTGCGTACCCACTGTCGATACATCTACCTCATCCATTCAACTGTGACTGAAATAGTATAAGCCATAGCTGACATGATTCTAGAGAGCTTCAAAAGAACAGGAGTTACAAAGAGCCAGCAATCTTGTCCCCCAGTTCCTCTCACATACCCGTCCTGTTCCTAATAAAATGTTCATGGGTATCCCATAGCAAGCCACAAGCTGAAACTGATTGCGCCAGAGACCTCACTGCCTGAAACACAGTAGAATACAAACGCCAGCATCCTGGACAGTGTTTAAAAGATGAGAGGTAAATGCTAGGTTGAACCTGTAATGTGAGCTTTGTGGCTCACCATAGAAGAAAATGAGTAGCTATATTGCGCACTAGCTGAAACCTGAAAGAGTGCCCATTATGGGACATATTACAGTTAGAGATGGGCACGGAACGAACATTTTTTCGTTTCCGTTACCGTAACGAAACAACAAACGAAAATTCTGATGAAAATGAAACGAAACGAACAGAACCACGAAAATTGTGGTAGTTTCGTTTCGTTTCCGTTAATGGTGACACGGAATGAAATGAGCTGTTTTAAATGTTAAAAAACGCCCTGGACATCCGTAAAAACGCAGCAATAATTATTTATATTGTCTGATAATACCTACCAGGGGGGTTGGGGTCCTTAAAATGTTTGTTTTTGTCTTCTTCCATCGCGATGTATTTTTCTTTTCCCTTTAAAATGGATGTCGCCACCAGCCACAAAATGGAGGCAAGCCATGTGATGTGGGATCATGTTCAACCAATAGCATGCCCAGGTTGCAGACTGGGCGGGCAGGTCTGGCAGCCACAGAGGGCATAAAAAGCTCTGGCAGCCCCCGTCCTCCTTGCAGTCTCTGGTGGGAGTTAGGGTGGGATTGCTGTCTCTGCGACTCTAGCTTCAGTCCTGCAGCCTCCCTGTGTGCGTATGTACTGCGTACCTCTCGGTGAGTACCCTCCCCTGCCCCGCAGTGCAGTCACTCTGCGGCTGCCTTGCACCCTGGGCAAAGTCCGCCACTGCCTTTGCAGCCTCCCTGCATACCTAGTCTATACTGTGTCTCTGCCAGCATCCATTTTTTTAGTGTTTTCCCTCTGGTCTGGGGCGTTGGGGGATGCCTGCGCATGGAAATGCTTTAAAAATCGCGCAAAAAGCGGGTAGAAACGACAAACGAAAAAATGAAAAACAGTAACGAATTTTTTCAAAAAATTCCCGACAAACGGAAACGAACCGAAACAGACCTCTCAACGACAAATGAAAAACCGAAACACCATTTTTCTGTTTCGTGCCCATCTCCAATTACAGTTATATAGTCTTGGAGCTATGAGGGCCTGAATGAAAATTGCCAGGTTTTTGGCTGGAGAAAAGGGGCTGCAACCATTTCATAACCTATGAGCTTCTGTAAGGCTGAGAGGATTCTGGGTGTTGTAGTCCAAGACTCTTTCCTAGCTGTGATAGCAAGGATTTTGTATCAAAGGATGTGACTGCTTTTACCATAGAAAGGAGCGCAACAATACAAAACAGAAGCCTTTGTGGCTTAGCAGCTGGAATGCAACGCCACAGCTCCGCCAAGGAAGGGCTCACAGCGAGTTGTGAGCGCATGGGTCGCCCTGCCCTGTTTTTGCAGGACACTTTTACCACTGACTTCTGGAATGTGTCTGGTGAAATGAAAGCACTTTCTTGGAACAGAAAGATACAGATATGACAGGTTGAGGTTGTGACCTACTGTTAACATTAAAGCAATTTTATCAATAGTTCTCTTCCTTCAGGGAAAAAAAAGAGAGAGCTATATTTTGCCTGGCCTACAGAACACATATTTGTTCTGATTTGAATTGTGCTCAGTGGCCCAAACCACTGGAACCTGGAAACAACAAGTCATAGAAACACAAAGTACTTTAAGCAAAGAAAGAGGTGTAGTAACCTTGAGGCTTAAAATGCCAGAGGTATATAATTGAGCAGCCTTCAGAGTTTTTACAGAGCAGCAGGGAGGACCATCCCTCACCTGTTGCCAAATCCCTTTTCTATGTCTGGTGACAAGAGAAAAACTCAGGGGCACATCTGGTACACTCACAGCACCTAAGCTAGAATGTGCAGCACTCAAACAAGGCCTCAAAGCAGTGGCTCCATGACTTTAGAAGCCTACCTGCATATATTCACCTGAAGGAGTGCCCAGAGATAGGAATTTGTTGTTGTTGACGCGGACTTTGGGTGTTCTGGCCCAACACAAACTAAGGCAGTTACTTCATGTCCTTCTTTGTTCTGCAACTAGTTTTGTACCATGACAGCTTTGGTCGTGATCACATGATTTTGTCCCTGTTTCAGTGTTCCCATGGTCATGATAACTTTTCTCATGACAAGTGTTAACTCACGGTCTTGTACTGTGACAAACACTGAATTTGTCCAGCTTCCTTTTTCCTTTTTGGGGAGGGGGGGCATAAAAATTCTTTTTTAATATTTCGCTTCTGAAAAGTCAAAAAACAAACAAACAAACCCAGACAGTTTTCTGAGAGAAATGGATGTTTTGTTGCATGACAGTCATTACTACATGGTGTCTTGTCTCGGAACAGAAAGTGGGAACACACAGTGACAAGGGAAAACCCTACCCCAGCACCAGGTACAGTACTGTTGCGCTTAGTACCCATTCTGGGGGTGTGGTCAAGACAAATTTCAGTAGTTGCATGACGGACATGAAGTAACATTTTTTTAACACCACTCCTAAGCACAACACTAAAAGAGACAAAACGGACATGAAGTAACTGCCTAACAAATACCACCACAGCAGCATGTCAGTGCGTTCTTTTAAACAAGGCCTTAAAAGTGTCATCAATTGGTGAAGTCTGTCATGTAGGAAGAGGGGTGGAGGTAGTTTTTCTATGGTGGGACCCTGGGTTTGCATGGCCCACCCCAAAGGTGTTCAACATGTCCCTCTCCCAGGAGGCGCAGCAGGATAACATCCAGCCAAGGCTACCTGGAGCATGTGTGGCTGAGGGAAGTGAAATCAATGCCATCTGTGTAGCTTTTATATGGATGTGAAAACAGCTTAGATGAATTTACGGAATTTCTTGTGTTCAGAGAATACTGTAGATAACTGATATAGCGCTCAGTAGCAGATTTCAGGTTATGGACACAGCCATCAACATTGCATTTTACAGGTTTCCCAGGGATATCTAGTTGTCCTCTGCTGCAAACAAGATGAAAGACTAAGCATACAGTTGGTCTGATCAGGAAACTGATGGTTAATTTCTGCCAGCATGACAGAAATGTTAGTTTTTTACCATCGATACTATTGACAGTTGGTAGTAGAGATGGGCACGACTCAAAAAAATGGTGTTTCGTTTGTCGTTTGGTCGTTTAGGGGTCCGTTTTGGTTCGTTTTCGTTTTCGTGACTTTTTTGCAAAAAATTTCATTTTCATTTCGTTAGGTAACAAAACGAAAAAACGAAAATGAAAACGAAAAATTGCTGTTTCGTTAGCATTCTTTTTAGTTCAATGCATCTGCTGCAACGAAAACGAAAACATGGCAAATTTGGTCATTTCGTTTTCGTTTTCTTTTTAAAAAAATTTCATTTTCTTTTTGTTGCGTAACAAAACGAAAAAATGAAAACGAAAACGAAAAATCACTCGTTTCGTGCCCATCTCTAGTTTGTAGTCTTATTGTGTTTATGTTGATGCATTGGTTAACTTCTGTCAAATGGTCTCAACAAGATGTTCTGGGCACTTACTGAACTGGATCTTCAGCAGGGTGGTCGTCGTGTAATGCAATGTTTCCTGAGCCACTGGGAACACAAAATAAGGGGAAACCATCAGGGAGCCACTTCTGACATCCTGATGAACTGTTTAAAAATATTGGGGTGAGGGAGAAATAATGGGGTCACAGTGCCCTGGATAAATAATAATCTGGCACCAAAGCAGATTGGAACAGTCCCCAAACACATTGGGATACATATCCTGGAATAAATACCACATGACCACAAAGCATTATAGGAATGTGAATAATAGTCATGTAACCACAGGGGGGACACCAAAGATGTCGAACGCTGCCTTGGTGTCATGGGAACTAAGAAGCTACAATGGACCTTCGGTCTAATGTGAAAAGATCGTGTGGAAAATGGTGACATTCAATCTAAATATGTCTGTGAAGATTCTCAGTCATCCAGGTTCGTTTAACTGGGAGTTGAGTCATGGCTACTGGACTTCTTTTTTTTTTAGAGATAGAAACGTTTCGCTGTTCATCCAAACAGCTTCATCGGTCTGAATACAGCTAGTGCAAGAGACCTTCTTATAGTCAGCTTGACCTCTTGTCCCCTGGTCTGATTGGCTCATAAGATGAACAATAGCCTGAATAGGCTCGTTAGGGAGACATTAGTGTCCATGGCCTTAAGGTAAACAATGGCCTAAGGTGCTGAAACCCATCAAGAATGGGTCGTTAGCTGTGACCTGGTGGTGAAGGCTCCTTGATTTGCCTGGGTACTTTGGAAAGTACAGCCTGATAAGTAGCAGATAGACTATGCCGGAGCCCACCACCTCTGTTGAGGGAGGGATTTTCAATGCTAACATGAATGGCTTCCCTTACTCCTCTCTCAAACCACCTCTCTTCTTTGTCTAATATGTGTACATCCTCATCTTTGAAAGAGTGGCCTTTTTCCTTCAAATGGAGGTGTACTGCTGATTCTGGTCCTGAGCTGTTACCCCTCCTATGTTGGGCCATTCTTCTGTTTAATGGCTGTTTAGTTTCTCCAATGTAGAGGTCTAAACACTCTTCACTGCATTGGACTGCATATACTATATTGCTCCTTTTATGGTTTGGTATCGGATCCTTTGGGTGGACAAGTCTCTGCCTTAGTGTGTTCATGGGTTTGAAATAAACAGGGATGTGGTGTTTGCCAAAAATCCTTTTAAGCTTCTCCAACACTCCCGCCATGTAAGGAATGACCAGGTTCTTCCATCGGGTCTGGGTCTCAGACTGATCCCTTGTTCTTCTGGGATGGCCCACTGCTTTGTTGAAGGCCCACCTTGGATATCCACAGGCCTTAAGTGCTGTCTTCAGGTGCCTGTCTTCCTTCTTCTTGGCTTCCGAGGAGGTGGGGATGCTCTCTGCTCTGTGGCTTAGGGTCCTGATGACTCCTAGTTTGTGTTGTAATGGATGGTGGGAGTCAAACAGTAAGTATTGATCTGTGTGGGTGGGTTTCCTGTAAACTTCTACTCCCAGGCCACGGTCAGGTCGCTCATATTTCATGTGATACAGATGAAAGTCACCACTGTGACATTTACATATGGGAAGGGGTACAGTGTGACAAACCTTGAACGGAATGTTTTATTATTATTTTAAAATGCACACATTCATAAAAGTTCTTTCTTAAAAGACATGGCCATTGCTCTTGCATTAATTAAGAACTATGCCATAGAGCGCTTAAAATGGTGCTTGTCCTTCTCCCCTCCCCCCAGTGAACTATGTTGATTGCTCATAATGAAACTAGGTAGTAGGATCTTTGTTACGCCTGCAGCTGATGGCTCAATTCCACCTGCCCTGAGTTCTATGTAATATGAAAAAAGAAATGGGGTTAAATTCAAAATTAGCTACGATGGGATTGGCTGCTCCGCCCGGCCTCGTGCCGGGCAGGGGCACCTTTGCCGGCCGGTTGACGGAGGCGGCTATTGGCTCTGCTACTAGCGTAGCCTACGGCAGGGGAGCGCGCCCTTTATAAGTCCTTGGCGCGCTCCCCTCAGCCTGCCTCCGCAACCGCCGGTTTCAAGCAGACTTCGACGGCGCGGTTGCTGGAAGCTCCGTCAACCCCCGCTCAGCAGAGCCAGCGCCGCTGGCCACGTTCTCCCGACAATCAGCTGATTGTCGGGAGGAGTTGTTTCAAGCTGCGGCACAGAAGGCTTTTTACCGGACCGCGCCTCCCGGAGCCTCGGTGACAGGCGAGTTCTTCCGAGAAGGGCTCCGGGAGGCTGGTGGGTCGGCTGGCCAGGCTCTTTCGAGCCTGTGCGAGTGCGGGGCGCCCGGAGAGCAGCGAGCTGGAGCTCTCTGCATCCCCCTTGTACTCAGCCGTTTGTCGGTAGTTCCGACAAGCGGCTGGGGCTTCGCTGACGGGGATGAGGACGCCAGAGCCGCTGCGGAGCTTTTTCAACTCCTTGTCTCCAGCTATCTTCCATGGGCTGCCTTGCAGCCTCCCGGAGCGGCTTGCGCTCAGGTTTAAGCTACTGCTCCCCCTTCGGCTCCTGACAATCGCCTGATTGTCGGGAGCAGCTGTCCCTTCGCCTCCCGGATCTCCTTCGCTCTAGGGGTGGTCGCTTTGGGGTGTTTCGGTGATGGGTGGTTTAGCGTGCGGGGGCGGGTGGAAGCGAGCAGTTGGAGCATTCCTGGCTCCCTTTATCCCTAGGGAAGTGGTGCACCCGGCTTCTTAGGCTGTGTCAAGCCTGCAGGATTGCCGAGCGCCGGCTGGCCGGGAAACCCCGGCTCCGGGCCGGCTGGTGTTACTAGCTTGGTGGGGCGGGCGGTGAGACTGAACTTGCGCTTAGTCCTGTGGGGGTAGTTGGTTGCGCTTGCCAGGGGTGTCGTCTTTTGGGGTTCCTTCTGGCCGCCCGAATTTCTTGTATTATCACCTTAGTTGGGTAAGGTGGATTGGGCCAGTGAACATGCGAACATATGCACATAGGAAGAGCCATGCTGGATCAGGCCAGGGGCCCATCCAGTCCAGCTTCCTGTCTCCTCACACCACTCCCCTGCATCTGGCCCTTGAAGTACCCTGGTTCTTAAGTCGGGAGATTATGTATCTCCAGCTTGGTTTGTAACCTGTGCCTTTGGGTTGGGCGGCCATTTTCTGCTTTGCCACTCGGCGGCCATTTTGGTTGGACGTTCTGGGCCTACTCTTAGCTCCTAAATCCATGCCCATCCGCTGGGCTGGGCGCACTGGGCGGCTTTACCTACCTCCAGTTATCCTGGGCTGTAGGCTTTTAGCTTTGTTTAGGGGATATTACACCCTTCTATCGGGGGTGACTCAGGGAGGCTAATTTGGCTTGGCACCCGGCGGCCATTTTGGCCATGCCTCATGGGCTCACCCCTTAGGCATCGATCTACATCCATCTGCCCGGCTGAGCACTCCGAGTGGCCCTGAACCCCTCTGTCTCTTGGTTGACTTATTAGGGGGGTCTAGCGTGCTTGGATTGTTCATCCAAAGTTAATTGGCGGTAATTTTTCAGCTTCGGTGGTGGCATGCCTGCCCACCTGTTCAGCCATTTTGTGCACATCATCTGTCAGTGGGTATGGGGGGTGGGTGTAATCTGCATCCATCCTCTTTAGCCATTGTTGTTATACCCATGCCACGATTTGTTTTGGCGGTCATATAATAGGGCCATCCTTCGGATACCCTTGGAACCCATTTTGGCCCCGTGCCGCACCCACGCGGCTGAGTTTCTTGTCGCCTGTTCGCCCTTCTGTTCGGCTATGCCGTCTGGGCCCCACCAGATGTGTTTGGGAGCGCATGAGACTAGATGTCTGTCTCCTGATGCCACTCACCTGCGTCTGGCCCTTGAAGGACCCTGGTTCTTCATCATGGTTTGTAACCCGTGCTCAACCGTTTCCCCAGGAATCTGCCCAGCCCCCCCCTCTAGTTCTGATATTTTGGGAGGGAGTGAAGAGCCCCACTTTCGCCACTTTATTCATGCCCTGCATTGTTTTGTATGTCGCAATCATAGCCCCCCCCCCTCAAGCGCCTTTTTTCCAGACGAAAGAGGCACAAATGTTCTTGGCCTTTCTTCGTGGGGGAGGCGCCCCAGCCCAGTGGTCATTTTGGTTGCTCTCTTCTGCACCTTTTCAGTTTCACTGGGTCTCTATTGAGATGCAGTGACCAGAATCGTACTCAATACTCCAGGTGGGGGGCCTTGCTATTGTTTTGTATATGGCATTATAAGGTTGGCTGTCTTATCTTCAACCCCCTTTTTGGTAATCCATACCAACGAACTGGCTTTCTTTGCTGCTGCCACACATTGGGGAGACACCTTCATGCCACTGTCCACCAACACACCAGGACCTCTTTCCTGGCCTGTTGCGGATGGGTCGGAGCCCATGAGTTGATAGATGACGTTTGCATTTTTTTGGCCCCAGTGTGCATTGCTTTCATTTGGTTACATTTACACACATTTGCCATTTCTCAGCATTTCTACAGTTTGGGGAGATCCTTCTGGCGCTCTTCACAATCCTCTCTGGTTTCCACCGCACAGAAAATTTTTGTGTCATCTGCAAACGTGCCCCCCCTCACTGTTTATCCCTGTCTCCAGCTCATTTATGCTTGTTAATCTTTAATCTACCGACTAGTCCTCAGACCCCTCTCTTTCAACCTGTATTTGAGTTGATTCTTTAGCCAAGAGGGGCGGCTCAGGCAGCGGACTCCACTCATGGTCCTCTGTTATGAAGTCAGGTGCCACGAATCGTGGGGGCTGTTACACACCGCGATCTGGGTTGGCTGTTACATACCAGGGCCACCCTTCCCATTTTCCTTGAATCCGTTTTTGGTTTGTGCCATGCACACGCTATGGGTTACTTTTCACCTGTTTGCCCCGTATATTCAGCTACGCTGTTTAAGGAGGGAGGTTCTAATGGGAAGGGAAAAGGTAAAGCCCCTGCCAAGAAGAGGCCGAGTCAGCAGTCCCTTACTTATCCATCCTCTTCATCAGGTGATGAGTCACCTAGTCTTTTGGCTGCTTGGTAGAAGCGGCCTCGTTTGAGCGCGAGCACGCTGAGAGGCAGGGGACGGCCGTGTTTTATGGGAGACGGCTTTCTACAAGCGTGGCTAGGGCGCTGTGGGGGTAGCGTACACTAATAATGGCTAATGGTGCCATGCAATTCTTCTCTTGAGTCCGTTTTAACAGGATCTGCCAGTATCGTTCTTTAGGTACGCCATCTGTGACTACTGAAGTAGCCGCGTCATCGCATGCTCCACTCAGACCACCCCCCCAGTTGCTGTGTCTTCCAACGTAGTCATGTTCCCGCCTGCCGCTGAAGAGTCATCGCTTCCGGCCCTGGTTTCGGCCTGGGTTGTGTATTCGCGTGGTAAGTCGGCTCCAGCAGTCCAGCATCTACCCTTCATGGAGTTGCGGCGCCTGGTCGTCCATTTTGGCGCAGACGGGCTATAGTATTGTGGGACTTTGTAGTCCTCATCGTACGCGCCGCATTTCAGCCGAAATTTAGCGTGCTGCCTCGTGCCCCCTGGGGTGGCGGCGCAGTGGTATTACCCGGACCTAATCCAATTTTCGAGTTTTCCTGAAGATTCCGATCTCTCCTCATAGGTTATGTAGGCTGGCTAATGCATAGCCTTGAGTTTGTTCTGCCAGTTATGAGGTTGCCTTGTTTCAAGCCGCCGATTTGGTACCCCTTTGTTCGCCCCCCACGCGTCAGTGAGCTGCTTCCCCAATCCAAGAAACCGACTCCTAGTTTACGCATTATGTTGGTCATGTAAGGTCCGCGAGCAGGATTTGGTCTCTCAGCATATTTGTAGATTGAAGACTGATTGGCAGTAAGGCCGGCACGATACACCTTCGTAGGTGTTCTGTGCTTCAAATTTGCCCGGTCCTAGCGTTACATAGGTCCGCCCTGTTCGCTTACAATTATCGTGGGTACCTATTCCTGCGCAAAGAGGGGTCGCATTTGACAGGTTGCCAATATTGGACAATTTCACTGAGGGCACTGCAGGTCGCTGGCGTAGCGGGCTGGCATTTTGGGCGTCATTCGCTCCAGATAGGCGCTGTTTCCACAGCAGCTGCCTTTGGCGCCGATTGGGTGGCAACCAACGGATTGGGTGATGGAGATCCGGAGACTTTAAATCTTCTGTACGTTTACTAATGGGACGGTACCACCGGGCCAGTTGTTCTTTTCCTTCCATTACAGCTTCTACCCCCCGGGAGCCGGGTTCGAGCGTTGGTTTACGGCCTCAGTCTTTTGTTGACTGGGACTTCGAGTTGCTACCCAGTCTGGACGTGGCCGCGCTTTCGGCCTTGGACGTGGCCGTGCTTTCGGACTTGGATGTGGCCACGCTTTCGGCCTTGGACGTGGCCGCGCTTTCGGCCTTGGACGTGGCTGCGATCCGGCCTGGGACGTGGCCGTGCTTTCAGCCGGGGACGTGGCCGCGCTTTCGGCCTTGGCCAATGGGCCGGTTTCATGTGGAAGGGCAAGAAGGTGATGCCTTGACACGCTTTTCTTACTGTGGCTCCCAGTGACCTCCCCCCTTGCCACCTTGCCGAGCATCGTGGTTGCCCATGTTGGGAGGAATTGACTTGACCTGTAACTCGGGCAAGCCCCTCATTCTCAAGATCTTCGAGGATCTGAGTGCGCTACATCATGCTCGCCTATTGGCGGTTCGCACGGTGGGCAAGTCTCTCATTCTCAAGATCCTCGTGGATCTGAGAGCGTTCCAGCGTACTCGCTCATTGGTTCATGTTGTTTAGTCTGTGATCTTTCCCCGGCTGAACGGGGGTTCGCGCCACCGTGGGTAGCGCAATTTAATAAAACATCATGCAGATCTCTATAAAATAATCAAGGTCCTCGGCAGTCCTATGGTAATAACCAGTTAGGTAGCTGGTAGGCTTCAGTAATAATGACCCCAGTGTGATCAAGTGGCCTGCCTAGAAATTGGGATTGGGGGATGCCCACAACACTCTGGCATCCTCATTGCATGCATAACTGGCTGCAATAAATTGCTTCAGGAGTGGACCTGATAAACCTTATCCGTTGCGTCAGTTGCCCGCGTTGTGCAGGCCGAAGTGGGAGCTGTCCTTGGGCACTCCAACATCCCTGCTGGGAAACCACCTTAATTCGTCCGGATGGTGTGCATTTATTGGATAAGGGCCTGGATATCCTTATGCAGAAACCTTAGGAGGGCCTGAGGGCCGAATTGTTCGGCTGTGGGGTAAAGAGCCGCAGTGCGCCTCTTTGTTGGCGGGTAGCGCATAAAAGTTAACCATTTAGGTCCCGAATCTAATTACATCTTCACGTCTTCGGCAGCCTTCCATTAATAACCCAATAGGATTTAGTTAGGGAGCAAATAATAATAATAACCCCAAACCCTAGGAGGGCTGCCAACCTTTAATCAAGCGTTGATGCCAAAAGATCTCATTGGCATCCTCACTGCGGCAGTTCAACGGGCCGCAGGAAATTGGTAGAGTAGCGGGACCTAATCAATTTGTTGTTACCATTTGATGATGCGCTACGGCTCAGGCCCTCCTTAAGTTATTGCTCATTGATAAGTAATTTAAAATTCGTTACTGTAGTTAATAAAGTTGTGGCCCTTATTTAACCCAAGCGGAATGTGTGTCGCCTCCTTCTTTCAACCTGGCTCGGCAATGGCTGCTCCGCCCGGCCTCGTGCCGGGCAGGGGCACCTTTGCCGGCCGGTTGACGGAGGCGGCTATTGGCTCTGCTACTAGCGTAGCCTACGGCAGGGGAGCGCGCCCTTTATAAGTCCTTGGCGCGCTCCCCTCAGCCTGCCTCCGCAACCGCCGGTTTCCCCGCCCTCCCGCCACTGTTTACGATGTGCTGGTGATGCTTTGCTGGTCGCTTCGGGGCCGGATGGGAATTTTTGACCACTTCTCTGATTGGCCTTGAGCGGTGGTGTTTTTTCGCCCATCCCACCATTCACATATTGGCGGTGGGTGTTGTAGGTAATAACCCCGGTCACGACTGGCGAGTAGCGCATAAAAGTTAACCATTTAGGTCCCGAATCTAATTACATCTTCACGTCTTCGGCAGCCTTCCATTAATAACCCAATAGGATTTAGTTAGGGAGCAAATAATAATAATAACCCCAAACCCTAGGAGGGCTGCCAACCTTTAATCAAGCGTTGATGCCAAAAGATCTCATTGGCATCCTCACTGCGGCAGTTCAACGGGCCGCAGGAAATTGGTAGAGTAGCGGGACCTAATCAATTTGTTGTTACCATTTGATGATGCGCTACGGCTCAGGCCCTCCTTAAGTTATTGCTCATTGATAAGTAATTTAAAATTCGTTACTGTAGTTAATAAAGTTGTGGCCCTTATTTAACCCAAGCGGAATGTGTGTCGCCTCCTTCTTTCAACCTGGCTCGGCAAAAAAGTATTTTAAATAAGCAAACTGAAGTGAGAAAAATGCGACACAAAAGTGGATTATGAAACTCCCCAATAGATAACAACAACAACAACAACAACAACAACAACAACAACAACAACAACAACAACAACAACAACAACAACAACAACAACAACAACAACAACAACAACAACAACCCAGGTCTTTGAATGTGGGAAATTCTGCTTCTGGGCCCACTATTCAAAAAGCCTGGAGATGGCCCAGTAACGTTGCCTAGTATCATGCCCATGTTGCCAACAGGGTAAGGGCTGCCAAACTTTACAAAGCAAAGGGCAGCCTGACAGCCTGTGGACAGAAGACACCAATGGCAGCAGTCTATAGGCTATCCTTTTGTAATCATTATTATTCACAAAGATACCAAGCGGGTGGGGTGGGGGAATCCCAAAAGGCGTCTCCTTTCTTTTATCAGGTTGTTACCTCCCATTCAAACACAAAGCAGTTGTTATGGCTGAGAGAAGGGCGCTCCAGAGGGTTATAAACACTGCTGAGAGGATAGTGGGCTGTCCTCTTCCTTCTTTGGAAGAATTATACAACTCCAGATGCTTATGGAAGGCATCTATAATTCTGAGAGACCCTTCGCATCCTGGCCACCAATTTTTTTGAACTGTTGCCATCTGGCAGGAGATATAGGACTCTTAGGTCAAGGACAAATAGACTAAAGAACAGTTTTTATCCTGGAGTGGTATCTAAGTTAAATGTGACAGTTTTTAACATCATCTTAAGCAGTTTTCAAGTAGTGTTTTAAATTTTGTAAGTGGTTTTAAAAGTTTTTAAATATCTTGTATGGTGTTTTATGTGTTTTATGTGTTTTGTATGGTGTTTTGTGTAGTGGAACAGCACTCTAATTTCATTGTGCATATCTTGCATATACATGATGACAATGAAACTCTATTCTATTCTATTCTGTTCTATGGTTGCTTTTCCAAAAATTCTCAAGGAATTTCTGAAGAAGTTCAGGCTATGTTTTGTAGACTACAGGTAAAGAGGATTAGCTGAGGAGACTTGGATACATCGGATACATGAGGCAACCTGCTACGGAAGAACCCACACTACCTAAAGAAGTGGCAGATCTCAAATACCAGTCTCAGGTATATATACAGAGAGAGAGAGAGAGAGAGAGAGAGAGAGAGAGAGAGAGAGAGAGAGAGAGAGAGAGAGAGAGAGAGAGAGAGAAATGTTCTAGTCCTTTTCTTGTTCTCTGCTGAACCAATAATGCTCTCTGAAGTTCCAGCAGGAGAGGTGGGTACATTGTCTGGCAGAAAAAAAAACCAAAAATAAATGAACAAATTAAAATTAAAATTAAGAAATTTTTTAAAAATGGGTTCACTGCTGGAATTATGAAAGGAAATACATGAAAAAGAGGGCTAGAAGCATGCTCCGAAATAAGGATTCAGAATACGTTGCTCTGTCACACAAATACTCCTTCTACAAAGATCTTGCTTCCCTCAATGCTTCCATTCCACTTGTAAGAACATGTAGAAGCAAGAAGGATGGGGACCATCAGTGTGTTTTTGGGGGGCTGTATCTGACAACTTTGGACTTTGGGTTTCCAGGAGCTCTGGATATTGGGGAATAGGTTTTAGGATTCCAGGGGCCCAGGGTCTTGGCACTCTGGTAGAATTTGGGGTTCTGAGGGCCCTGGTTTCTAGACCTAGGATTTGGGATTCCTAGGAGTCTAGATTCTGGAGTTCCAGGGGCTCCAATAATTGTAATGCCAAATTAATTCAAGGCCCATATAAAGAGAATATTTGCACTACTTAACTCAACTGACTGTGAACCAAAAGAACTGTGGGTTGAGACCAGGTATATTATTAGAGAAGAAAGGAAAAGGTGCAATCACAGTAGTAAAAAAGTGAGAGGGACTGGAGGTTTTGGAAGTGTGGAACTTTGTTTCATTTTCCTTATTTTTTAGAGTCGTCTTCTTAGGATTTTGACAGATTCAGTCTCTGTTGTCATCATTCACAAAGTGACATCACACATGGGAAAAATCACAGATGACTCCTTTTTCATCAGGTAACTACTTCTCACTGGGGATGGGCAGGAAATGGGAAAAATGTGTTTTTGTTTCATTTCGTTTTTTCCCTCCGTGATTCGTTTCACTTCATTAGAAATGATTTTTTTTAAAAAATGTATGAAATGAACCAGCAACAAACTGATTCATTACTCTATAAAATGGATCCCTTGGGTCCTAGAAGCACCAAATTTAGTAGGTACATTTAAGCCCTCCAAAATTGGAGAGATTTGTGGTTCAGGGGGCCAAGTTACTCAACTTCAAAGGGGGTACCCCCCAGAAAAAACATACCTGACAGTCAGAAAGGGCCCATAATGTCTGTAAGAGCTGCCTCTGACATAGAGCTTTCTTTTATACCTTGGACATTCAAGGGAGTTCCACTCACACTCTCTCTTCATACCTGAAGGTCATATGGCCCAAGCCCAATGTTTACTTCTTGCCTGCCTGCCTGCCTGATGGAGTGCAGTTCTGGTGCATACCAATGTGCCTTGGTGGGTTTAAAGTGAAGAGCTTCAGGAAGCGCCGCTGTAATTTCCATGCTGCTAGCTGCATGGGATCAGTATTTTCAAATACATTAAATTACAAATGTTTTTTTTCCTGGGGACACCCCTTTGGAGTTGAATAACATTGCTCCCTGTACCCCAAAACTCTTCAAATTGGGGATGCTTAAAGGGGAGAGCTTGAAGAAGCTCCATTGCAATTTCCATGGTGCTAGGAACCTGGCAACAGTATACTTTTAAATTACAGTGGTACCTCAGAGAACAAATTTAACTCGTTCTCTGTGGCAATGCATTATCTGGAAAAAATTGTTATCTGAAATGTGGTTTCCCATTTAAATGAATGGGAAACCGATTAATATGTTCTGGAAGTCACAAAAAAAAGCAAATTGCTGGGGTCCCCCATAAAACCCTCTTTATAAAGTGCACTTTAATGACATGCAGTGCTGGAACAGCACCCCTCCCCCGAACACCCCCTGCAGTGCAATGCAAACACTGAGAAATGAAACCAGCAAGCCTAGCCCAGCCTTTTCCCACCCAAAGTGCAAAGGAGAAAAAAATCCAAACAGAGAAACATAAGCAGAAAATAAAATCCTGACCATTTTTGCCTTCAGAGCAGTGGAGAAAGATTGCAAACCCAGACAAAATGAAACCAGCAAGCCTAGCTCAGCCTTTTCCCGCCCAAAGTACAAAGGAAAAAAAAATCCAAACAGACAAACATGTACATAAAACCAGCAAACCTAGCTCAGCCTTTTCCTGCCCAAGGTGCAAAGAAAAGCAGTGCAAAGATTAATAAAAACTAGCTCTCTAACTTTCCAAGTCCAAATCCCTAAGCAAAAAATGTCCAGAATGGCTCTGGAACACCATGAAAAAAAGTTCTAACTCCTCCCTCCCCTCCACAAACTACAGGGGCTGCAATGCATCCTGGGTACACTTTTTTTTGCAAGGCATTTTGAAAATTTGTTATCCACGGCAGCCTATAGGGAACATTCATTATCTGAGACAAACCTAAGCCTGGAATTTTCCACTCATCCGAAAAATTCATTATCAGGGGCATTTGTTATCTGAAGTATTACTGTACATTTTTTTTCTGGGGATACACCTTTGGAGTTGAATAACTTGGCCCCCTGTACTTCAAACCTCTCCAAATTGGGGGTGCTAAAAGGGAAGAGCTTGAGGAAGCTCCACTGTAATTTCCACACTGCTAGCTGCCTGGGATCACTATTTTCAAGCACATAACACTATTACAAATGTTTTTTCTCTGTTGTACCCCCTTTGAAGTTGAATAACCCAGCCCCCTGAACACCAAATATCTCCAAATTTGGAGGGCTTAAAGGGGAGAGTGCAAGGAAGGTACCCACCAAATTTGGAGCCTCAAGGACCCAGGGGAACCATTTTACATAGAAACAAATCAGTTCATTTTAAACGAAAACAACAACACCAGTTCTTCTCATTACTAATGAAACTGCTTCCCTGGTTCCTTTTGTTTCATTTTGTTGTGTAATGAACCGACAAATCAGCATTTCTTTTTTTTTGTTGTTTGGTACCCAGGCCTACTTCTCACACAAACACAAAACAATTTTTCAGGACTGCGTTTCATCAAGTATGAAAGGTAACGAGCAGAAGAGGGTATCCTGTAGACCATCCTGGCTGCAGCTATTGGTGTTGTCAACATTCAGGCTGGCCTTTGCAGTGTAAAGCTTTGCATCCCTTTTCCAGGTGGCAACAGGTGTGTGATATTGTGCAGCAATATTGAGCCATTTCCTGGCTTTTTGAATCATGAGTACAGAAGCAGAATATCCCACATTCATAAACCAGAGATTTTTAGAAGTATTAATCTCTTTTTAAAATACCTTTTAAATTTTTTCCACAGGATATACTTTATTCATTCATCATTCATTCATTCATTCCCATCTCCCTAGACGCGATTTATAATAGTTTATACTGTTTGGCCAGGAAGGAGTTAAATGCTTTCTTTCAGAGTCTCCTCAACGTAGCTGTCTAAAGTTCAGTCTGTTTATAAGGACTAATTCCGAAATGTCTATTAAAGCCAAGAATGGGTTAATTTGTGAGAAAGTGGGGGAGCACACAGGATGGATACTTTTTTGAAACCAACTGGAGGTTTCTGATTGCTTGGATATGCACATGGTAAAAACAGTGTTACTTCAAAAAAATCATAAATTGGAAACCATTTCCCCATATGTCCCAAATTTGGTACAGAGCTGGAGCAGACTGTAGTCTCCCACTGTACCAAGCATGGTGCTGATCTGACTTGTAGTTTTAACATTAGAACATTTTGTGTGGACTGCCACTGTTTCTAGAGTGATGTGGTGGAATGTCATTTTTTAAAGCTGTGCAAATAGATTCATGAGCAGGCTACTGCCTGGGCATAATACTGCAAGAGCACACAGCATTTCTTTTGGACTTGAGTCCATCTATTGCAAAATATAGTTAAACCAGAGACCAACTTTGTGGCTGTTTCTAACCCAAGCGGACAATGTCATGTGAAACACGAGGAGATGGTAGTTGGGGAAAGGATCCAAAAAGATGCGTAGTTCCAGATGAAGGGTCAGATCAGCTGTTAAGGTAAATTTATGTTTCTTCTTCTTCTTAGAGCCTTATCCCTCCAGGCACAAAAAGGTTTCACAGTGACATGACTGAGGCATCAGTCATATAAACAAAGGTATATGCCATCTCTCTCAGTTGGTCAATTACAAAACCGAAGGAAGATAATTTGCAAAATATAGATTGAGCCAAGGTCTTAGTATCTTGACTGAACATATGTTATTTTCCTGTGAAGGGTGCTCTGGCTTCTACATGAAGAATTGGTCCCTCATCTATAGAGGACCTAAACTACTTACATGCATCAGCTTGATAAGAAAATATAAAGGGAAAAAGAAGGGGGTAGACAGAGGAAAAGAAAGTTTGCATAATTCCAATGATGAAGATACATACAGTACTTTGGAAAAAACTAACCGGAAATTCTGAACAAGAAGAAACATAAATTCTTCAGCATAGTTACAGGTTATTGAACATGTCTGGACTGCAGGTTTTTCAAAGCATTCAAGGTCTTTTTCTGTAAAGCTACCTCCTCCCCCATTTATTGACTACCACTTGTGTGTATGGACATGTTTAATTGTGTCGGTTGCCCATTTTAAAACTAACATGTTCACAGCTTTCCTCATTCTTTTGTTCAGTAATTAGATTATTTTGACCTAGCTCCTTAGCTGACAAAACTCCCAGAATGGCTTACCAATGTACAGTACAAAATGTACATAACATTCATTAATATCATTAAGAGACACAATATGTGCACGTGGCCTTTATAACAATCTTTTAAACATGCCAGGGTTGGGCAAAGTGTGGTCTATGGGCTGAAGGTTGCCTTCCAGCCTAAATGCAGCTCCAACAATTAAAATACAGTGGTACCTTGTATAAAGGGATTAATTCATTCCAAATGAAATTATGTTAAGCAAATTTTCCTTTATACAAATTTCCCATAGGAATGAATTGAAAACAAAGTAATCTCTAATAGAGATGGGCATGAAACGAACTTTTGGTACATTTGATTATTTGTTTAATTGCGTATCAAAATGGATAACAAACTGCCCCCTCTAAGAGAAAAGAAATGAAATGGAAATTTCCATTTCATTTCGCTTCACTTTGTTTGCTGGTGCCTCCTACCTGGGTTCTGGAGTGGACCTCCTCCTGGTCCGGTCCTCCTGGCTTTAGGTAGGGGGCTCTGGGGGGGGGGGGAGCCAGCCTGCACTAGAGCTGGAGCACGGGCCACATGGTTGGCAGTAAAAAATAAAATAAAATAAAATAAAATAAATAAAATAAAATAAAAAGGAGCGCTGACCCAGCCCCAGGGGTGGCCAGGCCAGCACTCTAAAATGAAAAAAATAAAAATAAAACAAGCACCGATCTGGTCCCAGGGGCCGTGCAGTGGGCCCTTGAAAAATAAATAAATAAAATTAAATAAAATTAAAAAAGGAGTGCTGACCCAGCCCCAGGGATGACCGGGTTGGTGCTCTGAAATGAAAAATTAAAAAAATTATAAAAAATAAAACTAGTGCCAACCCGGCCCCAGGAGCCGTGCGGTCAGTGGTTGAAAAAATCTACGAGGCACTGGCCTCAAGCCAGCACCTCAAAAAGCCCCCACTGGGGACTCAGTGCTCTAAAATAAATAAAGAAATTTAAAAAGAAGAAGCACTGACTGGGCCCCAGGGGCCATGCGGTTGGTGACTGAAGGGAAAAAAGAATAACAAATCAAAACAAACAACAAAATGAATATTTAAAAAAAAAACATTAAAAATGAAACAAAATGAACCAAACCGAACCTTAGAACGAACTGAACCAAAATGAATTGCCATTTTTTTTTTTTGGTTCGTGCCCATCTCTAATCCCTAATTATGTTGTACGGAATTGCCCCATAAACAATTCTGTTAAGCAAATTTCCCCTATCTCTGGGATTTTTTATGTTGTACAGATTTTTTGTTATACAAACCATTTGTTATACAAGGGTTCACTGTATTTAAATAAGAGGAGCACCCCTATGGCCTCTTAATTCACTGTGTGCCATCTACAGAGAGGATGAAGGTCCATTTTGACAAGCTTATTTTGAGTAGGTGAGAGTGGAGGAGCACGGCCCTCTAAGCTCCAGGGGTAGATTATTCCAGCTTCTGGACATTGCTTACCCCATTCTAAGTATACCAGATGCACTCCAAAGTGTCCAAGAGGGGTGATCATTGAGTTTCAATTTTACTTCAGAATCTCTTTTTGAACACCCCCCCACACACACCAATACCCATTTATCCTTCTGACACACTTTCTCAGCTTCTTTTGATGGCTTCTTTTTATAGTCTCTCATTTGTTGTCTGAGAAATGGCCACCAGGCAGCACGAGACCTACTGCAGAGAGACACTGTCATTTGCAGAAGCCCAAAGGAGTGCGGAGACAATCTTGCTCCCTCTTGAAAAGCCCTGATGGATCACAGGGGTGGTCTGCAAACAGAGAAGTGTGTATCTGAGAGGATGATAAACAAGGAAACTTCATTCACGGAGAACTTACATTGTCTTCTTTCCTTTCACTCTGCTGCCACTTGAAGACTTTCCTTTTACAGCAATCGTCAACCTTCGTTCCTTTCTGAATTTATATATATATATATGTATTTAAAAATTAAATTTCCATCTCTAGTGTGACAAGCAACTTTTGTTCTTAGAGGCAATCTGGTCCCTTTTAAGTCGACAGCAATGGAATGAAGGAAGAAGGTTAATTTTTCCTCCTCTTCCGATAGAGCCACACAAAACCAATCTGCCTCCCTCCTTCAGGCAGGCAACCTCAATAGGTACACAAAGACCAGCCTCCCTCCTTCAGGTGGCCAGCATCAGCATTAGGTCACAATGCCCAGCCTTTTTTTCTGAGCATGAAGTCATAATGGCCAATTGCTTTCATTCAGAATAGTGATTTGCAGAAGACTTTCTTTTTGTGTGTTTGTGTGTGGGGGTGTCTGGGAGGGGAGGGGCTTCCTCCTTGGCTTCCTTCATACAAGAATGTACAGTAGGACCTCCTTACTGATCTTTTTGTTTAACAGGGAAGGGATTCCCTCTTTCCTGTTTTTTCATTACATTTTCCCTCCAATGTTATACTGTTCAGCCCTTTAAAAAAGCCCTAAAAAAGTTGTAGAAATTATCTGGGGGGGGGGAGGAAAGACACGTCCACAGAGAGCAGTACAACTAACAAAAGACACCAAATAAAATAGACCCCTAAAAATAGGCACCTGTTGTTTGAGTCCAATGCAGCAGCAGGCAGACAACCAACAAAATAATCCAGTAAAAGAAAGGACCAAAGAGCTGGGAGGAAAAGAAAATTTGCTTAACATAATTTCATTTGGAACAAACAGGGTACCACTATATGTTATACTTGTTAACCGCCCTGAGTTCCAGTTCGAGAAAATCGGGCGGTATATAAATAAATAAATAAATAAATAAATAAATAAATAAATAAATAACCCGAAGGAGTTTGTTTTTGTGGTGGTGGTGGTGGTGGTGGTCAAAAACGTCATCCCAAACAGCAGGCAAAATGATCCAAAGAATTGGGGGAGGGGGTTCCTCCCCCATCAATGGGGAAAAAAGAGGAAAGGATCCAAGATTCAAGCAGAGGCAGGCAGGCAGGCCACACAAGGTAAAGGGTGCCAACAAGAGCTTACATGCCCATGAGGAATAAGTGAAACAATCCACAGCCTTTTTACGGTTTCAAACTTCTTGTTCCCAATCCTGGAGGTCCTGGTTGGCAGCTGACAGCAGCCCTTGCAATGCTACTGAATGAAAAGATGGTGATTTAACCAATGGTGGTTCAACAGCTGAAGGGAAAGAGGGGAGCACACACCCACATGACACTTCCAGGGACCTCTCTTCTATGAACACAAATCATTCCTGAATAAGAGGGGGGGTCCCTTCTGGAATGAATACAGAACTAAAAAAAATATGAAAAAATATACTCTTTCTTGCTGTTTTTAACATGTTATTTACAAAATGAAATTCTCATCCATAAATATCAGTAAGGATGTATCTGAAGCAGATGGAAGTGTCATGAGAGCAGCAGTCTTTCCTCCTCACTAAGGTGTGTTGAAACCTCTGAGAGTTCACTAATATTCATTTAGTCATCAAAAAATGTTAAGAGCGCCTCCTGTGTAACACTGAAAAATAAACTAATGGCACTTGAACATTTTTGCTTTGTGCTTGACAGACTAAGGGCCTTTTTACACGACCCCTAAGATCCGCTGGCACTTAAATTCAGACCAGAGATCTTAGGGGTTAGTCGCTCTTCCTCTGTCTTCCTCTGTCCCCACCCCCCTCTGCACTTCCTGGTTGCTTGCTGCGTGAGGGAGGGAGAAAAAAGAAAGAAAAGAATGCCGGTTTACCTCCGTTTTGTTCCCGGCAGCATTCAGATCTCTTAAAGGGGCAGGGCGCAAAAAAAGAACAAACAGAAGCCAGGAGAGCCCCGCACTCACTATCCTTACACCGGATCAAATATTTGTCACATCCAAAAAGCAGGTATCTGAAAGCTGCGCTGGGACGCGCTAAAGTGGGCGGGGTCGCACTTAATTTCCTGTTAACTCCGGAGCTGGTGGGTAAACATTTTTAATCTCCGTAGCTGGGAGCCATTTGCCACGGAGTTTAGGGGTCGTGTATAAACGCCCTTAAATAGTTTCATAATAGCTTCCTTTTATAGCATACTAATTGGAGACAACATAATTGGAAAAAAAATGCTATTTTCAACAGAGGTGGATCATGCTAGCAGAGGAACAGAACAAGCAGAATAAGCCTAGTCTTAACAGTCACTTTTCCCATCTGACAGGTAACCCCTTTAAACACTCCATTGGCAAGCACTAGACCAAATCCAATTGGTTACAATGTTCTATTATGCAAATATACTCTTATATGTTCTATAATGCAAACATGTGACAGGCAGGGAAGGAGGACAGTTGGCTGGAAGATGCTATAACTTTTATAGGGCTTCAATCCACCGTGTAGGTGGTCTGACTCCAAAAGACTCCAAAAGAGGAGGGGATCATGTAGGCTGGCAGAGAAATGTGGGTAGTTCTTCAGGTATTTCAGGCAGGTAGAAGAGTTAAATTAGAGCATAATACCCCAGATATTGTTATTGTGGAGAAGAATCATTGATGTCACTGTACCAGGTGATAGTAGAGTCACAGAGAAACAACTTGAAAAAAATTACACAATATCAGGATCTGAAAATCGTACTTCAGAGACTCTGGCATAAACCGGTACAGGTGGTCCCAGTGGTAATCGGCACACTGGATGAGGTGCCTAAAGAGCTAAGCAAGTATTTAGAAGAAATTGGAGTTAACAAAGTCACCATCAGTCATCTGCTGAAAGCCACCTTATTGGGATCTGCTCGCATAATTTGCTGATATATCACGTAGTCCTAAACACTTGGGAAGCGTTCGACTAGTGATTTGTAATACAAAATCCAGCGTAGTTGTATTCTCTGCTGTGTGATGATGATGATGATGATGATGATAATAATAATAATAATAATAATAATAATAATAATAATAATAATAATAATAATAATAATAATAATAATAATAATAATAATAATGTCTTAGGACAGAGCTGGGAGTGACCCTTGTCAAGGGGGCACAGTGGAGAATCGAACTCCCAACCTTTTTAACCCTGTTAACAATCTGGCCGCTGTATTCTGCAGTAGCTGCAATCTCCACATTAACCTCATAGGCTGCCCCACGTAGAGAGTGCTACAGTAGTCTAATCTCGAGACTACGAGCGCATGATCCAGCGTGGTCAGTGCCCCAATGTCCAGGAAGGCCCGCAGCTGGGTAATCCTCCACAGATGGTAGAGCGGTACGGACCACTGGCACCACCTGGGTCTCCATGGTGAGCGCCGGGTCCAACAGGATGCCCAAACTGCGGACCCCATCCTTCGCAGAGAGAGTTACTCCCCAAAATATGAGGGAACTTCCCAAACCACAGACATCAGGGGCCTCCACCCGCAGGATCTCCGTCTTGCCCAGGTTCAGCCTCAGTCTGTTAGCCCCCATCCAGTCCAGCACGGCACCCAGGCAGTGCTCAAGGGATGGAATGGCATCCACTGCAGAAGAAGGAAAGGAGATATAGAGCTGGATGTCATCCGCATATTGGTGACATGAAGCTCCATACCCCATTATGACCTATCCCAACAGCCTCATATAAATGTTAAAGAGCATGGGAGAGATGACCGATCCCTGTGGCACCCCACAATTGAGGGACCAAGGGGCTGAAGTCATCTCCCCCAGCTGCACTTGCTGGGGACGGTCCTCCAAGAAGGAACGGAACCACTGCAAAGCAGTGCCTCCAATCCCCAACTCAGAGAGCCTCCCTAGGAGGATACCGTGGTTGACGGTATCAAAGGCCACTGAGAGATCGAGGAGGACCAGCAGGGACATATTACCCCTGTCGGCCTCCCTCAAGAGGTCATCATGCAGGGTGACCAATGCCATTTCCATACTATGGCGTGGATCGAGGGCATTGGAGTCATCCAGAAGACCCTGAAGCTGATCAGCCACAACCCTCTCCAAGACCTTGCTCATAAATGGGATATTGGCGACAGGCCTATAATTGTCAATTAGGTCTGCTGCCAGATTGAAATGTTTTCGAATGGGCCTAATGAGTGTCTCCTTGAGGGCAGGGGGAACCCTGCCCTCCCGAAGAGACCCATTAATTATTGCTGAAGGTTACAAAGGGAAAGTTGAATGCCGAAGGTAGGAGATCAAAATAAAAACCAAACATGGCACTTGAAGTAACCCTTGGGAAAGACCAAGGCAGAAGGAGGGAAAGAGAAACAACCAAAAAGTGAGTTTCGAGTGGGTGGTGGGAAATAAACACTGGAGTCCAAAATCTGCCAGGTAGTCTGCACAAACAGTTAGCAGCCGTCAAAACAGTACCCCTCTCGGTGCCCCTGAACAGGTGTTGCCAAGTTGTGCCATCATTAAATAAACTCCATGGCAAAGTTTCTTTGGGTGTGTTACAGTGCTATCTGATGTGGTTACCATGCCAGCTCTCCTCAGGGATACCAATCATAAGATTCTTGCTCGCATCATTGTTCTTCCTCTTGGCTCAGAGGCACTTATTCTGAGGTAAGGAGGCACATAATTCTTCTGCCTAATTCTATCTGTGTCAATCTCCACTGTGAATTGCTGTGAGTAAAGAAAGCAAAATGCTGCTTATAGACAAGCTCCATGGCAGTTAAAGCTCTCTCTGCTCGGTTTACAATTTAATTACCGCTATGTAGGCTACCTATTGCCCCCACCCATACTCAAATTACCAACCTCAGAAGGATGGAAGGATGAGTCAGTCATCCTGAGCCTGTCAGGACGGAACTCAGGTTATGAGCAGAGTTTTTAGTGCAGTACTGCAATTTAACCACTGCTTCATGAGGCAAGTGGTTATGCCTGCACCAAATGAAGACATTAGTGCAGGCATTTTTAATGCCTATCAGTGGCATGACTAATTACTAAGCTTGTAGTAATTCACAGTTGAAATTTATGACAAGAAAATTTCATTAGTCTAATTTTTCAACTAATATATAAGAATAGACAATAATGCACAGTACGACCCCTGTATGCACTTGAGATGGTATATTTTCTTTAATAGCACCTGGTATTCCCTGGTGGTTGCCCATCCAAGTACTAACCAGGGCCAACCCTGCTTAGCTTCTGAAATCAAGCGAGATCAGATGTGCTTAGGGCATCTAGGCAGCTGCTAGGTGCCTGGAGTAGGAACTGGCAAACCACTCCAGTATTCCTGCCAAGAAAAATCCATGGACATGGGGTCACGACGAGTCGGTCATGACTGTAAGACCCAACACACACATACAAACATTTTTTTACTTCAATGTGACTCATTATTTGCTCTGGGGAGGGGGAATTGGACCAAGCAATATTAAGACCTCGATCATGTGCAGCCCCCTCGACACAGTGTAAATGGGTCCACAAACCAAATAATCCCAGCTAATCATTTCCTTTGACTGTCCTCAGACACCAGATTCTTCACAGCTTTGTGTATATCACAACGAATGATAACTCGTGAGTAAAGGTGAGCACAAAACAGAAAACCCATGGTTTGGGTTTGTCTGTTTCGGGTCCACCCTTGGTTCGGTTTGGTTCGGGTTCATACAATTTTTTTCAAAAAACCATACGAACACAAACCGATCCGAACCGGTTCGGGTTGACTTACCAGAGGCAGCGGTGGGCAATCCTGGCCCCTGCGGCAGGGGCTTTATGAGGTGCTGGCTTGGGGCCAGTGCCTCATTTTTTTCTTCTTCAAGCACCGACCGGGTCCCCAGGGGCCGGGTCAGTGCTTCTTTTATTATTATTATTTTATTTTGTTCTTGAATTTGGTGTTTCTTTTTTTAAAAATGTTTTTAAAGCCCTGACCACGCAGCTCCTGGGGTTAGGTCGGTGCTCATTTTATTTATTTATTTATTTGTTTGTTTGTTTTAAAGTGCCCACCGCACGGCTCCTGGGGCCGGGTCGGTGCTCTCTCTTTTTATTTTATTTTATTTTATTTTATATTATTTTATTTTGGTTTTAAAAGTCCCCAGTGGGGGCTTTCTGAGGCGCTGGTTTGGGGCCAGCTCCTCTTTTTTTTCCTTCAAGCGCCGACCGCGTGGCCCCAAGGGCCAGGTCAGTGCTTCTTTTTATTATTATTATTTTCTTGAATTTGGAGTGCCGACCCGGGTCAGCGCTCCTTTATTTTATTTTATTTTATTTTTATTTTGGTTTTAAAAGACCAGCGCCTCTACTGGAGTTCCAGCAGCAGACAAGGTAGGAGTGGGACTGGGGGTGGTGGTAACGAAAAACAAAGCGAACAAAACAGAAATTTCCATTTTGTTTCATTTCATTTTTCTTTGATGTATCCCTTCATTATTCATTTAGTTAACTAAATTGCTCTCTTCTCTTCTCTGGTCAGAAAAGGAACAGGTGACTCAGATGGGCTATTCATGATCAGCAATCAATTTCATAAAACTATGCTCTTTAGCAATATATGCCAGTGCACTTCCACTATATTGACAGTAAGCTATAGTAGAGATGGACATGAAACAAAATTTTTGTTCATTTCATTATTCGTCTGCACATTACATTTATAGGTACTAGGCTTTAAACAATAGTTCCATAAAGAAGTGTCATCATCTGTAATTTAAAATATATTAATGGGAATTCTAATGCACTTGTACTGTGTATTTCATCTTCATGTGCTTCTTTAATCATCATGTGCTCCCAAGTCAACTCTGACTTGTGGGGATCCTTTCCAGGGCTTTCAAGATGGAGATTATGCAGAAGTGGTTTGCCATTCCCTCTTCTGGGGATGCCGTGGGACTGGACAGCTCGCCCATCACTAAACAGGCTGGCTCTGCTGTAGGAAGCACAGTGGGGAATCAAACCCCCAGCCTCTGGCTCCATAGCTATGTACCTGTCTTACTGAGCTGCCAAACAGCCTTAAACCAAGAGTATCTGCCTGTCTGGACAGAACAACTAGGGTGTATCGGGGGGGGCAAAGGGTGCATTTGCCCTCGGGTGCAGCAATCTGGGGGGGTGCCTGGAGGAGGAGCAGGAGGAGGAAGCCGTGCACCATCCTGCTGCCCAGCAGTCCTCCTTTCCCCTAAAGCTTGGTGATGGCACCCCCCCGCCGCCTCCGCTACCAGATGCCAAGCAAGTGGCAAAGCAGGCAGGCAGGCAGGAGTGTGGTGGCTGCGGCGCACTCCTCCTCCTCACCTTGGTGGGAGAGGTGTAAGGTGCATGCACGCTACTGCGTGCGCGTGCGCGCGCGCGCGCGCACACACACACACACACATGCGCCCACCCCACGCCCATAGGGTTCGGCCCCCTATTGCTGGGTGGGTGCAATGTGGGGGGGGGGGGCAGCAGGAAGGGCTCAAAAACGAACTTTGTCTCCAGGCGCTCCAAATCCTGGCTACACCTCTGAAGAATGGCAAATAGCATTGGAAGACCTGCTCATCAAAGACATGATCACCACAATGTTTAACACCTCCTGACTTTCTTACCAACCAACCAACCAGCCAGCCAGCCAGCCAGCCAACCAACCAACCCCGATCTCTGTACTTTGATATTTATATGTTGACTCCCTGTATAAATGTTTGGCATGTTAAATCTCCTTCTCTTATGTCTGATGATGTGGACTTGCCCATAAAAGCTCACATTAAAATACAATAGTCTTGAAAGTCCCACTTTTTGTCTTTGTCTTTGTCTTGCTTGGTTTCTTTGAGTTTTAACTGATAAAATACATGCCACTTTCCACTAACGAGAATGAAATCATTACCGATTTCTTTGTCCTAATTTATCTTTCTCTTCTTCCCACATAGAAAAGTCCTCATCAAGCAAGCAGAAGTGTAAAGACTGGCAAAGGCTGACCCCCCACCCCCACCCTGGCATGATGTTCTTGAATATCCCTAGAATTTCTCAACTAGTAACCTTTCTTTTAGGAACTGGGTTCACTCATTACATGTGCGGCGCAACGTGCATCTCAACCTGGATGCTGTCCATTGCCTTTAATGCAATGTTCAGAGGTATGTGCAAGTGCTGACATATCTAGCATTAAGTAGCTTGTGTAAGAATTTCCATATGCAGTTGCTGTTAAATTCCCTCCCCATCCCAGAAAATATATTGGACAGAATCAGGTCAAGGGTAATTTCAGGATAATCATCTCCCTTTTGGAACGGCAGTATCAGTGCTCAAAATCCAGCCATAAAAATAAGGCATTCTGAGATGCAGTAAGGATGCTTCCAGGCGAGGCTTTTGTCATACAGTTACTCTGAGTTTTATGGTGTTCTACATGTCATCTCCTATCTGTCCACTGCTCTTCCATCTTTTTCCTTAACATGCCCACCCTCTCATTCTCAAACACATACTTACACATATTTAAACACAACTAAATAAGAAGGGACAGATGGAATGGCTGCAGAACCTCTTTGCCTTCTGGTGCAAGACTCGTTCCTCCTCAGGCCCTCTTACTTCCTGGAAAGGACACAACCTTCAGAAGGGGATTTCAAAACTGCCACAGTAAACTTTAAGATAACAATACAGTGGTATTTCTTAAAACAAATTTAATTTGTTCTACGGTTCAATTTGTTTCAAGAAAATTTTGGCTTACGAAACACAGTTTCCCATAGGAACGCATTGAAAATGGATTAATCCATTCCGGAGGATACTGGTCACTTCATTTTATGAAAATTGTGTCTTACAAAACACTTTTTCCCATAGCAATGCATTGTGAATGGATTAATCCATTCCAGAGGCTAGAACAAAGACAAAAATAACTGGGTTTCTTTCCCTGGGTACATACAGAACATTTTTTTTGTCTTGCAAAGTGTCCCATTTTTTTTGTCAAAAAGAAGGATGGTAGTTGGTTTTAGAGAAGCATCCTACTTTTTCAAAGTAGTAGAGAAAGCAGGAGAGAAAGAGTTCAGAAGTATAGCAGAATTGATCACTCAACAAAAAGAAGACAAAATGGTTTTGGGTGATTTAACATGAAGCTAGGGAGTAACCCTATCATTTAAGGATTCCCATCCCTTTTCCTTCCCAACAAAAGTGCCTGAGCATGCCATGTCAGTTTGGAAATTTAGGAACTGAAGCCCAAAGTAGTACATTAACTGATCTTGGGGTGTCTACTTGTTGAGTAAAACGGATTTTCTAGATCAATTTTAGCTGATCCCATCGATTTTGACATTAAAACTGCTTGATCATTCAGTCTGATAATGACGGCAATGGTAACCTAAGATGGGATAGGGATAAGGAAGTGTGAGTTTGCTGATTCTTCTGGACCCTTTGGCAAGTAGTACCAGCTCTACTAAACTCTGTTGCCTGACATATACTTATGGAGAGGTAGACGATAATACAGGATGATTTCTACCTGGCCCCATGGCATCGATACTTTGAGTTCCCAGAAAGTTCTATATTATCTCCAGTGTTGTATAACTTGTTTTGTATTTCTTTTCTTTTCTTTTGGAAACTGCTGAGTGAGGTAATTCCAGAGTTTTAGACTGCAGTGTCATCAGTATGCCAAGGCTTGTAACATACATTTCTTGTGCTTTCTTTCATTGGTTCCAGATGAAGCTACCGAAGTGTTTAATCCACTCCTTGGCATGGGAATGGACTGGATGTGGTCCAATAAACTGAAGTTCAAGTGTCAGTAAATTGATAAAATGGCAGGCTGGTGTGCCTCTTACTGGTACACTGAAACACCAGAGCTGTGGATGCGTAATTGCTCCACCGCAGAATCACTGTCTTCCCTCTGCACTGCCCTAAGGTAAGGGTTCTGGTGCCATTAATATATATTATGACCTCATCTGACAAACTGGGTAGTGCAACAGTGCCAATCTTAAGCACCACATATTTATACCAGGTTGAGAAGGTTTTGCGTGTACATGGACTTTTTATTTTATTAGGATTCACTAAGTAGTGGCCATCAAGCCAGCATTTTTACACCTCTTGTCTCTCCGTGTGGTCCAGCTATTTCCAATTATCATCCAGGCAGCCTTGAAATGCATGTTGAATTTCTTCTAATGTTTTTACCTTGAGGCTGCCTCTGGGACAAATGGGCCTCACAACACCGTCTTCATCTTCTGGTACTTCTCTGTTAAGTGTGTGACTTCCAGAAGTTTCAGGGACCACACTGACAGCTTAGGCTCTGAGCTTCTATTCTGCAACCAGGCAATCTAGCTACATGAGGCCTTCCTCCTCCTTTGAAGATGACTCAGAAAGTGGGATATGACAATGACAGGAGAGGTAGCAGACAATGTCATCTGGGATGCTGTTGATAACCCACAAGTATTTGCCAATCAGGATTATTTGGGGGGTGTTGCAACCGTATTACCTAGAATACTTTACTTCCATTGGTCATGAGATGGGGACATTTTCAAAAGAAATGGGGAAAATGCAGGTTTCCATTTGTGACTTATCAAGGTTGATGAATCATGAATAACTAATTTGCAAACATTTTTCTTATGGATCGACAATTTGATACATTGATTCATTTTTAAATTTGAAACCCTATAAAATGCACCCCCAAGGCACTAAGAGACAGCAACATTGGCCAAAAGCGCCCCCTGACTCTCTTCTACAAGCCCTGCAAGTCTGGTGAAGTTTGAGTTCTAGATGTCTGAGTTATGCACCCCCCAAAAGAGTTCCCCCAGAAAGTGCCCTTTACCACCTGGCTTGGGGAAACTCAATCTCCAATAAACCTGGAGACTAGATTGCAAAGGAGAGTCTGAGGGTACCTCTATGCAATTGTGGTGACTCAGGGTGCCTGGGGAGAACATTCCTGGGTTTTGCTCTTTGGCATTACATTATTCAAACACCAAAAATTCAATGGTCACTAAACTTGGAGGGATTGCAGTGAAGTATCAGCAAAATCCATGCACTTTTGTTGTTTCTCGGAACATTGGGAGCCATTTTGTAGCCCAGAGAAACAATCAATCAAAAATTGCTAAAATTCATTATAATCAATTCATATTTGCCAGGGGTTATCAACTTGTACAAATATGAATCCATGAATTAGTGATTTTTTGCATGGATTGTGCAATTTGTTCTGAAACCTGTGCCCCATTCTAGTCCTGGTACAATGGCCAACAAGGTTTAAAGAATTCTCACCGTTGCAGTAATCTGGGCACCACCCGTTAAATCCATGAGAGATGTTTCTTGGACCACTGCTATATTGACTACTCAGAAATGTTTGCTCATATAGTGAAGAAGCCTGGGACATGACTCAACCTTTATATCTGCTTTGAAAAGAATGTATTCTTTTAAAAACATACAGTAAAGCTTAGATAAAAATCCAGCCTTCCTGTTGCTTGTCTACTCTGCCCAAGTACCAGAAACTTCCCAGTTAAAAGGTACTGGTAGTGGGCAGGCAAACCTTTAATGCTTAATTAATTAATTAATTAATTAATTAATTAATTAATTAATTAATTGGTCAGTCACTCAATCAGTCAGTCACTCACTCAGTCAATCAGTCTCCCAATTCCAGGAAGGGAAACAACAACCCCTATCAGTTGAGTAAAAAACATCACATTCATCTGTAGCTGGAGTTAACTCAGTTCTGACCAGTCAAAAGCCTTCAGCCAGAAAGCATGATATGATCATATGACTGACCACTTGACTTCCCCTGCACCTGATGTAGCAAACTGTGTGTAAAGAGAGAATGAACAATCATATCCCGATTTGAAGAGTCCATCCATAGTATCCTTCAAACAATTTGCTTCAATAGAACAGGAAAGAGACTCAAATAAGCAAGTTCAACCTGGCATATATTAGTCAGGTGGAAACATCATGTAATGGAACCACAATTATCAATGTTTGCAGATAATGACTAAAACACTGATTGCATTGTTGCAAAGTGGTTCTGATAAGCTTTGAAGATAGAGAACAATAGAACAATGTGTACGTCAAAACGTTATGGGAGAAAACCTCAAGACACAGAAGCCTATTCATTTTGGAGCATGATTGTTCATCAGCAAACAAACCTTGATCTATGCCATCTATGTTGTGGAGTAAACACAACCTGATTAATAGCAGAGCAGTTTCCTGCAGTTATGTAAAAAGTATACACAGAAACACAGAACCACAGAAAGCTGTATACAAGACCAGACACAGAACAATTGGGAATATCTGGTGACATGAAAGGAGACCAAGTCCAACAGAATATAAGCTGATTGTGCAAGTCAAAACTGCTGCCTCTGGTTTTTAGAAAAAGAGGCTTAAGGTTTTTATAAAACTTTGTCTCTGTGTTTTACACAAAAAGTCTAAAATCAGCATTCGGGCATCAGCACTCACAAGGATATCAAACAGCCATCAACAAAATCATCAACAGCAGAGTCACCTTCATAGCTGTAAAAAGATTTGACATTTACATTTGCAATATGGGGTGACATTTATATGGGGTGACAAATGTAAATGACATTTACATTTGCAATACATTGTGCTGAGCCTATGGCCATTAACAGGAGTAACTACTCTGGAAACACGCAATTAGGCAAAAAGAGAATGTCCATTCAGGAGTAATACAGGAAGAACAAAAGGAACAAAAGCCTCTAAAATTTGCTTCCATGTAAACAGGTCAACTCAGTCATTATGGGGAAACTATATGAGTGTCCACCGTGAAGCAGAAGCAGGAAGTGATCTTAGAGAAAGGAAGAATGCGAGTAGCTCTCTAGTAGATATGGGCACGAAATGCCAAGTTTTCCATTACCGTTATCCGTTCTTTGTTCTGTTATGTAACTGAACGAAGAAGGACCATTTGGACGGGCCAGGCTCGAACCGAACAGAACCAAGAATTTTTTTTTCGGTTCTGTTCGTTTCCATTAATGGCATGGCCACGCGATGAATGAGAAATTGAATGAGTCCTCCTACCTGGTGCTGCTCGCCTTCCTGGTCCAGTCTTCCGGCTTCTGGCTTCCTGGTCCAGTTGGGGGCAGAGTCGAGAAGGGGCTGCCATCTGGTCTCCGCGTGCGGAGGCCAGATCGGAGCCACCTCTCACTGCCCTACGCCCCACAGCCTGACAGCCCGGTGGGCTGCAGGCTCTGGGGTGGAGTCGGGAAGGAAGGGGCTGCCATCCGGTCTCCGCGTGTGGAGACCAGATCGTAGCCCCCTTCCCAGCGATCTCTGCCCTGATGCATGACACCATGGCAGAGGGTGGGGAGCTCAGCAGGATCCCACTGAAAATGGCCCCATCACCAGCGCAGAGCTCCTCCATTGGGACGGGGCCATTTTCAGAGGGGTCCTGCCACCCTGTCATGGGCTGGACCCCTTGTCAAATGGCCGGGTTGGCACCTGGGGGACCCCCTAGTGCCAACCGGGCCATTTTTAAAGGGGTCCAACCCATCACTGGGTGGCAGCATTCATCCCTTCAGAGGGGACCACGGGCTCAGCTGTGCAAGCAGAGCAGAGCCCTCGGTCTCCTCTCAAGGGAGGGCGGCGAGAGGGGTCTGGGATCTGGCTTCCACATGCGGAGGCTGGAACACAGCCCCGTCCCGACCACCCTCCACATCTCCCCCACCACGGGGAAGAAGAGACCCCCGTTCTGCCTCCGCATGCAGAGGCAGAATGGGGTCTCTTTAAAGGGATCTTCCCCACGGGGATGACAGCGCGCCTGGCGCTCTCATCCACCACGGGAAGAAGAACCCGAAACACAAAAAACGGAATGAATTTTTTTAAAAAAATTCGAGTCCAAAAAATGGTAAACGTAGGGAGATGTGCACGAAAAGGAATGGAAACTAAACCCCATTTTTCCATTTCGTGTCCATCTCTACTGTCTAGCTATGAATCGAGAAAACATCTGAGTGGAAAATGCACCCAGAATATCTATCCACCTGTCTTTTGTCCATTGCACTCAGATCACTTGCTATTGCTATATATATTGGTGCTCTATTTTCAACAGCAGTACAGTAACTAGGGATGGTGGTGGTGGTGGGACACTGTCCTGAAGAGATGCCATTGGCATTGTAAGCCAACAAGCATTTGTATATACTGTCTGTCTGTGTGGTGGGGGAGAATGCGAGTTGGATTGGCAAGTGTGGATGGCAATCAGTCTCAAAGCTGCTCATGTGGCTTAAAGCCACAGTTTATTAGAAGTAATGTACATGATGACAAATACTGTTTCATCTGCCAGGACACGTGCTCATTTATCACTACTGCCAGTATGCTAGGCTCTGAGTGGAGGCACAAGTACATGCTATAACTCTGCCGCATCTCACTGAACGAAAGGCTGCTTCATTTACTCCTTCTCTGTACTTTAGTTAGACAAACTCTAGTGAGAACGGAGTCAAACAGCCAAGCAAAGGACCACTCAGATGCTAACTGTTGGAGGAATGTAATTCGATGGATCAACATTTAAACAGAAAAATGCAGAATGACTTCTGGAAGATGCTCCTGGTAGAAGACAAATCAAGCAGCCTTGTATTTTCATAGCAGCCATTTCAGAATCAGAAGTTTGCAACTGAAGTGTAATACCCGCTGAGTACACCTCACATCAGCCAGGTCCGTGAAACATAATTGGAAATTAAATGACAATCACTTGAGCAGAGGCTTCTCCAGCTCATGATGCATCATGTGTATGGATCTGGGTCTGAAAAATCTGCCTAATGTACCTCTCACACTCCAAATTATTTTGGACTTAAGAATGTTGATTGGCAATAATGAAGAAAAAAGAGAAAATGTATAGCATCATGTATCTGAACTTCTGCATAACTCTGTGGTGTAAGCATCTGACTATGGAGCCAGAGGTTGGGAGTAGGGATGGACACAAAATGAAAATATTACTTTTTTGTTCCTTTCCTTTCCTTCCCCCATATTTTTGTTTCATTTCATACGATTTTTTAAAAAAATTCATACAAAACGAACCACTAACAAAGTAGTTTGTGGGGGTGGGGGTGGAAAGTGGCGGAGGGACAAAAAGTTTGTTTTTAAGCCCCGGGCATTTTTATAAAACTTTTCCCCTCCCCCAAGCCCACTTACCAGGTGATCTGTGCTAGGGTGGGGGGAAAGGTTTTTCCTCCCCACCCCAGCGCCGATCACCTGGCAGGCGGGCTTGGGGGGAAGGGAGAAAAGTTCTTTTTAAAAAGCCCGGAGCTTTTTTAAAAAAAGTCTTTCTGCTAGATTAATCATAGCAAAAAACTGGAAGTCAAAACTAGAACTTAAGATGGAAGACTGGTATAATGAACTTTGGGATATAGCTATAAGCGATAAACTGTCTTGCAGTTTAAAGGTCAAACGAGGAGAAATGAAAAAAGACGTTTTCTACGATATCTGGGGTAAATTTATAGATTATGTATTAGTCGAAGGAAAGGGGAAAGAGTCCACGAATATTTCACGACAATTCTGGAGAAGAGGACTTTAAGAAGACTACTAGAACAATAGAAGACTGAGCAACGAAGAAGAACGCATGGATGGTCCCGTGGGGTGGGGATACACTTATATTGTTAATTGTAGTTCCTTATTTCTTATGTTGTTTGTATGTAGCTTAAAATTTAATAAAAAAAAAACATTAAAAAAGTCTTTCTTCCCCCAAGCAGCTTTCAGATGGAACTAAATGGTTCATTTCAACAACAACAAAACACACACAACAGCACCATTTTGTTTCATCTGTAACGAAATGCTGCTTCCTCATGTCGTTTCGTTTCGTTTCATTTCGTTACCTAACGACACAACGAAACAGCATATTGTTTTTCATTTTGTGCCCATCCCTAGTTGGTGGGAGTTCAATTCCCCACTGGGTCTCCTTGATAGGGGGTGGACTAGATGATCCCTAAGGTCCCTTCCGGGTCTGCAGTTTTAAGATTTTGGTAATGATTAAACAACAGCAACCACAACAAAAGATAAAGAGAGCATAGAGAAATATTGGTTGAAAATTATGAACCCAACCGCTTTCCTCTCATTTGTTTACATAACACTCAAGCACTCATTCTTCCATCCAGCCCATGCACACCTGGTCTTTATTGTCTTTGAAGACGTACACCGGCTGCACGCAGCTCATCTGAGTCATGTGAAAGCTAATCCAGAGTAAGTGCAGAGGCTAAAACAGAGGTCTCCTCAAGTGAGTATTCACCATCTGTAACTTCCATTAAGGTATAATGTAAGTGAGTAGGTAGGTAGGTAAGTAAGTAGTCCTTTTATTGATTGGTCCGAGGACCATATCAATCAATAAAAAATAAGATATAATGTCTGACACCATCATACATGAAATATAGACACTATTCCTCTAGGAATAATATGGATTATAGAGCTACATCAAGCAACATAAAAGCATGGACAATCAACAGAATGGCTACAATGGCTCAAGGAGAAAAGGGTAAAAGAGCAGATCTTAGTAAGATGCCAAAATGGGCATTGTCTTTTAACTTCAGAAGCAAAATACCCCCCCCCCCAAAAAAAAACACTCTTATCTCTGCCGGCCCACCCAGCATGTTGTGAGAATCAAAGAAATGACTAAGAACACCCCCTGAAGCTTCTTGGAAGAAGGGTGGCAAGAGGAGGAGGAGGAGGAGGACGAGGAGGACGAGGACGAGGAGGACGAGGACGAGGAGGACGAGGAGAAGAAGAAGAAGAAGAAGAAGAAGAAGAAGAAGAAGAAGAAGAAGAAGAAGAAGAAGAAGAAGAAGAAGAAGACTGAATCAACTATGAGCCCTCTTCCTGGTATTGGACCATGGGTTATGAGCACAGTTTGGGCTGCAATAGAGCAATTAACCACTGTGCCACAAAACTCTGTGCCACAAAGCTCATCAGCCTAAAGGCCTAACTAAGATCCATGCTGCTAAAGGGAGCTGATGATGCCCTGGCAAATGTAAGCCTATTTTGGCTGTATCATCACATGGATGACTGGAAAATGTAGAATTTAAGAGGTGCTCATTTTAAAATGGTCTGAGTTTACATCGCATAGATTGAGAAGGGAAATCGAGGAGGCCCAGAATTCATAAGTGCCTTGGTCATTTCACAGGTAAACCATGACTTTAGTTTTTTTGTTAAAGTTCAGAAACAAATCCCCACATTCATACAAGGAAGCTTAGGGAAGGGTGCTCTTGGTTGTGCAAGTCTCACAGTTCCTTTCACTAGTTGCTATAAGAGGGCAAAATTGGGATGCCACTGAAGGCAAATCTTAGTACCAGTCAGCATTTTCCTACCTTCTGTTCTTCCTACATATTCCTCATTTTCCCTTAACCACTGTCAGGTACGTGCAAGAGAAAAATGCTACCACTACATGAGAAGTTGGAATATGAGAGCCAATGTGGCTTAGCAGCTGGAGTACTGCTGGAATGGAACATATCAGATTCAGGTTCTAGTTCCCACTGACCCATAAAACTCACTGGTGACCTAGTTTAAGTTATCCTCTTTCAACGTGACCTGTTTCAGCAGGGTAGAGAAGATGGAGGAGAGGAGAGGCAATTGCAGTCCCTTGAGCTCACTGGAAGAAAGCTAGGATTCTAATAAGTGAATAATATTCTGAAATGAGTTCACTTCAAGGCACTGTTCTTTCTATTTGTCTGACTAATCCACTTGTTGTTCCCAGAATAATGCCCTCACAAATGGAAACTACAATCCAGATATGATACAGCTGACCTCTATGCTTGTCCAGCCTGTAGTGATCATTCCCCAGACAAAAGGCATGTTTGCCTTATTGAGAATAATATTGTTTAGAGCTGGAAGGAGAGAAGATAATCATGTCTCAAACCGTAGAAAACAACATTTCAGTTCATTTTTCTACAACATACAGTACCACAATTTTATGTTTTCTATACAAATATTGTAAAAAATCTTCCCAAACTAAAAATCTCCACAGATATTAGTGGTTGGTAGAGAGGGGCATGGAACGAACATTTTTTCGTTTCCGTTATCATTTGTCGTTTCCGTTACGTAATGAAATGACAAATGAAAATTGTGATGAAAATGAAACGAAACAAACAGAACCATGAAAATTGGGGTCGTTACGTTTTGTTTCCGTTAATGGCGACGCACAATGAAATGAGCTGTTTTAAATGTTAAAAAATGCCCTGGACATCCGTAAAAATGCAGCGATAATTATTTATATTGTCTGATAATACCTACCGGGGGGGGTGGGGTCCTTAAAACGTTTGTTTTTGTCTTCTCCTATCGCGATGTATTTTTCTTTTCCCTTTAAAATGGATGTCGCCACCAGCCACAAAATGGAGGCAAGCCATGTGATGTGGGATCATGTTCAACCAATAGCATGCCCAGGTTGCAGACTGGGTGGGCAGGTCTGGCAGCCACAGAGGGCATAAAAAGCTCTGGCAGCCTCCGTCCTCCTTGCAGTCTCTGGTGGGAGTTAGGGTGGGATTGCTGTCTCTGCGACTCTAGCTTCAGTCCTGCAGCCTCCCTGTGTGCATGCGTGTTGCGTACTTCTCAGTGAGTACCCTCCCCTGCCCCACAGTGCAGTCACTCTGCGACTGCCTTGCACCCTGGGCAACGCCCGCCGCTGCCTTTGCAGCCTCCCTGCGAACCTAGTCTATACTGTGTCTCTGCCAGCATCCATTTTTTTAGTGTTTTCCCTCTGGTCTGGGGCGTTGGGGAACGCCCAACCACGAAAATGCTTTAAAAATCACGCACAAATCAGGTAGAAATGACAAACGAAAAAACGAAAAACGGTAACGAAAATTTTCAAAAAATTCCCGGCAAACGGAAACAAACCGAAACAGACCTCTCAATGACAAACGAAAAACTGAAACACAATTTTTCTGTTTCGTGCCCATCTCTAGTGGTTGGTATAAATTTCCAAGTTTCAGGATTCAGCTCTGCTCTGCATTAATGTGTCCTGTGTTTCATGTGACAGATCTCTGAATCTCTTTATTTCCAGTAGTGAAAGAGAATGAAGCCAATATGGCTTCTTCTTCTTCTTCTTCTTCTTCTTCTTCTTCTTCTTCTTCTTCTTCTTCTTCTTCTTCTTCTTCTTCTTCTTGATGATGTTGTTGTTGTTATTGTGTTGTGTTGTGTTGTGGTTTGGTTTGGTTTGGTTTTTTTCCTTCTTCTTGGGTTATAATAAATTATAGCTGATTCTTAACACTCTCAAAATATACTTTAGTTCATGTTGCTAGTTCTGGAGCTAAATTTCACAGTGAATGAACTGACAGTCTCTTGTTTTCCCTTATCTTGCCCTCCTTCTCTCATTGTCTTGTTACTTTAAGTCCACATTTTAAAAGCAACTGAGGCCAGAAGGGGAGAGATAAGGTAAAAATTAAAACTGAAGTAAAATAAAATAAACAAGCAGTATATTCAGCTGGAATGCCAGAACCAGAATTGTACTATGTTGAGGTAAATAGGGTATTATTATCTGCTAAAGGTTTGGGTGTCCTTTCAAAATCTCTCTTACTTTGCAACCTCAGCCTGGTTTTAGTTCAGAGGGTTACCTGCTGATTCTTGAAGGAAACTATTTCATATGCAGTTTGCTATTCAGACGATTCTTCCAGCACTTCACTGCCTCTTGTCATATGGCACACACATTATGCACCAAAAAAAAACACACAAAAGACATACTAAGCCCAAGTTGCTGCTTTTGCTAAAAGACAATGAAACATCCATAATATAAGCAGGAGCTATTTATGAGCCATTTCTCTGCACTGCATGTCCTGACAGGCAAGTGTTATTAGGTTTCCCATGTAGTTTTGTTTAATATATCACCTGCTTAGAAGTCATGCCTGCCTGCCACCAAGCCAGTTGGCCTGGCCAGGGATGAGATGAGAGTGACTACTAGGATTCCTCCAAGTTCAGCTGTTTTGTTTTCTGACAGCCAGTCTGAGTAAAGTCCAGCTGTGGGCATTTCAACCCCCATTAGACATCCCAGCAGGATCAAACTGGGTGCTTTTCTGGGAATTAGTATGGCAGAGCTGTAAAGAAACAGTGCAATGAATCAGAAAAGGCCTTTATTCAAATCCAGCCTGTGCTCCCACTGGATCACACTGCTTCCACCAAAACCAGCACCCTTTCCCCTCTTCTGCACCCTAAAAGCCTGCTTCATAGCGTAAAAGGCAGCGAGGAATTTTAGAATTAAATTAATCTGTAGGGCCAGCCACTTCCAGACAAACCCTACCTGCTCTAGTTATGCTTTTTTGTTTACATAAGGGTGACTCCATAAACACCAGGCATCTAGCTTTTGTTCTTGAGGTATAAGCCACGTTTCAGGGTTCTTTGCTGCGGTTTCGGGGAGTCGAGAGATCAAAGCGAGCCAAGGTTCCAAGAACGGAGAAAAACTTTATTAAACGTTGCAACGGGCACCCAGCCGAATCAGCTCGGAAAGTCTGGGGCCCCGAACAAAGAAACTCCACACTTTTTATAAGAATTCACACTCCCCGACAGCCCCTCCTTTATCTAAATTGATAAGGATGCAGCTGTGGGTTGTAAATTGAGCATAGAACAAGGAGAAAATACAACGGATACAAAGTTTATACAAGGTTACAAATCAATTTGACGGGATATTGAAGGAGGAAGACATTCATCTTGCACTCTGGCGCCATCTGGCTTGCACTTCCCGGGACTCCGCGCCGCTCCGAGACAGGAGTTCCTTGACAGCCGAAGATCGATAACGACTTCAAAAGTATCTGGCTTATCTCCTCATGGAATACCTCGGCTGACTGTCTTCTCATGGAGCTAAGTGTTTATACAACCACTAATTTACAACCCTACATAGCTGGGAAGGAATCTCGGGGTGAAATGCAGGCTAGGATAACATGCTAAGGGGGAGAATAAAAAGGGAAATGGCCAAAAGAGAACATAAGCGCTGCCATTTTATTTTGTCAATGGCAGTTATAAGCTTTATTAAAATATCATTCCCATCAGAGGAACCCCTTAAAAAGCATAGAACCATTAAAACAATTATTAGAAAAGTTTAATTCTGATACTTGACTTAAACTCAAATATCAAAAATCTAAATTCTTGTGTATAAATATCGCTAAGGAAGAACAAAAAAGAAATCAATGTAATGTCTAGTCTAGACTCATGCTATTCTGGTTTCAAATACTTAGGGATTTGTTTAACAAAAAGTAAAAAAACAATTGACATATAGAAATTATAATTGGGGGATAAAGGGAAAATTAAGGAATGGGCTAAATTAGATCTGTCATTATTGGGCAGAATGTTGAGGGCAAAAGCTCATATTGTTTCAAAATATACCATTACAACTGGGAATTAAAAAGATAAAACTGTGGCAAAAACCTGGACATTTTTATTTCAAGATGGGGGGGGGGTTAAGATTTATAAACCGTGTAAAAAATAGACCGGCTGCAAAAGTGGGATTGGCCATACCACATTTATTAAAATATTTCAAGTCTCTCAAATTATTAAACTTATACAGATGAACAAGACCTATGGCTGCACTCAAATGGAGGTAGCAGGGGAAACACAGGTGATTAACTTGAATTTATATACATTAAAGCTACTGAAGAATAAAGTTCAAATTCATAAACCTTTTACTAGGGAAACAATACGAATATGGAGTAAAAACATGAAAACCCTTGCTTCCCCATATCTCCATGACTTTTCTTTTGGAACAACCTAAGGTCAAATTCCAAGAAAAATATGCACAGTTCAAATGTTGGAATGAAATTGGAATTTATAGAATTAGAGAACTATTTAAACAGGGGAAGCCAATCTCAATTAGTCAATCAGAGGGAAAAAACTAGTTTAATAACAAGTAACTGCCTTCAATTAATTCAGATAAGAAATTCTACAAATGAATGGTATACAACCTCAGGAACTACCAGAGCACTAACAGTAGCAGAAAGAAGATTAATTTCAATAGTGTATTATAAATGAAGAATATACTAGTCACATGAGAACAAAAACAGTTTGTGTAACCAATTTAAATCCTATATTAAAATAGCAGAAAAAGTGTAGACAGAGATACAGAACACCCAACTACAGTATATAAAATCACTATCAGCCAAATCTAAGGAGATGGTGTTGAAAACAACTCATAGATGGCTTTTATGCTCCACAAAACTTCATAAAATAAACAATATTAGAATTGTGCTGGCAAAATTGTGGGAAAGAAGATAGGTATGTGGATCTCTTGCCCAAAAGTAGAACTATTTTGGCATGAGGTAATAAAATAGCTAGTAAATCTAACACATCAAAAAGAATTCTCAACAAAATGTTATTATTGTTCTCCCTATTTACCAATGGAAAGGAAAAAATAACCAATGAAGTGTTGTTGATTATACCCCTCCATAAGAAGAGCAAGGCCGGCTGCAGCGGCCACGTATGACTATTCTTAAAATAAGAAATTAACAAATGTTCATCTCTGATTAACAGAGACAGATGTCAATATAAAATCCTAACAGTTATCCAATCAGATCAAATAACTTTTTTTTTGCATTCCGACTGCCCAAATTTAAAAATGTACTGTACTGTACTTGATTTTGTGCTGTTTTTAATATTTTTCTTCCTAAATAATTTTAACTAACAATATACCAGAAGCAATGAAATACATTTTAATCAAGCCTATTTTAAATGAAGAACGTATGCAGATATTTTATTGTACTCTTTTTATGTTTGTCTGCCTTGCTGGTAATAATTCTCTATGCTTTCCCAAACAATTACACACATTAGACAGCATCTACATGTAGTCCATTTCTTTTCACATAAATAATATATTTCTGGTAAAATACTTTTTTTTTAAAAAGGAGGAGATATTACTCCATCAATATGAGTGAGTGTAGGATGGTTTAGATGCACCCTTTTCTGCCTTTCCAAAATTATCTATGATGGGCTGTTGTTGAAGATGTTGCTATAACTGTATGCTGTTCTATCTTCCCATTCACTGAGTAGATATTGCACAAATTAGCAAAATGGCAGTTCATTGTGGTTTGTGGTTCAATGAAAGCCATAAACCATAAGCTTCAAGAACTTTTGGAGAAAATGAACCATGAAATGTTAAATTTTGGTTCAGAAGTTTAGGAGAACTAGAATTCCCCCCAACCAACCACCTAGAAACAGTACAATTGCAAATAAAGTTCCTCTGACTCTCCTCCACACCCCTTCCAAATTTGGTAAGGTCTGGATCCCACATGTCCAAATTATACACCCTCAAAGCAGGTCCCTCTGAGAAAGCACCCTTTAGCAGGTGGCTTGGGGAAAGTTCCAGCAGTGGTTCATGTTAGGAAACTTGACACAGGGTTAGGGTTGGGGATGTTCATCAGGAGGTGGACTGTGGAGGGACAACACCCTTTCCCCAGACACTGTGGACAATGCTGTGCTGGAGGTCTGAGCTGAGCAACAGAGGTTATCTTTGTGATAAGTGGGGATGGGGGAGAGACAGATTGCCTATTAACAAGAGAAGCAGCATGTCCCTGGATATCTGAACTAACCTGATTCCAAGGTAGAAGGGTTCCTCTGTCTATCAGAAGTGTCTCCAAGATGAAAATGGGTCCTGTGAATCAGTCCTATAAATAAGAACAAACAACTTCCCCAAAGTCCATTGAGCTGCATGTTTGGCTGCCTGATCTGCCAATCCAGTAGTCTCTAGGTCCCTTCCAGGGCTGACTTGTGCTTCTAATTGCCAGGAGCAGGCTGCTGGGCACAAAGCAGGAGATAATGGGCAAATGAAGCAAATGAACCCCAAAATCGCTTTTAAAGTTCATTGTTTTGTTTTGTTTTGATTTATTACTTTTGACAAACTTGAACCAACCCAAACCAATTTCTCACAGATACCTGGTTTGTTTTTGGTTCATGCCCATCTCTACTACTAAGTTTTGCATTCCACCACAGATGTGTAAGTTCTGGAAATGTACCTTTTATGTTTAAAAGTGAGAGGCACTAGAGTTTGTTTCAGGATGGACTGGAAAACTCAAAACAAAATGGTGCCACTTGAAAAATAATGGATTTATATTAGCACGACTCTGTATGTATTATAACCTACCTCAGACGTATCATGTGTCTGAGGAAATGAGTGGTAACTAAGGATGGGGACAAAATGAAAAACGAAATGCCATCTCATCATTTTGTAAGCTTACAAATCGATTTCTAAGCTTACAAAATGGGAAACGGCATTTCATAATGAAACCAAACGAGACACCATTTTTTGTTACAGTGACCCCCCCCCGCCTATTGCAGGGGTTAGGGACCCAACCTGACCCGCGATAATTGAAAATCTGCAATATGCAGATGCAGGTCGGGTCGGGCCTGGGGCGCCTGACTGGGGGCTCTTGTACTTACCACCAGCCTGGCGCTGCCCCAAACGGGCCTGCAAGGACCTTCACAGGCCTTTGGGAGCCTCCAGAAGGCTCGGGAAGGCCCTTGCAGGCCCGTTTCGGGCAGCGCCAGTCTTGCGGTAAGTAAGGGAGGCCTGAAACAAGCCTTTCCCCCCTTACCCCGGGTGGGGTGGGGGCTTTTTCATATACTGTGGTCCCACAATATAGTGGGACCGCAGTATATGAACCACAAATGGGTGGGGGACCACTGTACTTACAAAACAGTTCATAATTATAAAAATGGCTCCCTGGCATCAAATCTGATGCCTCTAGGACTCAGGGGAGCCATATTTATACATATGAACCATTTTGTAAGTGGTTTGTTTCATCATGATTTTTTTAAAGATAAATTGTGCCCATCCCTAGTGGTAAGCCATTGGAAGTTCATGCAGAAATAAATCCATCAGTATTTCAGATGTCACCACTCCTTTATATTTAATTTTGCTCTAGACACCTTTGTTTCCTCAGAGCAGAGAGAAAGAAGCCAGCAGGAAGCCTTGCTGAACACCCCAAAAACACCTCAGACCACAGACTTAAGCACTTAAGCATGCTCAAGGCCTGTGGGTTGGGTGAACACTTTCAGAGCTAATTTAATAATTGCTCCTAGACTATTCTGTATTAACCAGTTACCTTATTTTTAAAGGTATTTTAATTGCTAGTTTTAAAATTTGTGTTCATTATTTTGGTTTTTTTTAATTTGTATTTTTACATTACACTTTAAAAAAAAAACCTGAAACAACTGTGAGCTGCCTTCAGGGTCCATTCCTGAGCCAAAAGGCACGTTAGTGGTTGTTGTTCTAAAATGAAATAAAAGCACCTTGGTGGTGCTTGCATTCTTTTGAAATTAAATGAAACCGACACATGTGCCTCACATGCTCCAGCTTGTACTAATCCCACTGCTATCTTTTTAGGCAAAAGCATCATACTTACCTCCAGGTAGATGCAAACCCACTTTCCAGTGAAGAAGAGAACGAGAAAGAGGCAATTTCCGTAGCTGTGTCTAGCATGAGAAGGAAACAGCCCAATAACCAATGCTCGAATGCTAATATGTGGGTGGTGCATGGCAGCCTCTGGATAGATGTCTAAAAATCAGACTCACCATTGCACATAGGGGATTATTTCCAAAGGTGACCAAGTTGGTTGTTGTTTTAAATGAAACTTGGCTAGAGTCAGGAGACACAAATGGGGACCGATTTTCATCTCCAATATTTTTCCACAGCTTCCTCTCCTGGCTTGTCCATCTACAAAAGGGAGAGGTACACCTACGTTATCCCCTGGGGAGGAGCGGAAAGGGTGGGTTGTGGTTTTGGGACATGAGAAGGAAGCGGGTTAAGCAACATGTGCTCTACTTCTGATTAAAGCCTCTGGCAAGCTGTAGGTGCTGTTCCTTAAAGTGTGTGTAGGTCAAGAAATTATTACACAATCAGTTGGTGACACCTGGTTCAGCCTCTCTGTTCCTGCTGAAACAGGTTAGGTGTCAGGAATTCTACTAAAACAGGTTAGGTGCCTCTCCCCCCCACACACACACACTTTGGATCAAACCTAACACTGGCATTAGTGATGGATGGCCATTGCTGCCAGGGGTTATTGCCATACTGGGCCTATATTTTGCTCCAGAGAAATGTCTAGGTATCTATAGGGCGTTCTGACAGCTTTAGACCAGTGATGGTGAACCTTTTAGAGACTGAGTGCCCAAACTGCAATTCAAAACCCACTAATTTTTTGCAAAGTGCCAATACAGTAATTTAACCTGTATACAGCTGGCTATGAAGTGGCGATGTTGGGTGCCCACAGAAAAGGCTCCGAGTGCCACCTTTGGCATCTGTGCCATAGGTTCACCATCACTGGCTTTAGACTATAGCCTTATGCATACTTTATAGAGAGTTTATTCAACTGAATACGGTGGCTCTTTCTTCTATATAAAGTTGAACTGGATGGCATGTCACAGCTACATTTCTGTAACAATTTAACGGATTGCAAAGAGGTTGATATGACCTCCTACAGTCCTGCAGAAATGGAGGGGAATGTATTAGTCAAGTCCAATCTTCTATCTAAGTAAAAGAGTCTGTGTGATTGGGGCGGATTCTTGGTTCTTTTTTCATAGAGATGGTAGTACCTCATTATAGTTAGGAGGATGTCATTACCTAACCAGCAACTCATACAAGCTGCCTCACCCCCGAGGAATTCAAATTTCAGGAACAAGGCCTTGTCTTATGCGGTTTGGCATTTATCTCAACGTTTTCCAAAGTGAAGTTGATTACCTACCCTCTATAATATGAATGGTCAAAGCCAACTTTTAATTAAAGAGTATAATATAGAACACACCATTCACTTCCCCCACCCTCTCCAAGTCCAGGTCCTCTCAAAGGGTAATATTCACTACATGATATAGTAGCACAGTGCTATAGAATAAGTCATGAACCATCTGGATTCATGCCCCAGATCATGCCCCCCTCCCCCATTTCACAGCCCAGTCTAGCTCTACTTTGTTCTTGGCCATGGCAGAAATGACCACACAAGGTTGTGTACCTGGGATAGATACATCACTACTCAAATGTTGTTGTTTTCCTGAAATCCACTTGGTTTAAAAATCCAGATAGGATTTAGAAAAAGGAACGTTTCTGTTATTACCATTTTGGAGTGCATACAAAATAGTTACATCAATATAAAACATCTAAGTTTGCAGAATGCTAATGGCGAGAGCCTTAGCTGTACTCAGACTTCCATAAAGCACCATCTTGTCCAGCCTGTACAGACAGTGACACGGAACCCATCTCCTGTATATGCCTATATAGGCATACTGTGTATGTCAGTATAGCCATACAGACTGCTAATTAGTTAATATTTTATTATAATACCTATGCCTTTTCTTTCCAGAGTTCTCATCTCTTCCAGAGTCCCCTCCTAGAAAGCCATAAACTTTTTTATGAGATGAGGATGGGGTATTGATGACCAGATGCACCAATTCTTGCTCAAGTGAACTGAAGGTTTAACAAAGAGGTTGAACATCTGGAGATGTGTCTTCAATAAAACTGAAGTAGCATAATTTAAAAAAGAACCACACTACAAAATGTTGAATGACTCTTCCAATGAATGACTGGTTTATGCCTGCAATCCATAATAGCAAAGAAGTCAAGTCTAGAGCATGGAGTCCCTACAGGTTCAGAACCATAAGATGAGTCATGCTGGATCACACCCAATGTCTGTCTGTCCCAACACTCTTTTTCTACAGTGGACAATGACTTACCTGTGAGATGCCCTGAAAGCAAGAACCAAACACAACAGCACCCTGCCACTTGTGTTCTTAAGAATCACTTTCTTTTTGATCCTAGAGATCATACATTGTCATCCTGACTAATAGCTGCTGATAACTTTATCCTCCGTGAATCCGTTTAATCCTCCTTTCAAAGCCATGGCTACATGTTGTGGCAGTGAATTCCAGAGCTTGACTATGAGCTATCCAATTAAGCACTTCCTTTTTTAAAAAATTCACCCAGATTTCCTGAACGTTCCTCTCCATTGGATAATTGGACCTCAAGTACTATGAGGAAGATGGCTCACCGGGCTAGAGCACTGAAAACGGTCGGCTACAAAGTCTGCAGCTCAGCAGTTTGAATCCTGGATGCCACACAGCGGAGTGAGCTCTTGCTGTTAACCAGCTCCTGCCAACCTTCGAAAGCAGGTAAATGCAAGTAGATAAATAGGTAGCGTTGTAAAAAGTGGAAAGGCGAACAGTGTTCTGCGCAGCCATGCTGGCCACATGGCCACAGACTTACACAACACTGGCTCTTTGAAAACGGAGATGAGCACCGCCCCTAGAGCTGGACATGACTAGCATGCATGTGTGTGGGGGAACCTTTACCTTTACTAACCTTTAATAATGCATTAGTTAACCAGCTGAGCCACTGGGCTTGTCGATTGAAAGGTCGGCAGTTCAGATCCACAAGATGGAGTGGACTCCCATTGCTTGTCTCAGCTCCTGACAAACCTAGCAGTTTGAAAGCACACAAACATGCAAGTAGATAAATAGGTACTACTTCAGTGGGAAGGTCACAGTGTTCTGTTTGCTTGAGCATTTAGCAATGCTGGCCACATGTCCACAGAAAAATGTCTACAAACAAACTCCTGCTCTTTGGCTTAAATATGGAGATAAGTACCGCACCATAGAGCTGGAAATGAATGGACTTCACTATCAGGGAAAACCTTTACCTTTACCTATAATTATCATTTAAATGAGGGGAAGTTTTGCCACAATATCCATAACTTTGAAAGACCCAAACGTTACAGTGTTTCCTCATAGGGGAGTTGGCTCCAGCTGTCTGATACACTTTAGGAGTTGTTTTCTGGTCCACGTGTGCAATATCCTTTTAAAACTTCATTGATCAAAAATGTATGCACTACTACAAGTGTGGTTGCATTACAGATTTGTCAAAAGTCACTGTGATTAGAGATGGGCACAAAACAAACTTTTTTGTTTTTGTTATTCGTTTCATTACGTAACAAAATTAATAATGAAAACTGTGATGAAATTGGAACGAACTGAACAGAACCATGAAAATTAGGTTCGTTACATTTTGTTTTTTGTTAATGGTGACGCACAATGAAATGAGCTGTTTTAAATGTTAAAAAACGCCCTGGACATCCATAACAACGCAGCAATAATTATTTATACTGTCTGATAATACCTACCAGGGGTTGGGGTCCTTAAAACGTTTGTTTTTGTCTTAGCCCATCGCGATGTATTTTTCTTTTCCCTTTAAGGATGACAAAATGGATGTCACCAGCCACAAAATGGAGGCAAGCCATGTGATGGGATCATATAAATTCTTGGACAACTTCAACCAATAGCATGCCCAGGTTGCAGACTGGGCAGGTCTGGCAGCCACAGAGGGCATAAAAAGCTCTGGCAGCCCCCGTCCTCCTTGCAGACTCCGGTGGGAGTTAGAGTGGGATTGCTGTCTCTGCGACTTGTTATTTTCACTTTAGGCCAGCCAGGCAGGTGTGTGTCTCTGTGTTCCTGCCGGCTGCAGCCTGGCTCTTAGGGGAGAGAAAGAAGAGATTTCTCTCTAGCTTCAGTCCTGCAGTCTCCCTGTGTGTGCGCGTGCGTACCTGTCGGTGAATACCCTCCTCTGCCCCGCAGTACAGTCACTCTGCGGATGCCTTGCACCCTGGGCAACGCCCGCCGCTGCCTTTGCAGCCTCCCTGCGTACCTAGTCTATACTGTGTCTCTGCCAGCATCCATTTTTTTAGTGTATTCCCTCTGGTCTGGAGTGTCGGGGGGACGCCCACGCACAGAAATGCTTTAAAAATCACGCAAAAAGTGGGTAAAAACAAAAAATGAAAAACGAATAAGCGAAAATGATTTTTTTCAAAAATTTGCGAAAAACAAAAATGAACCAAAACGGACCCCTCAATGAAAAAACATTTTTTTCAGTTCGTGCCCATCTCAAACTGTGATATTAGGAGTTAGGCACTTGACTTTATTTTCCTTGGCATACAATTAGCCTTTTCTCCAGCAGCTGCCTACGTGGCTCAACATTGTGTTCAAACTATCCAACCTAAGGTCCCTTTTCTGGGAGATCATCCCAAGATGATTTCCATCATACAGATGTCAAGTTAACACTTTTTAGAGCAAGACACATCACCTTATCCTCGCTCATGTTTATCCTTTTTTTGGCATTAGAGGGCTAATTCTTTGAGTATGAAGAGATCCTTTTGAGTTTTCATCACTCTAACTAATTGGCTCTCATAAGCACACTAGGCCACCTCACTACTCACCACAAAAACTTTTGATACCTTGCTTATCCATAAGTCATTAAAGACCAAGCTTTACAAGGGCTCAATCCTGTCATGATTGAGATCCTTGTGGGACACCACAGTTTACATTTCTCCTTTGCAAGAACAGTTCATTTATTCTTTACTTTGTGCCTGTTTACTTAACCTGTTGTTTCTGTTGCTTGCAGTCAACTCATTTCCAACTTGCAGTGAGCTTAGTAGGGTTTCTGAGGTGTGGGAGACATTTAAGGATGGCTTTACACACACACACACACACACACACACACACACACACACCATGAGTTTCTGTAGCTGAGCAAGGATGTGGACACTGGTATCCTGGCCCTTACATTCTCTCTAGGTGACTCTTTTCTTCTCCTGAAGTCAAATAAATTCTGACCCACAGTAGTTGCAGAGGCTTTGGAACATCTAGACATATGTTGTTGTTTGTCACCATGATCAGATTACGCCTTCCTCCAGTCTGTATGAAGCCAACTGAAACCTCCCACTGCTACATTCCCCTTTGGATGCTTGGTTTAATACCCTGTGCCAATATCACCTTGAGTATTTTGTGGAAGGAAATGATAGTGTCACCCTAGTGCTAACTAGGTTCTGGGCTAGATGAGCAGTAAATCAATCAATCAATCAATCAATCAATCAATCAATCAATCAATCAATCAATCAAAACAGTATCTTTCCATGTAGAAGACTATATTTTTGTCTAAAATTGTTTGACTAAAAATTGAGGGTTGTCTTATACACCAAAGTAAACCAAGGAGAGAACTGCGTGGTTGCAAAACTGTAATTTTGGGTTGGGAAAGTGGGGGTCGTCTTATACATGCAGACGCCTCATATATAGGAGGCTAGTATTGGCATCTATAGCAGTTCCTGAGGAATAAAGGAGTGGACTTCACAGATTCCCTACTATGAACCTAAATAGTTATATGCGCTAATTCAGATAGCTTAAGCTGAGGTCCTCAGATGTTGGTCAGAGAGCTCTAATTAGATGCTTAGTGGGAAAGTCCCAGAACAGTTACGAACATCTGTGTTTGGTCCTGCATTTGATTAACATTTTTTTCTGACAGTGGAGACGGAGGCCATTTTGACTTGAACAAAAGAATATAAAATGGGGCTTGCTTCAGCCACCCTCTCCAAGTACAAAAACAAGATGAATTTTAAACATGCCAAACACAAAAGCAAAGCAAAAGCAAAAGCAAAGTGGTCTGCTTTTATACAGTCCCATACCACTTCAAGTAGTCTCTGGGCAGTTTACAGTTTGTAATTAAAGTATGCAGGCTACACATTGCCCCCCCCCCAGCAATCTGGGTACTCATTTTACCGACCTCGGAAGGAGGGAAGGCGGAGTCAACAATGAGCCGGCTACCTGGGACTGAACCCCAGGTTGTGAGCACAGTTTTACCTGTAGTACAGGCATTTAACCACTGCGCCACGAGGTTCTTACAATAGTCAAACACTACACCCAGCATCACAGTGTATTCCCACTTCTACTTTGCAGGTGAAGAAATAAACAAACAAAAGTAAATTTGAGACGAGGACTGAAAGAGCTGATTCTGGGGTATGAACGAGGAGAGAGAGAGAAGCTAAACCCAAACTTTCCTTGTATCAGAATTAGAGATGGGCACGACCAGAATTTTTTTTTTTCGAGTTGTCGTTTTTCGGGATGGGTCCATTTCGGGTCGTTTCCGTTTTTCGCGAAATTTTTCAAAAATTTGTCGTTTCATCATGTCGTTTGTCGTTTGTCGTTACCGCCGTGATTTAGCATGACTTGACTTCCCAGAGCATGGGGTTAGGGGGTAAGGGCTAGGCTTAGGGTAACAGTTAAGGTTAGGGTGGGTTAGTGGTCTGTACCTCTGGGTGCCTCTGGCCCACTAAGAACACAGTGTACTGGCGTATGGGTTAGGGTTAGGGTTAGGGTTAGGATTAGGCTTAGGGTTGGTGGGCTTTTTATGCCCTCTCTGGCACATCCAAAAGTCTCAGCAAAACCTGGCCATGCAATTGGTGGAATGGCTCCAAAAATTTGCATGGTCCCATCCCATGGCCAGCCCATCATTGCACATGCGCAGGTGTAAAAAAATAAAAATAAAATAAAATAAAATAAAATCAATGGAGACATTTTGTTGCAAGAAAAACCCACTGTTGCTACTGTAAAAATTCAAGCATTTAAAATAGCTAATTTTCGCATGTTTCTGTGGTGCTTTGGTGGGTTTTGGGACCACGATTTCAAAAAAAATATTGCGGTCGCCATTTGGATCCCCCCGCACCGCATGGCAAATGGAGACGCCGAGGATGCCCCCTCCCAGCCTGGTACCAGCAAGTCTCAGCAAAACCTGGCCATGCGATTGGTGGAATGGCTCCAAAAGTTTGCATGGTCCCATCCCATGGCCAGCCCATCATTGCGCGTGCGCAGGTGTAAAAAAATAAAAATAAAATAACATAAAATAAAATCAATCGAGACATTTTGTTGCAAGAAAAACCCACTGCTGCTACTGTAAAAATTCAAGCATTTAAAATAGCTAATTTTCGCATGTTTCTGTGGTGCTTTGGTGGGCTTTTGGACCACAATTTCAAAAATAATATTGCGGTCGCCATTTTGGATCCCCCCGCACCGCATGGTAAATGTAGACACTGAGGATGCCCCCTCCCAGCCTGGTACCAGCAGCCCAGGACAGGAGGGGGGAAGGCTGGAGTGTGGACCTCCCCCAGAAACCACCCCTCTGGTAGGTGCCCTCAGGCAGGCATATTTTCGCCTGCTTCTTTGGCCGGGAATCGTTTTTTTTTTTAATTTCTAAAACTTTTTTTCTGTGCCGCTTGGCATCGCGCGATAGCTGCGATGCCAGGAATGACAACGACAAATCAGACCCAATTTTTCTTTTGTCGGTTCGAGTTTGAGTTCTGGGGGAGTAATTGTCATTACCGTTTCCGTTGCGTAACGGAAACGAGTAACGGAAACAGAAACGAGAATTTCGCCAAGTCGTGCCCATGTCTAATCAGAATAACTTAGCCAAAACCTTCTGAGACAAGCAGAGATCCAAATCATCACCATTCATTTATTCAGCCGGATAAAGGAAGGGGGCAACCTTTCCCCCTAAGCAGAAGGAAAAAACACAACTAACAAAGGCAGGGCACACATTTAAGTACAGAAAGTATGAAATGTCCCTCACCAATCAACAGCATTCTCTGAGTAAGCTGTAACTCTTTGATGGAGCCATTCCTGTTCCATCCTCCTTAACACCACCACCCCCAATGATGCCCTTGAACATTTAACACAGGCTCTTCTTCTTTCACTCTTGCCGAGGCACACATTCCAGTAAAGTTGAAAGAGTTTCTGACAGCTTACAAAGCACACTAAGGTGGTTACTTCACATCCTTCTCTGATCCGTGACTAGTTTTGCACCATGACAGCGTTGGTCGCAATGATGTGGTTTTGTCTCGGTTTCAGTGTTCCCATAGTCATGATAACTTGTCTCGTGACAAGTGTTACCTCATGGACTTGTACCGTGACAAACACTGAATTTGTCTAACTTCCTTTTTCCTTTTTTTTTGGGGGGGGGGGCTTAAAAATTCTTTTTTGATATTTTGTTTCTGAAAAGTCAAAACAAAACAAAACAAAACAAAAAACCCAGACACAGTTTTCTGAGAGAAATGAATGTTTTGTTGCGTGACAGCCGTTACTACATGGTGTCTTGTCTCAGAACAGAAAGCGGGAACAAAGAGTGACAAGGGAAAACCCTACCCCAGTACCAGGTACAGTATTGTTGCACTTAGCACCCATTCCAGGGTCGTGGTTGAGACAAATTTCAGTAGTTGTGTGATGGATGTGAAGTAACATTTTTGTACCACTCCTAAGCGCAACACTAACAGACAAAACGGACATGAAGTAACCGCCTAAGGCACAGATACAAGGCACACAGAGGAATCAACATGGTGCCCCTTTGGTTCACTTGAATCTGTAGGTTTTTATTAATTCCTGGTCTCAACAATAGTCAGTGGTAAACTGAAGAAGAAACACCTAGCTAGGCTCTCAGTTTGTCAAAAGGAAACGATGTTTGTCAGAGGGCATCCAAATCCCTTTCGCCCAGTCTCTTTCATTGCTCACTTTTGGTGAAGGCCAGCTATCAAACTCTTAATGCAGGAGTGAGAAGTCCATACATAAAGTTACTTCCTCAACTCCTGTGACATTGTCCTCTTTGCCAACAGCTGGTGAGGCTTAAGAAGGGACCAAAAGTGGGGCTCCAAACAGCCAGCAGGCCAGTTTGGTATTCAGTGGAAAGAGGAGGAAGGAGTTCATTGGAACAGGCACAAAGAATAGGTAAGTAAAAACTGGAAAACACAGTCCTACCAGAGTGTCAGCTCAGAGTTTGCCAGGAGACTCCCATAGAGGCATCAGGGTTCCCTTTGTATTGCTGACGTACCTCCACTGAAGGGTCAGACTGCCAGGAACTTTGGGCTATCTGCCTTTCCTGAAGGGGACCCTACCATCTTCTCTGGAAATGCTGGGTCATCTGTAGTTAGCTATTCCCCCTGTGCTATCCATCTCTTGAGGTTCAGAGGAGGCTTTCTTCAGTGGCAGAATGATATCAATACTAACTTGCCTTTGGAAAATCACCCACATGTGCATGTGTGCCATGTAATACTTGGCTGTGCTACAGCAGCCGTTCCACACAGTAGTCGTGGCAACATAGGCTTGTGTGGGTTAGCAGCCAATAATAGAATTTGACTACCAGGAAGCAGTACCTTCAGGGAATGAATAGATCTTTGCCCGACTTTTTCCTGCACCAACAAGATTCTTTTAAAAGGCCACAGTATGGAGACAAAGTTCACAATTTCTGAATCCTTAGATCCACCATAATACTTCACCTAGGGAAGTATTAAAATGTCATGGATCATTTCTTGCTGAGCTTTTTTGTGCTCACACAAGAAGTGGGACATAAGCAGGTACACAAATTCTATAGTTGAAGAGGAAGTGTGCAGCCTTGCTTCTTGGAGATGGGGCTTTGTAGGGGCATGTGCTTCCTTTGCCCCCCCACCAGCCCGAAAGAGGCGAGATAACAGCTTTGGGTTAAACAAGGGCCACAACTTTATTAGCATTTTGTTAAAACTATTGTGAGAT